>CM059972.1:117772249-118972249 GCA_030490835.1 Annona cherimola | reverse complement strand
TGTACGATACGTGTTAGCACAAGATGATATGTGTAAATGCTTGAATGATGGTGATAGCTTCAAGGCCTTCTGTGTTCAACGATTGGCCTAATGTGGAGAAGGTTGTTCTGGCGCGCATAATCAACATGTCTTAAACACTTAAATATCTTTTCTATTAATGTAAGATGCATGTGACCATATCCCCATTTCCAATGGCAGAAGATACTCCTGCCAACATAATGTACCCTTTCTCACTTATGAATCTATCAAGGACCATTCCTGATCTCCCTACACAGTGATATGGATTTTCAAACAGACAAAATACTTCCTTTTTGCATAATCACAATGCGTTAAAGTGGCAAATTTAAAAGGAAGAAAATTATTACATTTGTGATTCCCATGTTTGCTTCTGAGAGTTTTGTCTGCAAGATTGACTGGGAACTGGGAGGATGCTGCTGGACTCCCCTTTAATCTGTAAATGCTGTGTCACCATTTATCCCATCTTTACATATGTCAAGCAGCTTATATTTTTGTTTCATGTGCTTGGTGCAATAGTTCTTTTATCCCACCAAATTCTGCGAAGTCGCTTCTTTCATGCAATTTACCTCAATGTTTTTAAATTAGTTTGTAAACTTGTGCCTCTATTCTTAAAATTTGATTCATTTACCAGGTGAACTTCTCTTATATTGAAGCAGGAGAAAATAAACAGGCTCTTGTGAAACTTATAGCTTGTGAGAGGTAAATTACTTGCTATGAAGCTGTGTTTTCACCTGCCATGTTGCATTATTATGTCTTGGAAGAAATTGAATGATGTCTGCATTGTGGTTACTATGTTTCGTATATTTGTCCTGCTTGTTGTTTGAGGGAGTTAACCAAAAATTATATACCATTTTCAAGTTTCAATCCCAATGCCTGTTCCTGTCAAAATTTATGATTGTCATCTTACGCGGGGATTGGGGTGGTTTAGGAAATTAGAAACCACTGTCAATTGCCCTTGCCTCTTTCTGTGAGAATTTTTTGCTGTTGCTTCACAGGCTTAAATGAGAGGGTGTATGTGATGGAAAAGGGAGGGAGGGAGGGAGGAAGGGAGTTGCTTTTCTTGGTCTGCTAGTTGCATGCTAACTATCGGAAAATGATGTGAACAATTAAGTAGAGTCATTAGGTAAGTTTAGGTGATGGAAAATTTTCATTGCCATCCAACCAATCAGTTGCAGTATAAAAATGCTTCCCGTTTGGACTTGGTTTTGCGTGCGGGCACACCCTTTGAGCTGGTACACTCTTTTTGGACAGTCCTCTTTGTTGTATGCTGCTTTCGGATTTTGTTTCAGGTGCGAGCTGCCTGTTGAGTTGGTTGCTCATGGTTGCATCCTTTCTGAGGCGATCCTCCTCGATGTATGTTGCTTTCAGATTTGGCTTCGTGTGTGAATGTGCCCTTTGAGCTGGTTGCTCGTGGTCGCATCCTTTCTAGGGTGGTCCACATTGGTGTATGCTGCTTGCAGATTCTGTTTTGCATGTGGATGTGCCTGTGGAGCTAATTGCTCGTGGTTGTGTCCTTAGTGATGTGATCCATGTCCCTATATGTTGCTTTTGGATTCGGTTTTGCGAACGGGGCACCTATTGAGTTGGTTGCTTGTGTTCACCTCCTTTGTGGGGGTGATCCATGTCAGCATATGCTTTTTTTGGATTCGGTTTTGCATGTGGGTGTGCCTGTTGAGATTGTTGCTCTGGTCGCATCCTTTTGTGGGGCGTTCCACGTTAGTGAATGCTGCTTTTGGATTCGATTTCACATGTGGGCGTGCCTGTTGGGATGGTTGCTTGTGGTCTCATCCTTTGTGAGCTTGGCTAAAGATTGATATAAGCTGATTCAATCAGATCATTGGAATGCATGCAGGAAAGATTGATGCAAGCAGATTCAATCAGATCCATGGGATGCATGCTGGAAAGATTGATATAAGCAGATTCAATTAGATCCGTGGAATGCATTATGTCAGACACCTACAGCATTTCATCCTGAAATGTTTGTGTCATGGTTTCACCTGAAGGCTTCCAAACTGATCATTTATAGAAAATTTAACCTGCAACACTAGATGCAACCATTCATGGCAATAGCAGGGCATCAAAATTGTTTTGGCACTGGTATGCTGTAGTTTATTTGCTTATGATCCTATGTGATTCTGTGGATGACCTCTCTTCACAAAGATGTGCAGAGAAGCTCATGTATAAAAGGAAGAAAGAGAGGGAGCAGTTAGAAAAGAGAGAGAAAGAACGAGGAAAGGAGAAGCAGAAGGGAAAGAGGTAGCAATCTCACTCTGATTTCTTACAGACAAGTGCATAAGGCTATTAATCTATGGTTGCTCTTTGTTGGAACGTGAATTTCTATGGCTATTTTAGGGAAAGAAGTGATGGAAGCTCAGATGATGAAGATGACAGTAAAAGGGAGAGGAGAAAAGGTAACCTTGATAACTAAAAAAAATTAGTTTCCAATAGATATTAACTGTGCATATTTTTTTCCTACATCCATCTGGATAACTGGATCTAACCACATTGAAATTCACTAAATAAAATTGGTGACCATGCTGGCCCTATTTAAATCATTCTTCATTCTCTGTTATATTAATGAGATTCATCTCATAGTGCAATTTTATATTCAGTTTAATGACTGTGTTTTTTGGATGAGGTGAACTGTCTCCTGCACACAATTGACTTGCTGCGGGAAGTGTTGGTGAGTCAGTACTTGCCCATCACCATTGTGCAGATGGAAAACAACTGCATTTGGGTTGTTCAGGCCGGTAGAACCACCAATGGGCTTTTTTTCTTTTTGATATTTTTAACTCGTTTTGAAATCCCCTGTCTACAAAATTTCACGTCCTTCGCTCCATAAAATGCAATTTATGATAGGATATGTTCTCTTTTGCTGCTATTCACTCATGGAATGCTGGCATCTCTGAATTGGTATGAGCAGGAAAAAGGATTTCCATTCCAGAAAAAGACACGAGAACTGATGCAGATGACGACTTTGAGGAGTTTCTTGAGGGAATGTTTCTGTGAAGGGGGCTGCTAGAAGCGCCTTACTGCTTGCAACAATCGGAGTCTACTAAATGAAGATGTACAGTCTCTAAACTCAGCCTCAGCAGACGCAAGAGCATCCTGAGCCTCACACGTCACATAGCAATGAGTCTCTCGGAGACCAATATTCTTTTCTTGTTATAGGTTTTGGGTTCGGAGCCTTCTTGCTCTTGTTTTGTTTATGATCTATTATTGGGGAAAATGACCGTTATTTCTTATAATATTATTACTTGTATCTAGCATTTTGATGGCAGCACATGATCCCTCACGGAGTCAGGGATGTGCGGCCGTTGTTGTAGGGATAGGCTTTGGTCTTAGGAAATCGCCTTTTAATGGAATATGGAATGGCTACCTGCCGCCATTGCTGCTGAATCACTTTTTAATCCTCTTGCTTACTTGGAGTCTTATGATCTCTTTTTGAGGGAAATTGTAAGCTCTTTACTGCACTATGACGTCAATACATATGTTTTTTAGGTTCAAGAGGAGTGGATTTTTTTTTTTTTTTGGGAGAATCAATCAGGATTGGAAATTGGGTCCAAGAATTTATGATGCCCCATATTATTGGCTGCAAAAGAATTTCAAGTATTTTTGACCAATATCTTGAATTCAACAATTAAAACTTCATCTTTTACTGCATAGCTTCTTGTTGTTTGCTTTTGATTGGCATACTCTTATCCAATTCTTGGACATTCAGCTTGTTCGGACGCCTCACAGCTTATTTTATTACAAGAAAGATTCCATAAAAAATGGTCATATTAGTAGTCCTCAGGGTGCCTTCTATGTATATAATGTGATTACTAAAGCACCTACACCTTTTGCTTGATTTATTTATTTATTTTTTCTTACGTCCCAACTTCAATTGTCGTTAGTGTGACGACAATTTCGTGAATCATTTTTGATGAAATTTAGTTTTTCATCTTAGTAAGATTATAAATATTGTAGTGACCGTTTCAGGTTTAAAATTTATTCGTTGTAGTTTTATAATTGGTTTTTTTAGACTTTAGTTTAATCGAATATTATTGTTATATATTTCAATTAATATTTTATAAACTAAATCTAAAATGCATTAACACTGTTTTGAAGTTTATGTATTATTTCAGTGTTTAAGATTTATCATGTCAAAAACAAGTTTGATACTTTTAAATCGTAGTTATTTCAGTTACACTAACAAATAACCCTAAGATATTAGCTATCGAACGACTAATCTTTTCACTTTTCATAGCTGTCTATTTTAAAATTATTTATTCACATCTTCTTATACAATTATCTTACTTTTCAATTATTTTTATCCTAACTATTCATAAAATTAACTTATCAATTTTAATTTTATTATTTTTACTCCTTATTACCCTTATTATATCATATATATATATATATATATTTTATCAATTCAAAACTTTCATACCAAAAAAATCTTCTTGCGAAAGTTTTATTATTTTTCAAACCTTCTCTAAAAATAAAATAAAAAATAAAGAATAAAGCTGACATCAAATAAAATAAGGCTGGCATATATGAGATGAGGTTTGTTAATGCAGCATTAGATGTGTGCACTATTGGACGGCCTCCCTCACAAATTAACCTCCGCAGTAAATAGGCAAGCTTGTTCGGTCAGTAGTCAGTACGTGTTCCCCGGCAATTAGTTGACTTATATGACAAGCAACGGGCAGAAAAACTCGCATATGAATCAGCACATGCAAGCAAGTAACAAATATTTCGGTGCGCTTTGCACTTATTTCTTTTTGCACTTCGATTGTGGGGGAAGGGCTGGCCGATAGAGCGAGGGCTGTGAAGAAGCCAAGAAGGCAGAAGAAGCATGTTCTCCAGATGGTACGCTTTTCTTCTTCTGCGTTTCATTACTCAAGGGTTTACTTTCTCTGCCTTATCCTTGGTTTCTGTTTTCTGTCGTCATTCTATCCGGTTTGCTGCCTTGCTTTTTTCTGCCAATTGCCGCCCCATACGCATTTCTCTTTTTTATTTCCGTCTCATTTTTCTCTGTTTTGAATTCTATTTATTGCCGTCGTTTGTGGTAAATTGTAATTTTACATCTTTCCTGCGGAGAAGAAGGTGCAATAGCCGGAGCTGAAGTTTTAATCTTTTGGGCTCTATCTATCTGCGGTCTCGATCTTATTAGTTGAAGGCGATGTCTCTGTGTGTTTCGGGTTCCAAATTTTAACCACTTGTTCGTCCGTCAAACTGCGGGAGTCATTTTGGTGGATCTGGTTTTGGGCTGTGTTATTTCCAGCTACTTCTGTGGGATTTTTTAAAAAATCTTTTATTGTATTCATGGAATGGTGGAATTGGCACCGTTGGACTTGGTGGGCTGGAAAAGAATTTTCTTTTTCTTTTTCTTTTTTTTGGAGATGAGTTGTCACAATAACTAAAATGTGTGTTTTACTATTCGATTTTGATTCCCAAGCTCTTCTTCCGATTGAGTTCCCAATTCCTTTTTGTTTCCGTTCATGCTCTCTGAGGACGCCATGGGTTTTTACTTTCTGGGATAATCAGTGTTACCAATGCAAACTGCACATGAGTGTTCAAGCAGAAATCCTTCTTTTCAGTCCTCATCGATTTCTCGGATGCTTCTGCCTCAGAAGGATTTTTGGTGTCGTGTGCTAATGCTCAAGTCTGTTTGTTACAGTTCATATTTTAGTCTGTGGAACATTTTCAATGATTCTGCTATCTGAACCCTCAGCAATTCTTTTTCTTCCAATGATTCTCGAGTAATGTTTCAATGCATCAGGGTGTAAGACCCCATTTTTTAAAATATTCTTTTGAAAATATTTTTATAAAATTGTTAACCTAGGTATATTTAACTTATGTATTAAGTTTTATAATTTTTGGAGATATATAAATATATTTTTTTGATTTTTTAAAAACAGGGATATTTGAGTCGCATCTAAAGCCTCCCCTATTTAAAAAAACCAAAAAAGTATGTACGCATCTCAAAAATGATAAATTTTAGTTTATAGATTAAATATACCTAGGGTGTGTTTGGCCATCCATAAAAAATGTCAATTTAAAACTTTTCAATCTAAAACTTTTCACTCTCCATCACTATCATATTTTTTAATCATTTTTTCACATTTTTCTTTACAACTACCCTATTTTTCAATCATTTCTACACAACTATCCACACAACTAACCTATCTATTTTAACTTTATCCACTTTACTACTTATCATTACCCTTATCATATCACATAATTTGACAACTTTTACTCTTCAAAACTTTTCATTAATAGTTTTCTAAACTGATTTTCAAAAAAAAAAAAAAAAATTTTAAAATGGAGTTTTGCATCTTGATTCATTTGAAACATTACTCATGATTTTCTTTAGTTTTATTCATGTTAAGTTTGTTTCCGCCTCCAAATGTCAGTTTGAAATATAAGTATGCAAATGTCAGTTTGAAAAGAAATAAATTGTCAGTTTGAAAAGAAATAAATTTCAAACCGTCTATTTCAACAATAAGACTATGTTCTCACCGTTACTTTTTTTTGTAAATTTCAAAGTTTGTTTTGTTTGGTGTTTGTTTTGCACTTTTCAAAGAACACATTTTCTTTAGGATCAATGAAAAATTCTCTGAATACATGTTGTGCTTCTTCTTTGTGATTTTCTAAAAAGTATGTCAAAATGTCACTATGAAGTAATCTTATTCTGTATCCATCTAGATGTGCGGGTGTTCTTCTATTAGTATTGATAGGATTATCACCTTGTCTTGTACTTTTCTTGAATTATGGGACCTGAAGGAAATACTTGGATGGTGATGATGAGCGTGAGACGGGTTCCAAACGACAGCGGCTGGTTGATCCATATCCACCATTTTATGGGGGCTCCTCTGGTTCAAGTCTCATGTTCAATGCTTCTCCTTATGCTTATATGGGTCAACCACCACCATTTCCAGTTGTCCGATTGCGTGGTCTTCCCTTTGATTGCACAGACTCTGATGTAGCAGACTTCTTCCAAGGTCTGGACATAATCGATGTCCTATTCATACACAAAAATGGTCGTTTCACTGGGGAAGCATTTTGTGTATTGGGATATCCTCTTCAGGTTGATTTGGCCCTTCAGAGGAATAGGCAGAACATAGGTAGACGATATATTGAGGTTTTCCGGAGCAAGAGACAAGAATACTATCAGGCTGTGGCATCTGAGGTCTCTGATATGAGGGTCACTTCACCTCGGCCAAGTGTTCCAAGAGCAAGGTCGTATGATGAGGGCAAGGATTCTAGTCATATAAGCGAACATACAGGGGTTTTGCGATTGAGGGGACTGCCATATTCAGCTGGAAAGGATGATATCTTGGATTTCTTTAAGGATTTCAATCTTTCAGAGGATTCCATTCATGTTGTGCTTAATTCAGAGGGGAGGTCGACTGGTGAAGCATTTGTGGAGTTCAGGAATCCAGAGGATTCAAAGGCTGCAATGATCAAGGATCGGATGACACTTGGAAGCCGCTATATAGAGTTGTTCCCCTCATCAGTTCAGGAGCTGGATGAAGCAGTTTCCAGAGGACGGTGAGGTTAATTGTGGAAATCACGTCTATTTCGAGTTTCGCCTTCATGAAAAGTACAAGTTCCAACTTGAGCTGAACCTAAGCTTTGCTATTGTTTACGTAAACATAGAAATTGGGTAGAAAATCCGGGTGCTGTTCCAAGTATTGAAAATCTCATGATGTTCTCTTCTTTCTCAGTAATGCATAACATGTCTCTCTGAGTGATATGCTAGCATTTTATTGCTATCTTACGAACCTATAAATTTTTTCTCTTCCACCTCTTTTAGTTTAGTATCTTGACATAACTAGAGTTCTTGAGTTTCAATTGCCCTTCTATTTAACTCCACCTTGCTAGAATTGGTTGCAAATATAGCGTTCCAAACTCATGTTGTGGTCTCACCTGTTCCATGGTCTTATTTGTTTTCTTTTATTTTGCACCTAGAATTCTATGCTTTTTACTCTAATGCGAAAAGTAGTACATGGTTCTAGACTTTGCAAGAATTTGGTTAATTTCTTGTATCTCAATTGTATCTCCCATTTGCATCTCAATTGAGTCTCCCATTTGAGGAGCGTTGGTCTCTTCCCCTGCTCATATATATTGTTGGCAGTTATCCGTAGAAGAATATGTAAGATGAAAATTGTAAGGTAAATTAGGCTTGAATTGTAACAAAAATATGAGTAGGGGTGTAACTCAGTCCATATTCAACTTGAACCTGGCCCGCCAAACCCAATTAAGTAGTGCTGAATCTTGCTAGTGTATAACTTGAACCTAAATTGAAATAGGTTCAGCCTTGGGTTGATGGAAACTCGAATCTGATTTCTGTATGTTTATTATATTTTTTATGCACATAAATAACTCACTAATGTCCTCTTTAATATAATATTTATAATATTACATCTTTTGAACATCCACTCATTAGATAAATTATTATATATATATATATTAATAACGAAAGCAAATAGCCTCTGGATGTTCATACTCACCCATGCAATTTTATTTTATATTAATTTTCAATAGAAGCAAATACCTCTAGTTTAGTTACCTATTTTAAATTTTTATGAAAATAAATTATTTTATTATATCATCAACGTAAGTAAAACTTTGTTCATCCACTCTTTATATTTATTTAATATAATATTTATAATATTACATCTTTTGAACATCCACTCATTAGATAAATTATTATATATATATATATTAATAACGAAAGCAAATAGCCTCTGGATGTTCATACTCACCCATGCAATTTTATTTTATATTAATTTTCAATAGAAGCAAATACCTCTAGTTTAGTTACCTATTTTAAATGTTTATGAAAATAAATTATTTTATTATATCATCAACGTAAGTAAAACTTTGTTCATCCATTCTTTATATTTATATAATATTATATTATTTAATATAATATTTATAATATTACATCTTTTGAACATCCACTCATTAGATAAATTATTATATATAGGGACCTGTTCCGGTGCAGCGTCACTGCACCGGAACAGCCGTGCAGTGGCCCCAAAACGGGGCCCGCATGATTATGAAATTATGATCTACTCCACCCATTGTATTTAGAATAATGTATTCTATTACCATACCAATTTTCATCCCAATCAGATATGTATATGGGCCCCATCTGAAAACGGTACAAATCCAACGTAATAAAATAGTTTAATGTAAATAACAACTTTAAAGTATCTGATTGGGATGAAAATTGGTATGGTAATAGAATACATTATTCTAAACGCAATGGGTGGAGTAGATCATGATTTGATGATCATGTGGGGCCCATTACAGCGATGCTGCACCTGAATATTATCCTTATATATATATATTAATAACGAAAGCAAATAGCCTCTGGATGTTCATACTCACCCATGCAATTTTATTTTATATTAATTTTCAATAGAAGCAAATACCTCTAGTTTAGTTACCTATTTTAAATTTTTATGAAAATAAATTATTTTATTATATCATCAACTAAGTAAAACTTTGTTCATCCACTCTTTATATTTATATAATATTATATTATTTAGTATCAAAAGATATAAACCTCCTGGCTAATCTTATAATAGTATAATATTTATTTATTAAGAATATCACTTTAAACCCATTAATACCTTTGTTAAATCATGCTCCTCAAGTATCCTACATAAAACTTGAACTGTATAATAGGACAAAGCTGCACATTTTTATTCTTCAAAATGAGGTTGCAAATCTACTTGATGCTAAAAAAATCTAAATATAGTTTTCTTCTTTCAACCCGTAAGCTCTTTTACTCTTTTTTTGTTTTATGATGGAAAACTAGTATAGGATGAACAACAAGTATATGTCGTTGAGATAATGCCAACTTGAATTTCAACCCAAGCTTGAATTTTATGAAAAGAGTTACGGTTTTGATTTGCAAATAAGGTTAAAGTTATGATTGAGATTTTAAAAATAGGGTTAGAATTTAAGTTTACAAATCGGGTTAAGGTTAGGGTTGAGGTTTTAAAAATAGGGTTAGGGTTGAGGCAAATTCGAGTTTCATGAGCTCGAGTTGCAGCCTTAAATATAAGTGATATTGTAAAAAGAAATAAAATAAGTTGGATGCCCACAGGAACACTTGTTCTTGCAAACCTACGCTTTTGATGCGATCTGCGTTGGCATAAGAGTTTCACTATTAGTTGTGCTCAGGATGCGTAATAATTGTTTTCGCACAATAATGTGCAAAAACAAATGGAGACATTCTATGTTGAGTCAAGCTAGCATGTGTTACTGAATCCAATGCCACCAATTTGACTGAGCAACAGACGGGGGTCTGTGCTCCTTTGTATTCCATAACTGGGATTACTCATTACGAAAGTTGAAAGTGATTTAATTGTGGCATAGAATGCCTTCAATCAGAAGCACCTATGACTGCCTCGAATCATCACTGGGGAGTCTTTTGATATCTTTATCAAGGCCTCTGTGATGATTGTTTTGTCAGTAAGGAAATTTTGATCCCCATGCAATCTGTGAGGCCAGTGTATCAATAATCCTACCATGGTGCTCTGGAGGAATGCTTTTTGTCATAAACATCTGTTAAATTTTGTTAGGTAGATAAAGAATATGGACAAAACTCTGATGTTCCATAAATATATAAAAGAACATTAGGATCAGTTTTTCATCCTCATCTTTTGTGGCAATTCTGGAAAAATATTTTTCATTATTACATGTATGTTTAAAAGGTGAAGATTGATTTAGGATGTAAGCTCTCTGGAATCTAAAGCAAATAATTGAAGGCATACTTACAATGGAAAGATTGAACTCACCTCAAATTACAAATGAAGATGCAAACTTGATACTGTCAGCGACTGCATTGATCAACTTCCTCCTATAAAAAGATGTGATTGATGTAGGTTTTGTTGCTTTCTGGAATCTGTAGGCAATAACTCTGATTGAACATGCTGAAAAGCGGCAACATATCAGTAAGGTTTGACCCTGGATGTTGTTGGTGAATGGAAGGTTCACTCTTCTTCTATAACGATGTGTACTTCCAGTGAAGCCTTGGCATTTATTCGCTGAACAAAGCTGTCTCTGCGTGTAATTCCAATGTTTTCAGCATTTTCTATCTTATCAAACTCAATCTGATCCCAGTGGCAGCTCCCATGGAAGGCGGAACTTTCTGTTGTTTCTTTCAACTTGCAGACTTGAGTCTTGAGGTCAGAAATATTGATTTCCTCTCCGTGTTCTTGATCTTCTTAGCCATACCTCTGGTGTTTTAGTCTGTTACTCCCTGTGTAAATTGATCTTCTTAGCCATTAGTACGTTTGCTATTTGTTAAATTCCTCATCTTGATCTTCTCCATGCATGCATGCACTGATGCACGGCTACTTGTGATGCAATATCCCCCACATGAGATATTTCCCATCAGTTGTTTTCTCAGCCAAGGCTTCTCCAGCGTAGTCTAATCACTCAACTCCTAGCATCTAGTTCAAACCCGTTTTCCATGCATCCATGCGTCAGTCATCTCTTAACGTCAGCTGACTCTTTTTCTTATAAATGCCACCCTCGAAACTATCATCAAAGGTCTAACGAGCTATCATCTTGAAGCATTTTCCTTATCCATTCCTTTTCAATTTTAATCATACGATGAATAAATTCAAGTCTCCAATCGTTTTCTAGAGAATTGTTCCAGACCAAAATCGGAAATTGTTAACCACATTTCTATTCCCACAGTCCACATAGTGAGTTTTACAAACATGACTCTATGAATTTTTAAGCAATTGCAGCCAAAGACTTCGAATTGAGTCGGCCAGTTCTCTGTTTCTCTAAGTAAAACTTTTAATGCCCCAAGATTAACTTGAACCCTCAACTCCTCACTGATGCATTCCTTGCGTGCACCCTCAACTCCTCACTGATCAAGCTTTTATTCTTTCTTTCTTCTAGAATTCAATTTATGAAATCTTAAAGTAAATTTCTCTATCGTTTTATTTAAAAAATCATAAACCATGCATTTGCTCTCTCTCTAGTATTTAACGAGTAATGATCCAATGTAAGGGGATCCATAAAATCTGTAACATCTAATATTCTAACTTTATTTACTTGATCGTTAACATCATTTTTATATTGCAGCGTGAATTTTCTTTTCATTCAGGTCCATATCTCGCCCCTTTGAATCTGTTGTGAAAATTGTTGAGAATCTGATGATATTATCGTTTTATTTGTAGATGCTAGTGTTTATACAACTGTTTTTTTAGATAATATTCTCTATAGAACTGTTGGGCAATAGAAAATGGTAGGCTGAAATGTGTGGGACTCTTTTCTTTTTTAAAAGAAAAAATTTATTTAAGCATACACATCAAGCTATTTGATATTACAAATCAGTATAGGCGTAAATCCTCATAACATGCAGGAATCAAATAATACTTCCACCACTATAAGGAACCAAATAATATCTCCACCACTTGGGAGGGATGAGAGACTGGCTCATATATGCTGCTACTAAAAACTATGGAAAACGGCCCTGGGAAGAGTCAGGCATGGGTCGTTGCCGCAAATTGATGGCGCCATGACCACTGAGCGAAATGCGTGGGACTCTTGACTTGGAGTAGAGGTGGGAATTGAGACTAGTCGACCTGTGACCTACATTTGAACATTTGACCCGATCTATTTTTGACTGAGTAAATCTGACATTTTTCGACCTAATTTAAGGATGAGTAAGAGATTTTGACATGAATTATTTTTGACTGAGTAAATTCAACATTTTTTTAACCTAATGTAAGGATGGGTTAAAGATTTTGACTTGAATTTAAAACTAGGATTGGGATGGGTCGACTATGTTCCGACTCGAAGAAATCTTATATTCATTTAAATCCTCACATTATTCATAATTAATTATATCAACAATATAATTAATCATCTAGGCATCGAATCCTAATATAGCAAAATGTAGACATCATAAAAAAATTATATCAACAATATGAGGATCAATAAGAGACATTCGCGCGCGCACACACACATATATAACTTTTGTGCTTAATTGGAGTTTTTCCAACATTTAGGAAAGACTAGTAGAAAATACTATTATTTTTAGGAAAATAATTTTTTAATTGTCGGAAAATAAATTTGAAAGCGCGAAAATTCATTTTGAATGGGGTAAATCTATTTTGCTAAAGTTACAGTATATCTATTTATATTTTGTTTCGATAATGATGTTTATTTCTATTAATTAGAAAAATATTGAAGTATACAATATTTAAATTTAGCATGTGTTTTTATATTTGATGTGTATAAATTCTTAAAATCATTCTACTTAATCTGCATTTTTTATCTGACCTATTAGTTAAAAACAAACTTGAGATAGATCTGAATTTTGTTTAAAGACTGATTTGAAAAAAAAGGATCAACTTTGTCGTGGTCCATTATAAAAATAGGATCAGATAAAATTTTTCTAAAATTAGGATTTGAAGTGGGCAAACATTGACCCAGCATGACCCTACCTCTTCCATCTTCCCTCTCCTAACATGGAATATGGTCTGGAGTAGAGTGTTAATGGTCATGATCAACCCGTTAACTTGCTCTTTCAGTCTATTTGTAAATGAGTTTGAATTGAGTTTTTTGGATAAATGAGTTATAATTCACCAACCCATTTAACTATTAAATTAAATAAATGAGTTAGGGTTAAGATTTTACAATCCATTAACCCCTTTAGCAACTCGTTTAACCCATATATATATATAAACTCTTTGGTTGTTTTCGTTGCTAAATTTTCCTTCTATCACTTAATTTTTATTTTTCTATTGCAGACACAATTTCATTTTCTTGTTATTGTCTTACTTCTATTTTCCTTTGCCGAAAATACCTCACGCCTTTCCCCGCAAAATCATCGTCTATCAAAGTCAAGACTTTTTAAGTTGTTGATATATAATCCGTTAACAATCTGTCAACCCGTTATTAAATGGGTTGTAAATAGATTAGCGTTGAGATTTTTTAAATAAATTAATAAACGAGTTAGAATTAAAATATTTTAAATAAATTAAAATTAAAATTAAAATTAAGTTCCAACCCATACAACTCTCCGTCAACACTGTTAGTGTGTAGCTTTCCAACCTATATAACTCATCGGTCAACACTCTTAGTCTGTAGCTTTTGCAAGATAGACCTTGGAGCTCTGCCTAACTGCAACGTTGAGGAATGCGACGGGCAATAAGGTCAATGATAGGACCAGGCAACCTTAATTGCGGATTTGGAAGCTAGTTGCTGATTTCGATTCCTCTCCTGGCTTCCCAGCTGTCACATTTATTGCTCTTGCCTCTTCATCTTTTGTTTCCCTCCAAAAGCTCTTCCATCCAAATAGAAAAGAGCAAGGAAACGAAAAAAAGAAAAAGAAAAAAGAAAAGAAAAGAAAAGAAAGGTATAAGGGTGTCTGTTATTCATGCAACTCATTCAATTCATATGATCAAAGGGTTTATTAGTCCAAAAGCCTTCCCAGCAAAAGTATTTTTCTCCGCTTCCCAACAGTAGATGGAGGACACAACAATAAATACTGCGTTACAAAATGAAAACAAATCAACAAAATAAAGCTGAAGGGTTTATTATTTGCATGTATAGGTACCCCTTCACGTTCACAACTAGTTTTTTGTATCCTTCAAATTGATTCAGTTTTTCCGAATGCTTCTGAGTGAATGCATTAGAAAATTACCAATAAAAGAAGTCATTAGAAAATTGACAGAAATTGGTAAGAAGCATTGATTGAAATCGCCATGAATCCTTAAAAATTGAAAGCTAATAATCTCAAAACATAAAAATTAAAAAATTCTGTTTTATTATGGGTGTGTACGGAAAGTGATAGAATTTTTTAAAGAAAATCTTTTGGCATAAAAGTTTTTAGTACGGGAGAAAATGATGTGATATAACATGGTAATGATAAAAAGTAAAGAGAATAAAATTAAAATAGATAAGTTAGTTATATGTGTAGTCGTGTAGAAATAATTGAAAAGGAAAATAGTTATATAAGAAAATAACTTGTTGCCTCCTATATAAATTCTTAAGTACGACTGTAATATGAAAATGAAATATAATATTGGATACCCAATAAAAAAATCCCCATTTCCTTAGTAGCAAGGCAGGGCTTTACACCTTAGGAAGTCAAGCCCTCGGTCTCAGATATTCCTGACACCCAGCAAGTGGTTGTCACCCAAACACCTCACAAGCGGCCGTTTCTCTTGCTGTATATCTCAAGGAGATACCATGCCATTTTTACCATGCCACGCTGTTTCATCTCTCACACGCTGCCTCTAACAATTGAATCTTAATTCTCTTTTTTTGGAGGGGAGGGGAAGAATCTGACTTATTCTTATGTTAGAGTCAAAATTGCTGTTAATTTATCTTATTGATTGCTTGCAAAAAGTCTATATCTATTAAGCTTAGATCTTCTCGATCTTAGTGTCCCAAGCCAAATTAAGAACGTTTAGATGAGTAATCTACATAAGTATCACTTTGTAAGTACATGAGATTGGCTAGAACAGCTAGATATCAAGCTAAAGCACTCTCTCTAGTCGCAAATTGCCTTTCCCTTCTTTCTTTCTCTCTCTCTCTCTCTCTTTTAATTACTTTGTAAGACTCGAATCCTCTCCTCGCCATATTGGGGAATATATTATACTTTGCCGTTTTCACCGGTAAAATTGTATTCATTGTGTTTTCTCGATCGACAAGTCCTGGAAAAAGTTTTTTTTTCTTCTTTTTTTTAAAAGAAAAAAAACTAGTATCTTTCTCTTTTTTCTTTCTTCTAGCCTCAACATCTCCACTAGGTCTCATCTGAACCCAGACATTTCAAACTTCATTAGTATTTTTGTTTTATATTGAACTTTTTTTTTTTATCTGAATTTGATTTTTAAAGTTTAATTCAGTGATATTTTCGTCCACCCATGATGGTTTAACATCAGTTACTTTTTTTTACATACTGTAAAGTACACTTAAACTTCGAAAGAGTATTAATAACCAAATAAAACGAAAACATTCTTGCAAAGAACTAAGCTGCTAAGCTACCCTTAACAGTCGAATGCATCAAAGTCCAAACAGACCCACCAAAACAACTGTAGTTTATATCACATTTACCTAATTTTACTTGACCTTAATTAGAAGCATTATTTCTCACATTTGTCAATATTTCTGGTCATCAGGTCTAACGCTCGACTCGTGCTTCCACGGAATCTTCCAGCACGGCCACGTACATGTTATCTAGTTGAAATGACGGAAGTGCCATGGGCTAAAATAGACAAAAAGGGTGGTAGTAGTACTATTGCTTTCGCTCACAATTTTCAGTGATGAGTGTTTGACTATCGTGTATAAAAGCAAGTTTTCACTACTTTCTCTCCTAACAATGTCCCTAAAGACGTGCGGTGCTTTTCTTTTTGCTTCTTTCGTGCAGTGCCAGCCGAAGATTTTAGCGTGCGATCCTAGTTTAGATTACCGTGATGATTTATTTAAAATTATTTGCTTTTATCATGTTATTTAAAATTATTTCAATTAAAGTCTTTAAGTGCGTCATACTTACTTAAGATATAAAATCATGTGAAATTTATAGGAATAGTTAAAATTTATTCAAATACGCATTATAATATCATAGTACTCCATACAATTATTTGTTTATCTGGTAATGGTATTTAAATAACTTAGATGTTGAATCAACAACTTCAAAACTAACAAGTAAATCAAACAAATATATTACATTGATGTTGCACCTTTATTAGATGGGATTAATGCATATTTGGTTTGCATCAAATTTAGTTTCCTGTTAAACAAATAGTTTTAAAGAAATGAATGGATCAGAACCATCAACATGCATTAGTTGCACGGATTGTATGCGCCCATCAATCACAAATGCAAGCTTCACGAAGTTGCGTAGACCCTCTCATTTATGAGTTGTTTTAAATTTTAATGCATTTGGATGCATTGAAATTTCTATGAACTTAAGGTCCATAATTTATTTTTTTATAAAATTATTAATCCGAATGTATTTAACTCGTATGTTCAGTTTTAATGTTTTTGGATATGCGTATATGTTTTTATTGAATTTTTAAAAATAGGAATATTTTAGTTATTTAAGAATAACTAAAAAACGCTCTTATTTTTAAAAAATAAACATACATATGTATATCTCCAAAAATGATAAATTTTGTTTTATAGATTAAATACTCATAGATTAACAAATTCATGATTAAAAAAATAATTTTGCACTCGAATGAATTGAAACATTAATCCTAGTTCCATCTTATAAATCCCCTCAATAAAATCACCTCCATCCCAACTGTTCAAACCAAGAGCTCTAACGCAACATGATATGTCGATTACAAACGCAAGTACGACAGTATCTTAATTTAATTCCAAGACAATTCAATCTTTAATTTGTTCATTATTATTTCAGCTGTGCATAATTGTGAAATTAAACGTAGCTTAGTTTAATGATTTAATACACGTGCATAAACGAAGCTGCCCCATATTGATGTTTAGAGTTTTTTTATTTTTTCCTAGCACATGTGGGGAGATAGGGTAGGGCAGTCGTACAATTTTTGGATGAAAAGCACTTCGTGTTAAATTTTTTAAATGAAAATATAATATAATATGACATGAGTAATGATGAAAAATAACGAGAATAAAATTAAAATAAATAAATAGTTGTATAAAAATAATTAAAAATTATAATAATTATATAATAAGACGTTTCATCAAAATAATAATAATAAGACGTGAAAAAATAATTAAAAATCGGGTTGACCTCCCCGTAAAAAAGCCGCAAAACACTTACCAGTGGTTGCGTACATGCATATGTACCGTTAACGAGTCATGACCCTGTTCCAAAAGGGTGGCGAACTAACATCGTGAGAATCGTGTGGCTGCCGGTGCGGCTGGACCATTTTTGACGTTCCGTGCTGCGGCTGCCGCATTTTGAAAATACCTATTTTGAGTTTTGACGGATGCAGGTGCTGCAGTTGCACGGAAGTCCAATCCGTCTATCCCAGCAATGAACGGCTTATAATCATCCATCTAAGCTATGTAGTAGGCCTGAGAAAATATCCTAATGATCACATGGGGCAGAGCAACATCACCGTCCGACGTCGTGTAAACGTCTCCAAACCTCGATGCCCTTGAGGATTTTATATATGAAAGCTGTGGACAGCTATCCACCCAATCCCAATCATTGGTGTCAATGAAAAATTGGCCGTAGCTTCTGGACTGCTTGTGGGGATATATGTCTATGCTTGTTAATTAGCTGTCAATGCTAAACAAATCTTTCTAAATGTAAGTAGCAGGATGGATTTTATATCGTTATACAAGTAAGTAGTTGGCCAGAATTGATGCGGTTATATTTGTGGAGCTTGGTTTTGTAGAAGTGGAACTTAGATGTGTTTTTATTTCCTTATTATTTTTTTTGAATAATAATTATACTTGGTTTTCCTGTAGGAATTAATTCTATTTTTCGGACAATTAATAATGAGAGCCATTTGGCATCCAAACTCCTCATGGGGATTTGCATGTAGTTACTTCAAGTTTCCAAAAAGTTTGCACCTTTGGTTCCTCAAGTTTCATATTTACATTCCATCAAAAATTTCATATTTACATCACAATGACTTCAAGTTAAAGAAATATGCAGTTTCGGTCGCTTCAATTACGTGGAGTCCCTTAAACCCAAACAAAAAAAGAAAAAAAGTGGAGTCCTAAAACTGTTAACTTTTGATGTGAAATGATCTTTTCTAGTATACCAAATAAATACCTTAAATCGTCTAACCAAAATTTAAAATATTCTTTTTTTTGAGGAATAAATTCCATATGGGCCTAGGAAAAATTTAGCCAAAAAGTGCAATCTATTTCAAGTTGGGAGAAGATTGTTAAAATACACTTTTGTGACTTCACAGTAAAAGATTAAGCCAAAACTGCATATTTTTGAAATTTTACAAAATTGGAAGACGTCTGCTGTGTATATGAAACTTGATGAACCCCGTTCAAATCTCATGCATGGGTGGCAAGTTGCCATAGTCATACTCGTACGTTTCCGTCTTGCCATTTTTGGATCCCAGTGGGACTGTGGCAAGAGTTTCAATGCAGCCCATATTTTATTTTAGGCTAAGATTTCTGTAAATCTGTAACTTGTTAACCAACCCAACCCATTTGCATCCCAATATGTAATCTCAGCCAAGTCATATATAGGCCTATTTATTTCTAAAATTCTAATTGGCAAATGGGTGTTCGTTTTTCTACTCCCATTCCACGGAATATTTTAATGTACCAAAATGCTTGGAGGCCTTTCTTTTAAGCGGACACCGACGTGCCTTTTCATTTTCGAATTCCCATCCGCTATGTGGAAACACATAGCCCACCCACAGCCAAGATTAAAAAGGAAAAGTGAGTAAAAAAGATCAGAGAAAAAAAATAGAAAAGGTTAGGAAAGGTTGGTGAGTCAGTGTCAGATTCGCTGTAACCATGCAAGGCCACTAAAAAAATATTATTGTGACATAACTTTTAATTTTAGTATTTAATTATTTCATATATCTTTGGGCCCGCTAGCTTATAATTGCATGCCCTGTGTCCCCATCATTCACTGCATTTGCTAGTGCGCCTCACACGCTCTATAGTCTCCACCTTTTTGCGCTTTGGACGCATTGCGTGGCATGGGGATTCTCTCTCGTGACAGTACTGGCTCGCAACGCCTACCAATGCGTCCACGTCGTCCGATGCTGACTACTCCACAAAAATTAAGACTCCATAAGCCGCCCAGAGAGAACAGGGTGCATACAATCATTTTTTTTTATTTTTTTCGAATGTTTTTTACAAAACGGTTAATATAAGTATATTTAACATATATATCAATTTTTACTAATTTTGGAAATTTTAAAATTTTTAAAAATCAGTGGCATTTTCAGTAATTTAAATCTAAAAAAAATATTTAAAAGTCTCTAAAAATGGTAAAAATTGTTAAATATGTTAAATACACCTAGATTAACAACTTCATAAAAAAAATTTCAAAAAATAATTAAAAAAATAGGTGTAGTATACCCGAGTGCATACGATAGTAGTAAGAGAAGTTGAGGGTAAATTTCGGTAGCTCTGAGTCTTCTGACAGGCGCTTGCGCACAATACGACAACAGCACAAATTTCTTGTTTTATAAAAAAAATACGAGTTTGTTGGGCTGCATTTGTATGCATTGAGCCTCCCAGATGCATACAATTTTTTTTTTTATTTTTTTCAAATTTTTTTTTACAAAACGGTTAATATAAGTGTATTTAACATATATATCAATTTTTACCAATTTTGAAGATTTTTAGATTTTTTTTAGATTTTTAAAAATCAGTGGCATTTTAGTAATTTTTAAAAATCTAAAAAAATATCTAAAAGTCTAAAAAAATAGTAAAAATTGATACTATATTAAATACACCTAGATTAATATTTTCATAAAAATTTTTAAAAAATAGGTGTAGTACACCCGGGTGCATCGAGGCTCAAATGCACCCGGCACCCGGGTGCATATGATCGCAACCCGAGTTTGTTGGGTTGGAAAAATGATAAAGTAGGATTGCAATATGGTTTCAACCTAGTTTGATTTGTTATCTTGATGGATTTGGATCTATGGGTTTGACAGTCCGATAAATCGATCCCAATTTTAAATGTTATTAAGGGTTCGGTTGGTCAGGAGTAGTTGGGGAAAATGCAAAGAAAATACAAATAAAATAAATAATAATATTATAAGGAGTACTTTTATGAAACCGGTGATTTTATAAAAGTGTTTTTGTGAAACCCTTTTCATTTTTAAAATATTGATCCTTGATTAAAAATCCAATCCATTCATTATATTTAACATCATTTGTTTAGCTAGGAGACCAAGTTTCATCCCAATCTAATATGTGGATAGGTTACATTCGCTCAAAAATAGGTGCATTCATGCATAAATTATGAAAAATGCTTAGATTCATTATCACATGTATTAAATATAACAATACTTTACAAAATCATTTATCTATATATTATTGATATTTTAAATGGTTTAGATGTTGAAAAAACTACTTTAAAGTTAATATTTTAATATCAACCATTTTATTATGTTGATTTTACATATTTATAGATGGGACACATATACAGTGAAATTAAAAAATAAAAAATTTCTAGAATACTATAAATGATGTCGAATATAATGGATGAAATGAATTTTCTATCAACCATTAAGATTTTAAAAATGGATGGAGTTTCATAGAAAAGAGGTTTCATAAAAGCGTCATCGTATCGTTGTATAGAGAAGCATATGTAAACTAATAATTGAAAAAGTAAAACTGTTAGATAACCAAGGCAACTATCAAAAAAACCTAATTAGACACCATGCACAATCAATAAAAAAATATATACTTATTTTTAAAATTAAAAATTTATATGTATATAGACGCATGTATTACAAAAGTGGAAATTTCCTTTTTTTCTATTCACCAAATGGGGTAATGATTCAATGTTTACTAAAAGCATGGGACTGTTAGCTTTTAATTTAAAAAATATTTTTTAAATTACTCATTTTCATACCAAAAATAATTTTTATTGAAAACTTGAATTTTGTGAAAGATAATATTTTATAATTTTAACATATAACTACTAAAATTTTTAAAACTATATAATATAGATATAGTGTATAAAAGTTTACAATACAAATTTTGGCCAAGCCAAGACTTTTAAAGAATTTTGGAGGGGAGGGGGGTGTGGGGGACTTAGTGAAGGAATTATAAATTAAAACTATAAAACTAAGGGATGTACCCTAAATTCTCTAAAATACCTTATATTTTCGTGTGCCAACCTATTGCCCATAAGTACTTCCTTTCGATCTCTAAATTTGTTTATAATATAATTATAATTTAATTTAATATTCAGTCACATTCATATTTAAGTAAGGCAATTAGACTTTTCGGAAGCATGGGCTAAAAAGCTTAATCTAAATTTAGAAAAGCAAAAGGATTATATATACAGGTGCACACTCCTGTGTAATCGAGAAGTAATTTTGTGTAACCTTCATTATTTTTTAAATGTTATGATTGATATAAAATATAATCCATTTATTGTATTTAATATCATTTGTTTAACTATGAGATCAAGTTTTATTTGAATCAAATATGTATATAGGCTACATTTATTCAAAAATAGGTACATTCATATGTAAATTAAGAAAAATGCTTAGCTCAATTTCTAAATGTATTAGAATAATAATACTTTATAGGATCATTTATCTACTTAGTAATGATATTTTAGATGTTTCAAATGTTTAAAATACTATTTAAAAATTGATATTTAGTATTAAATTATTTTATTATATCGATTTTGGACATTTATAGACAAACATATATACAAGGATAATAGCAATAATGTTAAATACAATAAATAGAGTGGATTTAACATGAACCATCAATAAATTAAAAATAGAGGGAGTTATATAGAAGCGACCCCAATATATATATAATATATATGGATTTTAATCCGGTATATACACTACACCTTGCCGTCTATGTAAAATAGAGCCCACTTGATCATGAATAGGACATCTACTCCACTAATTGTATTTAAAAGTATTCAATTTTTATCCAAAACAAACATATGTATAGGCCCCATTTTAAAATGGTGCAAAATCAGCTTATTAAAATAATTAATATAAATATTGAATTTAAAGTGGTATTTTCAAGTTCTAAACTGTGTAATAATTTTACATGAATAAATAATTTTATAATATATTATTTTTTTATTTGTTTGATAAAATTATAATATATTATTATATTTTAATATATGTGAAACCTATTTCACAGTAGACTACGTTGGACGATATCCATATATATACACACCTCTGTGAACAAACAAAAGAAATTAAGGAATGGAATCAAAGGCATTGTCGACCTCGTGCAAGGCACGGTTGATGATGATTAAAATAAGATTGGCCTTTTACAAAACAAATCTTGTAATTTTCTTAATTGTAACTTAGACTTGTGACGTAGATATTTGCAAAATAGAAGTAGATGTATGTAAAGGATACTTTGCATATATACCTATATAATTTGACGCTAATTGTAGATACACCCATATAGTTTCATGAAATGCATATTACTTCCATATAGTTTCACTAAAATTGTGTATTATCTACACGCCGTTACCTGACGTTAATATCCGACTAATATTTTGAAAAATGACGAAAATGCTCTCATTGAAGTACATAGTTTCATGGGAGTAATATGCAATTTTGGTGAAACTATGGGGGTATTATGCAATTCGTGAAACTATCTATGAGGACATTTTCGTCATTTTCCAAAATATCACGTCAGGTATTAATGGTAGGTAACGGTGTGGGGGTAATACATAATTTTGGCAAAATTATGTGGGTAAATCTGCAATTAGCGTCAAACTATGTGAGTATATATGCTAATTACCCATATATAAATTAATTTTTATTATGCATTTTTAAGTATAAGAATATTTTAGTCATTTTTAAACGTGGAAAATGACTAAAGTACTTTTACATTTGAAAACACAAAAATAGTTACATATTTTCAAAATTGGTAAAAATTAGTTTATAAATTACATAAACTTAAATTAACAGTTTTACCAAAAAATAATTTTTAAAAAAAAAAATAATTAATTTTGGGCATGAGGCCGGGCCGTCGTTGATCACGGTACCGTACACTTCACGCATGTTGCTCAACTTTCGTCGAAGCGTTTGCTATGCACGTTGACTCGTGCTTGCGTGATAGAGAATTAGAGATTAGAGATGGGTAACGTGCTGCATAGTATTTCAAGTTAAACATGGGAAAACCGGAGCCTGATCGCCTGCTCCCGGGAGCAGGCAGCGTTCCCTGCTCCCGGGAGCTTATACCCATTTTTTTTAATTTTTTTTTGAAAATTTCTCCTAAACAGTGTTAATCTATGTGTATTTAACATGTGTATAAGTTTTTACCATTTTTGGAGTATTTTAGATATTTATTTTTGATTTTTGAAAATCAGTGGCATTTTAGTAATTTTAAATTACTTAAAATGCCACTGATTTTCAAAAATAAAAAATAAATATCTAAAATACTCCAAAAATAGTAAAAATTTATAAAAATGTTAAATAAACCTAGATTAACATTTTTATGAAAAAAATTTCAAAAAAAAATAAAAAAAAATGGGTATAAGCTCCCGGGAGCAGGGAACGCTGCCTGCTCCCGGGAGCAGCGATCAGGCTCCGGGAAAACCTGTTGCTTGTGGGTTTCTTAACAATTACGTTATTGTGAGTGATTTTCAAGAAAATCAGTTACGTATCCAATTTCATCACTTAAATGCGTTAATATTTAAAACGTTATGGGAATTAATGTACACGGGTAGGTGGTGTATCCTTTTTTTTTTTTTACCATGTGCTCTGGTATTTGATCGAGGTGCATCTATTATGTACATTAATAATAGTACTTAATCAATAATATTTATTCAGTATGTTAAATATCGTCTCAATTAGAATTTCAAATTGGGGTTAACATTTTAAAAGATTTAGTTATTTTAAAGATTTTGTTCAAATATATCTGCTATGTTTGATTCTAATTCCCAAAATACTTAGAATTTTTGAAATGCAGTAGGTATTTTTGGAATTAAGACAAGTTACAGTAGATATATTTGGAAAAAATATTTATTTTTATTATTGTCCACGAAGATTTTCAATTAAAATGCTTTTTAAATTATAAAAATGTATATGCTCACGAATATATAAGAGTTTTTTTTTTATCATATAACCCCCTTGGATGGCTAGATAACTCATGGAGGACAATCATAGGAAAAAGAAGTAAATAAGACAAATACCTCTGTCTAACTTTAAATTTTGGACTTCTCATACCCTAATCTCTTACAGTTTACACACTCTTACATCAACTACTAGTCGTTTGAATGGTGACTATGAATATTTAAGAGTTGACTTGCTATTTAAAAGAACATAATATAAAAAAAGTGAAAAGAGTTCAATGCTCAGTACTCTTTTTTAAAAAAAAAAAAAAAAAATTACATAGCTCTAATTTTTGAGAGTTGAGTAGGGTCAGACCCCATAAGAGGGACTTTTTTTCTTTATTCAAAAGACTTAAAACTAAAACTTTACTTAAGAAAAACCAAGCTTTCTACCACTGAAAACCAACATAGTGTTGGTTTAGTACTAAAATTAATAGAACTTCAAAGAATTAATATAAGCTTATAATTTATTCTCATTAACTTGGACTTCTAGAATAGAATTTCAAGAACGCTTTTTCATTTCGAGTATGTTTTAAGTGTTCCGTGAATTTATGCACCTCTCAAAGATTTGCCTCTGGGGATATTTCAACCAATATCGGAGTTGCTTTGCTTTACTTGAATCGCTTCATATGCAATGTAAAAAATGGGAATAGATAGTTACAATGTGACGCACTTCCATGTTATTGCCATTCCGGCTCAAGTGGTGCATGGTCCACATCAGCTTACTCTTGCATCGTTTAACAGCCTCCGCCAGAGCACAAAATCCGCCTGTCCCAGATTCTCCATCCATCCCTACAAACGACGAAAACTTGGTGAATTTACCGCAACGCCTTTTGAGTTTTGACCAAACGAGGCGACGACCATCCCATTCAGAGAATCTGGGGCTTTTTTGTAAAATAAACTCTATTTCTTTTGCTAATTGCAAATTAAGACCTTAGTTATATTTTCATCTCGTTTCTCTGTCTCATTTTAGTGTCTTGAATCTTTTTGTGAATAGAGCTTAGCCTGCATACAACTGCGATGGAATGAGAATGAAATGAAGATAAGATAAAATTTTTGTAATTTGTGAATTACAAAAATACTATTGATTTTAAAAAATTCAAAAAATATCTATAAATCTATAAAAATGGTAAAAATTAGTACACATGTTAAATATACTTAGATTAACAGTTGTATTTTTCAAAAAAAGATCAACATTTGTATAAAAAATAAATTTCTACTTATTGGTGCATTGAAGTTAATCGCGCTTGGGTAAATTATATCAAAATTTTTAAAAGTGCAAGTACATGAAAAAAGATTGTTTGCCAACAGAAATAGATGAGTGATCCATTCATTGTCGGATTCACTAAAGGGCATGTTTTAGCCCTGGAACTTTTTACTTTCTATAATTATACTCTTTTAATGATTTTTTCATATCTTCCTATACAAGTATTTTACTTTTCAATCATTTCTACACAATTATCTATACAATTAACCTATCTAATTTAACCTTAATCTCTTTATTCATCATTACTACCCCTATCGCATTATATCATTTTTTACTAATTCAAAAATATTTAATTAAAATGTTATTACTTCCTAAATACACCCAAAATCAATTTCTGTTCTCTCAATGGCAGCCTGATAATCAATTTCTTCAGCCCGTTTCATGGATTCAATTCTATGCAATTGAAAACAATTTCCCAAAAGAAAGCATGGATACTTTTTTTGTAATAATAATATAGTGTCCCATTAAAAAATCATTTCACGTTTCCAGGCAAAATGGAAAAAGAGCATATCCATTTTTTTTTACATACTGTATCCATTTTCATTCATGTAAATAACCTTGCTCTGAACTTGGTTCGGTCAAGAGTACATGTGCATAAGATATCCTTTATAAACATTTTTTTATGACATGGGTATGATACAATGCTGAAATGAAATCTTACATTTTCTAAAAATATTTTTCTTATTTCAAAAAATAATAATATAGGTTTTATTTCCAATATAATTTTTTAAATTTTAATACGTTTATTTTTCATCCTACATTCTCATCACATCCAAGTTCTGAAAAGCTTGAAATTTAATTTCCCTAGTGAGGACTTACACAAATGATGAAATTTATTTGTTATCCATTAGAAGATTGACGAGAATAAAAGCATCACTTTTTTTCACAACATTCTTCTATTTCATTTTGATCACACATGTGATACCGATAAGCATGGTTCTTATCTCCATTATTAAAACTTTCATCATTCTTTTAGTAGCCTAACATCTCCGTGCAAAAAATATACGTTTAAATCTCTCATCATAGCTTTATTTGGGGTATGATTTGGTTTAAGTAGGTTCACATGAGGGTTAATCATATCCTTACTTTATTATCAAAAACACCTACCTTACTTTAGTTTAGGTCTAATTGATCATAAGCCTACTCTACCATATTATCAGAAAATAATTCTACACAATAATAAAGTATTGCGGAAAAAAAAGAAATAAAGTAGACACAAATTTACATGAATAACCCTTCAATGTGAAAGAAAAATCATGAGTGAAGAAAAAGAAAATCTACTATCAGAGAAAATATTAAAAGAGATGATAAATCATACAAAAATTTCTTAAAAAATTCAAAACTTCACGAAGGAATATACAAGAAAGCTTAAAAAAAAATTCATTCCTCACGCCTAGGAACTAGCCCTCTATTTACAACCCAAAAGAGATGTCAATTTAAACAACTAAACTGGATGTGGTAGATGAAAATGGTTGGACTGCGTATGAGTCACCCAACTTGGTCGTATTCATATGGAATAAGATTTGCATGGTAGAGCTGAGCTGCGATCGTATGCACCCGGGTGCATTGAGCCTCAATGACCCGGTGTACTACACCTATTTTTTAATTTTTAAATTTTTTTTTCATAGAGCTGTTAATCTAGGTGTATTTAACATATATATCAACTTTTATCATTTTTGGAGACTTTTAGGTTTTTTTTTTAGATTTCCACTGATTTTTAAAAATTTTAAAAAAATATCTAAAAATCTCCAAAAAATGGTAAAAATTGATACATATGTTAAATACACTTAGATTAACCATTGCGTAAAAAAATTTCAAAAAAAATTAAAAAATGGTTGGTGCATACAACTGCAAACCAGTAGAGCTGGGGCAAAAACAAATTCCGCAGTGCGCTTTACATGATAAGTTTGGCGGCTTGATATTCAAGTCAGCACTTGACACATATTTTTTAACGTCGGGGTGATTTTGATTTCTATTCTAAATTTTTATTTAAAATAGTCTTTATACTATATTTAAAAACTATAATTTTATCATAAGTCTTACTTAAAAACCTATAATCAAAATGATAGAAATATTATTTTGAATTATGATTATTAAATTTATTAAATAATAAATAAAATACATAAGTTTTGATATATTTAAAGAATATATTTATGTCTTTGGGTATAAAAGATATTTTATAAAATATATTAAACACATATTAGTAATTCAAGGCTTACTTTGCATTTTAAACCTTCTAACTTTGCCCATTTGTATTTTAAACTCGAAGTTTGGCCGTTTGCATTTTAAGCCGCGAAATTTTGGTTCATTTGCATTTTAAATCCTGACTCGTAATGACATTAAAAACTACCATTAATTCATCAAAATGATGTAAATACCCTCTAATATTTTATTAAAAAACACCTAAATTTGTATCAAAGGTAAACATGTTATTGAAGCCTCTAATAATAAAATAAAGAAAGCCTAATAGTCAAGTTTAAAATGTAAAAGATATTTCTTTTTGCAATATTAGAGGGTATTTTATCATTTTGTAGGGATTAACTATGGTTTTTAATGCTATTATAGGGCAGAGCTTAAAATGCAAAGAAACCAAAGTTTTTAAGATTTAAAATACAAACGACCAAACTTCTGAATTTAAAACGCAAGTAGGCAAAGTTATAGAGTATAAAATGCAAAAACTCTAATTCAAGTTTTAAGTATTCAGATCTAGGAACCTACCCCGCCTTTAATTGAATTGAATTTTTTTACTTAAAACTTACCTAACCCTACGAATATAAAAATAAGAATCTATCCTACATATTTTAAGATGAGTAATGATCCTGTCAGTCCAAGCTAAGCAAATACCTTGATTAGCTCATTTTAAAAAACCGATTTACAATATTTTCTTTTGAATTTTTTCTTACAAACTTGTTTATCTAAGTGTATTTAACATATAGATTAAGTTTTGCCATTTTTAAATGTGCGTATATTTTTTTAAAAATTTTTAAAAGTAAGAGCATTTTAAATATATCTACATGTAAATGTTTACAAATTTCAAAAAATATATAAATATATCCAAAAATGGTAAGACTTGGTTTATGTGTTAGATACACTTAGATAAACAAGTATATGAGGAAAAAACAAAAAAAAAAGTTTTGTAAATGAGTTTTTTGAGTGGGCTAAGCAAGACATTTGCTTAGTCAGGACTAACAGAATCACTCCTCTTATAAGATATCCAGCCAGTTGACTTACGATTACTTTATCCAAGTAATACTTCTAAGCTTTACACTCAATATTGTTATTACTTGGTAACTTCTTGGTTAATATGATATCCATTTTTAATAAATTTAGAATTTATATCTTAAATCATTATTTTTTATTTTTCGATTTTGCTTTTTTCTCTTTTCCGCCTGTTTAGCATTTGCTGAGTATCAAACAAAAATAATAGTATAAAAAATTTTATATTTTTAATTATTAGCTTTTCGTGTAGATATAAGTCTTATATTATTGACTTGTAATATTTTAATACATGATTAGAAACTTACTTTTAACTTGGCTAATCATTTTAAGATAAATTTTGTCTATTTCAACATATAGCAGAAGTGCAAACATTGAGCCAGAATGTCCTAATCCCAAATTGCTAATAAATGTTGAAGTAAAAAAAGTAATTTTTTTTATAGATTTCTTAATAATTTTATATTATAAATACATATGTGAGAATACGAAAACAAGGTTGAAAAGTATTCATGTTATTATAATATTAATTTCTATCTTTTTAGATTTTTTGTAACCTTTTAATATAATTTAGTTTTTTATAAATCTTTTGTTATAATTTACTTAATTTTCTCCTTGTTATTTATTTTTTAATAACTATATTACAAATTTCACAAAAATATATCAATTTTAATTTTATTTACTTAGTTCTTCATCATTATTTTTTCTCACATAACTACCTTTATTTTCTTGATATTTTTTAATAGCATTCATACAACTTGACAACTGAAATTATAATCAAATATATTTACAATCATCACACCCTGGAGTAACTTTTTATAAAACACATTCATAAGAGGGAGAAAATCTGTAGATACCCCTACTTCAACAGGAAAATTATAAAAACTCCCGTATAAGGAGAAATCGTAAAATATCTTTCTATCGAGGAGTGCAACTGAACCCAGGTGGATGGACGCCCGCCCACCAGCCACCCAAGTTACCACGCGGGGCAAGGCAATTGCCTTCATTTTCGTGTCCGTACATTTTCACCTAGACGACGTCCACGTGCAGGTTTCGACGGTAAACGGGATACAATTATTATTGATAAGTGATCAGCATTGCTGAAGATCGAATTATCTCGAAATTACTTTTCTTCTGCTCCCCTTCTAAATTTCCGATTTTTCATAAACCTCTTTATTTTTATTTAGAAAAAATGTCATACTTATATATATATATACGCTTACGTATTTTATCCTTAATCTTATGCTGAACTTTTAAAAAATTCTAAATATACATAGTATTTTATCTAAAATTTTACTTATAATCATATTATTAAGAATACATTAGAACAGTTATGAGCATCCAGAATACATTAGAACAGTTATGAGCATCCTATAAAATGATGAATATTTTCATTCCTAACTATAATTTTATAATTAAAAATTCACACTTAAATGTATTTTTAACACTTTTATGGCTATAAATCGCATATTAAATATAAATTTTTAGCTTTGAGTATATGGACATATTTATCATTTTATGGGAAGCTAATGGCCTCCTCTAAATGGATATCTAAAATTGTGTGTATAAGTGAAATTTTAATCAAAATATATAAGTATATTTAAAATTTTGAAAATTTGGGAGTACATAAGAGCATATTTGGCTATCTAAAGACTTTTCCAATAAAATTTTTTCAATCTTCACAACTACTTTATTTTTAAATTATTTTTTCTCATCTTCCTAACAACTATAATACATTTCAATTATTTGTACACAACTATCCTTAGAACAAACTCATTTATTTTAACCTTATTCTCTTTACTCTTCATCATCAATCTTATTATATAACATCATTTTCTTATATTTCAAAAAATTTTAATTAAATGTGTGTTTGGGTAGTGATACAATTTTTAAAAAAAAAAGTTTTTAATATAAATTTTTTTTTGATTAGCAATGCAAAAGTTTTTTAAATATAAGAAATTGATGTAGTATGAGAGGGGTAATAATTGAAAAATAGGCTAGTAATATGAAAATTACGAAGAAATGAAATAGTATAATTATATAGAAAAATGTTTTGAAATAATTGAAAAATAGGATAATTGTGGAAAATGAAAAATTTTAAAGGTTTTAAATTGAAAATTTTTATGTATAACAAACACTCTATAAAAAATTTTAATTTAAGAGTATGTTTATTTATAATAAAAACTTTTCACTCTTTATAATAACCTTATTTTTAATTATTTATATATATTTTCCTATATAATTATCTTATGTTTCAATTATTTCAACACAACTACTAATATAATTAACCTATCTATTTTAATTTATTCTATTTACTCTACATTATTACTCTTATTATATCACATTATTTTCAAATAATTTAAAAAATTTTACATCAAAATTTCATCATTTCTCAAATGCACCTTTAATTTTATCCCTCTACAAAACACCCTTGAATAAGATTAGTAGTAAACTTCATGGGTATGTACATATCTAATTTGCCCTCTTATTGTATTGGATAATTTGTAAATATACAAACTTAGTTTAACCATAATTGTAAATATCCCACATAGTTTTACGAATTGCAAGTAATCATCACATAGTTTAATCATAATTACAAATATACACATGTTGTTATTGCATTGTTATTTTACCGTTACGTCATAGATATATTTGCAAGATATGCAAATTATATAAGTATATTTATAATTTCAAAAATTAAGTGAGTATATTTAGTTTTTATAAATATACCCACGCTGATGGTGCAATGACGGCATTGTAATGACGTGAATATATTTACAGTTATGATCAAACTATGAAAAAATTATTTGTGATTTCTAAAACTATATGAATATATTTACGAGTCAAACTAAATGGATATATCTATAGATTATCCTATTTTATTTTAGCAGGTATATGAGTAGTGATAAAATTTTTGGATGAATATTTTTTGGTGTAAAAATTATTAAATTGAGAGAAAATGATGTGATATGATATAAAAAATAATAATGAGTAAAAAAATAAAATTAAAATATATAGGTTAATTGTGCAAGCAATTGTGTAAAAATTATTGAAAAATAAGATAATTTGCATAAGAAAATGTAGAGAAATAATTAAAAAAATAAGATAATTATGAAAAAGTTTATTTATCGGCAAACACCCGTAAATGAACATTTTTGGACGCTCATGACCCAGCAGCCGGCTTTTCATACCTTCCACCTCTGTCTCACCTCCCTCCTTTCCGGCTTTTTGATCTGCTCTCTTCCAAGCTGAAGCTCTTCTTGCTCTCCTTCTCGATTTTGATTCGCGTGAGATCTTAGAACCAGGTCTTTCCAGTCTCCGAAGGCTCTACTGCTTGCGAAATGCGATTTCCCAGCTGCATTCCTTCTCCCCACTCTCATTTCCTCTCCGAAGTTTCCCTGTTCTCCTTTCGATTTAGAATACCTTGCAGTCGATATTGGCCTGAGTCGGCCTAAATCCTGCTCACCCTCTCGAAATTTTCAATTCTTGAAGCTTCGATAGTCATTGCTTTACGTTTTCAACACTTGAGTTCGCAACTTGAAGAAAATCCGACATTTCTTCTTTGAACCCACTCTTATCTCTCCAAATTTCAATGGTTTAGGTGCGGCGATTTGATTACCGCCCTTCCATTCCTCCCCATTTCGTCAATGCCAGACCGGTCCCTCGGGGCCCATCGCAGTAGTAGGCTAGAATATTTTTTCTCAGGGGTTTGCTGCGGTCTCGTTTGCGGCCGCCACTCCCAATTTCTTCCGTTTTGACCCTCTTTTCCTTGTTTTCAATGCAACAATTCTGGGTGGCATCCGAACAAATTCCGAATCCTCGTGCTTCTTCTGGGGTTTCTTTAATCTCGCAACTCGCCCAAAAGATAATGACGCGTTCGGCCCTTTCCTTCGTTGTCTGCCTGAGGGAATGAGTTCGGTTTGCTGTGTTCCTGACTCGCTCGGGTGTTGGTGGTGCTTAAAAGGCTGGAATTTCTGCCATTTCGACGCCCGCGTCTCTGAAATTCTGTGGAAATGCTCAGACATGAGGTATTTGGCTTCCATTCATCTCTCATTGTTTCGATTCTTCTGGGGTGTTTCTTCCTTCATGGGTATTCGCAAATTCGTCTTGGATCCCGGCTTTCTGTTGCAGAAAATGAGTACTGGGTCTCTCCCGATGGGAACTTTGCTTTTGGGTTCTTCAATCGTTCTGACCAGCCAGGCCAGTTCAGTGCTGGCGTGCGCTTCAATTCTCCTTTAATTCCTCCCCAAGAACAAGCTGTGGTTTGGGTTGCCGGAGCTGGTGTGTTGGTTGGCTGTGACTCATTCATTGAATTAACTGAAGACGGAGACATGGTTCTGTTTGATTCAGCAAGAGAAATCACTGTCTGGACTAGCAACACCAGCCATCTCTCTGTTGCTTCAGCGGCTCTACTTGATACGGGCAATCTCGTGCTTCTAGACCAAGATAGGTTTGTAGTCTGGCAAAGCTTTCTAACGCCGTCTGACGCGCTCCTCCCCGGCCAAAACCTGTCCATTTCCCAAACCCTTCGAGCCGCTAATAAAAATGCTGTATCCAGCTACTATAGCCTATCCATTGATGCATCTGGACAGTTGAAACTCAGTTGGGAAACCAATATCAGTTACTGGAAGAGTGGAGCTCCTTCTCCTTCTCTTCGGATTATAGGGGCTACATTCACAAAGGATGGAGCTTTGCAGCTCCTTGACCAGAGATACAGGCCAGTCTGGTCAAGATTTGGAGAGGATCATCATGATTCTGCAGTGGATTTTCGGTTTCTTCGGCTTGATGTTGATGGGAATCTTAGAATGTATTCATGGGTTGAATCATCCAGATCATGGAGGTCTGTGTGGCAAGCTGTGGAGAATCAGTGCGATGTTTTTGCTACCTGTGGTCTATCTGGTGTCTGTTCCTTCACCTCTGCAGGAACCACACACTGTAGATGTACATTTGGATCTACAAATGATTTGAATTCAAAATGCCTCACCCCATTTAAGAGGAAATGCATTTCTGGTACCACCATGATCCCCCTTGAGCACACATTCTTATACGGTATCTACCCCCCAAATGACTCTATCAGTCTAGCCAGTTCGCAGCATTGTAGAGATGCATGCCTGAAAGATCCACGCTGCACTTCCGTAACAGTAGCCAATGATGGCACTAGTCAGTGTTTTACAAGGCAGACCCGTTTCGTCACTGGCTATGAAGATCCCTCTGTTGCAGCGATATCGTACTTAAAGGGCTGTTTAGATCCAGTTGCAGTATGGCCCAACAATCATCGTCCATCTTCCCAACCTTCTCAGTCACCGCCTTCTGTCAAGCACAAGCAGTCGTATGGGCTTTGTGTACCTTGTCTTGTTGGAGCAGCCTCTGGCACATTGATTGCCTTTGCTGCACTTCAGGTGGTAATTGGTATCTGCTTCTTCAAAAGAAGGAAATCCAATGAGAAAAGAGTAAGTTTGGCTGATATGGATCCAAACTCGAGAGGCTTGATCTCATTATCTTACTTGGATATCAAGGATCTGACTGAAAATTTCAAGCACCAGCTTGGACCTAGTGTGTTCAAAGGCATACTTCCAAACAACCAGCTTGTTGCGATCAAAGATTTGAAGGGGACAGAGACAGAAGTGACAGCAGAAGAGAAGCGGTTCAAATGTGCTATTTCAGTTATAGGTAGCATTCACCATAAGAATCTGCTGAAGCTAGAGGGTTATTGTTGCGAGTCTGACCGCAGGTTTTTGGTTTATGAGTATGCGAGGCATGGTTCAGTTGCCAAATGGATAGAGGAGGCTAAGCTCAGCAAGAGGTTGACATGGAGAAAAAGAATGGAAATTTGTGTCGGTGTTGCAAGGGCAATGGCCTACTTACACTTGGGCTGTAGAGAGTTTGTCAGTCATGGGAATTTGAAATGGACAAATGTTGTTTTGGATGAAGAAATGGAAATTAAGCTGAGTGAGTTTGGTTTAGGGAGAATTGGTGGAGGTGGGGCCAACCATGCCGATGGTGCTGCCGAAAATGATGTGGCAAAATTTGGTGAGATGGTGGTTTTGGTTGTGAGTGGACGCAGAGGAGGTGACGAGGTCTGTAGTTGGGTCCATAAAGAATGGCTAGAGGGACGGGTAGAGAAGGTGATTGATTTGAGGATTGAAGGCGGAGTAGATGCAAATGAGTTGGAGAGAACATTGAGAATAGCCTTTTGGTGCTTGCAAATTGATGAACGGCTAAGACCTTCAATGGGTGAGGTGGTGAAGGTTTTAGAAGGTACTCTGCCTGTTGATCCTCCACCACCACCATTTGCTCTTCAGAGGCCGCTAGAGGAATTTCTATCTGAGTCAGATTGATAACCTAACAAAAAAAAAAGATGCTACGGGGGATTTAACTAGTCTATGTGAAAGATCTCTACGCAATGAACGCTTGGTTGAGACATGTCAGGTTTTTTGCTGGCATGGGCAAGTAATTGAGTTTTTGGATGCTTTTTGGGTATTTCCAGTCTGGGCTTTGAGTCTGCTTTCGGAAAGGATTCGAATCGGCTTCCATGTAATTATGAATACTCTAACCAATGTCATCTTATTATTCTGCCAGATTTTGGTTTTTGTCCTTTTTGTTTTCAGTTGGGCTCTTTCTTGTTGTAAATGTATTGCTAATGCAAATGTTGGGGGTGGTGATGCTGTGATTGTAACTGTGAATATTGTAAGCCAACACCATTCTTGCTTTTTTTGCATTTTTGTTTCTTGTTCGGATCCTGATATTTGCGAAGCTAGTTCATAATTGTCTTAGCCATGCAAATGACTCCTTTCCGCGCATAAACCTTTGAACATATTTTCGGAAGCTTTGATGCATTCCTCTACCACAATGCTTTGTCAATGGGGTTGCAGCTCGTTAACATATTTGGCTTTCATTTCTTGTTCTTTGCATGTTCAACCCTATCTTCTTGTCTTGCAATGGGAACAATTCTTCATTTCTTTTCCCTCCCCATGTTTCTTTATTCCTATGTGCTCTGCAATTTGTGTGTTTGTCCACGGATTTTTAGTTTTATGCTTCAGAAAATAGCTAGCGTCATCTTCCCAACCCTCTTTCGTCTTTCCCATTTCGTTTTCAATTTATGAAAAATAATCCGCTATAATTTACTAGAAACAATGGTTTATTTCATGCGTATGCGTTTGCCAACTTGTTTGGTAGTAAAGCGGGTGAGGCATTTCTCTTCGATTCAGATCAGATCAAAGGTCGAAGATATCCCTTTTGCCTTGTTCCATCTCCCTCCCAGTTGTGGGGTAGCTTATGGGCTTAATGGCTTATGGCATGAGGCACCCACAATGTAACACTAGCTATGCCTTGCTTACTGCATCATAATAAATTCAACACTAAGTGCTAGGTTGCAGTGCCTCGCACGAGCGCTATGATGGGTTAGAACTTTTCTCTCTAACCTTGCAAATCTGGGTTTGGAATCTGTAGTCCTTAAACAAGAAGATGGTTTGTATAGTCCATAAAGAAAGAATAATGACAGTGAACGGACATGGGCCTGGACTTTGGGATATCGTGCATTTAGACCAGTAGTATATGCATTTGAACCCTGCATTTCTATGAAATAAACTCTATTAGCAATGTGTTCTTGAAATAACATCAAAGTGCAAGCCTTTTTCCCATGAATTTTTTTACCATAACAGTTGTATGTGTTGCTGAAAGTGGCTGAATTGCATGGGCTGAACTAGCTATTGCTCCAGAAAACTAAAAGTGTTAGTGATGGATTAAACAAATCACAAACATCATAGCACTTATACACGACTACAATAGCTAAGAACTTTGCAAAATTGGATGGAGTCGTCGTTGATCTTTTAGGGGAAGATCGGATCCCATTTCATTGAAAAGAAGACACTAAACTTATAGAGCTTGGATTCTGGTTTCAAGGCCAAGCAATTTCATCAACAACCCTTGCATAATCAGGAGCAGTTATATAGACATGGAAATGGAAATGGAAACAAAATAAACAAAAATAAAAACAAAAACAAAAATCTGATGAAAAGGTTGGAGGGGCCGAAAAGCTAGAGGGCTGAAACTGGAAGTTGGAAAGGAGGCTGGAGCTAAAGAGCTAGAGAGCTAGAATCGGGTTGAGAAGGTAGGAAGATGAGGTGCAGGGAGTTGATAGAGAGCACCCAACACCTGCACCCTTCCCTCTTCTCCTAAGGACGTTTCTCTCCTTTCCCTTACCGCTGGACACTACCTTTATTTATAGAGGCTGGTTGCTGTGGTTTGGATCCGGATTTTTGCATGCTGCTGTTGGTTTTTACATGCACCTTTTGGTTCTTTGATGGCTGGGTAAGACGCGTATTTATCACGTTTTTGTTATGCTATTTGATGGCATGCGTAGCTGGATGGGAGCTGCTGCTGCTGGAGCTCTCCGGTGGGTCGTTTGCTGGGCTTGCTGAGACTGGTAGAGTCTGTGGGCTACTGGAGCTTTGTTCCTGTGGGCAGTTCTTGAAGTCGACTAGTGGGCTACTATTTTAGGAGCTCGTTGCTGTTGACTCTTGTTTCTGTTCGTGAAGCCCAGTTGCAGTTGATTTGGCGGATGTCTGGGTATTGGGCTTTCGTATTTCAGCCCATTGAAAAGTATGGAGCTAGCTTTTGTGTGCTTAGCATGGTTTCCTTAATAATACTGTTATTATTTTTCGTCTCGTTTTTGTCTAAGATTTCTTAATCATGTTTTCTTTTCTTTCGGTGCCGGTAGTAGGGGTGTCTGCATAGGTGTTGCTGCAATAACGAGTGTTTTAAGGAGAAGTTAAGGTTCAAAAGTGCGTGTCATTGGAAGCGTTAAAATATGGCTTTTATGAAAAACACTTATAAATTCTCTTCAGCAAAGTTTTCTGGCACTCAATTCTTAAATGGGCTCAGAGTAATGTCCAATGGATCCATTCATATCCTGGAATGCAATTTTATGAAGATTATAACCACCCGGTCAATACATTTGCGCTTTGAAGAACATAAAAGATTTTAAAAAAAAAATCTAATCAAATTTTTGTAAATGAAATCTTAGTTTGGGAGCTCGCACTCCAAGTAATTTTGTTGACTTTGGTGAGGCATATATAATTATAAAGCCCTCTGGCTCCTTTCTCATCGCTTCTCTCCTACTCTACATAGTCCTTTCTGAGATTCCAAGACGTAGATCTTAATATTTTGAACAATCCAGAGATTGTACATTATTAGTTTGCAACATTCCGAAACTTGGAAGTGTTAATTTACGATGATGTTTAGGTACACGGCCTATTTTGCAAATACCCCCTCTTTGACAATCCTCCTCTCATCTCGAGTCCCAAATTCACACGTACGGTCGGCCTTTCTTCCGCACCACTCATCCTACTAAGATAAAAACTGCTCTACGTGGACAACACCCATTGGTCGCCTATGATCATGGATAAGATGATGATGAAGCTTGCTCTACAGCCGCTTGTCTTTCTTTCTATATCCCCTGTTTTCTTTTTTCTTTCTCCCTCCAATCCCTCCAGTTCATCCTCGCTAGCCTGCAAATCCCAATTTCAACCTCGTCGTCGATGGCATCGATCACCATGGCCGCTGCTTCGTTCTCAGCTGGCACTTGTGCCGCCGTTTCCCAGCGCGCTTCCACGAATCGCCGCGGCGTTGTCGTGGCCAAACTTGCAAAACCAACGGAGCAAGCTCCGAAAATTGAGTCGTCCTCCAGCAGCAGCGCCGCCGCCGACAAGAGCAGGAGGAACGTGATGTTCGCCGCAGCTGCAGCAGCCATTTGCTCGGTTGCGTACGGGAATCAGGCCTCTATTGCGGCAGAAACTCCCAAGGCCGGGACTCCAGAAGCCAAGAAGTTCTACGCGCCAGTCTGCGTCGCCATGCCAACTGCCAGTGTCTGTCACAAATGATCGCATTCGCATCCGTCTCCGGACGCCATTGGTAATTAGTTTCATGGCTAGTTAGCTAATCTCCACCAATCTTATTATCGCCTGCCTCTGGTAATGGAAAAAAAAAAATTGTGTATTGCTTTTGTGCAGTCTATTGAATTTTCGTTTTAATGCATCTGATGTTGATGGCAAGGTACTAACAATACAAATTTGGTAGCAACAAATTATTTGTCCCGGAAAGAAATTAATTTCGATTAGAAAGCTCGAGCTGTAGATATAGACCATGTTGTCAAAAATCGGTTTTTTAAAATCTTGAAATTTTCTTAATTTGAATTGAAACACTTAACATTTTGGCTCGACGGAAACAGTGCCTCTGATCACTTCGAATAATTCTGAGTTAGCACCATATACTATATGTTTTGGGTATTTACCTTTTTTAAGTTTTAGAATGTTGCCAAGATAAATAAATTCTAAATTGATTGACATTCAAAAGAATAAGATTTTTATTTTTATAGAGTTCAATTTGCAAAGATGTAGATCCTCTTAAGCAGTCTGTCGTTGCATTTAAACTTCGAACGAGCTCTCAGTTATGCCCTGTTCTAAAACTTAGAAAATGAGTCAAGACACATGCTAATTCACGGTGATTCGAAGTTAACAGTGTCTAGTTTCTTACATAAAAAGGAGGTTTAGTTCCCAAATATCTCAAAATTTTATATATGTCTATAACATCTCCAAGTTGCTCAAAACGGAATAGACCTTCCGTTGGCAATGCGGGTGGAATGAACCTTAATTTATAGCTGGCTTCATTCACATGATAAAAAGCCGTATTAGAATATACGCAACATAAGCCGCAAGCTTTGCCTTCACATAATAAAAAGGTTGTATTATAATGTATACGCTTATGCCGGAAGCTGCACTCAAATGATTAACGCAATAAATTATTACCCATCTTGCACGAGTTTCAATATCTTCATTTGAAAAGTCTTATAGAATTTGTAACGCACATCGGTAACCTTATATTCGGCACATTCACAATGCGGCTCACAGTGACAGCAGCTTAGATGCCATGGGATGAGAACGATGGAAAAAGGGTTGTTATATAATATGAACGAGAAAAAAAATATTTTTTTTATAAGTATTCATATATTACAATTAACTCAACTAGTATTACAATCAAGCACTAAGATATTTTTACGATTTTCTAACAACAATCTACAAATATTTTAAAATCTCTTAACAACATTTCTAATTTTTTCAACTGGTAGACACTTTCGCACAAATAAAAATTGCAGCTAATACCATTTGAACCAATGATGCCCAACAACAACAGAGGCACGTCCTCGAACCACTGAGGCAATAAGAAAAAATATATCAAAATTGAGAAAAGTTTGATACAAAATAAAAAATTATTATTATTTTTGGAAAATAAAAAAGTATTTTTAAGAAATAAGAGATTACATTCAATCCTAATTCCGTTCTCATCCATCCCAAGATGAAAGTTTGCTCATCCATTTCAGATTCCTCGACGTCTCTTAATGTGCCCCAAAATATGCCAAGCAAGGCTTTGCGTGGGCCTGGACACACCGAGTAGATTTGCTTTTGAGAGGAGACCAACCGATGACACCCGCCTAATTTAACGGATCCGGCGTACGACGTCAGATATGAATGATACATGCTCCCTTGGAAATTTCTAACCATATCGGCGAAGGGTCTATTAAAAAAGTTTTGAAAAATGAAAAAAATGATATGACGTGTTGGGGTGATTATTATAAATAAAATTTTAAAATAAAATAGATAGAATAGTTGTATAAAAATGTAAATTAATGATTGAAAAAATATATTTTTTCTCATTAAAATATCATATAACGTGAAGAAAGTGGTGGAAATTTTTTTTCCCTTTCCTCTAACACCAAACAGATCCTGGAATCAATGTCAATTAAAGAATGAATTTGTTAGGGGTGGGAATCACCCTGGTTAGACCGGGGCGTGGTAAGTAGCGTATGGAAATGTCTCAAGTGTCAGGTAGGGGTCGGACCGACCATCTAAGGACCTGTATATACCAATACTGACCCGCTGTTCGTAGAGACTCCATTGCTCTTTTATTTTCAAATGAATAGAAGGAAGAGCGATCATCTATCTCTCGACGTGGGGAGCTAACCTGGCCGTTATGGATGTTGAACTCAAATTCGAATAAGCCTGGATATTACTTTATACAATTGAATCTAGATTTAAACAAGATAAAACTTACAAATAATATCATAATGTTAAAATGGTTTTTGGCATTATCAGGCCTTGGTTGAAAGGATATGTAATAATATATTGAATAAAAATGATAAAAATATATATTTAAATGAGACGGATTCTACCCAAAATAAATAATGATGGTTTTGCCTTCTGGTGATAAAAACCTAAGATAAGCCACGATCAATTAATATTGTAAGAATTAAATTTAGATATTTTAATAATCTCTACTATTTAGTTCTTCTTGGGCTTTATGGCTATTCTTACACATAGCGATGCTTTATGAGACAGTTTAACTTATTGGCCCATCTTTCTTACATTCATGTCATTATGTGGATGTTTGTTAATATGGTTATAGTAGAAAAATGTTGAAAGAAAATATTTTGAAAAGTATGAAAATGATATGATATAATAAAAGTAAAGTTATAATAAATAGAATATTTATTTTAAAAAATGGTTGGAATAAAAGAGTAAAGTTGAGAAAAAGTAGGTTCGTTCAATAGTTAACATATCACGTCATCTGTGGGAGAATGTGTAAGAAGAGAGGTGATTCTAACATCCCCACATTCCTATGTTCCCACGATTATCAAATGCCCTATAAGGTATATAAATTTTTAACATTATTTTACTTGACTTGTATTTTTTACCTGAGCCATTATTGCGATATCAACCCGAAATTTATTTTGTAACCTATTAATAAAAAGTGGTGGTTAAACTGACTTTATCACGATCCGGTATAAAAAAAAAAAGTTGAATAAAATTTTCAAAAATAAAGTTAGTGATGTGCACACCTTAATTTGGTACAACTTGCATTGATTTCCACCCTTAAAATTTGTCTAACAAAAACTTGCTTAGTTGACATTTGTGTTTGGTAACAATAAAAAGAAAATTTTTTTAAAAAAAGTTTCTCCCTCCACTTATTTATTATTTTCAAATCATTTCTTCACTTCTTTTCATATAATCATATATTTTCATACAACCATTTTATATTAATTTTATTTTCTTTATTTTTCATCATTACTCATATTACGTTAGATCATTCTTTCATAGTTTCAAATACTTTTCCATCAAAATTTGTTCCGCCAAAAAAGTATATAAAAAACGTGAATTACAATGGTTATAACGACAAATCATAATAGTTTTTTTGTAAGAGTGGAAGTTGATGATCTAAAGCAAACATTGGAGGTGAGTCAAGCGCTAATGGAAAGCATGATATTGCTATTTAACGGCCTCTTTCGAAAAAAAGTACTTAACACAGTTGGATGTGAAAGGAAATAATGGATTTCTCAAGATTATATGTAGCTTAGTTCATGTTAATATAAAATTAACCTAAACAGCTCGAACTTTAAGTGTGTCTGGAATAAGGGAATTGGACGAGAACAAAATGGAGTACAAAAGTCAACACACAACTATCCTTAATACATATATATATATATATATTTCAATTATTTTGTCATATATTTTTATATAATTACTTACAAAATTTTAAGTCACTTTACTCCTACCATAGCTATTCTATTTCCGTCCATTTTTTCTAAACAAACATATCCTAAATAGTTTAGATTATATTTTAGCCTCAACACAATACAACTCGGATTCAAGCTTCAAAACCCTACCCAAATTGCAAATCTACAATGTGGCTAATTAGAGTCAAGGGTTTTTTGAACCACATAATCCAAGATCCAAACCGAATTATCTATTTCGATTGAAACGAAATTCCATCCCAACCATCGAAAATATAATATTATATATCTTATTAAATTTAATGCATGAAATAAGCAACTCAACTACCCAATTTTTTAAATGTATATATCTACAATCATCTTAATTTATATTACATTTCAATTGCCCAATTTTAAAAGCAAATAAAGTTTGGAAAAAGATATTTATTAAATTTTTAGTTGCTTTTTCTTTGAATTAGTTCAAGAACCAATACAGTACATGGTTGTTTGTGATATCACATGGATATCAGTACTGTTTTTTTCATACAGAAATCGCACTTAAAAAATATTTGTAAAATTTATTTAAAATAGCATAATATATTATACAAATTATTAATCCAGATTGCCGAACTGAAATACTAGTAGAGTTGTTAATTTGTTTTGGACTCAAATTTAATTCGTATTTTTGCAAATTTAGTTTGGTTCAAATTGTGATTAAAAGGAGAATATTTGTATATAAATTTTTTTTATAAAATAATGTGAGAACTGACCTTCTGAGTAGTCTAATCAAATTAATGAATGAAACAGACAAACACGATCTATTTCCCAAAGGAAGGGTATAGCATTAAAAAAAAAATGTAATAATCAAATGAAAAGGTACCGAAGTTGTTATAATGAATGGTCTTGATCTATTTACCGATGATGGGCAACGAAAGTGAGAAGAAACATTAACCAATAGTAGCGTTGGTAAAGGTTCTGAAGGTAATCTTAGTGTGAGTATGTAACATTATTTTTTAATCAAAGAGTTGTTATGGAGTTGGTATGCCTCTAAATATACAACAAACGTCAAACAATAAATTATTTACAAATGTTCGAACTAACTAGAATTTATAATATTTGATAAAACACGGAGGCATATTTACAAAGAATTTTAGAGAAGATAAAATATAAAAAATAGTGACTAAAACATAACCAGTTGATATTTTTTATACAATGTGTTAATTAATATTACAATCAAGTGCATTCACAACCCTCGCTCTATGGAAAGAAATTTCTATAAATATTTTCATATTAAAGAAAATTTATAAATATTTGAAGTAGATGAAGGAAATAAGAACACGGTGTACATGTAACTTGGGATTTATATCCGGGCATGTAATCCTTTACATGGTAGATTTATATATGGTCATGTGTTTTTTAGTTAAAAACAGTATTTTATCTGTGTCAAGAGGTTCATATTAAATTAAATTACTGTCATGTCTTCTAATGCAACAATGCTTCTTTCATCGCATTAATTTAAGTAATAGGCTTTTAAAATAATGTTAACATATGTCCCAGGATAAGGATGTATCTCTGGCCACGTCCGAAAATGATTAATCGATGAAAATAAATTTTGAAAAGAAAGAGCAACGACACGTGATAAAAATAATGCGAGAATAAAGTATAGATATAAAGGATGGTTATATTAAAAATTATGAGAAAGAAATATAAGGATAAAAATAAAAATTAAGATAATTAAATAATTAAAGTATCAAACCATAGCAAAAGATAGATATAAAAAAAAAAAGTCAACGTCATTTACATTCCCTACCCGCCGATCCCAAATTCCAAACACTCGGTCGAGTCCGACGCACTTGCTGGAGTACTGGGTGCCAGAGCTAGTCCACCAAAAAGGAAATGGCCACCGACAGCAGCGTCGACAGCTGTGCGATGGGCCCTGGCATGATCTTCACCAACTAACTTTCAGATGTGGGAATTGCTAGAGACTTCTTAACAAACACATCTTCTCCCGTTGAAATGGGCTCTCCAATATTTGATTATATTCTAGTCATGAATCGTTATGAAAACGAAAATTACACAATACTTTCCATCGATCCAGATATCCATCGGAAGACCTGAGGCTGCTGCATCACATCTGCGGATGTCAGCAGGCATCAAATCATCCTCGAATAACCTTTATGACAAGAACCTAAGCACATGCGCAACCAAACTACGGGTGTGTTTGGGAATGGATAAAACTTTTGATGAAAAGTTGTAGAGATGAAAAGTTGTCAAATGATGTGATATGATAGGGGTAATGATGAGGAATAAATAGGATAAAGTTGAAATAGATAGGTTTGTTGTGTTGGTAGTTGTGTAGAAATGATTGAAAAGTAGGGTAGTTGTATAGTAAAATGTGAAGAAATAATTAAAAAATAGGGTAGTTGTGGAGAGTGAAAAGTTTTAGATTGAAAAGTTTTAAATTGACAACTTTTTGTTGTTGCCAAACACACCCTACAAGTGACAGAGTTGCACGCGGCCATTCCAAGTGTAGACGTCCAAATGCGCACACTAAACATACGTGCGGTGGGATTTAGTACTATCATTATTTTCAATGAAAACCGCTGGGTCCAATGACGCGTGTCTGCGCCAGCCAAACATTTCTCATTCGCGCTCGAGGCTCATCGCATGAACGGCTGGAGTCGCTCTACCAATTAGCTGCGAGGCCCCCACTCACCACAATAAAAAATTTTAGAATGTCCATGCCCCTCCTTGTCGTCATGCCAACGCCGCAGGCAACGTGATCGAAGAAACGCCAACACGAGATCCAAACATCAAGCTTCCATTCCGGATTGTGATTTGTGATCCGTTCATCGTAACCGCCCATTTTTACGTATATAACCAAATGGTGGCCTTTACGCATTTTCTTCCGGTCCTCTCCCGAGTTGGTATGCATCACCAGACGTCCGGATCCGATGACACTTATGCATGTAAGGCCAAAACGTTGCACAAGCTATGGGGCCTCTTCCTGTCCACTCGTCAGCAATTCCTCACTAGCCAGCTCAGCGGCGTCGGCAGCTCTAGTATCGCACGCGGCTCATCCAAAGGCAAATATCTACGAGTCATCGAATTCTCGTCGCACACATCTCGCACCTGCGAATAATCAGAGCCGTCCCTCGCGTGGGCCAAATCAAAATTAGCATATCTAGAGAAAATGAAAATGCCCTTTTGGGAAAAAAAATCAAGGGAATCTGCAAATAATCCATTTAATACTAATGCGATATTTTTCCAGATATTATCCAGAGTCGCCCGAGTGTTATTCTCGTCGCATATCTAGATTAGCGTCGGTGTTTTCTTCCCGCGGAAACCGTCGGTGGGTTTCGCAGGAGTAGTGCGTAAAACCTCTAGGCAGACCTGGAGCTGTTGGGAAAATTTCCAGTATTGTCACAGTATTCTGGGGGCTTTTTGTCGAACATATAGCCAACGACCAGCAGGTGTCCGCGATTCACCGTGAGTAACGAAGCGAGGATAAGAAAACGATCGAGATCATTTTCGGCTTTATTTTTGTTTATTTCCGAACGATGGGTGAGATGTCGCTTTCCTTCTAGGGCATGTTATTACGGACACACAGGAGCGCGGGGGCTCTGTAGCGTCTGCCTTTTTCTGGAGGTCTTCGTCCAGGACAGCCGATCTCTCTTCGCGGTTCTCCTCCGAGATTGCCACTCGGTGTTGGAATTCGCTGTTCCGGGGTTCGTTTATTTTGGGCTCTGGAGAGATTGTTCCGGAAGAGCTGTTTTTTTTGGTGGATCCACTGTGGAATTTTGTAGATCTTTGATAAGTCTTGGCATTTCCTGAGGAGTTCACTTTTCGGAGCTGATTGGAGTGGGATCTCATCGGCATTGACTGGGCTTTTCGGAGGAAGCGCTGTTTTACGGCTCGTGGACTGACAGTTTGTCTTTTGGAGATCTGAGTGTCTTCTTCCATCAGATCTGCGGATGGAGGAAGAACGAGAGATGGGGGTTAGTATCGCTAATTAACTTGAGGTTTCGGTCTTTTTTTCTATTCATGAATCTTCAATGCTCATCCCTACAGTCAATGCTCCTAGTTGCTGCATCCCAGGGATATCTCGGAATGCACTCCTTTGGAAGATGTTACTGTATTGATTTCTCTAGTTTCTTGGGTGAATACTAGAATCTAGAATTCAGTGATTTGCCCAATCGTTTTTATTTTATTTTTTGTATGTCTATTACCTGGATTGGTTGTAATTGGGTTTGCAATTTCAGCCGAAGCCTTTGAAGCCCTTGGGCGGTCAGGTTTGCCAGATCTGTGGTGATGATGTGGGCACCACGACGGATGGCGACCTGTTCGTTGCCTGCCATGTCTGTGCATTCCCTGTCTGCAGGCCTTGCTATGAGTATGAGAGAAAAGATGGGAACCAGTCTTGCCCTCAGTGCAAAACCCGATACAAGAGGCACAAAGGTTTGTATTGATTTGATGTGTATGGCCAAAGTCTTTAGATCTGTTGCATCTTCAAATATTACACAGAATTCTGTTGATTTCAGGGAGCCCTCCGGTTCGTGGTGATGAACTGGAGGAAAGTGATGCTGATGAGATGGGGAATGATGTCGATTATTCCTCTGGTAGTCAAAACCACAAGCAGAAGATTGCAGAACGAATGCTGAGTTGGAAAATGAGCTACGGTCGAGCAGAAGATGTTGGTGCTGGCCCAAAGTATGATGGTGATGAAGTTCCCCTGAATCATATTCCTCTGCTCACCAATGGCCAGGTAACATGGCAACCTTAGTCTATTAACGTGGTTGCAGTTGCAATCAGATCTGAGGAATTAGCAGTGGGTTGACTCTTACTGTGTTGCCCTTGCAGCACTCAGGAGAATTGCCTGCAGCTTCTCCTGATCGTCTTACCATGCCATCTCCAGGTGGTGGAGGAAAGCGTGTGCATCCACTTCCTTATGCCGATGTCAATCAATCACGTAATTTGTTTGCTTTATCATCCAATCATGTTTACATTGGATCTTCATTATTTTTCATTCTGGTTTACGGAGTGCATCCATTCTAAGTTCTGGCAAATGTATATTTTTGCAGCTAACATTAGGGTTGTTGATCCAACAAGAGAATTTGGTTCAAAAGGATTTGGAAATGTTGCTTGGAAAGAGAGAGTTGATGGCTGGAAGATGAAGCAGGAGAAGCCCGTGGTGCCGCCACTGAGCGCTGGTGGTCATGGCACTTCAGAAGGCAGGGGAGCTGGAGATATTGATGCTAGCACTGACATCAATATGGATGATTCTTTATTGTGAGTTTTTACATTACCGAATATCTGAGTTGATTGTTGTTCTACTGATACAGCCATCCATAAAATAATGGATATAGTGGGGCTTGAGTTTCAAACCATTGAAACTCAACTATTGGCACATCGTTGTCTATAGATTTAATGGATCCGTTTCCTATGGTGGAATGAAGTTGTAGGGCTCAAGATATTCTTTGATTCGTCAATCCTATGGTGGAATAGGGTTGTAGGGCTCAGAGATATATTCTCATGTGGATTAAATCTACTTGTTTTTTCTGGCACTCCATTTGTACACGAGGAAGTAAAAGAAGAAGAAAAAAAGAAGAAGAGAGAAATACAAGAGATTGCAATGCCAGGTGCAGTGTTTAGAAAGTTAGGAACCCAAATTTTTTCTTATAATGTTAATAAAATTGATCCAATTCTTTGTGACAGTGCTTGGTCAATATGGAGTTTGTTATGGAGTGACCACTTGCAAAGTTGACTGATGACCATTTTTCCTTGGCATGTGAACTTTTTTGTAAATCATCCTGTTGCTGCTACTTCCTTTGCACCATGCAGACTGTCTCATCTCCAGCCTATGTTTTAACCTTTTCCCTTGAATCCAGGAATGATGAGGCCCGTCAGCCACTCTCAAGGAAGGTGTCTATTCCATCATCCAGGATAAACCCTTATAGGCTTGTCATTGTTTTACGACTTATTATCCTCTGCGTTTTCTTGCATTATCGGATAACCAACCCTGTCCGCAATGCCTATCCTCTGTGGTTGCTTTCTGTCATATGTGAGATCTGGTTTGCTATGTCTTGGATTTTGGATCAATTCCCCAAATGGTTTCCAGTCAACCGTGAGACATACCTTGACAGGCTTTCTCTGAGGTGATTTACTTTTTGCCTTTTCTCAATACCTGATTGTCTCTAATCTTCAAGAATTCCAAAATAGGATTAGAAAATTTTCTGAATGTGAGTTATTATAAATTGCAGATATGATCGGGAAGGGGAACCATCTCAGTTAGCTGCTGTTGATATTTTTGTCAGTACAGTCGATCCTTTGAAGGAGCCCCCACTTGTCACAGCCAATACTGTATTATCAATTCTTGCAGTAGATTATCCAGTTGACAAAGTCTCTTGCTATGTCTCTGATGATGGCGCAGCAATGTTAACATTTGAAGCTTTGTCTGAAACATCAGAATTTGCAAGGAAATGGGTCCCATTCTCTAAGAAATACTGTATTGAACCTCGTGCTCCTGAATGGTACTTTGCACAGAAGATTGACTACTTGAAAGATAAAGTGCATCCTTCATTTGTTAAAGACCGCAGAGCAATGAAGGTACAGAGATATTTTTTCAAATTGAGTTGTGATTATCTTTGTTCCAAATTCATCATAAGGTTCTATTGCTGATATACGTGATGCCATTGTAATGCTATTTCTTATGCTACAGAGAGAGTATGAAGAGTTCAAAGTCCGTGTCAATGGGCTTGTGGCGAAGGCCCAGAAAGTTCCTGAGGAGGGTTGGATCATGCAAGATGGCACTCCATGGCCTGGAAACAATACCAGAGATCACCCAGGGATGATTCAGGTTGGTTTAGTAGTGTGTTAGCTTTGGTCAATAGGATTGGCAGCTTGTTAGCTTGTTAAACTTCTTGAAGTCATTTCCCAGTCAAGTTTTTTTCCCTTTATGGTTTTATTACTTCAAGAATAAAAAATATCTAATGTCAAAACATGTGTCATAAAGCTAGCATGAAGCAAGAAGGCAAGGGTTTCTTTTTTAGTATTTGGAAGTTAGGATTTTGTAGAAATCACTCAATACGTTTTGTAGTTTTAGGCATCATATATGAGGCAATCGCTGCTTGAAATTTTATTCACTGAATAAAATTTTCATTACTATCCACAAGAGACTAATAATAATAAAATCTTTAGAGTAGGACTGATGAATTACCGAAATAACTTATCTATAAGCTTTATGAGTTATGCCTTTGCCCACTAGTCTTGGATTTGCACAATCTTTAGCCCTTTCAGAAACTAGACCAACAAAATTAAAATGGAGTTATTTTGTCACCTATGGACAAATTTCATGTCCCAAAAGTGGCCCATAATCAAAACCAATTGCTCAAATTAAAAGTAAAGTGAAACTTGTATGGGCTCCTGTATGGGCTTGTGTTGGGTGCCTGATTCCCATCATCTATTGGTATCATTTGCTTGTGTTGGGTGCCTGTTTTCTAATCCTCAACTTTGGGTGCCTGATTCCCATCATCTATTGGCATCATTTGCTTGTGTTGGGTGCCTGTTTGCTGATCCTCAACTTTGTTCTCCTTGCAGGTCTTCTTAGGCCACAGTGGTGGACTTGACACTGAGGGCAATGAGCTGCCACGGTTAGTCTATGTTTCCCGTGAGAAACGTCCAGGCTTCCAGCATCACAAGAAGGCTGGTGCAATGAATGCACTTGTGAGTGGCCTCTCAATGAAAAGCTGAAGTTTATCCACATTAAGACACATCTTTCATCTAGTAATCATTTTGTCTCTTTCACAACAGGTCCGTGTATCAGCAGTCCTTACAAATGGACCCTACTTATTGAATCTTGATTGTGATCACTACATAAACAATAGCAAGGCTCTGCGGGAAGCAATGTGTTTCCTGATGGACCCCAATCTTGGCAAACATGTTTGTTATGTTCAGTTTCCTCAAAGATTTGATGGTATTGATAGGAATGATCGATATGCCAATCGTAATACTGTGTTCTTTGATGTGAGTATGCCTTTCTTGAAATCTCTCTGTTCCGACCTTTACCCTATTGTGATGATGTATTTTTTCCTGATTTTTCTTCAGCTGTTCTTCTGCTTTGCACACACGACTCTATTCATAGTTCTAGTTTTCCTTGGACAAAGTTCTCTACAAGCTAATTGCTTAGCCCATGGCCAGGCAACTTTTTCTGGCTTGCAACATGCATGACAAATCCTGGCCTGTTGTTTTCTGCAGATAAGGGGCTAAAATGGTTAATATTTTTTTCCCGCATATATGTTCTGTATCTAAGTTTCTGTTTGGATTTCAGATCAATTTAAGAGGTCTAGATGGCCTCCAAGGTCCTGTCTATGTGGGTACGGGATGTGTTTTCAACAGAACTGCTTTATATGGTTATGAGCCTCCCGTCAAACAAAAGCATAAAAAAGCTGGCTTTTTGTCTTCATTGTGTGGTGGATCACGAAAGAAGGGATCAAAATCAAATAAGAAGGGTTCGGATAAGAGGAAATCAAGCAAGCATGTGGACCCTACTGTGCCTATATTCAACCTAGAAGATATAGAAGAGGGCGTTGAAGGTATGGTGTTGCTTTTTACCCAAACCTCTATCTGTTTTTGTTTATCAGACACCATTGTTGGGTACTTGGTTACCCAACATAGTTGTACTTGGTATTATGCGTCACATGCAGTTTATTTATTGTCATGTAATACACTTGCAGAAAGGATTTCTTGCAGTTAATTAAAAAGTTCCTTCCCATCCTTTTGGTTTAGCCATCCTTGAGGATGTCATCGCAATTCTCTGTCATGTGAGTCAATGGAAAGGAACAGAGGAAGAAAAAGAATAATCTAAGGAAAGATGAACCGAAGCAATCCTGTGTCCAAAAAAATTGCAGAGTTTTGCATATTTATCATTTTTATAAAGGCAAATTTCTTACCTTTGGATTTGTGTTGGTTGGGTAGTGGCATGATTTAAATTTTGTTGACCTAAAACATCTGGAATTCAATTTATCCATCCTAAAACATGCAATGATTTACTCTGTTGTTTCTTCTTGCTACCCTAATCTTCTGTAGAACCTTGCACTTCTGTATTATTTAGGTAGGTTGTAGTGATTTAGGTGCTTCATCTTTCTGCAGCACTGATATCCTGTTGCCTGTGATCTAAAAATCAGGTGCTGGATTCGATGATGAGAAGTCACTGCTAATGTCTCAGATGAGCTTGGAGAAGAGGTTTGGTCAGTCATCTGTATTTGTTGCCTCCACACTTATGGAAAATGGTGGCGTTCCTCAGTCAGCGACTCCTGAATCTCTTTTAAAGGAAGCCATACATGTTATCAGCTGTGGATATGAAGACAAGACTGATTGGGGTTCTGAGGTACATACATATCAACCTCATTTGATTTTCTTGTTGGTTTAAACATTCCGTGAGCATTATAGTCATTTTGTCAAAGAAATGAGGCCCCATTAATGTAGTGTAAGTGCGTGCAGTCATTATTGATAATCATTATCACTGTCATTACTATCAGTGGTTATTACCTTTTCATTAAGTATTATTTTTTCTGCTCAGATTTCTATTTCACCATTGCTTTTTATTCGTGCAGATAGGATGGATTTATGGTTCTGTTACAGAAGATATTCTTACTGGATTCAAGATGCATGCCCGTGGTTGGCGATCAATCTACTGCATGCCTGATCGTCCAGCTTTTAAAGGATCTGCTCCTATCAATCTTTCAGATCGTTTGAACCAAGTGCTTCGTTGGGCTTTGGGTTCCGTAGAAATTCTTCTGAGTCGTCATTGTCCCATCTGGTATGGGTATGGAGGAAGGCTGAAATTCCTGGAGAGATTTGCTTACATCAACACCACCATTTACCCAGTCACTGCAATTCCTCTTTTGATCTACTGTACATTGCCGGCAGTTTGTCTATTGACCGGAAAATTCATTATTCCACAGGTATCTGCAATTCTGCCATCAATTGTTTTCAACTTTGCATTCTGCTGGTCTGTCTGCATCTTAGGGCTGATCTAACTTTGCTGCTTAGGAACCACAAGTTAGGCGAATTTGTGATTTAGGAGATTGCCAGGATTAACTGGCGCCCAAAATCAAAGGGGACGCCAAGGTTCCTCGCCCTGTTGAAGCCGAATGGTTTTTGAGTTGGTTAGTGTCTGATTATGTTTTCTCCCCTTATCTTTCGTGCAGATTAGCAATTTTGCCAGCATTTGGTTTATCTCTCTCTTCCTTTCCATCTTTGCTACTGGTATATTGGAGATGAGATGGAGCGGAGTTGGAATTGATGAGTGGTGGAGAAATGAGCAGTTCTGGGTCATTGGAGGCGTGTCGGCTCATCTCTTTGCTGTTTTCCAGGGCCTGCTAAAGGTCCTAGCAGGCATCGATACCAACTTCACTGTTACCTCCAAGGCTTCTGATGAGGATGGTGACTTTGCAGAGCTTTACATGTTCAAATGGACAACACTGCTGATACCACCAACGACCCTTCTGATAATTAACCTCGTGGGTGTTGTCGCGGGTATCTCCTATGCTATCAACAGTGGGTATCAGTCATGGGGCCCGCTCTTTGGCAAGCTCTTCTTTGCTTTTTGGGTGATTGTTCACCTTTATCCATTCCTCAAGGGGTTGATGGGCCGCCAGAACCGGACACCCACCATTGTTGTCGTTTGGTCAATCCTCCTTGCCTCAATCTTCTCCTTGTTGTGGGTTCGAATTGACCCATTCACAACCCGAGTGACTGGTCCAGATGTTCAACAATGTGGCATCAACTGCTAGAAGAGCAATCAAAAGAAGTGCAAATACCATTACAAATTGTGTGAAGATGTGATGTGCCTCATAAATTAAATGTACGGGTTTTGTCTGTCTTTATTTATGTTTTATGCTCTTTTGGGAAAATACCTTTGTCAAGTGTATGTAGATAGGACAACTTTTTTATCTCATAATCTAGCATTTACTATTCTTTCTTTTGTGGAATCATTGGGTTTCTTTGGTGCCGCTGTTTGTCTCAGATGAATTACCAATGGAAATCATTATTTTATTTTTCTTTTGATCTTTCTCGTTTTCTAAGAAATTTTTTGAAAAAGGACATAACGTCAACATATAGAATCAACGAAATGAATATTGGTATGACCTGTTTCCCCACACTTGGGGCTTCCATTGCGTGATTATGCCTTCGTTTCTGTCTAGTAGAACTGTGTCTTGGTGAAACATGCTGAATGTTGAGTTAGAAGGTCAGTGAGTTTTGTGCAGATCTAACATTCCTTTTGTGTTTTTGTTTTCCTTTTATGTTGAAGGACGGGTCTGGTGATGATTGAAGTAATAATTCTAAATTAGTCCTAGCGTGGTTTGGTTTGATTCTTTCAAACTTTCTAAAGCCTGCCTTGATATTATTTGCAGCTTCGTTCATTGCCTCCCAAAGAAGTTATTTTTCAATACACGTCTCGTGCTCCCTTAGAAATGCGCATACATTCTACAGTGAAATTTTGGATTAATGATTCTTCGGTTGAACACTTGAATTTTTAATTTGATTGCGGTAAATAATTATCTACATATAATGAACTAAAAATACGAAGTTCAAGAAATATACGTTTTCTCTCCCCCCCACCCCCCCCCCCCCCCCCCTTTTTTTTTTCCTGTTTTGGCAACGTGCAATGGAACCCTCACTTCCCAATTTTGCCAATTCACTTTTCCCTTCTCCAACCCAACCCCAATCCATTTTTGGTTAGGTTGAACCCTACTCCTTTTAGACCACCCAAGAGCTCCAAACCTCAATTTGGTCTTATACCAACGCAACTTTATCATGACCGCATCTCCCATCAATGCAATGTTCTTTAGTAGTATTAAGGGCAACCCCAGTTAATACACCTAAATTAAAGATCTCCATTTGCAGGTGAACCGTTGGTGGTTTGATTTCTCACACTACGATGCAATGCTACCACGCGCCAAAAGTAGAAGAAATGATGGTTCTTTCCATTAACCTGCACAATCCTTAATTCCCAAAAAAAAAAAAACACATGCATGAAATTATGCCAAAGTCGCATCTTTATGTCAGCGAGACAGGCTCACAGACCAAAAAATAGACCCAAATTAAGTGGCAGACGAAACTAGCTTGAACATATCATCCGCTGAGGAACATGCCTGGACGAGATATAATTAATAATTATGCCTAAGATGTTGTAAAATTAAAGGGCGGGCTGACTTACGTCGAACCCAATATCTCATACAAGACAAGAAAATCCCTTATTAGAAACTAAAATTATTTATGCATGCTTGAACTGCTTGTGTGAATGATGCATGTGTGAGAATGGAGGAGTGAGAACAAACTATGGTGAACTATTAGCTATCCCAATTGCTAATCGCATTTGCAACCTTCCAAAGGCACGCCATTTCCATTTCTACAGTATCACCCACCTTCTTCCTTTCAAAGCCAGCAAATTGAAAATTTCCTCCCAACTTCAGGATCGAATAGCTAGCTTGTGGGCGAAAGATGCATGACGAATTATAATTCCACCCAATACCATACCCTCTATTGACATCATCATCACCATCATTGTCATCTATAGCTAATTCATGAACATGAGAGATAGACATGGGCTGTACCAAATTTATCATAAGATCGATCTAACACCATTTCCACCAACTTCTTGAAATATGAAACCGTTGGATGCCCGTCTATACATTTGGGTTTACTTATATGTGCATGCATCCTGGCAATCTTTCATGCAAGCTAGTTCACTCTCGCAATTTGACAGGGCTTGGAATCTTAGCTCAGATAATATACATGTTCTTCATCGATCTGGTTGGTGACTGGAACGGACAGCTCTTAAAATTTATGATTATTACATAAAAACTTTATAAGCTACTGATGACACATATCACGGGGTACGTTAGTCAGGTGCGGTGCGTGTGATTTTTACCACATAGGCTCTTCTGTTTGTCTTAGCTATTAAATTTCAGCTTCTTTGAAAAGTTCCATCAAATGAAATTTTTTTAAAAAGTGTGGTGACAAAAAGTTGTGAAGTATTTAATCTTATCAATTAAAAGCACTTTTAGTCAAATAACAAAAAAGATATAAAAAATATTTTTAAATTTAAACCATTTTACTCATAAAACATATTTCTATTTATCATTAAAGTAAATAAATTGTTGTTGAACTCTTGAGGAATTTTTTAATACATTTTAAATTTTAAAGGAGTAAGCAGAATTTTTTTTCAAATATTACCTTTACATAAATAAAATAATAATAAGAATCTTAAATTTTTTTTGAATATTAGTAAAATAAATTTGATTTTTGTAGTATAACGTTTTTGCAATAGATATGTCCCCATTTTTTCAATTAAAATAACATTTCTAATAAAATAAATAACAATAAATTTAATTAACGATATGAATCTCTTTCTTTGTATTGTTATAATGTAATTATATGCATCAATATGAGCTAAAATAGATGCGTTACACGAAAAAATGGATGCTAAGATGGATGAACCCAAAAATTAATTTTAGTTTAAAATTCGTTGAAAGTTTGAGAAAAATCTTCGGGACCCACCTTAATTAATATTATTTTTAATTAATGATAGAATTGAAGAAAGTTTAAATGGGATATTTTCGTCTTTTAGTGTAAACTGTGTGAGTGATTGGTTTATGCGATTTCAAGTAGCTAAAAATTCAGGCTTACTCAAAGTGGCATTCTTCTCATGATTGCGTGTCCCTTTTTTATAATAAATAAATGCACCCTAATCATTGAATTATAATGAGAATGGTCCTTGCATAACGTATCATCTAATATATTCCGTAACTTGCCTCACTGAGTACAACTAATTTTGGTCATCTCAAGTTAATGATATGATAGCCATCGCGCCGTAGCATTGCTCGATTCCCTGTTCTAAGCACATAGAGAAAATCCAAACTTATGAATTTCAAGCTGAGCTGCTTCTCATCTCCTCTATCAAAAATTTGAAGCTATACTCCTCATCTCCTTTATAAAAACCAGACAAAAATTGATTAGTATTAAGGAGTCTAATTCAAATTCAACTTCCGGATAATTCAGTTCTGCTGCCCAACTAGTGCTAGCACCACTGCTGGTATGAATTATTCACCATTGTTACCCCTAATTATTGAAGCCGCACTCAATCTTCTTAAGGACATGTAGCAACTTGGATCCAGGTTCATTTTAAATTTCCTTTTTTTTTTTTTTTTTGATCTGACATTTTGGGTGTGTTTGTTTAGGGTAAAAAAGTGTCGACTAAAACTTTTCAATCTAAAATTTTTCACTCTCCATAATTACTTTATTTTTTAATTATTTTTCACATTTTTCTATACAAATTACCCTACTTTTCAATCATTTCTACACAACTATCCATACAACTAACCTATCTATTTTAACTTTATTCTCTTTACTCCTCATCATTACTCCTATTATATCACGTCACTTTCTATTGATTTGACAACTTCTACTCTAAAAATTTTTCATCAAAAGTTTTACCTCCAACCAAACACACCCTTTAACTTTCCTGATTGTACTTAATTTTAAGATATTCCCACATATCTGTTAGCCTTCTTAAGTATAATTGCGTTTCGACTTTAAAAAAGCACCATGATATGTCTAATCGCTCGGCCAAACGAAGCAATAGCCACGTTCAAACAGATGCGCGTGCATAAACCCAAGCTGAATGTATATCTTAGTTCATTCTAACCGTCTTCCAATGCATGCGTAAACACAAACATTCGTAGGCTTTCCAAAACTAATTATTAAATAATTAATAGTGGTGGCGGAGATATGACGATGAGCGCGCGGCGAGATCGATGCAAGAGACTGAGACGAAAGAATCTCTCTCTCCCCCTCCGTTGAAGAAGTACGGCCTAATAAGTTACCCACCTCCTCTTCCTATATATACCTGTAAGCTCATCAGGCAAAGGAAACAACCCCATACCTCCAAAAATTCTAATTGCCTGCAGGTGCACTTGCTTTCTATTCAGAAAGAGAGAGAAAAAGAGAAATGAGTGGTCCAAAAAGTCAGCTACTGCTCTTTTTTCTGAGCATGATCTGTTTAATCTGTTATTCTTCCTCATACAGCAGCAACCTTGTTCAGGATCTTTCATCCTGCGATCGTTATGATACACTTCCCTATCCCTATCCTGCTTATTTTGGCATCATTGACGAAGAAATCCCCCTATTCAGTTCCCAGCTTTCCACCATGATGCCTGCTGCAGCTGCCGGACCTTCTGCCTCTACCTGCCACACAATATTTGATGATGATGATGATGATGAGATGGGCAGTCCCCAGCGTTCAACCTCCATCGTCAATGTGGATGATTTTGGGGCCAGGGGTGATGGAACAGATCATGACAACAAGGTATTAATTATGGATTTACGCACTTAAATTTCTTAACTTGGGCGTTTTAATTTGTTACTACTTATATACATATATATAATTTTCCGGTGGTACAGGCATTCAAACTGGCATGGAAGGAAGCATGTGCATTATCAGCTCCATCCGTTCTTCTCGTACCAGCCAACAAGAACTACCTTCTCAAACCTATTACCTTTTCAGGGCCTTGCAACTCTTCCATAACAGTCACGGTATAATTAAGATATATGGATAGAAATATGTATATATCGAAGACATCTATCAAACGTACGCGTCTTCTTTGAAATTGAATTTCCTTTCTATTTTATAATTCTTTGATGTGCATCAGATCCACGGAACCATTGAAGCTCCTTCTAGTCTTTCGGCTTGGAATGGACTAAATCGAAGGCAATGGATAGCCTTTCAAAACATTGAAAATCTTCGAGTCGGAGGAGGGGGCAACATCCATGGTAACGGGCAGAAATGGTGGGAAAATTCCTGCAAAGTTAACGAAAAATTTGTGAGTAATTAACCTGAATAATATACTCCCAATCTCTTCCAAAATTGATCGAGACCCAGAAACCACCTACTAATTCTACTCCCTTGTTGATTTCTGCAGCCTTGTAAAGATGGTCCAACGGTATGGCTCTCTCCTTTTGAATGAATACACATATACACGGGAAGCTTATTGTTTTATTACATCCACGATGATATCAGAATCATACGGTTATATAGTTTAAAATCATTTGTTTTATCACAATACTAAAAATCATTTTAATCCAAGTTTTAGTTAAGCCCTGCCGGTTTAAAATATAGAATTTTATGTATAAATTATGAAAAATACTTAAATTTATTTACATACATATTAAGATATTATAATATTTTTAAAATCACTTATTAAAATAAGATTGATAATTTAGAAGGTTTAAATGTTGAATTATTACCTTTGAAATTGACTTATAAACTAAATAATTTTATTACATTACTTTTGTATTTTTTATTTGATTATTTTTTGTATTTTTAAAATGGGATTTATGCACATTTGATTTTTATGAAACTTGATGTTTTAAATAAATAAATAATCATAAATAAAATTCGTTTTTATCATCAAATAGACCCCATTTGCAGCTTATATACCCTAGTGTATCTTTATATATGGTATAGGGTTGCAATCAATATAGGCACATGAACAAAGCCCTTTTGTTTTGAAATTTAAATATATGTAAAATATATAAAATTTGATAAGTCAATCTAACATAAGCTCATATTTTCTACAAAAGAATAAAAAGGGCCTACCACCTAGGTACATTATCATATTATTATATTATTATACTTAAGTTGCATTTAGACACCCTTGTAGTATTACATATATACGTGGATAATATTTTTATATATCGTTTCAACTACAGGCCTTAACCTTTTCTTCATGCAACAACTTGAGACTGAGAAACCTTAAGATCAGGGACAGCCAGCAAATGCATGTTTCCATTGAGAAATGCAGCAACGTACGAGCTTCCAATCTCATGATAACAGCACCAGAGACAAGCCCAAACACCGATGGCATTCACATTTCCAACACCCAAAACATTCTGGTTATCAATTCCATCATTGGAACTGGTAAGCCAAAAACAATTAAATCATAAAAATGCTCACAAATATATTTTTTTCCTTTCTTCTTTCCTCATATATAATTTAAATAATTAAATCTAAATTCATCTACCCAGAAATCCTCCTGACTTAAACTGTGTACATATATTTTGTCCATGATGTTTCAAGGTGATGACTGCATCTCAATCGAAACTGGGTCTCGAAATGTAACAGCTATGAACATAACATGTGGACCAGGCCATGGGATCAGGTCTCATATCCAACCTTCCTCATTGATTTGAAATTAATTTCTCTAATATTTCCATAAAATTAAGTTTTTTTTGGTTTTTCCTTTTCTCAGTGTTGGAAGTTTGGGAGATGGAGAGTCAGAAGCCCATGTCTCAGAAGTGACAGTAGATGGAGCCAACTTGTTTGGGACAAGCAATGGAGTTAGGATAAAAACCTGGCAGGTATGGGTTTGTTTCTTCACGTGCCTAGTCTCATGCAAATTCATACTTACCTACGTGTATATGCGCATGCCAAAACGATGAGTAGTCCTTAATTTTGATAAAGCTTTTATTTAGGTTCCACCATTAACCTGAATTCTACTCAAAGTTAATTAATTTGGATGGCATTATTGATCGATCATTGCTTGGTGACATCCTTTAGCTTCTTATATATTAAAAAATATTAAATACTTTTAAAAATATTTAATACACTTTATATATTTTTTTAAAAAAAGGAAGGAAAATTGGCTTCTTATTTTCGCATATATTAGATTAAAAATTCTGATAAGCAACATAAAATTTTTTTTACTGAATTTCTGATCAAGCTTAAATTTATTATATCTGAAAAGGATGCATGAATAAATAGGCATTAAATTAATGTGGAGATTTTTACGCAGGGAGGGTCAGGAAGTGCCAGCAGCATCAAGTTCGAAAACATCTACATGCAAAACGTGGCGAGGCCCATCATCATAGACCAGAATTATTGCGACTCCAAGGACCCATGCCCGCAGAAAGAGGTAATTAATCGCTACTTAATTAATTTTTCCCCATTAAAAAGTAATAAACCAAAGATAAGTGAAGACCATTCATCTACAGATATATTTATTTATATTTTTTATTTTTGCATGGGGATGCAGGGCTCAGCCGTGGTGGTGAGCGATGTGGTGTACAAGAACATCAGAGGAACGAGCGCGACGAATGAGGCTGTGATTTTCCACTGCAGCGGAAGCCATCCTTGCGGGGGGATAGTGTTGGAGGCCATCGATCTCGTTGGAGTCGGTGGGCATAAGACCACTAGCTCCTGCGAAAACGTCAGGGGCTCCGCCATTGGCCCCCTCCATCCTCCCTCATGCCTCTAGCTAGATACATTAATACGTCCACATGATCGATTTCTATACATATAAGTTCAAATAACCATCGTATATCCATTCCGAATCCCAATCTAGCTATAAATTAATTACTTAATCCATCTAAGTGGCACCACATGTATATTATTACTCAAAAAGGAGCTAGCATTTCCACAATATTTCTGTGATGACGATGTACCAGGAATTAATTAGTCATTTTGATATCAATTGCTCGAGCCTTTTGATTGGCTCTTCCTAGTCCCTTATGTACGCACATTGTATATAATCTTGAGTACTGTATATATTGCTTTCAATGATGACATACAGATTTGTGTGCGTCACTACGGAATTATATATTCAAATAAAACAATGAGAGCTTGATTTGCTTTTGATGCAATTGTGGTTATTGTTTCACACCCGGGATTAATCTACAATTTATTAAAACAACCAACCTTGTACTTTTGTAGACAAAATTACTCTTATTATTTACATCTAAATCTAAATGGCTACGGGAAATATTAATTGTGGCAGTGACAACTTTTATATTATAATCTAGCACATTCACAACCCTCACACTTGAAGAGAATTTAAAATAAAAAATTCTCTAAACACTCCTTTATCAAAGGAAAATCGATAAAACCTCTACTCCAAAGGGAAAATAGTAAAAACCCTCCACTTTTTAAAGATGACACATGTAAAATCTCTCACCAAGAAGCAGAGATTTGAACCTAGAAGGGCTAGTTACAGGCCCCCTAAGTTACCACCTAGGCAACTGTTTGGCGGCATGATTAATTATGTAGTCAAATAAGCATCATTTTATGCAGCCAGAAACTAGCTGACTTTACGAAATTTGTTGTAATAAAGGCAACATAGACAAATGAAGACATGGTTAATTTAAGGATGTTATTAGTGTGGCAATAACTAATGAACTTGATTTTTCGTGGTGTTAATTTCACTGCTATCCTTTTATGGAAAAAGAAATTAGTTGTCATGCGTCACTGGTAACTTGTGTGCTTGATCAAATGTTCTTAGGCGACTAAATAAAAAATTTTATTGCAAAAGCTTAACAATTAAAAAAAATATATTTAGTTGTATAGAACTAATGTAATAATTTTGGTTGCTATTAATGAATTTTTCTTGTAGTGAATAACACTCCAGTGTTATCGTTGGGAATGAGGTGGAATTCGGGTATGCAAGCAAGTCCCGCGTGAAACAATGTATAAGTAGTAGGTTGGTAGAGTGCGAGAGTGGATAGAACGCCCAAGCAACCTCGACATATGGCATGGAATGAAAATGGGACAGATTCCTCTGTTTTATGGGTGGTTACAGCTTTAACCAAATAAATTGTCAGAAGGCATATACATCATATCCATCCGCAGTCCTGTGCCATATATAGATGTATTCCCTTCTAATAATCAAGTGGAGAGGGCTACATGAGGCATGTGGTCGCTTAAAAAAAACAGAGCCCACCCAACTAACTCGGGACAAAATTACTAGGATTTTTCCTCCCCTGACAACCCAGAAATGAGCTCGATGTTGCAGACTCTTATTTTCTTTTTTTAATATATATTGGTCGCCACTCATCACCATCAGATTTGATAACTGCTGGTTCGTTAGTAAGTACATGACAGACAGGTCCAAGATTTTTGAGTCGTTGGGGTTCTTTGATTCAGCTTCTTTTTGTTTGTTTCAACTTCGTCATCATCATAATACGGTAGAATTAATGTCTAATCGCGTGTTAAGCCACTTTTACCACAAATTTTACGTACAAGGGAAAAGTCAGGCCAAACATTCATAAAAAGCGTAAATTAAAAAAATGGAGCTAAACACAATAGACGACTTTTGACGAATGCAAATTAACAAGCTGTAAGCACCTATCTAGATGCCTTTTTTGCTGATTGGAAATTTATTTTTCTTAAATACATACCCACAGATCAGATAGTTCTCAGACTAATATCCGTCCCTTCCACTAAATTACTTATCCATTTAAGACTGTCGAGTTATATGATTGGGATGCACCAGAGAAACTCTGCGTTTCGCGTTAGCTACTTAATTATCAAGTCATTAACCAATCTTCGTATATATGGCCAAGCTGAATTCAGCTGTTAAGTGTTAATCAGCCATTAGCCAATAAGGTCCAGCCACATCGAGCCAGCTTAAAGAACAACAAGAGTCATTTGGGCCGACTTCAGGCGATTAGAAAATAGCGTATGGTGATGATCATGATCATGAAAAATTGGATTTCTGGGAAAATGAAAAAGAAGATTACCTTCAGATTTTTCAGGTGTAGAAGCTACAAGGATACTAACCTTCAGATTTTTCGGGTGTAGAAGCTACAAGGATACATTGAAATTCATGCATATCAACAGCCAGTTAACAAGCTCCTGTTGTTCTTATTAGATTGAGAAAAATAATATACATCACAAATAACAAGCAGATTGAGCTCGTAAGGCATTAAAGGTAGAGGAGCTATGCAATTAAATTGATTGCACCCATCAACCGATCTTTTCCGTATTCGTGTCATCAGACGGCCATACAACAGTCTCCATGAGCCGTTCACGCATCAGTTCCAAGTTTTGATCAGAGATTTGTTTATATATCTTCGAGTGGTCGCATTTCTGGAGGGGATAAAAAAAGAAGACAGCTAATCAGGAGAGATGTATTCAAAAAAAAAAAAACGAGTGTCTTCCTAAACCCAATTATATCCAATTAAAACGCAACGATAGCCTAGATCAATGACCTAGTTCACAAAACAATAAAATCACAAGTATCTAGGAGCTCAAGGACACTGAGATTCCGATTCAGATTCAGATTCGTCAGTCGAAAATTAATCAGGATACCTTAATCCACATGCCATAAAGGTGGAGGCGTGTTACCATCACTCTCTCAGCCAGTTCTTGACTCTCCTGCCAAGTGACAGCAGTAAAAAAAGGGGGAAAAAAAAGAAAAGAAAAGAAAAGAAATGTCCAACTTGCTGTTTCTTAGAAGGAACATAGTTACATAGTATTCACCAATGAAAACTCTTCCCCGGGTATTTTAGATGCACAAGCCATTTAGACCGGAATGCATACCATCCACATTCAACTAGCTAGATTCAACAGTCCCCCATCTCGCAAGTTAATCTAAATTGGCTGCACATCCAAGTCAGATAATGAAAAAGCTACCTTCGCAAGAGTGCGGATAAAGCGCTTTGCATCTCCAGGCTTGTTTGTTGCTACAAAGCTGTGAAGAAAATTTCAAGGATTTGAGGATAAAATGATTAAATACCAGAATAATTAAAAGGATGGAGATCAGTATCCAGCAGAGAGTTAGGAGAGTCAGAGACCCCCATGATGGTTGGTCAGCATCATTAAAATATAAGTAGTTTTATCAAAAAAAAAAAAAAGCTGCTCACTCACTTGTAAAACAACCGGTACTGTGGGGGATTCATTTCATAAAGCTGGTGCATAACAGTCCTCACAGCTTTGTATGTGAAGTAGTTGAGTATTTGCTGCCAGAGAAGACATTGGCCAATCAAAATAAAATAATCATGTCCATCAACGCATTATGAAATGATGCTAATTTGGGTTTTCAATGAATCAAAGCACCTGCCCACCTCTCCTCCATGTAGATCCACCCATATCTCTACGTTCCATGCAAACAGAGTATTACCAATACAACACATATTTCTTCTTTTTTAATTATTACCTTTATGTTTATTTCACCATTTATCCCTTTGTATTTCCAAAGTTTAGTCATGTACCTCTTTTCTTTCAATCATTCATCCACTTTTTGGAAATACGTGCGCAGTTGCATTCTATTCATCGTACCTCCCACAACAGTCTACATGCCTAATACACAAGCATGCGCTGAATCTAAACACATCCTTATTTTGTAATGCAATGAGATAATTGTTTAGTGGATTACAACCTCATTGCAATTCATTACTTGGCCTCACTTACACGGAGACCATCCATAGAATCGATCAATGATCAGAAACAGATTGCACATAAAAATGAACAAGAGCAACCCAGATGCAATTACCAAGGGTTTCTTAATTCTTGAGGAGAAAAAATCAAACCTTCAACCTCCCAAAAAAAAAAAAAAAAAAAAGCTGACAAAAAGTGTTTCGGGGTGACAAGTTGCACAGAAGCAGAGCTTTTCTGTGTTTTTCTTACCGCTGTTACATCGTTGAAGGTCTCCTCGTACTGACCACCCAATTCATTGACGATCCCGCGGCCTCCTCCCCACCTCCTCTGCCGCCGAGATCGACCACCACAAGCGATGGCGCCCGACAGCACCTTCGTCGATAGACGCCAATCATCCCACCCATTCACGAACGAGCTGCTCAGCTCCAACCGCTTCGACTGCTGCTTCAAATTCCTGTACAATCCCCCGAAGTCGCAGCCGCTTCTGACGCTTCCGTTCGACGGCGAAAGAGCGTCAGTGCACAAGCAGCTGGCGCAGAAAAGCGAATCCACCGCGACGACGCTTCCCGCCATTGGAAGAGCTGCAACCATCTCCACGGACGAAAATTCTTTCCCAGCTAAGAGGGGGAGGGGGGCAAAAAAAGGCCTTTGGGTTTCGAAGAAGACAAGCTAGCTAGCTTGCTAGATTCGAAGATTCATGAAAGCGAGACCGACCACACAGCAGAAACAAGGAAAGGGGAGGATTTTATTTTCTATTCTTCCGCTTTCCGCCTCGTTTGATTTCCTCGTTCGTGTTTTGATTTTTCTTCCCAACCTGCTCCAGACATTTCTGAGGTCCAAATTCCTCCTCCCAGCAACTCAATCACGCTTCTTCCCGATGACTTGTCATCTGCTTGCGGCGGACGATCTCTTGGTGTGCTTTCTACGGTCGGGCCCGGATTGCTCTCTTTTCTACAAATCCGCTCCATTGGTTGTTTCTTACCCAAAGAAACTTTAAACGGATCCAAGTTGACCATAGAAATGAACGGTTGAGATCTACACCGATGACGTGAGGATTGAGGTCATTGATGCTTTTCTTTTGACGACATCAAACTGTCCAAGAAACTGAAGGTTGTTTGGCTGGGAGGATGTTTTTTGCATGATGAATCGAATCGTTGAAGTTAAAGCGGGACGTGTCTGCGACGGGGCAGACTTTCTGCCGCGCAGCAGCCTATCGTTCGTACGCGTGGCACGTAAGATTCCCGACCGAGGAATTTGGGAGATTCCTTCCCGTTAATTAACTGCCCAGCTGTTTTGTATCGAAAGCACAAATTTTAATAAAATTATTAATCCATACAAGCAAATTACAATTTTTTTTAAGGAAGAGAATTTTAACTAGGCGACGTCTACTCACAAAATTATTTTAATTTTATTTGCAGGTTGACCTAAATCTTGTATAAATGATATTTATGTTCTAAGTCGAACTAGTATTATGGATCCAACTTATTAAAAATTTTAATCTAAAAAATTCAGCGAAGCCGCAGCATTTGAATGGAAATCCCACTGTCGAAATTGAATCAATAATATAGACCACGCAAGCAAACCAAAAAACCAACAAACCCCACCAAAATGTGGGCCTGAGCGCCGAACTGCTTCAGAGACTAATACCGCCCAATCGCTAATGAAATATGAGGATGATGTAGGCGCACGTATGTGTACACACGTTTACACTAGTGCGTACTAACGAACATGTTTTCCTTAGGACACAAGCATCAAAGTTTTTGTCTTGGACGCATAGCATTCATTTCAAAGGTAGGACAACCGCCGCTACGTGGGTAGGTTTGGTTCGGTAACCATTCGCACTTGTACATGCTATCCTGCCAAGTCTGAATCCGTTTATTTCCAAGACAAGTCCGTTACTCCAATAGAGTTAAAGAGCAATAAAGTTATTTTTTCATGGAAATTAGAATATAGAGGTCGATGGAGAATATGAGATGGAATAAGGGAAACCTTTTAGAGAGAAGAATAAAAATTAAAAAATTGATTTAAGCGACCTAGATTGAGGCTTGATCTACATGGAAACTTGTATGATATCAGGTACGCACCCAGGTTAATTCCAACAACCCATTTTACAGACTTCAATTTGCCTAATTGAAGACATGGATAATCTTTAATACCTTGTCGTACCTAAAAGCAAGCAATTTCAGCTCGGGTACCCTAGCCATACGGCACCTATAGGTAGAACCAGATCCACCCATCCAGAGAACAGAACTAGTACACGCAAGTCGGGCCCAGGCGCTCGGTTGGACGTTGGGGACTTGGGAGGTTTTTTTTTTATTATTTTATTATTTTTTATGTTAAGGACTTGGGAGGGTTTTAATTTCAGCTCGGTGAATGTTTCGAACATAAAACGCAGACAGATCAAAGGGTTACCATATAATCGAGATGCCCATCTCATCCAATGATGGCAAAGCTCAGCAAAAATTCGAATAACGATCAGATGCTAGAGACGCCAAATCGTTGCTTGCTGAACAATCAATGATCTATGAACTTGAGAATATCCAAATTTGCAAGCATTCCAGATCAATAGCTATGACCTAAAGCTGCAGCCGTAAGCAAGACCAGCTGCCGCACTCATGAAACCGATTGTCAACTGTCGCTCAGAACAGACCAACACAAAATATATTAATGTCCATAGAGCAACTGCTAATACTAGCATGTAATTGCCATGCCCAGAAATAGATCATTGGAATAGCTACTAAACTTTGATGTATACAACTTTAATAATCAATTATCATGATACAGTACACCCGGAAAACTTAACTTCGATACACACCCGTACAATAACTCATTTTTTTATATATATATTTTAAAATTTTTATATAACCTTCAATCTCTATATATTTAACATATGTATCAATTTTTATCATTTTTAGATACTTCTAAAGCACCACGTGCACTCATCTTTAATACACCCAATTGCAAAAATCCCTTTTTTCAAAATTTTTTTTATATAACTATTAATATAAATATATCTAGCATGTGTATCAATTTTTACCACTTTTAGATACTTTTAAATTTTTTTTTTTAAATCAGTAAATTACGAAGATGTCACTAATTTTAAAAAACAAAAAAAAAATCTAAAAGTCCACAAAAATAGTAAAAATTAATAGGAATGTTAAATACGTCTAAATTAACAATTGCATAAAAAAAATTCAAAAAAAAAACAAAATAAATTGGGTGAAATGCACCAATAAACTTTCAGTTTACCTAGACTAAAAGCGTGCAGAATAAAGACGGCACCAAGAAGAAGACACATGCCAAAGAAAATCGCAGAAGGAAAAAATAATCCCGTAACACTATAAATTGAACAAAAATCTTATGCAAACAAAAATGACACAAGCATTCAGCGGATAATGTTTAAACCAAATCGTCTTTAAACTATAAAAGAGCACAGTTCATGTTGCTAGACACAGCTCTAACAAGAACTAAAAAGATCGAAACTCAAACTTCTACTCATGGTTGCTTAAGCATCTAACTTCTCCACATCATCAATCTAACTTCTCCACATCATCAAGGGTGATTGCCTTTGTAGGCTTGGCCAAAAGATCAGTGTATTCCTGGAATGGAGATTTCGTGAAGCGGGTCTCCCTCCAGAAATCGGGTGTAAGGAATCCATAAGTTTTCAATAGACACTCGAATGTTGCCTAAAGGACCAAATCAAACAGTAGTCAGCATAATATACAAATAACCTCTTAGTAACAGCAATTATGATCGTGTTTGTCCAGCAACTGAGACAACAAAAAATAAAAATAAAAACTGAAAATGAGTTGTACAAACAGTGAATGAACCAATATTGAGCATATGACACACTAAAATGGGGCATCTGATCAATTAGACACAAAGTCATTATACATGCTTTAAGTGAGCGTTCATGTACTAACAACTGGTAAGAGAACACACTGTTTTTCCTGCAATTACATATTGCATCAGTTCATGCAGAAAGACAACAACATGAATGGGGGCAAAGATCCAACGATCCCATCATGGAAGTGTATCTCACAGTTTCGCATGAAACAATTATTTGCCCTAGTAGCAAACAATGAATTCATACGCATACCCATAACTCATACATGCTATAAACAAAAAGCCTTTCAAACTAGACAACCCATTGCATGGAAGTGTTAATCACAGAATCACACAGCACCAATCGAAGTCTCATAACCTCTGCAAACAGGCATTTCTTCATTGGATTGATAAGAGCAACATATAAACAAGCAAGTACATAAACTAGACCATTTCAATTTTCAAGTTTTTACAGCAAAAACAATTACGATGCTTTGTACAATATTTAGAGCATAGCAGATTGTTCTAAACCATCAAAGCAGGGTGGGAGAGATGAACAGTTCTGGTTAACTTGAGACCGTAAGTTAAACATGACCATCACTTGTAATAAGCTAACCAAACATACAAATACAGATTCAAAACATCCAAGATACATTCACAAACGATCAAGCTAGTAGCAAATTTTTCAAAGAAAGGATAAAAATGAACAGCATCAACATCAACATCATTTACAATTAATGCAAATAGAATATTCATTGACACGAATTGACCTAGACACGGAAAGTCTAAACAAGGGCAATTTTGTACCCAACCATTAGAGAGGATAATAATCCTTGCCTAAACAAGTAAAAGCATAAACATGGAATCCAACCTAACACTCCCCATATAAACATAAGTTCTAATAAAAAAAATATATCTAAATGTAACAGCCAATATTTCAGGTATACAAAACAAACTGATCAAAACACAGGATATGAGGATAACACAATGAATTCATGAGTGAATAATTGTGAAATATAACTATAAAACAAATATTGTTTGCACTACCAGAATGCAATACACCTCATTCTCTCATGAATGTCAAGATTGTGACATCATATGATTAAGTAGATAATCTTGTGCATGCATACCCGACCTCATGCACCCTCATAAGGCGCATGTCACTAAAAAACTAGGGAAAACATGCATCAAAGAATTAAATTGCACCAGCTACATATAGACAAAAGGTCATCTGTGCTTCCTAGAATAAAGTTTCTTCTTCCTGCAGGCCACCTAGAGACTTTAATAGCCTAAATGAACAGCTAAATTTTGCAAGCCTGTGCAAAGAAAATGTATTGCCTTTAAGACTCTTAACCAATCTAGCACAACTCCATAAATGTACCAACAGAAACCACATACTCACTCCTACTGATAAGAACTTACTTTTTTTGAGTCATTAATAAGAATTTACTAGGTATTTCATTAAAAAAATAAGAATTTACTTAGTAACAAAGGAAAAGGACAAAATGGTCCAAGCCTGTCACGGTGCCCCTTTCATTTGATGTGACATGTAAATATCTTACAACCCTACTTTCCCACACTATTGCTCATACCTTCAACTATAAAGAAAAATGATCTTGCAAGCCCACTTAGCCTATCTCAAAAATCCATTTAAAACACTTTTTTTTGTTTTTTCCCCATAAACTTGCTAATATAGATGTATTTAACATATAAACCAAGTTTTACTATTTTTGTATATGTGGACAATTTTTTTTGAGATTTTTAAATACAAGGGTATTTTAAAATGACTAAAATAACCTTACATTTAAATCGGACATGACCGAATGCACCTGGGTGCATTCAGCCTCGGTGCACCCAGGTGCATTTCACCTAATTTTTAATATTTTTCCTGAAATTTTTTTATACAACTGTTAATTTAGGTGTATTTAATATGTGTATTAATTTTTACCATTTTTGAAAACTTTTAGATATTTTTTTTATTTTTTTTAAAATCAGTGGCATTTTTGTAATTCATGATTTTAAAAAATCAAAAATAAATTTTTGAAAGTCTCTAAAAATTGTAAAAATTGATACAAATGTTAAATACACCGAGATTAACAGTTGTATAAAAAAATTTCCGAAAAAATATTAAAAAATGAGTTTTCGCACCCAAGTGCACCGAAGTTCAGTACACCCGGGTGCATTGTATTACGACTCTGTTTAAATATCTCAAAAAAATATATACACATTCAAAAATAGTAAAACTTGATTTATATATTAAATACACTTAGATAAATAAGTGTATAAAGACAAAAGTATATAAAAAAAATTTATTTTAAATGAATTTTTTAACGTAAGTTAAGTCATTTACTTAGCCCGAGCTAACAAAATTATTTCTCAATAATAAATCTTATCTTTTCATCTGAAAAACACTAACATATTTAAGGTATGTTTGTTTCCAACTAAAATTTTTCAATCTAAAACTTTTATTCTTCTTAACTACTTTATTTTTTAATTATTTCTTTACGTTTTCTTGTACAACTACCATACTTCTTAATTATTCCTACACAACTACCCATGTAACTAATCTGTCTATTTTAATTTTATCCTCTTTACTCCTCTTATATCACATACCAATTCAAAACTCTTACGTCAAAAACTTTTCATCCAAAAGTTTTATTGTTTTCCAAATACACCCTTATACTAATTTATTTTATCTTTATTTACATTATTTTCCACTTCTTTCGCTAGACTGTAATACCATAAAAACAGAACAACATACTAATCATCAACTTTGGAACAAAATTGGGTGCATGTCAAAAAAACTCAAAACCATCTTAATCAGAAAATAAATTGTTAATGGTCAAAATACCACAGACCTTGGCTTTCAAAAAATATATATGGATACCACAAGCCTTACGCCACAAAATTATCAAACTACCATGAAGAACATAACCGACCTTCAAACATCAATGGAGACGCCATATGCTACAGAAATATCAAACTACTATGATGAACATGACAGACCTTGAAACATTGAATATTCCAGGACCTTCATAAGTCAATCAAAACACCATATATACTACGGAAATATCATATTATGATGAATATGACAGACCTTGACACGGAATATTACGACAGCAGTAAAAACAACATAACAAGCATACAGTATCCAATTCATACACAATTCACTATTCGATGCTTTTGAAAATGACCACCGCATCTCATTCCAATGAAAAAACAGACAAATTGATTAAGTGAATCCATATACCAGGCAATAGAAACATCAGCATACATAAAAAATTTCTATTGACAAATTAAAACAGCAAATGGGAAATGCAAACCTTAACAAAATTTCCAAGAGTCTTAGTGGAGCCGCGAGATGACGTGAACACGTCTTCAATTCCAGCGAACTGCAGCACCTTCTTAGGAACACGGGCGGCAACGATTCCAGCTCCACGAGGAGCCGGTACCATACGCACGGTAACCGACCCGCACTTTCCGGTGACCTTGCAAGGAACGGTGTGCGGCTTTCCGATCTTGTTACCCCAGTAGCCCCTCCTCACGGGTATCACCGACAGCTTCGCAAGGATGATAGCGCCACGGATTGCAGTTGCCACCTCCTTGCTACACTTGACGCCGAGCCCAACGTGACCACTGCCGTCGCCGACGACAACAAAGGCCTTAAAACGCGTCCTCTGCCCGGCACGGGTCTGCTTCTGAACGGGCATGATCTTCATAACCTCGTCCTTGAGAGAGGGGAGGAGCGTCTCCACAATCTGGTGCTCCTTGACCGGCAGAGAATGCAGGTAGATCTGCTCAAGGCTTCGGATTTTTCCTTCCTTGACAAGGCGACCCAGCTTCGTCACTGGAACCCACTTCTCTTCCTCATCTCTCCGGCCACCGCGACGGCCGCCACGGCGGTCACCGCGGCCGCGGTCTCCACGGCCCCGACCGAAGCCACGGCCGAATCCGCCTCGTTCCCCTCTTTCTGCCATTGCTGTGAGAGTGATTGATTTCAAAATCGATGGAAACCGATGAGAAGGCAAAAGAGTGGCAAGGAAAACCCTGACGCGATAGCCAGATTATATATGTATCGATGGGGGAGAGCTAGAGTAGGGTTTTGTGGAGATGGTATGTTAAAGGGGCTTTTGGACTTTGCATGGTCTGTTGCAAGGTAAGGCCCATGAAAGCCCAAATATCATGACGCTTTCTTTAGAGTTAAAACAAAAACAAAATCAGTTAAAATTATTATCCTACGCGCGACACAATTTTTTTATTAAAATGACTTTAACTGTTTCTATCAAATAAATAATAGTAAACTCTATAAATAAATAAATAAATAATAGTAAAAAAAAGAATGAAATAGATTACCTAAAATAGAGCAAATGGGGCCCATTAGAACCTGCTTAAGTTAACGCTGCCAAGAACCCCATGAAAAACCGAAAAGAATGGAATCCGGTGGGTACAAATTAAGCATTTCACTTGTTAGTTATTTTTTGATGTTTTTATATACGAGTTGTGATCTTTACCAACAAGCCTTCCACCCGTTGGATCATGCAGGCTCATTTCTGGCCGTTGGATGAGATGCAAAAATGCGGCGTGCTGAGAGATGATTAATGGAAGGAGATTTTGCGCACAGGCCCATGTCAAGCGGGACCCGTGCGTCACAGGCCCCCCCTCGACTCTCGTTTCTCTCTCTCGTCTCTCTCTATCTCCCGCTTGGCCGCTCCTCCCACATGCTCCTTCTTCCAGCGAACTCCCACCGCGCCGACAGCTCCGCTATTCTCCCCCCAGGTAATTAATCTCTCCTACTCCCTCCCTCCCTCCCTCCCTCCCTCTCTCTCTCTCTCTCTCTCTCTCTCTCTCTCTCTCTCTCTCTCTCTCTCGATCTCCCTCCCTCCCGCCTGCCCTTCTCCCCCGCGATAACACCCTCTCTCATTCATTCTCGTATTCTACCTTTTCCCTCCCTCCCTCCCTCCCTCTCTCTCTCTCTCTCTCTCTCTCTCTCTCTCCCCCCCTTTGTTGGGCCCAAAGGAATCTTTAACGTCCAACAACCATGAAGCTTGGACGATTCACATATTGAACAGTCAGGATAAACCGGAGGATCTCCATTTCTCTCTCCTCTGTTTCCCGTAACCATTCCTCCTCTCCTTCCTATATTAAAAAACCGTTGTATGTCTGGTTGAAAGATTTCGTTGATTTCGTTGATTTGGGGGAAGATAATTCTCCCCTTCATTACTCCATAGCACAAGGCAATCATGAGGTAATTCACTGCTTTTAATTCATTCTTATGATCTCCATTTCATTATCTGAATTCAGATTGAATTGTTAATGAATCTGGTTAATGGTTGTTTGTCTGCAGGTTGTTTCTTTATTGCTCGAGTGAGGCGTTGACATTTGGTGGCATTCCTGCACTTTGCATCTTCCTCCCCAATGCAGCATCATCATCATCATCATTGTCACCAAGCTCCTCTTTAATTGTTCTCATCGGAAGAGTTCAACAACAAAATTTTAGGCAGTTCATAGTCTTCTGGCAGTTAAATCTTAGCGACACAAATAACTGTGGTATTGCAATTAAAAATGGAACAGTATTCATCAAAAACTAGAAGACAAAAAATCTATCAATGATTAACAAACAACACATTCAAAAATAGTTGTCCTAGCACTTCGATAGGCAGAGAATAACATGATGATAGAAACAGATAAATGCGGGCACACGTAAGTGACAATGAGCTGCATTTTAACAATCTGACCACCAGTTGTCAAATAAAATTCTTGGAGTTTAACAAAATGCAATACAAGCTATTTGATTGGAGAAAGCAAACCTGCTGACGCGGAAGAAATTCTTTCTGAGATTTGGATAATTGTCCCTCAACCTTCTGAGTAATCACTAATTCCGCTATGCGAATTGACTGTTGCAGAAAACTAGCATTAAACACATTGAAGATCAATCCACTTTCATAAACCTGTAGTGCAGGATATCTACAAATGGTATACAAGGAAATAGATTTTTTAATACGTATAAAATGAATTTAAAATCCACTTTCATAAACCTGTAGTGCAGGATATCTACAAATGGTATACAAGGAAATAGATTTTTTAATACGTATAAAATGAATTTAAAATGAAACAGAGAGAGAGAGAGAGAGAGAGAGAGAGAGAGAGAGAGAGAACGGGCTGAAAAAGGGAGCTAGCAGAAAGGAGAGAGAGGGAGGGAGGGAGGGAGGGAGTTGGTGACATCGCACGGGAGAAGGGTGAGAGGGAGGTAGAGAGATCGGGAGAGAGAGAGGAAGGGAGGAGGAGAGATTGATTACCTGAAGGGTGAATGGTGAAGCTATCGATGCGATGGGAGAAGGAAGGAGCAAGAGGGGGGAGAGAGAGAGAGAGGGCCCTGTCAGGCACGGATCCCGCCTGATAGGGGCCTGTGCGCAAAATCTCCTTGCATTAATTCGTCTCTCAGCACACCGCATTTTTGCATTTCGTCCAACGGCCAAAAATTACCCCGCATGATACAACGGCTGACAGGCGTGGTTGATAACACCGGTGTTAGCAACCGGTCGGTAAAGACCACAATTCTTTATATACATTGCGACATCTAAATGTTACAAAGAAGCACATCCACATTCTTATATTATGGAAGAAAATTTTTCTTAAATTTCCACTATAGAGGGAGAAATTAAAAACTCTCACATCAGGGGGAATCTTAAAGCCACCATAATAGGGGGAATTAAACTATAAAATGTCACACATTATATTAGACATTATACTAGCAAAATTAAGATTCGAGCTCATGCGCTGCCGATAAACGGGACAAGCGTGTTACAACGAAGCCTCCGGCATTGTAGCACTTATTAGTTATTTAAGTAAAAATGATTTCAACTTTTATCACGAAATTTACCGGCTCAACATCGGTTACAATTTTGAATAAATTTACCATAGAGTAATCTCATTAAGTTGTTCTGGTTTGGGTACTATTAAGAAATCGGTTACATGTAAGTGAATTCATTTAATGCCTTCACTTGGACCTAAACTGAAATCTAGATTGTCATTTTATTTGGGATAATTTATTTACTTACGAATAAAATTAAAGATCTACATCGTTTGTTGCTGTTTAAAGGATTGAATTGGCAATTTTTTTAAAAAAAAATTATATTTTAGAGCGCGTTTGGAAATTAATAAAACTTTTGATAAAAAGTTTTTACGTAATTTTTTTAAGTTGAAGAAAATAATGTAATATGATAATAATAATGATAATGAGTAAGAGAACAAGGTTAAAATAAATATATTAAATATATGAGTTGTTATATAGAAATAGTTGAAAAGTAAAGTGGTTGAATAAGAATTAGTAAGTAAATAATTAAAAAATAAAGTAGTTGTAGAAAGTAAAAAGTTTTAACTTGAAAAGTTTTTAGTGTAAATAAACACTTCTCTTATTTTAAGGCATTTAATTTCAACTTATATACATTTTAAAACATTTTTATTGTGTTGATGAATAATTCCACAAGGTATTGTGGAACTCTAATGCTTTCCTAAAAAGAGTTGAGATTTTTTTTTATTTCGCATTTCATTATTTAACATTTAAAAAAGTATGGCGTATTCAAATATCGGGTTGAAAACTTTTTTGTACAATAATCAAACAAATGATATTAACCAAGAACATCGGATTGAATTTAAATTTAATCATCGTAGCGGGCTCAAATGGAGAGCTCCCAAATTCACTTCCACGAAAATGGAACCAATTCCCGTAAAAGTGGACTGCATTGTTGTTGTTGTTGTTTTTTTTTTTTTTTTTTTTTTTTAAATATGTTGACAGCCACGTTTTGGGCTAGTTCAGCTTTAGAGGATGTATATCTATCATGCATGAATTATGAATAGGCTTGGAACCGTGTGCATGTATGTTATCCACTGTCACAGAGTCGGCTTCAACGTAAAATGATTTTACTCTATTAGGTATTGGGCTTTATATGCTTCAGTGATTGGTTCAAGAATGTGTCAGAGCCAGTTCTCTTTTTTTTTTTTTTTCTTCAAAAAAAAATGTGGCAGTGTTTGCCTCAATTAGGTGCGAATTCGTTGGAATTGGTTGGAAATTATGTTTTCCAAAAAAGATAGAGGGCCTTTTGGTAAATTTTAAAATTTTCATCTAAAACTTTTTTTTATCTACAACTCTCATGTTTTCTAATTTTTTTTATATATTTTATATAATTATCATATTTTTCTAATCATTTCTCTATCATTTTCATGCAACTATTTGGTTTATTTTAACTTTATTTTTTTCTCTTTTTTTCATTACCCATGTTATGTTATATCATTTCTTCCTTTCCAAGAGCTTTTTCCTTTGAAGTTTTTCATCCAGAGTTTTATCAAATACACTCATACCTAACAAGATGTCATTATATTTAGGAGATTTGCAATTTAATTTATAAATAAGTTATGGAGTGGGAAAATTTTCAATTGGTTAGTCGTAAGAGGAAGAAGACCCATCACCCACCAATGTTTGCTTTGGATTGATTTAATTAGTTTTCTTTTCACCTACCAATGTTGGTTTTCGATTGATTTAATTAATTTTCTTTTCATAACAAAGTGGCCAAATATACATGGATGGAAATAGACAAAAGTGATAAGATAGTGGTTCAATGCACATGTATGTATTAAAATCTAAGTACGTATGGATGCAAGACTCATTTTCATAATTTTTTGGACTTTTTTTTATAGAACTATTAATCTATGCGTATTTAATTTATAAATTAAATTTTACTAATTTTGAAAATGAATATTTATATTTTTAAATTTTAAGAATATGGGAGTTTAGTCATTTAAAATGATTAAAACCCTCTTATTTTTAAAAAGCAAAGAAAAATATATAAGCGTATAAAAATGCTAGAATTTAATACACATATTAAATATACCTAAATTAATAATTTTATGAAAATTTTAAACATTTATAAAAATTTATTTTATACATATGTATACTTAAATTTCAATGCATCTGCATGCATTGAATCTTCATCCAACATATAAAAGCATCTTTTATCATTTTAGATCAAGCGTTGTCGGACAGAACTTTAGACGGGCTGGAAGGTGACTAGATACAAGTATTAACAAACATATCTATTCTAATTTTACTCTCTTTGATCCTCACTGTTACTATATAATATCACATCATTTTCTTTTAATTTAAAAACTTTTATATCATTTTCCAAAGACATCCAAATTTAAACACGGGCGTACAAATCGCAACCGCTATGCGGTAGCAAAAGGAGCCAAAAATTAGTACGGGTGTACATAATCTTGCCTTAACACAACTCCCTACTCTCTGGTCCCTTTTCAATGTACATTGCACGGTAAGTAACTAAATAAATAAAGAAGAAGACCTCAACAGGTGTAACCGATCCGACAATAAACAATGCGAAATACGTCTGTGCACCCTCATTATTTATTCATGCACTTCTCTCCTTTATTTGTTTGTCTCTAACCACTTTTAGGTGGAAGAGAACAGAAAATTGGAAATATAAAATAACCTAACGAGATGAAAAGGATTGTAGAGGGAGTGGGTGCTAATCCATTAAGGCGGGCTCGACTATCTAACGTTTGGCCGTGTAGAAATTCTTGAAATTCCAATCCAACTCCAGTGGGTTCTGTGCATTTTGGTCGTTCTAATTATGCATATTTGTTTTCTAACTCATGAATTTCACATATTTACTTTTTAGAATATTGTAAGTTCACCTTGTTGAATTTGTAAGTTCGCCTTATTTGAATTTTAGTCTCAGCCGTTAATGCACGTTAGAAGCCCTACCGATAATTGTATATGTACAAGTCAACTTATGCTCATGAGTTGACTCATAATCTTGTCGATAACTGCATATAGGAGTCAACTCGTAACCTTATCGTTAATTGCATATATGAGTCGACTTATACTCATATATGCAGTTAACAGCAGAGTTTTCTAATGTACATTAATAGCATGGACTAAAATGCAAATATGAAAAACTTATAGAGTCTAAAAAGCAAATATGTGAAACTCGTAGATTAAAAAACAAGTATACATAATTAAAGAGACTAAAATGCAAAAACCCCAACTCCGGCACATGATATTGGGTAAGGGTGTAACTCGGGCTCATGAAACCCGGGTTCACCTCGACCCTAACCCTAACCCTGTTTGTAAAACATCAACCATAATCCTAACCCTAACTCTATTTGTAAAACTTAAACCTTAACCCTATTTTTGAAAATCAGATTCGTGTTGAGTTTCATGTTGGAATTTATGTTGATGAATTTACATTTTATCTAAAAGTGATAAGTTTAGAATTTCATATAAATAAATAATAATAACAAATCATGTAATAATATATAATCAAACTACATATTTTTTAAAAATTAGTAATATAAAGAATATTTTTAGAAAAATTTAACATCAAAAATAAGATAAAGGAAGAAAATTAATAAGTGTAAAAGTAAATGATAGAAATAAAAAATAAATAAAAATAAAAATAATATACTTTATTTATAATAAAATTACAATATGTCAAACACGTATTCAAGTATAGATATAATAACATAAAATGTGAAGAATATAAATAAATATTGTTTAAATAGTATGTATCTAATATATTTTATAATAAATATAAAATGAGAAATCAGGCTGGGATTCACTTGAACCTTAATATATTTACAAATAAGATTCCTCATATTCAAGTTACGAAAAAATAAATTTTAACACATTTCAAAATCGGGTTCGGTGGGCCGAGTTTGAGCTCAGCCTCGCCCAGTTGCACCCCTGTTCTTGGGAATAAGTCCATACAAAATTTTAAAACGCCTTAAAGGACTATTTTCGTAATTTCATCTGCGCAATACCTGGAAACGCCGTTTCCGTTCCGCTCCCCTCCCGTATTGAAAAGGAGCTGGACTTTGGCGGAATCCGGAACGACTTCGGTTTCCGCGTTCTCTCTTTCACGCGGAAATCGACCGATTTTCAGACGAGCGATTCCAGATTCGGATGAGAAGGATTGGAATAGAACAAACCTGGAATTGTGAATCTGAATTTCGTGACCCTTCTTCCTTCGAACGATTTCCGGCGAGCACGCAGGGAGGATGGGAACGCCTGAATTCCCAAATCTCGGAAAGCGTTGTAGCGTCAGCGATTGCCATCTCATCGATTTCCTGCCGTTCAGCTGTGACCGCTGCGAGCAGGTCCGACCTTCATCTCTTTGACTTCGTTTTCTTCTTGGATTGCTCGCCATCAGTTCAGATTTTCTCTTTTTTTCCTGAATTATTTTTCTGGCTTGCAGTTGGATGATTTTAGTTGCATATCGACATGCTTGTTGGTAAAAATTATGATTTTTGCTGAAGCATAAGCAGTTGCCTTGAATCTAACAATATCATACATGCATTAGCTTATGTAAATTGAATGCTGAATAAGAGTGGTGGTCTAGATCTTAGTGTTCTTCAACGAGCAATAACGGTATAGCACGGATTCCACAGGCCTTATGGATTCTGAGGCTTGATCGGAGGGGGGAAAAACCTTCATCAAGTTCAAATATACAAACCAGAAATGAAAATCTATACGAGTTACGGTAGGGATAAAATATGGGAGCAGCGTTGTTTCGAAACGCCTTCAATTGGGGAATTTCTTTGAGTGTAAGAGAGCAATTGGCATCCAATTAAAACCATCGAAATGCTATTGAGCCCTCGGAAATGAGGTGGTTTCGGACTCGCTTCAGGGAAAACACGCGCACACGTCTCCAGGTGCGTTGGGGCTATTCTCACTCCTACAAATCAATTAGTCACTTCTAAGGTATTATTCCTAGCCCAGAAGTTATTTCCATGGTTGAGGACTCGACTATTAGAAAGCCAACACCAGAGGTGCAATTTGCTCGAGTTATTTTACAAATTTTTATTGTAGAATGTGAATAGCACAACAGAATTCAAGCGGCTGATCTAAATAAGTGGGAAATAGCTGATGACGATGTTGAAGAACTATAGACTTTGATTCTTAGGGTCCATTTAGCATTAGCATTTGGTTTTTAAAAAATTCCATCTCTTCCTTTATGCATTTTTTATATGATTTGAAATCTTAACTATCTAACCATTCTACTTTTACATTATTATCGTTGTATTCTAATCAGTTTTTCATATTTTTCCATACAACTATTATATCATTTATCCTTATTCTCTTTACTCTTATACATTACCCCATATCGCATTACATCATTCCTCACTTTTTCAAAAATTTTCCCCACAATTTCTTTCCACTTATATATATTTTTAAAAAGTTGATTACTGAATAAACCCTCAAGTAATGGTTTCATTTTCAGGTACTGATAGTATCTCACTCATGAATCATGTCTTTGAAATTTAAGTACTAAAAGTGACTTTTGTTGAATCGGTTTTTAGTTAATTAAACAAAATAACTAAGATCGCAGGCCTCATTTCTTGGTTGGAATGATTTTTCACAATTCGTATCACAAAGGCAAAGGAGAATGTCAAGTGCTTCTGGTTTTCTCATATTCACATGTTTAGACATTTATAGAAGGACAAATTGATGTGGGTGTGGGATGGGACAACAATTCAGTTGCGGCTATGCTGGTCACCTGTTCCTGAGGCAACCTTCATATTGAGGGTGTCTAGCTTTGTTTCAGGCTTTTAGGTGCCAATTGAACACCACTGATCCCTTCCTAAACTGTTTTATTCTTGCCTGCTGTGCGTATTTGGCGGAGTAGCATACTTATGCTTTGGTAGTCAATTTTTTAGTCATAACTAGTTACAAGGTAACTAAGTAAGTATTTGGTCCTTTCAAATCACCCTCTAATAATATTCTGATCCAACGCTCAAGTGCATCAAAATTTTGTTGCAAATCTTACATATGTCAAGAACTTTGATTCTCATGTTTCTCTTATTTTCCTCCTTAATTCCTTTTTTACCATTACCCTCAACTACTGAACATAGCTGCCAATAATGAACAGAAACAAAATAGTTGCTAAGTTATAGTTAATATTGTGAATCATTGAGATGAAAGTGATAATTATTGCCATCAAAATAGCGTTATGGCAACAAATTCGATGGTTGCGATCATTGTGAGCATAGTTGCTAAATTGTCTAGAAAAAAAAGGCCATTTAGATTTCCATTATGTTGCATCATTAAAGCTATATTTGAAAAATCCATTGTAGATTCCTTAATTTTTCTGTCTTGAGGATTATTTCTATTTTGTAGTTTGCATCTTGTGGCTTAGTGTGATGCACACATTAAGGCACGGATGGGGCTAGATCATTTCGGGTTAAGGTCGGTTGGACTGACCCCTATTTGAAAGACCTTGTGCCAAGGTCAAACCAACCTTAATCCTACATTTTCAGAAATCAGGTCAAATTCAAATCAGTCTTGGGTTAGCAATCCAAGTTGAAAATTTGGGCCAATTTTAATTCTTCTGTTATTTCAAATCTTTATTTAATCTAAAATCTCATTTATATCAACCTAACATTTAACTATTACAACAAATAATTTTAAAAATTAAATTAGAGTAGAATTATGCATAAATGATGTGAAAATTTTAAAAGAAGTCGAGAATAAGGTCAAAATATGTTTATAATTTTTTAATAAATAAATATAGAGAAAGTTGAATAGTCTATTCGAGTTGGCGCATGTTTGGCCGGCTTTAACCCTATCTTTTTAATTCAGGTTGGTTTTTAACCCACCCCTATTCTTGTTATGAAAATAATAGTTTAACCCAATCAAAGACAAGTCGGGTTAGAGGTAGGTCATAGGTTGACCCGATCCAATTTGCACCCCTAGCACATGCCATGCTGCTTCAAAGCTTCCATTGCTTGCTCTTAATTCCCATCTTTCTGTGCTTCCTCCAATGATTTTCTATGATATTTGTAGGTATTCTGTTTAGAACATCGAAGTTACACTAAGCACCTTTGCCCTAAAGCCAATCAACAAGATGTCACTGTCCTGATCTGTCCACTCTGTGCGCAAGGTGTTCGCCTGGTTCCTGAAGAAGATCCGAATGTCACTTGGGAGTTGCATGTTAATAGGGATTGTGATCCATCAAACTACCAGAAAGTAACAAAGAAAAAACGATGTCCTGCTCCTGGCTGCAGAGAAACATTGACTTTCTCAAACACAATCAAATGCAGAGACTGCTTGTTAGAGCATTGTTTGAAGCATCGGTTTGGTCCAGATCACAAGTGTCCAGGACCTAGGAAACCTGATGCAGGATTTCCCTTTATAGGTCTTCTTAGGAGAAGTCAGAAGGATGGTTCAAGATCAGTCCAAAATACAACTGCACCCAAGTGGTCTAGCTTTCTCAATGCTGCTTCGAGCATTCGTGCCTCAGCTGAGGCTGGTATGGCAAAGTTGAGTATAGCAACTTCGGAAGCACTGCAGAAGGCAAAGGATGGGATGGGACAGAGCAGCAGCAGTGGTGCACTGGTAGAGGAATGCCTTCAGTGCCCGTCTAGGTTCTCCAATGTTGCAGCTCTAATAGAGCACGTGGAGAAAGTTCATGAAGGTGGCGGCCAAGCTGCTCTGAAGAAGGTAACACTGGATGTCTGCCCCAAGTGTAGTAGAGCATTCCAAGATGCAGTTGCCTTGGTAGAACATGTTGAGAAAGACCATGGAGGGAACTCAATTTCTTAGAAGGTATAACAAGTTCATGAAAGATTATTACATTTATACGATATCCAATGCTTGTTTTGATGACTACATTTATATGATTTGCAATGCATTTTTACCATCCATTTAGAGTATCAATCCTGTGTAACTGCTTTTATTGGCTTGGTGTTTGATCCATGCATTTCGACAACTTGTCAAAACATTGAACTTTTGGAGACTTCTGTAAACATTTTTTCATTACCATAATAAACAAAAGTTCTTTAAACTTGCAATCATACTTGTTAAGGGCCGCCAAATTGTGCATCTATGCCTGAAGGCTCACTCAAGCAACACCTCTTGAGCCTCAAAATTGCTTGAAAATGTAAAAACTTCTCATATTCAAATAGAGTTAACTTCTTTCATCTTTCTTTTTCAATCTAATGTTCGATGAATGAAATTTTGGGTTGTCTTTATTCATAATCGCTTGTGTTTTAGGATTTAGGAATATATTGAATATTTCCTTATGAACTACATATATTATTAAATTTCTGTAATTTTATACAATGTGTCTCGCTTCACTTAGGCGCATGAGTGCGCCTTGCACCTTTAACAATTATGCTTGCAAGGATGAAGGATTTGGTAGTTTTCTTCAAGTCCTTGATATTTTGAATTTAATCTGTTGTATGAGAATTCAAAGGGTGTCTGTGCAAGATGAATTTGTCCTGTAAAAAGCGCAGTTGTTTTGTGTGATCATGAAAAGCTAGTCACTGGTGGTAGCAAAACTACGGAAAAAACTTGTATTTTCTTTCTTCGTATCTATCTACAGTTGCTGTTTGCATTTTACCAAATTTATTTCCAAAGATACAGTGGATTATCTGTTATAGATTTGATTACATTCTAATTCAAGCTTTTGAGTAAATTCATCTGCATTAGATTTGCTTGACGTTTAATTCAAACTTTCGATTAAATTTATAAAATTCTTTTTACTTGGGTTTCTGAAATGTACTTAATAAGATTGATATCAAAGAAATGCAGAACAGGTAGTGTAAGGGTTATTTTCAAAATGGAAGTAAATTCTTACTATGGTGGAAAAGTTTTTGAAAATGGGATGGAGTGATGTAACAAGATAGGGTGATGATGAGTAAAAAAACAAAGTTAAAAGAGATAGGATTGTCGTATGGAAAGATGTAAAGAAATAATTAACAGGGTAGTTATATAAAAAAATGTGAAGAAATAATTGAAAACTAGAGTAGAAGTTTGAAAAAAAAAAAAAATTTTGAATGGAATTTTTCCCCCTCCATCACTAGCAGCATGACCCTCTTATCACTTGTTTTTTTTTTTTGGCTCCCTACAGCTTACTGTGGTTGATGATAGGTGGTTCGATGTTCCACCTTTTGGAGTCATATTGTTAGTGTTCTGGTATAATAAATATCAATACCAATGTCGATATTGTACATGTCACAAAACTTTGGCATCCATGCTGCAAAAACAAAGAGTCGGATGTAATTTTTTGCACATCGGTAAAAGTTTATTTCTATTCTGCGTATAAATCTCCCTTACTCTGACAATTTTATTTAGCTGGCCTTGAGCCGTATTAAAACAGTTGTGCTTCCCTCCCTTGCCAGTTGCCATATGTTGGAATTTTATTCATTATCAGTCTCTCTGACAAAAGTCTCTGATTTCTGCCTGCAGGTATCCATCGGTCCCATATTGTGACTTGCAATTGTGCAGTATAAGCTTTGTGTAGCGGGGATCAAGGACAGTCATTCCCCAATATTTCCCACTGATCTTTCACCATACCTCCGTCCCAACAAATTTTCAAGCCATACATTTTTTTGGGTCTGGAATATTTGCTAAAGTAATTATTTTTTTTCATTACCCGCAGAAATTCACCGACTCACCGGTGCTTTTATTCGTACGTAATGATTTTGCATCATCTAGATTCCTAGATCCTGACCTAGTCCCTAGTGAGCACCATGGACGGAAACTTATTCGCATAACATGCGGGTGCAGTTTGGGCCTTCGGGGTTCACCTTGGATAAAATCTGGTTCAATTAGCGTCGGTCCAAGATCTGGCTACCCGAAAACAACCCAAATTATTAATATGTATTCAATATATCTTTTATGGAATATATTTTAAATTGAAAGATATAAAATATATTCTCTGAATATACGGAAAATTTGTAAATTTATCTATTATTTAGTAGATTTAATAAATACATATCAAAAATGCAGGGAATTTTTGTAAATTTGTAAACATGCGCCAGAATTTTGTAAGAACGAAATGCAGGGAACAGCCAGTGCCTATTCTAGTAGCTGGGACCCTGATGGGTTAGATCTATTAAATCAATGCTTCCTTGTGGACCGGGGATGCATGTGGGATCACATGGATGGATGATCAGAATGGAAGACCGGCCCTAGTTTTGTTTGGGAATGGGGACAGAAATGGCAAACTGAAGAGTTTAAAAGAAAAAAGAAAAAAAAAAAAAAAAAAAAAAAAAAAAAAAAAAAAAAAAACAGAGAAAACGTATAATATGATGTAACTAGGGTTAACGATTATCGAACTTAGATTGGAGATGAGGCTTATTGAAATCTGATACATTACAACACCAACATGAATGAATGCACCTCTGGAGATGGGTATTAATATTGTACTGGTCACATAAAAATCAGCCATTTCTAGTTTCTACAATATTTACTTTTATCATTTCACATGAAAAAGAATATGTACTTTCTTTTATCATTAATTTATTTTGTAATCTATGTTAGTGGCCGACGATAGCATGGCGTGGGCTGTCGCAGATGAACAGTCCTGACGTGCTGCATCTGAACCAGCGGACGCCCACCGACGCCCATGCGCTCAAAGCAGTCGGTAATATTTGAGTGGGTTGGCTCTCCGACTTCCGACTTCGAGCATTTCGAAAACCTATGTAAGTTGCCTTTTTGAGTGGGACCCATTTCCTTGGAACCACACATCTACAGTGAGAATCTCCCAGAGATTTCCATTGGGCCCCTGATAAGTGATGCCTGTCCTCCATTTTTTGGAAGTATCTCCTTCTGAGTTCTGATCATGTCATAAGACACACCCTCTCTGCACTTTGATCAGATTATCATACCATCCAAATTCCAAACACTCAAGTCCCGCCCACGCAATGCATTCCATCTTAACCGTCTAATTGGCTGCAACAATAGGAACGGTCGTGCTAGATCCATATGAAGGCTGGCCCAAATCCAAATCAAATATAGGAGTGTGACTCCCCGATATGAGCGGTGCAGATTTCCATGAATTCACCCACTCGTGTATACCCATTGACATATCGTTACCATTTGGGTTAGTTGACATATCTTCTGAAAGTCATACAATTTTTTAGATGAAAAGTTTTAATGTAAAAATTTTTAAAATAAGAAAAAATAATATAATATGGAAAATGACGTGGAGCAGAGAAAATAATGATAAGATATATAGGTTAATTGTATTGGTAGTTGTATAAAAAAATTAAAAAATATGATAATTATATACAAAGATGAACATAAATAATTTAAAAAATACCATAACTATGGAGAGTGAAAAACTTAAGATTAAAAAATTTTAGTTGAAAAGTTTTATAGCTAAACAAACACATCATGAGAAGTAAAAGTGGAAATTCCAAAAAAAATTAGAAGTATGAAAATAATGTAATATAATATAAATAAATGAGAATAAACATAGCATAAATAGAGCAATTGTATGGAATTTTGTGTGAAACTATTAGAATATAGGAATAATAATGAAAAAGTAAATTAGTTAAGGAGTTTCTTATTGGTATATTATGTATGTGAGTATGTGACAATTAATATTACAATTAGACACTTTTACTATCCTTGCACCATAGAAAAAATTTTCTGCAGGGGGCAATTTTTAGAACCTTCACCACTAAGGAGAATCTACAAATAATCTACTTGTACTAGGCAAGACTCGAATACGCTTTGCTCCTTTAGAAGCAACTTGCGCGTACCCCCAAGACACGTTCCTAACAGCAATTTTAGTTAAAGAGTTAAAAAGATTAAATCATCTTAATTTATTTCTCACTTCTTGCTTTTCTCTTGATTTTACTTTGTATAAACATATTCATTGAAAATGCTAAATTAGGCTTTACTTTTAGGAAAGGTGTGCCAAGAAGCAAAACTTTTCCACCTCTTACTATACATTTTTAATAAATGATTTGACGCATTAATTATTTAATTACTATATTTTTATTTTTACTCACGTATTTCAATTATTTTATCACACAAATATATCATTCATTCTTGTTCTACTTCAATCATATCATATGATGCTTAAAATAAATCTAACTTTTCATATTCCCACTACTCACACTAATAGAAAATCTATAAATAGTGTTCAAATCAATAAATATGGATAAAAACACCTAAATTGAAAATAAATTTAAATACAAAGTATAAAATGAAAATAGTTTAATAAAACAAAAGGAAAATATCTTTTAATTTCTACGAAAATAGATTTTAAAATTCAAAGTTTTAGGGGTGGTCACGCAAAATTTAGGACAATTTATTGACACATAATCGTTTTTTAAATGCGCGTGAAAAAAAAATTCCCCTACGGGCATACTTCCAAGTATTCAAATATTTCAAACTTCCACGAGGTGGGTCCATCTATGTAGAGTACATTATAATACTATTTGATATTTTCAATTTACGGTACATTTTATTGAGGTAAAAGCAGTGCAAAGGTCGCGAGGCATTGGGAAATGTCGACGGCGACAGCCGGCAGGCATAGCGGCCAACAACGTACAAAAGTCACGTGAGCGCAGGCGTGGAGAAAAGATGACACGTGAGACGAGGCCTGCGAATGTACACGCAACGACCAACAGTATACGACAAAACATGCTTTTGTTGTTACAAGCAGTTTTTTTAATCATTTCCGAAGCTCCGCAAGCCCAATGTAGAAATTCAAATGAAAAAAATATATTTTCCAAATCAGGAGACCCTTCCACATTTTTTAACTGCAATTAGCACCCAAGCTTTTTAAATTGGCACTTTTTTATCCTTAAGGTGTGTTCGGCATTGAGAAGAATATCTAAGCTAAAACTTTTTAATTTATATAACGATTATATTTTAAAATTATTCTTTCACATCTTTTTATATAACTATTCTATTTTCTAAAGAACCTGATACAGTTCACTCGGATGTAGTTAACCTTTGTGCACCTTAACTCGGCTGCTTTAACCTATTCTTAAATTTTTTTTAAATTTTTTTATACAAATGTTAATACAGTCCTGCTTCTGGTTATTGGTTACATAGAAACCATATTTTGGACGGTTTAGAGCTCGAAAATGCTACTTTAAAATTAATATTTTAGCATTTTTTCATAATTTACACAATATATACATTTTCTAACAAACGTGGTCATAAACATATTTGATTAGGATAAAACTTAATCCCTAGATAAACAAATGATGTTAAATACAATGAATGGATTAAATTTTCCATTAAAGTTCAAAATTTTAAATTTTGAAAGAGTTATATGACTCTGATTCTATGTAACCTGGTTACATAGAAGCGGAGCCCATGTTAATATAAGTATATTTAACATATGTATCAATTTTTATTATTTTTGAATATTTTTAGATATTTTTTATTTTTAAAAATCAGTGCAAGTTTAGTAACTTTAAATTACTACAAATGACACTTATTTTTAAAAATAAAAATAATATATCTAAAATTTTTCAAAAATAGTAAAACTTGATATACATATTAAATACACTTAGATTAACATTTGTATAAAAAATTAGTTAAATGCACTAAGGTGCACCAAACCTAAATACACCTGGGTGTAAGGAATCAAGTTTTATTTTCTAATCATTCCTACACAACTATCTATACAACTAATTTATTTATTTTAATCTTTTTCTCTTTATATATCATAATTATCCCTATCATATCACATCATTTTCTATGAATTTAACAAACTTTTACATAAAAAAAATTTCAACTAAAGTTTTATCACTTCTTAAATACACCCTTAATTTGCTATTTACAATAGATAAGTACAAGTTTAGAAATTATAAACTTTTGATTCCCTTGCTAATAGACTCTTATCTTACTGCTTTTGCATCGAGAACGTAGTTATGGTGTTCTTGAAAAATGTTTATCTTGCTCTCATATGCCTTTGAAAAAAAATCATTAATTCCACCACATCGTTGTAAGGAAAAGAGAATCATAAACTCGCTTTTGATAATGATAAAAATAAATATATTGAAATTTTTATTTTTATTTTCCCCTTTAGATTGTTATTGGGATATAATGTAATAAAAAACTTATTTATGTTGTCACTTTGGATTATAATTACCTCATTGTAATACTTCAAAATTTTATTTTTTTTATTTTTCTATTTTTTGAGTATGCATCCAAAATGGTTAAGGTTTTATGATTAATTTGTTTTTCTATATTTATAATAACTTTCGTGCATATGCGTATTAGCCATTATATTACAAATTGGGTTCACAAATGATGTTTAAATTGCCTCCATCGTCATTATAAAGCTCCTATTGACCTCTCGCGGAGACATGAAGCTCTCGTCTAGAAAGACCAACCGTTACAAATATTTAATCAAAACCCCATTGCAGGGGTTGAGCTCAAGCAAATAATGTGGCCGGCTTGTTCTTGCTGCTATGACCAACACACCATAGGCACATTAGTTCTTGTTGATGGTGCACATTAGTTCTTGTTGTTGTTGTTGTTTTTTTTTTTATAAAAAAATAAGTATATTGGATTACAATGAAGATTTTGCTTCTGCTATTATTTGAAGCCGTGAGTAATACTCATGCACCTCTTACGTCGTACTACTGAGCTATGCCCAAGTTGATAAATAATATTACATTTATATACATAGTACAATATAATATAATGACTTATTATGCTAATACAATGATGGAGGCAATTCAAACCTCATTATGTATGGAAAAAAAAAAACCAATTAGAAACATAGTATTGGGGTATAATGTGGGTTTTATAATGCAGTCATAATGGAAAAAATCAGTAGTATTTTTATGAAATATAAGTACCAAATCTTAATATCTTGCTAACCCTTGAAAATGAATTCCCCAAGTCGCTGCAAATAGAAACAAACAATTCCTTCCGTCCAAACTCCAAACAAGGCGAAAACATTTATACATTTTGAAATATGGTTCTGAGTCCGCGCGTGTGATCCCAATATTATCATTGTCGACATCTTATTTTCCTCTTCCTTGTGCAACATTGGTAGGCGAGACTATTTCAATAATTAAGAATTGAAACATAGAGGAAAAGTCGAGAATCTCAATCGAGTAAACCTGGAGAGAGGCAAGCAATTATTATTTGTGTAATACTACCGTGAGGACGGTTCACGCATTCCGTTGTACGCTTCGCCCCATTTTCAATTCCAAGTTTTTGTCCTCCCTTTTATTCTGCACGTGTTTTATAATAGCGTAATTTGCCTACAGCAAATGGGTTGCAGCTAAACTCGCAGCATTTTTTGAGGTTTGAACTTTGATGCGAACATATAAATTAGTGGCGTCTGTTGTATTTGCATCTTGTTGAGGCTCATGAGAAATTAATAGCTAGACATGCAGTGGACCACTCGCATATGCAGAGTGATTATAAAACCATATATTAAATAAATGTCCTGTTCTAAATCCCTGAAGTTTGAGGTTCGTTTGAGATGGTGAAATGGGAAAAAATTGTAGTATAGGATGGGAGTTGAGGTACGTTTGAGATGGTGAAATGGAAAAAAATTATAGTATAGGATGGGAGCGAGAAAAGAAATATTTTAAAAATTATGTGATTGATATAAAATAATAAAGATTATATTGGAATAAATATGGTAGTTTAATTATAAAATCAGTTATGAGAAAACATATTTACTATGCCATGCTATTTGTAGATTGCCTGAACCGCGTCCCCTTACTATTGTTCTTAGCAGTAGATATATGCATGGAATTTCTATATAATGAACCAGTATAAGTCAACTGGGGTAGGTAGATGAATGGCCAGCTGATTTGCACGTGCGATCAGAAGCATGCTTGATTTCGCCCGTTTGTCTCTTACTTGCTGCTTGCTCAGTTAGCTGGTGACCGCGTCTGTTAGATGCAGGAAGAAAATGCCAAGGAGAACTGCCCCATCTCCTCACTCACTCGTCAGCGTTTTTCTACTCTGGCTTCATCAGGCCTGATGCACGCAACATATTATGCGCTCGCAAAGCTTTCTAATCATTCTACATTAATTACAGCAATACTGTCATCCCTGGTTCGAACGAGATGATAGATTAAACCAACAATGTTCACTTGAAAAGGTAATTAAAATGCCAATTTCGACCTTGGACGTGGGGCAAAAGTGGCGAACTTGCCTGTGAGTAGTTAGGACACTGTTTGGTGAAAATGTTGGGTGAAAAACTATTCTTGACGTTTTGGTTTCTGTAATTTTCCTCCTCTTTTCCCCACAATTTTCTTAAAATGATTTAACACCTTAATTATCTAACAATTCTATTTTTTCTAAATTTATCTTTATATTCTAGGCAGTGCAACTTAGATAGAATGGGTATCTTAAAATGAGTAAGATAAATTCTTACTTTTATATCTACAAGGTAAAGTAGATTTCAAGTAGAAAAATATCTGATTTAATTAAGGCCGGATAAGTTTCAAGGTCTGGATACTTGGAACTAACCCTAATTACTAATATATATTTTATGAAATCACTTTTACAGTGAATGATATTTATATCTTCTTTAAATATAGACAAATTGGTTTAATTTATTTATTATTTAGTAAATTTAATAATAATCTATTTCAAAAAATTATATTATTATCATCTTGATATAGATTTTTCTAGGTGGGATCTGGATATAAATTTTTAAATAAGACTTGTAATAAAATTATAATTTTCAAATATAATATAAAGACTATATAAATAATTAATTCACGACAAAAATCAGAACCAACCTTACTTTAAAAAATAGGGTAAGGTTCGCATAAAAAAAATCCGATATAAAATATGGTAAGTATGAGTTTTTAAGAATAAGATTAATTGTCAAAAAAAAAAAGAATAAGATTAAAAATAAAGTTGACCTCGAATCAGACCTACCTGACCTAAATTGCACCTTTCTATATTCCAATAATTTTTTCACAACTAGTATTTATTTTAACTTAAACTTACCATATTATATAATTTACCTCTCTTCAAAGTATTTTTTTCCAATTCTCACACTTTTTCACTATAACTATATTACCAAACATCACTTATCTTTCTACCACAATTTTTAAAAATAATTTGACTTCTTAATTACCAAACTACACTTCTTTTTTCATTTTTATCCATATTTTTAATAATTTCTTACATAATTAACTTATTTTTTCCCATTTTACTCATATCATATTGCGTTATTTTCTACTTTTCAAAAATATTTCTTTTTACTTTCTCACTTCCTGACCTATCTACATTATCAAACAATGTCATAGTCATGCATAGGTTAACACCATATTTGATGCTCCACTGTTGTCGAGCTCCTTAAGATGGACAATTAATGATTGTAATATAGAATTATTTATTCATCTCGATTGTTTACTTACCAGACAAATGCATATAAAATTCAACTAATAAGGGTTGTGTGTTCTCTCTAGTTGTCAACACTAACAAAAATATAAAGTGTGTTTAACCGCATAAAAAAATTATATCTTCAAGAAAATCCCAATCTGGGGCACTTCTATGAAACCTTCATTTCTATATAACTCATTCTATTTTCAACCTTAATGGTTAATAAAAAATTTACTTACTCTATTGTATTTAACATCATTTATATTATTATGGATACCCTTTAATTTGTCTAATATCATGGTATATGAGTCCCCATTTACAAACATGCAAAATTAACGTAATAAAATAATTTAATGCTAAATATTAATTTTTTAAGTAGTATTTTCAACATCTAAATCATTTAAAATATCATTATACATGAATAATTAATTCTATAAAATATCACCACATTCCAGTATATATATGAATGAATTTAAATATTTTTCCTAATTTACACATGAATGTACTTATTTTGAAGCAAATGCAGCCTATGACATATTAGATCTAAATAAAACTTGATTTCATAACTAAACGAATTATATTAAATACAATAAATGAATTGAATTTTTATCAAGCATCAAAATCTTAAATTTAAGGGGTTTATATGGAACTACTTTTATGTAAATCAAGCTAAGCTCCTTTCGCTATATAAGGATGCTAAGCCAAAGAAGCCATAAGATGGGAAAAAAAGTGTGTTAGTTCAAGCAATAAGTATTAAGGTTGGATGTCTTCAAAGTGAATATAAACATAAACAACTTGGTGGGTGGGGAAAATTGATGGTGGAGGAACACACATTTCATTATTACCCTCACGAGCCCTTCGTTTCCCAATTTCAATTTTCTTTTACGTATCTCCTGCGCGGCTTGTGAGTTGTGACCGCATCTATTCATATTTGCCCCATCCAGAAGCGACTGATGCCCTCGCCGCGCCGCAACCCTTGAAAGTACTTGCGTATCCCCAACGCAACGCAACGCAACGCATATGCAGGGAGACATTTTCCCTTCTGACCACTTTGTTCCTGCATCCTAAACTGGCGTTTGATGGGACTTCTCACAACGTAATTGTATTTACCTTCTTCTAGCTAGTACGCGCAGCTGATTTTCTGTACAATCGGTTGTACTTAAATCTTCCTCCTGATTATGTATTTATGGGATTTGCCAGTTCGGCCGTTCGAATTCTGTTATTTGGAGCTAATATTTATTGCTTTTATGCTAGAGAATAAATGCTACGGGGAAGGAATGCATTCATACCAAACTCTGCTCGACAGTGATGGATGATTCACGAGCACGTAGAATTTCTTAATCAGGACTATATATCTGACCATTTTATCAGCGGGTATTTATTTTAAAACAGAAACATGCCCATCTTCTTTCCCCTTAATAATTTGTCTGGTTCTCATTAAATAGCTTAGGTGGAACTCGGGTTGAGTACCCACCAATTAAATTGAAATGAATTTTTAATTAAATCCGAAAAATAATCCCATTAGCTCGGGCTAAATAAATATTGCACTTGACCTACTTCAAAAAACTCATTTATAATATTTTTTATTTTATTTTCATACACTTGTTCATCCAAGTGTATTTAACATATAAATCAAATTTTACTATTTTTGGATATGTATATATATTTTTTCTAGATTTTTAAAATAAGGGTATTTTAAATACATATATACACATAGATATTCAAAAATCTCAAAAAATAAATAAACATGTTCAAAAATGGTAATTTTGGTTTATATGTTAAATACACTTAATTAGACAAATGTATGAAAAAAATAAAAAAATTGTTATAAATAGACTTTTTAAGGTAAACTAAGTGAGATATTTATTTATCCTGAGCTAACAGAATCACTTCTCATTAAGTACAATAAGTTACTTTTTAATTACTTACAGTTTACCGACTAAATCAAAATGGAAATCAACACTTTCAAACTAAAAGATCTTCAAGTAAATTAAATAAGGTTGACCTCAAATCCAGCTTGACTCGGGACAGGATAGTGCTTCGGCAACTGGACAAGGGCGGGTTAGCACGTGCACCGTGCATCAGTCAACGATCTAGTCAGAGTAGCTGTATGATATCCTTGCAATTTGCATCGACGGCCCGCTGCATCATATACGAGTGATGGTTTAATGCAGCGTTGGTTAAGGCCTAAAGTCAAGCAAAATAATAATAGATAAGAACGAACATTGAAAAAATAATAGACAATAATGAATTGAGACTTCAACGGCACGGAGACAATATCACTCGATAAGATGCCTACACCTGCTGCACCGGATGACAGCATACAATGTTGTATTGTAATTTTTGATCCAAATATATGTTATTAAAAAGCCTTCTTGCATTTGGAGTCTTAGCAAGAGGAGTTTGTTTACTAATTTTGAAGTAATGTCTCCTTAGCCATCTTACTAGCAATGTTGTTAGATTTAAACCTCTAGAATTAAAAAAAATTATAAAATAAAATAACAATTAATTTTAAAGATACTCACTTTGTTAGCGCTTAATTATAAATATATCTGAAAAGTTGAAAATTTTTCACATGCAATTACTGAGTATCCTAGTAATTTTAAATATATCCGATATGTCAATTAAAAATGTTTAATAATTTTAAAATTCTAGAATATCCTAGTTCATCCAACATATATTGTTATTTTTGTCATATTCAGGCCAACTAAACTTATTTCGATTAACTTCTCTCTTAAATTAAATGGATTTTTATCACATTCTTTTGCTATAGTTAAAACCATCCTATCAGATTATAAAGGATATTTTAGATATTTTTATGATAAACAATAGTAATTTTTAATTATACCTAAAGGAATGAGTGTAGACAAAATTTTATCGATACTTAGTGGGTATATTTAAAATTTTTGAAGCTTAGTGAATATATTTGTAATTAAGAAAAAATGTAGTCTGTATATTTAAAATCAGTTCTAAAATTAAAAAATAATATTTTTTAAAACCAATGAAGCCAAAACGCAACTAGCGATGCTAATAAAGAGTCCCACCTAAAATGTGGAAGGTCCGCATTTCGAGTCCTAGCAAAGGAAGATTATCTACCATTTTTTCGAAGCAGCAGTGTTTTCATAGTTATTTTGTTAGTAATATTGTTAGATTTATAATCCTTAGGAGTGAGATTGTAGTATGTACTTAGGTTAAGTTGTAAATACAAAAAAATAAATTAAAAAACCAAGAAGAGGGGGTATCATTGTTAATATGGTCACATGAATGTTATGTATATAGGAAAATAATATTCTAGTACATTTGAACTGCACTGTGCAGTCCATGCACTATGAGCCCACTTGATCATGAATAGCAAATCTACTCCACTTATTGTATTTAGAATTATTCATTTTATTAACATATCAACTTTTATCCAATTTGGATATGTATATAGGCCTCATCTGAAAATGAAAAAAAACTAACGAAATAAAATTGTTTGATGTAAATGATAAATTTAAAGTTGTTTTTCAACATTCAAAACATCTAATATATGTTTTATCTAGATAAATAATTACATAAAATATCATAACATTCTAATATTCGTGGGGCCCATTTTGCAGTGGATTGATCTGCACTTGAATGATTCACAATTCTTGCAAAGATGCAAAAGAAAGAAAGTTGAATGTTTGGATAGCGTGAAACAGATATAAAGGGCGAATTGTGTGAACTATTTATGGTGATGTGTTGGAGAATATGATTTATCAAAGGAGGGAAGAGGGAACTCAACTTGAGTTTAATAATCTCCTTGATTGGTGTAAAAATTACAAATAGCAATACCACAATGCAGTTATGATGAGGGACTCGTGCCTAACCAATCATGAGCTTGTATTGAGATAGCGTACACCAAGAAGGGATTGCATCAAGATAAATGTTGATAGCGCCAGCATTTGGCTGATCTAAAACTTGGATATGAGGCGATTATGAGAGATGGGAAAGGAAACTTTGCTGCTGTCAAATGCTAGAATAGGAAAGGAGGGATCGGTCTTATCCAAATGGAAGCGCAAGCTGTTTTGTTTGGTCTGCAATGGTGTTTGGGTTCAAAATTAACTGCAGTCGAGATAAAAAGTATTCTTTCATCTTGATTAACTTTTTGAAGAACAACTCTTGTGTTCTATCTTTGGTGGATAACATTTTGAGCGGAATCAAACTTCTTGCATTCAGAATGTCAAAAATTTCTTTCTGTCATGTGTTGTGTGGGGGCAATTAGGTGGCCCATTTGCTAGCCGATTTTGCGGTATCAACTGGAGAAATAGATGTAATGAGGAGGAAAGTCCCTCCGGATTTTATAAAGAACTCCCCGTGCATGAATAGGGCAACTGCTCTCTTTTTTGTCAATAGAAATATAGGGTGTGTTTGGGAAGTTGTAAAACTTTTGATGAAAAGTTTTTTATGTAAAAGTTGTCAAATTAGTAGAAAATGATGTGATATTGTAGGAGTAATGATGAGAAGTAAAGAGAATAAATTTAAAATAAATAGGTTAGTTGTATTGATAGTTGTGTATAAATGATTGAAAAATAGGGTTGTTGTATAGAAAGATGTGTAAAAAATAATTAAAAAATAGTAGTTATGGAAAGTAAAAAATTTTAGATTGAAAAGTTTTCAAATGGACAAACACACCGGTAGAATACAAGAAAACTTTTTCATAAAAAAAAAAAAAAAAAAAAAGTGCCGGAAGACAAGGTGCGTTACCCAGCTCTGTCATAAACTGATAACGTAATAATAATTAAACAAAGGCTCAGCCCACGAGATTTCGAAATTCTTTCTGCCACGTCCCTTCCTCTTGCGCTGGGCACGCGCCACGGCATCCACGGATGGGTTCCCCAGGCTCCGCGCTCTTCCATCGGAAACAGAATGGCCTTTTCCCCCCCTAAAAATTAGTAATACATACGTATTTTAAAAAATTCAATTAAAGATCTCTTTATAACAAGAAAAATAAAAAAATTCCCTTTCTACTACTTTTATGCAATATGATATCTTATTATCTTACTTTTTATTATGGCATCTACGTTTTGGACATTTATTAAACTCTTTACGTATAACAATTTTATCTATTTTATTTTTATTATTTTTACTCTTAAGAATTATATTACTCTCACTTTTTAAAATTATAATTTTTTCCTTGTCACCGAGCAAGCGCTTAATTATTAACTGATTACTTAAACTTTAAAGTAGTTGTGCTAAACGAATATTATAAATGCGATACATTCATTTTTAAAATCTGTATGCAGCCCATTTCAAATAAGAGTTATCGTCTACTGCAGCCGGGGTGCATGAAGCCATGGACATGCCCATGCACTCTTTGCTTTTTAATTATCTAAAAATTCTTTCTGGAATTTAAATTATTTATTATCTTTATTAAATAGAAAAATTATATGCATAAAAGATGTATATTGATAAGTGTTGTAAATGATTTAAAATTTTTAAAAAATTTCAACTTAAAAAGAAAGGGGTGCATGGAGGTTGCATTAAATTATAATCCTCCAAAGAATTTGAAATTATATGTATCTATTCGTAGACAATGGTTCAATACACCGAGCTGTATGAAGAGCCCTTTTTATTCGAACTTTTCTTTTTGAAATCTAAGCCATGGTTCACAATTCCGTATGACCAAACAAGTGCCAGGCCGAGTGACACTATAAAAATTTTAAAATTTTTCTAAATTGTAGGCCAACCTTAGATCGTACCTTATATCATCTTTGACATTTTTGTATTTTTATAATATCTTCTTTTTTTAAAATAAAAAGTATATAATTAAAAATGTTAAATTTGGTATGAGATAAATTTAAGGTACACTCACAACTTGAAAAATTAAGGGGTGTATTTAGAAAGTGATAAAACTTTTGATGAAAAATTTTTAGCATAAAAGTTTTTAAAATGTGATAAAACGATATCATATGATATGAGTAATAATGTGGAGTAAAAAATAAAAATAAAATTAATCGGTTAGATGTATAAGTATTATGTATAAATTATTGAAAAGTGAAATAGTTGTATGAGATGAAATGAAGAAATAATTTAAAAATAGAATAGTTACAGAAAATTAAAAAGTTTTAAAATTAAAAAGTTTTGGTTTGAAAAGTTTTATGTTTTAACAAATATTCTCTAAAATTAAAGACGGTCATGTAACCAGAACATGGAGTTTCTGTGCATCTCACGATATATGAATTTGAAGCCCCTAAAGTCCAAACCATTTATGTTCCTTAACATCATTTATTTGTTATTCCAAAAATACTTTTTGGGAATGTATATTATGTAAAAAAAGCATCTTTCGAGATTGAATTCACAAAAATTATTTTTCTAAAAAAATATATGGTGCGTGTAGTATAAACAGCTTTTAATATATGATTTTGGAATCATAAATAAATATGCATGAACAAAAGTAATAAATATTTTAGATCTTAAAAAAATTAAACAAAGAACAAGAGGTTACATGGATATCTTCATGTAGCCAATTATATCGAATCATTGTTATTTATTTATTAGTTCAGATAGAACTAATCATGTAAACAATGCATAATATAGGGTAAATCTTCAATGTGTTTCAGTCAAAATATTTCAGTTAAACCAAGTAGTCCGATTTAAATAAGAGATTCAAGTAGGCTTTAAAAATTCTAGACAAATGTAAGGGTGATATATATTGAAACGCACCAAGATTTCTGTTAGACCAGAACGTATCTCTGTAAATAAGTAAAAAGGTTGGTACAAATTTTACGAAAAAGATCACATAGGTTAAAAATATATATGTCGGAGGGCATACCTAGTACCCAAAGAAGAGGCCACCATATCATAGAGATCATTTTTTTCGTTAATAATTATAATATAGAATCATTTATGGTCATATTATGTTTGGCGGTAGACATTGATTGGAAAAAAATTCTATTGTCAAAAAATATATTTAAATTGTTAAGGTGGGTAGGTCTCTTAAATGGCTGGGATATTTGATTCTCCGTGCGCTTTATATGATTTTGGCGGGGATAAGGAGTTGGTTGGCCAGCGTCCCAGAATACAATTATTCCTAGTCCATTTTCTATCTATAGCTTTTAAAAATGTTACCTCCATACGCTCCCATGGATATTTCAGTAGTTCTTTTATTCTCCTGGTGATAAAAATGGGCACAACTTGCCACCGCCCGCACACAAAAATAGGAAAAAAATGTGGGTTGCCCTGCACGTATGAAATGGCAGCTAATTTCTTCCGTGATTGATTTATCCATACAGACATAGGCTTTTCAAATTCCATGTGCAACGAAACCACAAATTCGCCGGCTTTGATTACGAGAGATTTGATACTCACAGAAGTACGATTCGTTACAATCAAGTGGACGATTGTACGTACAACTGGTGTCCAGAAAACATTGGATGCGAGTGCGACCCACCTGATTAAGCAGCGGAATTTATGGGACAGTACAGTCTTCTTCCCAACAGCAGCGCCATGAATAGGGTTGCCGGACGGCCCGGACCCTGCAAATAAAAATCATCTTCCACAAAAGAAAAAATGGCCGGGTTGGATTGTCCAAATGGTCCAAAAATCTTTAAATTAGGGCAGGTGGCGATCTGACCCCGCATGCAGGTGCGTACTACGTAGTGGGTGAGTAAGGTTGGAGGGAGCTGAGCTTGGGGTACAAAGGCTTGCAGGCGATGTATCCTGCTGTACAGCGCCACGCCGGCTGGCCCGGTGAATGCGAATGTGACCAGGAACCAGCGGAATAACCAGAACAAGAGTCTACATCACCTTCGAAATTTACCGATACGCACCCAGTCATATGTAGCCTGTCTTCTGCTCACGCTGGCTTACAAGTCATTCGCGTTTGTCGTCTTTGTCAATTTGCAGGCATTATATGCCTCAAGATTCAACGCAGCGTCGAACTCAAAAGATCGCCCTCCCTCATGCCATGCAAGCGTGTGAAAAGTCGCTCTGCCTTTGAAATTTGATCCTTTTTTTCATCCCGTGCTGTGTAAGATACGTTGGACATGTTACCTACCTTGACTGCATTTGCCTCGACCATATCCTGACCGCAGCTGGCCCATTTTTAAAAAAAGGCAAGCTGAGTTACTCCCGTACTTTTTTAAAATCACCCAAGTCAAAGACACCGTTGAGAATGGCTTAATCCTCACCCTTCATTCTGAATCCAGGCCTTTATTTTCACGGCTACATATAATTAACTTGGATTTACATAAGCTAATTTTCTTGCAATCGTCAATAGTGTTTAATGAATCGAATCCAATCAAATGCGGTATCACTTGGGGTGCACACTAACTTTTGCTTGGCACGTGTGCAACAACCTTCATGCGGCGGCCGGTACGAATATCATAATCCACCCACAGTCATCCACCACAATGCCATGCGAATATTCATCATCTCTTCCATAATAATCATGACTTAATTGTTTAAAACCAAAGGGCATTCCCGTCCTTAAAAGACCGAATTTTTCAAATAAAATAAAAAAATAAATAAGGAGAGCCCATTTAAATCCCCTTTTGCAGAAAACGAGAAGCAAGCCCGGCTGCCCAAGCTCACCCTTTCACTTCTCCTATCCGTTATCTTTCAAAACCTCCGTTCCTTCCCCTTCTTTCTCTCTCTTCATCGAATGCAAACACAGCCAACAGAGAAGTGAGCAAGAGGAGAAGATGTCTGTGAGAAGGCCGAAATGGCATCCGCCGCCACCTCCAAGCCCACGAATCCTCCACCTCCCCAGGCGAAGCCGGCGCCCCAAGCAGCCCAAGCTCCCTACTCTAAAAACCTTCCTCGCCACCGGTGATTCCTCCCGCCGCGAATGCCGAGGAAAGCTCGAAACGCTGTTCGACGAAGAGCGCGTCTTCTCTCGATCGGTCCCGATCGTTCTTTTTAATTCGGCCGACTCGGAGAGGAGAGACAGAGTCGGTAGCGCCGGTGAGAACCGGTCGGAGGATGAGAAATGGCGGTTCCAGGCCGACTTCCTCCGCGCAGAGTGCAACTTCCTGCGGATGGAGCGAGAAATGGCTCTGAAGAAGCTGGAGAAGAATCGGTTGCAGACGGAGAGGACTTTGCAAGCTGCCGTAGACACGCTTGCTTTGGTGCGTATCGCGTTTTTCCCTTTTGACGGTCCCATTCTAGACATATTCTCTAAAAGTTCTTTTTTTTTTCTCGGTGATCAGGGCCGCAGGAAGATGGACGAAAGAAAAGACCTCGGCCTCTTGCTGGAAGGGGAAATAGAGGAGCTGGAAGAGAAGCTTCAGGAGCTGCAAAGAAGCTCAGAAGTCGGCGATTTCGAGCTCCGAAAATGCAGAAACTTCGATCGCCAGGCGTCTGTCCTCCGCCGGCGTCTCGAGAGGATCGAAGTCGCTTCGGAGGAGAAAAGATGCGTGCGGGAGTTTCAAGAGATGGCGGAGGCGAGCATGAGCATCGAAAGCAACATCAGCTGCAAGCATGAGAAGCGTGTTGTAACGGATCGGAAAATCATGTTCGCAGATGTAAGGTTTTTGCATCTGTTCTCCAGGAAAATTGACATTGGGACCCTTTTTTTCCGAAAGAAGGCAGGTATTCTTTTACTAGTTTTATTAACAAATCGATTTTATGTTTTGGATTGAAGGTGGAGATGCTGCGGAGGAAGATGGAGGGCGTGTCGAAGGGGATGCTGGAGAGGATGGAGGAGTACGGGTCGAGATTGCTGTCGAGCGGCAGCTCGGCCGCCAGTTCCGCTTCCACATCATCCATAAGAATCGAATTTCCGGAAACTGCAAAACGACAGCAGGCAAGATAACAAAAACCATACGTGCATCTTAAGTAGACCTTCATGTGCTGTGGCGGACCCAGCCTAAAATGGTACTCTTTGAGGAATCATTGGTCCACCTCTTACAAATCATCATCTGATCATCATGATCGGATTCTGCACTGGCCACTGGGCTACTCACGCATGAGAGCTACCTTTGCAACTTTGCTTTCTTCTGAATTAGTGTCTTGTATATTTGAAAGTGGACCCTGTCGAAGTTAGATTATAAAGGCTTAACTCTAAATTAGACAAATTTGAAACTTGATGTTTCAAGAATGTTAAAAGGGCTATTTGCATTTAACTCCCATGCCTTTTGTGATTTTACAATTTTCTCCATAATTATTAATTCTGCAAAAAAACCTCTTATGCGAGAATAGCCACTGCCATAGACGTTAAAGTTATTAGTAGAAGTTAATAGTTCAATTTATGGATTTGACTTGCCATTTCCCATGAAGACTAAGTCGGGCACACTTTAGATGTCTCGCATAATCTAATTGTAGTTAATGATTTGGATGTTTACGCAAATAAAGTTCATAAATAGGAATCATCATCATCATCATCATAAGTTATTTCTCACCTAGGTAGGGTCGGCTACATGGATTCTGTTGCGCTATTCTTGACGATTTAAGACTAAATTTTCTGTAATTTATAATATTTTTAAATCTGGTTTAATTACTTACCTCCATGTTTTTTGAGTCTTTCTCTCATTCTCCTGCTACCTTCTACTTAGATAGACTTTGTTCTTCTAACCGGTTTTATTTCAGGCCTCTTTTTAATATGATCAAACCATCTTAATTTACTCTTAAGTTTTTTCGAATTATTTCATTCCTAATTTTATCTTTTCTTGTTTTACTGCTCATCCACCTTAACATTATCATTTCCGCTATGCTCATTTTTTTGTATATGTTGTTCTTTAACTACCCAACATTCTGCCCCATAAAGCATAGTAGATCTAATCGCAGTCTCATAAAATTTTTCTTTTAGTTTGATTAGAACTCAATGCACTTCTTCATTTCTTCAATCCTGCTTGAATTCTATAGATTATATCTTTTTCAATTTCTTCATTCTCTTGAACTATTGATCCTGGGTACCAGAAGTGATTAGTTATTATTACTACTTGATCTAAAATCTTAATTGGTTCCTCATCCGGATTCTCATTATTATTAAAATTGCATTTCATGTATTCAGTTTTTGTGCGACTAATTCTAAAACCATTAGATTGCAAAATAATCTTAAAAGGACGGAGATTGGAGAGACAATTGTAGATAATTTTTCTTTGTGTTTTTTCGCCGACAAAACTTTTCACTTTCTATGCTTACCTTTTTTAGTTATTTCTTCATATTTTTCTATATAATTATCATATTTTTTAATCATTTTTACACAATTATCTATATAATTAATCTATTTATTTTAATTTTATTTTTATTACTTTTCATCATTATTCCTATCATATCGGATGATTTTTTCAAATGTTAAAAATTTTTACACTAGAAATTTTTCATTAAAAATTTTTATTTCTTCCTAAACACACCATAAAAAACTTTTGGCTCTTATTAAGCAATTTTCAAATGTGTCTGGTTTCAATTTAAATTCAATATTTGCAGATGTTTAATGCTGCCCATATTAGCTTCGTTGGTCCGTTCCGGCTAACATGGGCAGGGCACTGGCTTATGTTGCCTGCTGTTGCTGCGGTATAGCAGAGTAGGGACCAGTGCTCACATGCTCACAAACCATGCGCAGTCAGTGAGTCTCGTCCATTCTGTGGGGCCCGCCATATAGTGTCTTATGGTTGGAAGTGGTGCAGAAGCTGCTTTTTCTGACAATTCTGATTTACTGACAAATTATATTTTGTTTGCACATAATTCTTTATTATTTCCTAATCAAAGATCTATTAATGGGCAACAGTAATAATTGCATCTGACAGTAATTTATTAAGCTCGTAAGCAATTTTGCTCAGTCAGTCTGCCGGTTTTTCTAGAAGTCTGGTAGCCTGTGATTATAGTGATTATGAATGGCTTGCGTATCCATCATGTGCAGGAACCGCTTTCAGCATCGAAAATGATTTAATAGACGACAGAAATCATATAATGCATGTAGTCCAGAAGCTGGGTGTCCTCATTTTCTGGGTGTTTAAATGTTTGATGTGGTTGAATTTTTTTACTAGTATTATATATTATGACATTTGATATTACAAATAAGGTACTATTTTTATAATCCTTATCATAGTGGAACATCCTTATAAATACTCTTTAACTCTCAAGCAGACAATTGTAAGTACCTTAAATTAGGGACGAATTTTACGCTCTCAAAATAATAGGAAAATTCGAACACGAGCATTATGGCATATAGCCACTGTCGGTAACCATCAGGGCACATCTCTAGTGGATTCTTAGTATGATCTATACATACGCATTTTTTCCGGTAAATTTATATCGATAGATATTATGTTATGATCGGGTGAATATGCATTTTTTGTGTGTGCTATGGCTGAACTGGTGTTTTTTGCTTGGAATGGGCTTCAGGTGCAGGAAGTGTGTTCGGGGCAGTGCAAAGCCATAGTGAGGAGGATTGTGGAGGACGTGAGGGCAGAGACAGAGCAGTGGTCTGAGATGCAAGGAATGCTAGGGCAGGTGAGGAAAGAGATGGAGGAGTTGCAGGCTTCCAGGGATTTTTGGGAACATCACGCCCATGAGTCTGAGAAAAAACTTCAAACCGTCCAAGTTTTGGTAAGATGATATCCACTCATTTTGGCTATATGTATATGAGAAGTAGTGTAATTAATTATACCTTAAGTTATGGTATATTTGGCTTAAAATGGGCTACGTGTGATTATAAAATGATAATCTATTTCACCTATTATATTTAAAATTATTTATTTTATTACCATGTTGAATTTTCATCTAAATTAAATATGTGCATGGGTTCTATTTGAAAATAGTACAAATTTAACGTAATAAAATAATTCGATATAAATAATAAATTTAAAATCATTTTTCAGCATATAAACTATCTAAAATATAATTTATATATGTATAAATAATTGACTAAATATTAATATATTTAAGTGCATGTAAAGCCCATTTTTAAGCCAACTATACCATTAAACTTAACTGTATCAGAAAGATCTCTCCACATATATTGGACGCTGTTCTTCGCAGTCATAAACATAATCATTCTTCCCAGGTCACAATCATAATCTTTCTTCGCCTTTCAGATGCATGAGTGGAGACACAACGCAATCTCTTCAGAGAACAAAGCAAATAAGTTGCAGAAGCAAGTCGATGACCTGCGAATTGAACTTCAAAAGCTGATGAAAGAGCCAAAAGAAGCACCAGCAGATGTTCGCAATGAGGAAACACCAGGGAGGAGGTTGTTTGATCTTCACAAGGAGAAAGAAAAGCGGGTTCTGATCTGTCGCTTGAAGGAAAATTCTCACAGCAGCAAGAGAAACGAAGGCAAGGATGAGAAGAGGAGGGTCCACCGTGCCTTTGGGACCGCCGTCCCCAAGCGCCTCCCCCTGCAAGAAATTGGGAATTCTTCTCAGCTATTCAGGCAGACGAGAGCAGTGTTCCCTTTGCATTCTCCTGATCAGCCGTCCATGTCCGAGAGCCCTTAAAATAGTCACATGTATGCGTGAGATGAGGTTCGAGATCTATGTACGAAGTTAGGAACGAACTACTACTGATGATGCATCCCCGCAATGTTGGGATTGCGTCTTCGTATATTGTAAGCTGCTTTTATCTCTGGCCCATGAGACGTTGGCGTTTTTCGCGGATTTTCTAGTGGTTTTCTGTTCTCACGCTGTGGTGAAAAGCAAACGAGAGAAACTCGACTCCATCGAGAAGTTTGAAACCATTGAATTTGAAATCTAATCATTCGAACCAAGGAAATGAAATTCACCTTATGTTAGGGCACCTCAATTTTAATTGCTCGGAGTTTATATTAAACTAGAATTAATTTCAATTTAATTTTTGACTCCAGGATAGTACGTTGATGGGAAGGTCATTTATGTGTTTTGATATCGTGAACTTGGCCAAAAACGTAATTAAAGTTTTTTTTTTGTAAAGTTATTATTCTAAAGTTATATTTGGAAAGTGATAAAAATTTTGATGGAAAATTTTTGATGTAAATTTTTTAACATGAGAAAAAATAATGTGATATGATAAAAGTACGAATAGATAGTAAAGAGAATAAAGTTAAAATAGAAAGATTAGTTGTTTGATAGTTGTGTAAAAATAATTAAAAATTATGATAATTATATAAGAAGAAGTGAATAAATAGTTAAAAAATAAAATAATTATGACAAGTGAAAAATTTTAGTTTAAAAAGTTGTTGGTGTTAATAAACACCCCTTAAATGTATTTAATGCATATAGTACGTTTTACAATTTCTGAAGATATGTCCATATTTTTTAATTTTAAGTTAAAATGACTAAAATATCATTATGTTTGAAATTAAAAATAAAAATATATATCCCAAATAAATGATAGAATTTAATATAAACTAAATATATATTCTTATAAAGTATGTTCTTGGCCATGCAGCACCGATAATTGTCCACATTTCCCGGTGGTTTGTTAAGAGTTGGGACCGTTTTTGAAAATGAACTGACCATGCCCGCAGTCCGTTGAAGATCACCCAACGTTGGCGCGTTGACTGCGAGATCCGTCGAAGACCATGGACGCCTTTGCCCACTACATCCGAAATGACCCAAAGCAGTAAATTAGGGCTAGGAGCCACCAACCGCAACTCGGGTCGGGTTATACCGGGTTGGAGTGAATCCAAACCCTAAGCCAACCGGGTTGGAGTAAACCCAAACCCAAACCCTAAGCATGTAATTCGGGTTCGAACCGGGTTCGGGTCGGGTTCGCATTGGTTTTGGTTTGGTTTCGGGTTAGAATTCGGGTTACTAATAAACTATTTTTTTTCCAAATTCAATGTAATCTAAAAAAAATTATTAAAATATACACACACGTGTTTATGAAGTCAAGCCTCACGCTGAATTCTGCAACATACTTTCAAAGAATTTTGCAACATCATGCTCTGCAATATTCTTTGAATGAACTCTGCAAGTAATTTTTCAGCATCATGTAGACACAAATAAATGACAAATTAGTTAATTTTATGACTAGTTGGTCATTTATATTTAATAGCTAATGGAAATAACTCAAGTATACCAAATAGAAAATGAACATATCATACCAACTTTGTAGTTGAAACTAAACATTATCATACAAATTGCTGAAATTGAATTCAAACTGAATATTTATCATACAAATTGCTAAAGTAAAAATTGACCACTTGTCATACCAATAAACTTAAAATATGAATCAAATTTATACTATAATTTGAAATTCAAACTAACTGATTTCTCATACTAATAGAAAGCATAATATGAAATAGATTTATCATGCTGACTCAAATTTAAACATAATCCACAAAACAGTTATTTAAAATAACTAAATCTAAATACATTAAGCATAATGGTTCAACATTCCAATTTAATTTAAGTGCAATCCAAATTTAAAATGACAATATAAACAAATCTCAAGTTTAAATAAGTAGATATCTACTTTTAAACAAATTCAAATTTCAAATAAGTTCATGTCTCCAAAATTTCCAAAAAAACTAAAAAACTATTTGAAGGCTTCCAAGTAATTTCTCCCTTAATTTTCATCTGCATTTCTAATGTCAAGTTCTTTCTCCTCGATTTACATATATTGAAAATAATATGTATCAACCTAGACGAAAAAAATGCATGCAACTGTTAACAATAAGAAGATAATAATCATAAAAAACCATCCTAGAAATTAAGTTACCTCAAGCATGCTTTGTTAATGAAGAAAGATGTGATTTATCTGAATTAGAGTTAGTAATGCCTAAAACATGTATATATATTAATATTACAAAAAAACATTTATAATTGATGAAAAATTATATAAACTACATCGGGTTCGGACCGGGTCGGGTTTTGGTACCGGGTTAGTGTGAACCCGGTTTTGGTTTCGGGTTTCTACGGGTTGGGTTGAAACCGGGCCTATTTTAGAAAAAATCTTTAAAATAAAACCCATTTTTGGTTTTGATACCGGGTCGGGTCGGGCGGGTTCGGACCGACCCGGTACCAAGTTGCACCCCTAACCGCGAGGGAGTCAGGGAGATAATTTCCCATCAAAGCTATGGCTATTTGCAATTGTCCTCTTATCTTTTTGCGATTTTGCAATTTTTACCTTCTAATCAAGTCACTAAATTGACGTTTGAATAAGATGAATAATACTTGATATTTGTGATGTCTAGATAAAGATAAATAATACTTTGTATTTGTAAAAACCTCTAAAATTTATAATTTTATTAAAATTTGTACACAGTGAGTCAAATTAAAATCTAAATTTACTTCTATATCAATGCATTTGTATTGAAAATAATATGCAATATACTTTTCACTTTAATGAAAAGTTCAATCATAATTCTGTGTTGAGTTTGAATGAAGTTATGTGTCTCTCATGCTTTGCAATGACAAATTATTGCACTCCACTTGTTCTTGACTTTCATTTCATGAACCAAGTTTAAACAAATTGTTCCGTTCCATTTCATGAAAAATTTAATCATGATTGTTGGCCAAGTAAGAATACATTTGTGTCACATGATTTTTGTATTGACAAGTGAATGCATTTCTATTTGTAGTATACTTATTCAAGCTTCAGCTTTGCATTTCATTCAACGTTTTTTTTTTTTTTTTTTGACAAGCATTTCATTCAATGTTAAATAGACGGTCATACTGCATTTACTTTAATAAAAGCACAATACAGATTCATTTAGTATAATTATGTTCATACGTTGTCTACAATGACAAATGAATGAATTACACAAAGAATGGAGCTGTATGAAGGCCATTTAACATTCAATCACAAGGGATTGGATAACCAAATGGCCATTAATTAACCTTAATTTCAAGAAAGCAGTCATTCCACGACCAACTACGTACTTCAAGTAGCAATTTTCATTACTAACAAAAGGTCTTTATTAACAAGAAAAATGTACATGCATAAAATCATTTTGTCTAAGGATTATGAGCTGTTGGTAATCAAATCTCTTCTCAGCGATTGTTATATGATATATAAGTCATCGATTGTTAGCAACAAAATTTTTTTCTTTATAATCAAAATTTAACTTTTTATAAGAAAATTTGGTTACCAAAAAGATTAAAACTTTTGTAGCAAACGGTAAGAAGATGGAACAACAATTCTAATAGACTGAGATAGTTTCTAATGATTCCGAAAGGTCTACAACAAATTGAACTAAATTTATAAACAGCTGTGAAAAAGGGACGCTTTTGGTGTTTTAAAAAAATAAAAGAGAAAAATTCTCGTAAAAACCGAGGAGTAATTTTTCAAAAGGAAGTGTCTAAAAATAAGGAGTTTGTATAAAAAAAAAATTTAAGATTTTATGATATGGATTGCAAAATAAAAAAAAATAGGAGGTAAATGTTAAAAGTGTTAAAAGCGATATTTTCAAGTATAAGATCCGACGCGTACCGGCACGGCTGCCGGCGCACGCGCATGCTATTGTCATTTGTGTCAGGGCTTCGTAAAGCCAGATGTATGGGTCGATTTTTATTTTTTATTTTTTTTTTAATAGATTTTCCGATAAAACTGTTATTCTAAATATATTTAATTTATATTTCAAATATTGCTATTCTTGAATATGTGTATATATATTTTTTGAATTTTAAATATATGAATATTTTTTAAAAAATAAATAAATAAGATGCTCTCTTAGGTTGAAAATTCAAGAGAAATATAAATATGCACTTTAAAAAATGGTAAAACACTAAAACTTCGGAAATTTATAAAACCTGCTTATGTAATAGTCTATGGAAAAAATAAAAAAAAATTTTAAAAATGTTTTTGGCTAGATGCATGATCGCTCTTAGACATTCGGGTGTATAGAATCATCCATCAACTCTATTACAGTTTTACAAATTTTTAATTTTTAGTATTTTTTCTTGTTCCGGCTCTCTTGCTTAAATCTCACGGTGAAAATCATTGTGGAGTGCGGACACACAGAAGCGATGGACAATTGTCTATGTGTCGCGGGTAGAAAATTGAAATGTAGAGGGACGAGGGAGAGGGAGAGACGAAACGTATAAAAGGCGAAAGGGAGAAAGAAGAGGCAGCGCATTTTTCGCAGAGGGAGGGGATGAGGGAGGTCCCGCGCTTTCTTTCTTAGCTTTTCTGGATTTCCTCCTCCCCGTTTCTCCCTTCCTCTTCCACGGCGGCTTTCCGAGTACGAGACAAAAAATGAAAAATTCCATAGATCGATATCATATAACCAATACGTGCTTTGATCTTCTCATTTGCATTTGTTTTTTTACCATCGCGAAACTGCGGATTTTTTTTCCCTTTTTTGATCCTTTTTTTATCTTCATTTTGGATATTTGTAGGCGGGCATTGATATCTGAAATCCACTTCCGCTCGGAGCTCAATCTCCTTTTTGTTTTTGTCTACTTCTCGCCGCTTGATCGTACAAGGAATTGGAGGATTGGGCTTGATCGAGTGGAAAGAGGAAAGGGAAGCAGGAAAGATAACCTAGGCTGCTATCGTTGCAAAAATGGGGGTCATGTCGAGGAAGGTCTTGCCCGTGTGTGGCAACCTCTGCTTCTTCTGCCCTGCAATGCGAGCGAGGTCGAGGCAGCCGGTGAAGCGGTACAAGAAGCTTCTTACGGAGATCTTTCCCCGACGGCAGGTCATATAGCCTTTCTTATCAATCTCCCTTCTGTTTGTGTCTTATATTTAAATTTATTCTCATCAGGATTTTGTCTAGAGTAACAAAATTTCCATTGAGATTATTTAAAAGATACTTTACGAAATAATCATTTGAAGTCAGACGTATTTTTTGGGATTCGTTTATTGTGGCAAACTTCGACGAGACTGGTGCTCATGAGATGGAAGGAGAGAAGACCAGGCATCTACATCTCTATATGCATGATATATGCCTTAGTCAATTGGACATGATAAAAATTATTTATCCGGCCTTACTTGCTGAATAGTTTGATTTTTAATTTTTAAGTACTTGTTTGGAAAGTGAGAAAAAAATGATGGAAAGGTTTTCGAAAATTGGAGAGAGTAATCTGATATGATATGGGTAATGGGGGTAATAGTGAGAAGTAAAAAGAATAAAGTTAAAATAAATAAAGAAGTTGCATGGAAAAATGTGAAGAAATAATTTGAAAATAAGACAGTTATATAGAAAAATATGAAAAAATGATTGGAAAATAGGGTTGGGGAAATTTGAAGGAAAGAAATAATCGGTTTCAGTAATGTGGGACTCTTATTTCACATTATTTCCTTCAATTTGGTCTGATTGAGAATTTTAGGACTTCCAAGAAGAAAAATTGTGCTGCAGCGAAGTGTTGGGATTCAATATAATTAATTATCTGGCAGAAGTATTATAACAGAACTAGGTTTTGGCCGAAGGATCTAATTTTATCATTTGGGAAAAAGTCCAATGATAAATGGAGCCCTTTAAGAGGGTGCCATGGTAAAACATTGTTAGGTGTTTGGCTTTTTTATTGAAAAAGTGCTTCCACATTGTTCTGTGTAGTGCTCTTAAAATTTCCAAAAAAGACTTACAAAGTGTTTCTAAATTTGAACATCTTAATAAGAGAAATACTTCTTGTGTTCATCTATACCAACAAAGTAATATTTTTGGTTTAAGCTATGAACATCAATATAAATTACATAATAATTTATTGTATGGGTACTGAAATTATCTTATTAAAATATAACTCAATTACTCATGTATTTAGAAGAAATCTTTAACCACATCTTACATACGTAGGAATTTTTTCCATAATCTTTTCAGTTATGATGGGTTATTTAAGTTTTCAACCAGGATAAAAACATTTGAATATTATCAATGAATATGTGGGAATAGGCCCAATATGGATAAAAGGGCAACACTAAAATCTTGGAGTTTGCATCGGTGAATCTTTTATCTTACAATAAAATTATTCAAATATCCAGTCTAACAGAATATGTGTGGTAGTAATCCAAGGAATCATGAAAATTTTGTTTAATCTAATGTCAGAAGTTCAAATGTTTTCTCAAAGGTAGTTCGCATATACTAATACTAAAATGAAAACACCATATTTACACTGCAGAGGAACAATAAGGTGGATTGATTTCCATGTTATCAGCAGGCTGAAAGGATTTTGGACCGGAAAGCCTACCATGTGAGACTGCCATCTCATGGAACTAGCATTATTCTCAAATCTCGGGATAAAATTCATTGCCTTTATTCATGTTGCCAATTAAAGTGAAACATGTGGCACAGATAAATTGCAATACAAGCTTCCATAGAAGATACATTTCATTTATTTAGTGCACACATTGAAATGGTGAACATGCACATGATTCAATCCCTACCGTGTCACATATTGGAGGTGGTATGTGGTGTACCATCATGGCTGGATGATCCAACTAAGCTTGCTCATGAAACATAGATCTGCATCATATCTTTGTAATCTGGAACCCCACCAGTTCATGTCCAGTGTCTAGGAAGTTCTCAACATCATTTGATTCTGTTTAAGAAAAGAATGGTTGATCAGTAAGCATATTGCGTTTTAGCTCTGGTGCAATTTATCTTTCTTTTCATATTGTGTAACTTGTCCTGTATTTGGCAGGATGAAGAAGCAAATGACCGGAAGATTGGGAAATTGTGTGAATATGTGTCGAGAAATCCTATGCGAGTGCCACAGGTATCTGTTTATTTTTTTTGAAAAAATTCAATCATAAACTATGTCATCACTTGTTTTGGTTGCTGGTGCAGGCTAGTTGAGAGATATCTGTTACTGAGCTTTCACTTGTATTTTTCTTGTTATTTTGAATTCCACCAATTACTTGTTCCCACAATTGTTAATTCTCTATGTAACTTTACTCTTTTTATGAGTAGTATTCACACAATGTGGATACTGCTCTGTTCTACGTGTGTTTAGAGTTTGGACAAACATTTTACATCAAATCAAAGAAATTCATACAATTGTACGTCTTTGCATTTGACTTGATGGTCTTGTCCTTGCTATTGATCTACTTACAGTCTGAGAACTCACTCTGTTCCCAACTTTTTGTGTCCTGTTTTTCAGCTTTATTCCCTCCTTTTCTTCTTGCACAGATGGCTTTTTATGTCTTTGCATTGAACATAAGAAATAGGTTTATGGTCTTGTCCTTTCTTTTGGTCGACTTACTGTTTGAGAGGTCACTTTGCCCACAGCCTTTTATCACCCATTTTTCAGCTTTATTCCCTATTTTTCTTCTTCAATTTGAAGAATGCCACATCAGCAACAGAATTTTTTCTTTAGTGGGCTGGAGAGTTACAATTAATCAATGTGAGATTATTTCAGATACCTTTGGGGAAAGCTAGCATCAGAGTACATGTATGATTGTGCCCTGATCTGACCTGTTCAGATTGTCTTGTAGCATTAGCAGATGGTTGGTTGAAATGGGCTGCAATGAACTTGGTTGTGAATGACCTGATAGACTTTCTATGCTACAATGTGAGCAACTCAAGCCCCAAGCAGTGAGATGCATATCCTACAAGACCAAGAAAAAGCAAGAAGCTGATGAGTGGCATGGCCGCTTAACAAATTTTAGCTAAAGCCGTGGTTGGAATATGGATGCACTCATGTGGAATTGTGGATGATGCTGATAACTTTACTAGTTCAAATAACGGATGCTCAATTTTTTATTTGAAATTTTAGTTAAATTTACACTAATAATAATATTCATTAATATACATTGATTTGAGATTTCAAAAATCATACATATTGAAAACTTTTATAGGTATATTTTCATGTTTTCAAAGTGTGATAGTTGAGTCTTATTGACTCTCAAATGATTTTGAATTTTTAGAACATGCAAATGTCCAATAAAATTAATTTTTGGAATAAAAATATTGGTGAATATTGTATTGGTTTGGATCTTCGGATAAAATTTACACAATAAAAAAAACCAACTACTTGCATTCATAAACAAACAAACCAACAAATAACTGTAAATAAAAGTAGTTAATACTAAAAAATGATCTTATCACTCTAGCCTAACTCTAAATGAAGCCCTGGTGAATCTAAGGATTACATTAGTCATCTTGAATGTTAGAGCCAAATCCCAAGCAATGTTTATAGGGAACCAATCCAAAGGAATTGGTTCCTTTGAAATTTAAAAAAAAAATCCTTTCGTTTAATGTCATAATGGATTAATTTGTGAGATCTAAACCATTCATTATGTTTAGCTAAAAATGCAGTTTTTCACATTGACAAAGTTTTTGCAGGTTTCCCTCTTCTATTTTTATTTAGACTAAGTTGATTTGTCAAATTCTTCCATGGTGCACATTCAAATTCCATTCAAAGTATTTTCTACTGATCATTTACTGTTTAGTCAACTATATCACTTCACTTTGCCTCGCCGTGTAGGTTTGCTTCAAAAGAAATTTTTTTTGTTGCGAAGTTGAAGTTGTTGCATTGGTGGGCCTTACTAGATGTTGTTACATTAACAAGTATTTTGAGTCATTCCAAGTCACAATCTTTTGTCCCATAAACGGGTTTGAAATACTCTTTGACTTTCAAGATTTTGATCTTTGACTTGCCAAAACTTTTTTTTATTGCGATAACTGCATTTTTAGTTTAACATGCATTTTTAAACATAATGAACGGTTTGGATTCATAAGTTAATCTATTAAGCTATTAAACCAAGAGATTTCTTTGAAATTTGAAAGGAACGAATTCCCTTGGATCATTCTGGATACCTGTACTCTATTAGTAATAAACATCAAACAACAGAGAAGTTGCAACACAATATGTTAAAAATCAAATCTTGAAGATCTAGAATTGTTATTTAGGGATAATGTGAGTAGAATTGATCACAATTCTGTTAATGTGGCCATCAATGTACTGATCATGGACTTGTGAAATTGACGGTCAAGATGAACTTTGTCCAGATGTAGCCTGAATTACATTGTATGATGTCCATGCTTTTAGTGCATTTTCTTATTATATTTTGTTAATTTTCATAGAAAATTTCCTTTGCAAAACAAACTGTTGTATCAAGGATCAATACTTCATGGATCAGGTAGCACAAGTGTATTCTTATACAATGATTGAATGGTGAAATACATGCTACGTATGTTTGGCAATCATGAAAAGTTGTCAATCTAAAACTTCACTCTCCACAACTGCCTTATTTTTAATAATTTCTTCACATCTTACTATACAACTATTCTACTTTTCAATCATTTTCTCAAAACTATCTAAATTTACTATTTTTACTACTCATCATTACCCCAATCATATCATATAATTTCTCTCATTTCAAAAATTTTACACCAAAAATTTTTCTTTCAAAAGTTTTATCAAATGCCAAATACATCCTTTATAAAAAAAGGAAATGTATATTAGATTATAACCAACATAAATGCAAACTCTCTCACATACGTATAGAAGGACTAGAAGATGTGTGCAGAACACGCATGGAGAATGTATAAAAGCCTTGGAAGGAGTTGTTCTACGAAGACAGTGGAAGCAACTTGCAGTAAATCTGAAAATAGTCAGCTTCATTTTTCATCCATGATATATATATATTGCACCTCCGGACTTCAGATCTGAATTATTTGCACCGTAATTAGCTTTTGAAACTGCAGAATGAACTGGACATCTTTGAAATTGTTAGCGGCTGCGCTGTGGTTTTCCCCCAGTGTTTTACCTATGATGGCTTAAGCATTGCCTTCTGCCTGTGCTGGGTAAAAACCCAAAATCAGCTGTCATTTGATGGTTTAATCAACTAGTATAATTAGAAAATTCAAGTTGGTCATCTCTGTTGAAACTGGGAATTCACTTTAGTCGTTCCTGTTCTAATTGCAGTCCCACTGAGTGAATCATCACCAATAGATTATTTAGCAGGAATAAACTGTCTGTTCATTCCTTTCGTTTGAATTGTTTGCTGAATGTGAAATTTTCACTATTTACTACCATATGCTTATCGAAAATGCTGTTCAGAAGAGTGATTCAGAAAAGATTTGGGAAACAGTCAAACAATGCTGATACTAATGGACAATAATGTCTTGTGAAATTTGAATCTCTTTCTACTTCATTTTTCTTCTATGTATTGGCTGCGATATAGTTTCATCAAAGGGTAATTTGTGCTTATGGTCAAGTAAATTGTACACTCAAAAGTTTAATATTTTATAAAGAGTATCCTTTTATGTTCAAGTAACTATGAATACTTTTTTCTTTCTAATGAAGTTCCCATCTGGACTAGTAGATTATGAACTATCTTGAACAAAGATGCTACAAGGATTTGAGACTTGAGCGATTTGGCACAGCAAAAGTCGTCATTTGTATTTACAGAAAGCTATTGGTTTCTTGTAGGGAGCAAATGTAAGTTCTTTCCTAGGATGTTATTTGCACCAAATTTTCTAGGTTTTCAAGATATGAAGAACTGCTGTGAAATTTGTTTATTTACTCCTGCACTGGATTATTGGCATTTGTCAATAAACATTTGCTACATCATTCACTTAAATTTATATGTATTTCTCACAATGCTACAGGCCGCTTTTTGCAAGCAGCTTACTTAGCATCATTGAAACCACTTTGGAGCAAACACGGCAGGATGAAATGAGAATTATTGGTTGTCAGACACTTTTCATTTTTGTAAATAATCAGGTGGGCACTATAGCTACTTCTGTGTTTCATATATCTTACTCTTCTAGTGAAATCTATTCTCTAAAAACTTGAAACTAGGATCACTTTTTTGCTGTGTCTTATTGTTCATGTACTTTTCCCTTCTTGCCAGCAGCTCTATGAGGATATTGGCTATATTACACTCATCTTATGGTTAATTAACTGTGACAGATGGACAGCACTTACATGTTCAACTTAGAAGCCTTCGTTCCCAAACTTTGTCAACTAGCTCAAGAAATGGGGGAGGATGAACGGGCACGTGATTTGCGTTCAGCAGCTCTACAGGCAATTTCATCAATGGTATCTTCTACATGCCTGTTCAATTATAAATTGTTTCCATGGAACTCTGCATTTTTACATTCTCTCAGCATTTAGCTGAACATAGATGTACATTTATATAGCCTCAAAACTTTCAAATAAATACTGTGACGACCATGATAAAAGGACTAGTCTGGAGCAACTCATCAACATTATTTTTACTGGAATTAAACTAGTCATGCGCTTTGCTCTTTTTCAAGCTCCAATTGAAAAGAAATCTATCCAGAATTTGAGTTACAAAATTATTGAGGTTCAAATCCTCTTTCTCATAAACAATTCATGCTATTCATGGCAGAACTTTCTTAAGGGAGTCTTTGGGAAGTGATAGGACTTTTTGATGAAAAGTTTTTAGTGTAAAAGTTTTTGAATTGAGAAAACATGATGATAGAGGTATCATGAGGAGTAAAGAGAATAAAGTTTAAATAGATAGGCTAGTTGCATGGATAGTTTTGTAGAAATGATTGAAAAGTGAGGTAGTTGTATAGGAAGATGTGTAAAGATAGTAGTTGTGGAGAGTGAAAAGTTTTAAATTTAAAAGTTTTGGTTTGAAAAGTTTTAGTGTTTAACAAATGTGCCCTAAATGAACTGTTATTCTCCATTGATTTTTCCTTGTTTATTGTCACAACATTATGATCCCATATATACCCTTTATTGATATATCTGTATGATTTTCTTCCTTTGCAGATCTGGTTCATGGGTGAACATTCGCATATCTCAACAGAATTTGATGATGTATGTGAGATCTTTTTAGAAACTTCAATGTGGTTTTATGTGAGTCCCTTTATAAAAACTAAATTATCCTCAACTATTAATTCAACTAATCTAAATCCTCCATTAAGTTGATTTATGTTTTATCACTTGATGCATATGTTGGGCACCCAAATAAAATAATTAGATACCCAAAATTCAAAGATAGGTGAAAAAAATAAACAATAAATCTTGTAGTGCTCTTGTTTTGTTCTCCATCAAGGAGCTTCAGCACGAATGATTATTAAAAAATAATAATAATGAAAGAAGTGGCAATGCTGATGTGTGGCAGTCACCTAAACATGGAATATTTGTGTTTCAATTGTTTATGGGGAAACTGCATATTGGTATGAGAAATGTTATGTGGTTAAGGAAACTTATTATGGGTATGGAAGGAAACAATGAGGCAAGATTGGTGTGGTTGGCAGTTAGTTGTAAAACTTTTTTTTTCCCTATCAGTTAAACTTGATTCAAGTTGATAACAGATGCTACAAGTTGAGAATCACTGTTCAGTTCAGCAGCCTGCTTCTTTCATAACATCGTAATTTTTTCAGTGGAACCAAGACCCCAATCTTTTTGGAGTGCGAGGGCTGTAAAACATCCTGTTTTTCGTGACAACAGTGTCAGTTTCTTTTCTGCAAGATGCCAATTGATCTCAAGAGTTTTGGTCTTTATGTCTTTGCTTTTTGTTGTGAGTCTTTAGAATTTAGATGATCATCATTGAAACAAACATGTTTGAATGCATTGAATTCTTTTCTTTTAATTTCTTGTTTTCATCTTCACACTGGAATTTTATCTTGGATCCAATCCTTGTGCAGCTATCCTTCTCTCTTCTTTGTCGATAACTGATAAATTTCTGCAATTGCTATGACCTAGAGATACAAATCTAATACTAGATTTAAGTCTGGAAGCATTAGATTTGGTTTGTTGTCTCTCCTGACTTGATTGGGTTTTTCTAATTGGGAATTTGATTTCCCTCTCCAAAACTATTTTACTCGGAAAAAAATTTATCTTTTCTTGTAAGAATCTTGTTTGCTGTTCATTGTGACAGATTGTTTCAGTGGTACTTGACAATTACGAGCATAAACAAAACCAAGAGAATCTTGACCAGCAAGGACCCCAAAACCGGTGGGTACAAGAAGTGCTTAAAGTTGAAGGCCATTTCACTCCTTCCCCAGATGCCATCGCTAGGATTCCTTCTTGGAAGAGCATTATAAATGACAAAGGCGAAGTAAATCTGACAGTGTAAGCCTGCATGCTTCAATATTTTTATTAATGAAGTTGAAAGCCCAATTTTCAACTTCTAGTTCTGCAAGCATGCCTCCTTCAAATTTCTGTTATGTTCCTGCAGGGAGGATGCCAAGAGTCCTGGCCTTTGGTCTAGGATTTGTGTGCATAACATGGCTAAGCTGGCAAGGGAAGCCACTACTGTGAGGCGTGTGCTTGAATCATTCTTTCGCTATTTTGATAAGGGAAGTCTTTGGTCACCTGAACATGGGCTTGCCCTTGCTGTCTTGTTGGACATGCAGCTATTAATGGATAAAGATGGTACTGCTTCCAGTTTATTTTCTTGCTGTGTTTCTTCTTCAATGCTCAGGAACTAAAAGTTTTCCTAGGCGTGATTGATGCTAATATGACATGTTTACATTTTATTATGTAGGTCAAAATACACACTTATTGTTGTCCATCTTAGTAAAACATCTTGACCACAAGAATGTTGTTCAACAACCACATATGCAGCTTGACATTGTTGAAGTAACCTCTTCACTTGCTCAGATCTCGAAGATTCAGCTCTCTGTTGCGATACTTGGTGCAATAGGTGAACTAATGAGGCACCTGCGGAAATGCATACATTGCTCATTTGAGAATGACAACCTAGAGGTTGACACAATAAAATGGAACTCGAAGTTTCAAGCGGCAATAGATGAGTGCCTCATGCAATTATCAAAAAAGGTGATGAGGCATTTTCTTTGAAAGGAGTGTCAGTAATTTAAGACGAGGATTCCTTTGGTGTTGAGGTCTCCAGGGTTGTTGATTCTGTTGCTGTAGGTTTTTTCTGTATTAAGTAAAAGGTTTGAAGTGACCTTATAAGCATAAATAATTTCCATGTAAACAATAAACTGGGATCTTTTATGATTTCCCTAGTACATACATCTTTAAGAATTTTTTGAATTTGAAATTAAGCTAATGTGAGGATCTTTCTAACAGGTTGGGGATGCGGGACCAGTTCTGGAAGTAATGGCTAACGTAATGGAGAACATCTCACCAATTGCCGATGCGTCCAAAGCCACAGTTTCTGCTGTTTATCGTGCTGCTCAAATAGTAGCATCGATCCCAAATTTGTCACATCGAAACAAGGTAAGTTATAAGGTGGATGCGGTATTTCATTATTTTTTCAAAACATCCTTTGGTTTTGGTTCTACTTTACCAATTTTGGCATCTAATGTTGTTTCAGCCATTTCCCGAATTGTTGTTTCATCAATTACTCCTTGCTATGGTCTACCCAGACCATGAGACACGGGTGGGGGCACACCGCATCTTTTCTGTTGTGCTTGTGCCATCTTCTGTTTGTCCTCCTACATCCTTCGCTAATCAAGATCTATCCAAGGCATATGATCTCCAAAGGACACTTTCAAGAACTGTTTCTGTCTTCTCATCTTCAGCTGCTCTTTTTGCAAAACTAAGAAGGGACAAGACTTCTTTGCGAGAGCGAGTTTGTCAAGAAAATATAGAAAACCCTACCTGTGTAGATCATGGGGAACATAACAGTAGAGGAGGTCTTCACAAATTGCTATCATCCACTTTTCGCCTTCAGAGCTTGAAAGGTTCTTCTGTTGCTCTTGCTACAGATGGGGAAACTATACCTGAGTCAGCTAAGGAACTGGTCTGCACTAAGAACTCTGTCTCAACCAGCTATCTTTTGGTCTTATTTTTGATTGCATGTTTGGCTGTGACTTGACTTCTTTCCATGCACAAAACTTCAGGGCCCAATTTCCCTTAGGTTGAGCAGCCGTCAGATTACATTAATGCTCTCCTCCTTATGGGCTCAGGCGATCTCCCCTGAAAACACTCCTGAAAATTATGAAGCAATTGCTCATACTTTCAGTCTAGTTTTATTGTTTTCTCAAGCAAAGGTATTCTGTTCCGTGTCCATCATAAGTGTGGTTTGCTTATATTTTTATTTTTCTGCGTTTTTGAATGATAATGATAACAATTATCATTGTTTTCTTTTGCGTGCAAAAGTCTGCAAGGATATGGCATTAACTGTGCTGGTTAGAATGAGTAACTCTTATGCTACTGGTTGATGCCATTTATCTGCTTTTATTTCTATATTGTAACACTACTGTACAAGGGAAGGTTGATTTCTTATTTTTTCCTTTTTTCAATCCTCATCTTCTTAGCTTGGTCATAGTGTAATTGTTTTACAGTTTTTATTGTCCAATCAAAGCAGGAACATTGACAAGATTATTTGTAAATGTGGTTTCTACCAGCTAAAGCTGTTGCTCACTGCTAGATCTTGGAACATCATATGGTGTTTGTCTTTTGTGAAATTGGAACTAACCGGCTAATTCAAGATCTAAAATTGAAAAATTTTTGCTGTGCATTTTATTATTTGTCTTTGCAATTTTCAGGGATCAAATCGAGAGGCCATTGTCCAGAGTTTTCAGTTTGCTTTTTCATTGAGGAATATTGCTTCTAGAGAAGGTATTCTCTTGCTATTTCATATTTACTGTGGAAAGAAGCTTATTAAGGGATCCAAATTTTTGGATGTTTATTTGCGTGTTGACGTTCTGGTGTTTGGCAGGGATGCCTGTTTCCACGTTATGAAAACAACAGATAAAATGATTACAGAAATTTATAGTATGATCTAATGAAATTATTACCTTTCAATCTGGTGAGGTCTAATAAATTTAGTTAATAAATGTAGCCGTTTGTGGATATGTACAGACTGGAGATCTAAGTAATTCCTTTTGTTAAAAATAACCCATCTTTGACTGAGGACTTGCAATTGTTGGATCAACTTGAAACGAAATCAATTTTTTGTATAGGCTCTACTTGCAAGCGCACCTGAATTGTTCAAAACCCTCACAAAATACAGCATGGTATTACTTATTAACAAATTTCACTTGATCATATATCAACACCTTCTCTTAGGCATTTTTGTGCAGCATGTAGTGGATGACAGAGATGCCAATGAACAACATTGCCTACCTATTTTCTGCAGGTCAATTGCAGCCATCACGTCGTCGATCCCTCTTTACATTGGCAACATCACTGATTATGTTCTCATCAAAAGCATACAATGTTCTTCCTCTGATACCTCGTGTGAAGGAATCACTAACTGATACTGTGGTACGTGGGGTTGATCCTAGTAATAGGTTGTTGTTGTTTGGATTATCCGTTGCCCTAGATAGGCCCTAGTAGGAACATCTTCCCTTTTACGTCATGGACTCTTCTTCTACGTGACTTGTTTATATCAAAACTTTTTGTATAACCCCATATATGGGGTCCATTTTGATGACGGGATCAAAATCTAACCCACCCAATGCATTTACGATAGTTTAACTAGGAAACTAAGTTTCATCCTAATCAAATATTTGGACGGCCCTCATTTGAAAAATATGCAAAATCAATATAATGTAGTACTTTGAATTATATGTCAATTTCCAAGACATATTTTCAAAATCTAAAGCATCTTTTCTATATAGATAAATGATTCTATAAAATATTATTACGTTCTAATACATCTACGAATGGATCAAAGCATTTTTCATAATTTACATATGAATGTATATATTCAAGTAAATGTGGCCGCCCACAATGCTGGTCAAGGTGTTTTTTTCTCAAACGACAAAACAAGTGATGTTGAACAATATGAATGGTTGGTATTTGATGCCATCATCCAAGTGGTTACACTGAAGCCGGAACCTTGCATTACTGCCCATTGGCATACTAGTTGAGGTTTGTCTCAAAGAGTTGCTGCAATTTTATTTTTTTTTGTTTTTGTTTTTTCAGAGGACCCTTTATTCCCTTTATAGTCGGCATTTTCTTCTTCTTCTTTTTTTTTTTTTTTTCTACTTTCAAAATCTTTTATCCATTCATGAAAAGAAAAGGAGTTTTTAGTACAAACGAAGCCTATGCTTTTGGATTATCTTGATAAATCTTATGAAATACAACAGCTTAATATGCAAAAGTTGACTGTTCCTTTTCCTATTTCTCTATTCTTGCATCAGGTTGATCCATTTCTTCATTTGATTGAAGATGGCAGACTACAAGCTGATGCACCTGACCATTGGATGAATGTTTACGGATCGAATGAAGATAATGCTGCCGCATTGGAATCCCTTGCAGCTGTTGTCATATCGAACCAATCTGTAGAAACTATGGCATCTATGATAGTCCAGAGCATGGGAGACTTATCAGATGTAATGCTTCTCTGGATTACTGAAGTATCTTGTGGAACCAACCATAGTTATTCAGTCATGTTCATTTGTGCACCTTTATGCAGTCAGAGTCATCAACATTAATGCAGCGGCTCGCAGATGACTTTTTACCAGATGATGTGTGTCCACTGGGAGCTCCATTGCTGGGTGATACACAAGGACAATTTGGTCCAATACATGAGGTAATTATCTAGCACAATTCAGTCTGTTTATAGCCAGCACTGTTTTCAAATGTAAAACTTTGTTGTGTTTAAACATTTCATTGCTTTACTTGCAGGATACAACAATTTTATCAGAGGAAGAAGATGCCTTCCCTGAAGCATCTCAAGAAGATCCCATCTCTCAGCTTTCTTTTGATTCTCCAAATCTTTTGAGCGTCAACCAACTTCTAGACTCAGTATGCTAGCTATTGTTTTAATGCACAGGTTGCTTAGAAATAGAAAATAATTCATGAAAATGCTTGTATTGTTTGTAGAGTGGTTGGCAGTTATTATTATTATTATCTGTGTGATCCTAATTTACACAATGTCCTTGACTACCAGAAATTCATTTCTCGCAGACATTATTCTGTTAATCTGCATGAGTTCTACAAGAAATTTGTCTCTCTTTTGAAAAAAAGTTTTAATAACTTCTACATGTTACAGAATGCCTGTTTACAATGTTTACCTTTTTTTTTCTTTTCATTCTAATTTCATTTGTCCACTTTTACTGGAACTGCAAGCCTTACCTGTTTCCTTGCCCATATTCCCTGAAAATCTATTTGAATTTCTTTCATGGTACATTTGACTTTGCCGTCCAAACTTTACACAACTTTTGTAGCTCTGGCATCTAAAGATGATCACCTGCATCAAAGGTGATGCACGTAAGAAAATGATTAATGAACTAGCTTTAGTTATGCAATTGGCTGAGATCCAAATTTATTGACTTTGCCATCCAAACTTTACCCAACCTTTGTAGCTCTAGTATTTGAAGATGATCACCAGCACAAAAGTAGGTGTGCAGAAAAAGATGATAATGAAACATCTATTAGTTATGCAATTCATGCCCAGCAGAAGTTCTAGGACTGAAAAGTGACTATTGTCATTTTTCTGTTTACATGGCATGACATATAAAGCAAGAAAAGATAAAATTAGAAGTGAAGTAGCTTGATAAAATCTAAAAGTGAAGCTAATAGGTGATAAAATAAGGGAACGTAAACTAAGGTGGTTTGATCATGTTAAACGGAGGATTAAAATGACACTAGTTAAGAGGGTTGAGTTTATTTAAATAGAAGGCGATAAGAGAATGAGAAAAAGACCTTAGAAAACACAGATGGAAGTAATTAAATAGAATACGAAAACATTAAAGATTACTGAAAATTTAGTTACTTATTGTTAAGCATGGCATAGCAAAGTCCATGTAGCTGACCTCACTTTGGTGTGAAATGGCTTATGATGACGATGACGACATGGCATGGCATATAATTGTTAGAGGATCAACAAAATTGGTCACTGCAGCATTGACTGTCTTTTTAGTATCTCTTAGATTTCTTTGGTATCAGCATTTGGTTGAGAATTCTCTACTATACCTGCTGGGCTCCCTATAACAAGTCATGCCACTCCAACAATTAAATGACATGCTATATGCACATAAAATTCTGTACCATCCTGCTCGTTTCTATCATCATTTTGCATTTATATATGGACTTGAGTTTGTTTTGCTAATAATTTCATTGGTTTCTTGTCATCCTTCATGTGCCCAAAATAATTAGTCTCCAAAACAAATCCATGTGAGGAACACACAATATTCACTTGACTGCATGCCTGTTTGATAGCAGCTTCCGGGCACACCTCTGCATAGTTCTAGTGATTAGAACAATTAATTTGACATGGTAATTCTAGAGTTGCCAAATGCTTATGAAAGTTGAAACCTGTGCAGGTCATGGAGACAGCACGACAAGTTGGGAGGTTTTCAGTTTCAACCCCTGATGTAACATACAAAGAAATGGCCAGTCATTGTGAAGCCCTACTAGTTGGAAAGGAACAGAAAATGGCTGCTTTCCTGACTGCTCAACAGAAAGTGGGTAATCCACAGAGTGGCATTCCATGGCAACACATTGAAATGAAGCCATTCTCACCTTTGCAAGTAGATTATGGTTTTCAAACGGTAGGAGCCTATTTGAACATTATAACTATATGCACGCTCTCATGCATGTTCAGACATAAAAAAGTGCAACCTGTCTTCAAATACTGTGAGTGCAGTGTTCATGTCATGATCAAAACTATGTCTACTGATGGAGAATAGTAGAATATTAACAATTTAGACCAAGTCATGCATAAGATTATCTAATGGGGCCCTATGAGACTTCTCAAATGTGATTGAATCAACGGAGATCCAATTATAGATAGTAAAGTCATTTTCATTGTCCATGTCTAGTCTACTAGTCTAATAAATGTAGGGGGCCGATTTTATGCTATGCATCACATGTTAGCCAAACATGCAATGCATCCTTATACTTTTTTTATAATTTTTTCATAAATACATTTTCTTAGATGTATTTATCAAGTTTTACCATTTTACAATACTTTTGTATATTTATTTTTGGATTTTTAAAAATCCAAATTTTAAGGAATGGAAAATGACTTAAATGGCCCTAAAATTGATGGATTTTAAAAATAAAAAATAAATATATAAAAGTATTGTAAAATGGTAAAACTTGGTATATGGGTTAAATACATCTAAGAAAACATGTTCATGAAAAAAATAAAAAAATAAGTATAATGATGCACCGCTGATACATGTATGCAACAGAAACACTACAGAACCTGAGGGGAGGGAAGGACTTTCTACTGTACTGATCAATCAGTCATTATACAGTTCTTTATGCCTACTGATCTAAAGATATATAACTGCAGGCTACTAATCCATTTCTCGATGACTGGGAAGCTAGCCTGCAAAAGCCAACCAACAGTGGTCCTCCATTGTTGTGTACAACTGAATACCAGTACCAATCCCAGTTAAGGCTACCAGCATCAAGCCCATATGATAATTTCTTGAAGGCGGCAGGATGTTAACACTGGAGAGTATCACCAACATGACCTGTAAAGGGTAAGAACTAGTACATTTTATAGTCCATTATAACTCCTACTGACTTTGTTCAGTGTTACCTCCAACGCAAGTGAAGGAATATATAAAAAGAAGAGAAGTTTGTCCTTGTGTTTTGAGGCAGAGAATGCATAGAATATAAGAATCTAATTCCTACATTCCCCACTTTTTTGGTATTATAAAACCAGAAAGTTCACTAAATGAACAAAGCCACAGATATTTCTGAGTTTAATGTCTGTTTTTTTCCACGTTGACAGATGAAGGCAGAAATCCCATTGATTGAACGGGCAATGGGGATATAAACACGACGTATCTCCAACCACTTATTCCAAATGCCATTTTTTCTGTGACCACGTTTGTAAATTTTGAACTTGCCTATGTACAACATTGAGAAATGCAACCGAAATATCAATTCATTTTTTATGTGCTGCACAAAAATGTTAGATAGGAACTGAATCCATTACCTTGCAGGTCCATCCGTGTGAAGCCGGTCAAGACCATGTACAAAGGAGACGACCAGCTCACCTGTTGAAGGGACTGGATATCGTTCAATTTTTTGCTGCATTTATATATACTTGAGTGCATATAATTCAAAGATGGCCAGATGGCTATGCTATAGATTTCACCATTCTCCGGTTCTTGTTCGCCGAGGCTTCTACCCATCTTCAACACAAATGGGTGCATCTGCCAAGATTCTTGTAGAGGCACGAAGTTTTTTGGAATATTTTTCGTTTTTTGAGTCCCGTCATATAGCTACATATGAGTTGGGAAGTGCAAGGAAAAAATATTCTCCACTTCTTTGGAGTCTCCTCGCAATTCCATTGGATACCCATACCTTAGCCACCAACTCACACATCAAGATACAGTTTAGGAAGATTCCCGAATGGATAGGTCGCATTCCTCGTTTGTTTGCACATCCGAAATTGCATTCAGTATCCCTCAGAATCCAGGACTTTCTAAATGGTGGTGGGTAAAGAAATTCTGGAAGAGGAAGAGGCCATTATTTTGTTACCAGCAGCACATCCAAGATCATTTACAAAGTATAGCTGAGAATACCAGTCAGATCATCCTGCTGGTGACAACTGAGAATAGGAGTGTAGCTATTCGATCCCTGTTGGTCAATCCAGGATAATCCCATCATCTGTCAATGCAATCTGAATTTTAGGCATTGCACCAATTTTGAATGTTTTCTGGAAGTTTGGACCACATCTTATCCAATTCCCAAAAACTCATGGTGTCAATTTTCAGGAGTGCTATGCCTCTGCAACGAAGAAAGAGAATCAATTATTCTGTAGTGTTCATATATGACATAATCGACCTCTGCGAGATTATTTGGAGCCTTAGATCATTCCACACATCATAACCTTTTTTGTCTTTATTTATTAGCTGTTCACGGAATGTATTACGTGTGTCAATGAAAAAGATAATAAGAAAATACAACGAAAGATTTTTTATTTTGACTTTTTTTTTTTTTTTTTTCCAAAAAGAAAGATTGAAGTTTATATACAATGGTGCCAGCAAAACGCAATATAGATGGTCGGAAATCATTGAATCCGATTTACGGGAATTTCAGCATCTGCATCCAGGCACAATAAGCACACACAATCTTTTGAGATATGTAAACGTAAACAGCAAAGGAGAAGCTCATCAGCATCAAATCTTTCCAATCTCCCTTCCGCTTTGGGCTCAAACTCTCCCTCAAACTCTCTCCCAACTTCCCAACTTCACCAAAAATCCTCAAAAGCCATGGCGGCCGCTGCTGGTGCTTCTGTTTCTCTCTCGTCCCTTCGTCTTCTCCCTCCTTCAGATCAGCCGGTCCCCGGCTTCGGCAATAAAGTGCTAGACGACGCTTGGCATTGGGCTGGTTGCGGAGAATGGATCTGTTGTTTTTTGAGAAAGAAGGATGGTTGAAGATAACAGTAGCGGTGGAAGAAAACATCGTATTTTGAGTTTGGCTTTTCGATGAACTAGCAGAAGAAGAATCTCTCGTCCATGGATGCTTTGAACGATCGAAACAGAGTGAGAGAGAGGTCAAGGGAGAAATGTAGCTAACGCAGTCAAGGGGATAGAAGATAAGAAGTTGAAGCGTCAACGAGGGAGAAATATCTTTCTTTTATGCTCTGGCAGACGGTGACATGCCATGCTCGTCCACCGTAGCTTTTCCTACCGATGGATGATTATAGAGAAATTTTTTTTTTGAGAGAAAGGAAGCACCCTATCCCACGACCCTAATCATCTGAAAGGGAGGAGGGATAGGATGAACCAAAAGCTTTCATTGCCAAAAAATTATTTATACAAATTTTTTCCTGTATAGCCTGTGGGGGGCATCCCACCAAACCTGTTGGTCAACAGAGGATACAGTGAGAGCGTCGGCTAAGGCATGAGCCACAGCATTCCCCTGCCTAAGGACATGATGAACAGTGATTTGATTAGAAGAAGAGAGAATGGTATTGATTTCATTAATCACGCTTCCGACAGGAGAGGGGACGGGGCCATCCGTCGAGAGGTGGATGATTATCAGAGAAATTTGGATCAACGGTGCACATCCGTTTTTTTTTTTTTTGAAAAAAAAAACTTAACTTTTCGATTAAAACATGCTTCTTCTCACGCCTGTTGATGGACAGGAGGAGAAAATGCTTGTAGCATACAAAACAATCCCAATCAATGTTTTAAAAACCGAACCGTGCATTGAACCGTTTTTATGTACGGTTCAGGTCCGACCGGTTCGACCGTTGGTTTAAACGGTTTTGAACCGTGATGTCAGCATGACATAATTATGAAATAATAAATATATTTATTTTATTTTATTTATTTGAAAATTAAATTAAAAATATATAATTTATATAATATAAAAATTACATATGATATCGACAATACATTTAAGTCCATTATATTAAAACTTATTATGCAAATCAACAGAAAAATAAACCACATATACTAATCAATATGAAACTTTAAAAATAATAACAAATTTTAACAATTTAGAAAAAGTGCAGTCACCTGAAATACATGGAATTCTTTCTTGTGTCTTTATTCCCATATTTTTTTATCAAAACATCTGCAATGAAATCACAAATTATTAATAGAAGATAGGTATAATATATCCGTAAAAGTTATAATTTAGATATTATTTACCTCCACGTGGCAGTGCAACACGTTTTGAGATGAACACCTCACTACAAGTTTGCAATTGGCAATTACTAGCAATAACATAAACTGCTAAGAAAAATCATGATAGCAAACAGATTCAAATTAAAAAGCATTAGCAACCATTGAAGGTCGGGCAACCGCTTTCCATCCGAGCTAAACTGCCAAGCCCCCATCAATTACAGTGGCACCACTAAACCCACCGCAGCAATTGCTGAAAAACAGCAAAAAAAAATGACAATTTGTCTTTAACGGAGATGAATAAAGTGTGAAAAAGCAGAGATCAAGGTTGATCATTTGATGCAGGCTCACCCATGGCGGTTTAAGTACGTTGTTCCCTCCGCCTCTTAGCCCTCAGTGTCCGACCAGACGTGGTTTGCAAATCACGATCAGCAGTAGTATCTTCCGTGACTGTCAAATGGAAAACTGTCAATTCAGCCTGAGCAGCAACATTAGCAGTAAAAGGAGCCTGAGAGGCAATTCTGGGATGGAGTCCCTTCTGTCAAATAATGTTGGCTGCTTTTTATCGCCGTGTATTGCACACCGCCCATCTCCATATGGGCTTGGGTGGGGCACAGAGCAGCACACACGAAGATAAGGCTAGCGCCACAGGGTGCTATCGAAGTAGCCCCATTTATTGCATAGATAGGAAGGCGCTTCTTCGATTAGTTGTATCGTGGCAGGTGTTTACGGTGATCTGAAACAAAGATGGTGCTCTTTCTGCTATTGTTCATCACGGAGGTTGGTTGGAAACAAAGATGGTGATCGATATGGGAAAGGTGGAAGCCACTTGCTGCTTATTTAAAAATGGTGGCTAGATATCAGAATTGATGATGTTGAACGATGAAGCTTGCTGTCGGACACTGAGACGATGATTCTCGACAGCCGAATGGTGGTTGATCGGCGGCTAATCAGCGGCAAAGCTCCGAATTTGGGAACTTGTAATGGAGGCAGAGCTGAAAAGGGGAAAAGCGGGAAAGGGCTAAGGGGTGAGGCGTGGGCGGGAGATTTTCTGTGGGCCCGCGCCTGGATTTTCTTTATATATATATTTTTAAAATACGATATTAGACAGACCGAACTGCGGTCCAACTGATTTGTACAGTTCAACCGTCCGGTTTGAATGGTTTTCAACTAAAATAAAAAACTGAGACTAAACCGGACCACAAAGCTACCGGTTGACGGTCCGACAGGTTGGACCGGGCGGTCCGGTCCGGTTTTTAAAACACTGATCCCAATACATGTTGACATGACGTTTCGATTTTTCGTCAACTATCGCTTTAAGCTCAAATGTAACGAGGGATTTATCCCAAAAAAAAAAAAAAAGTGACGAGGGAAAAGAAAAAAATTCACAGAATTTTGTTTTTTGAACACCTTTTATTAATTTAATGTTGAGTTTAAATTTTAAGTTGAATCTTAATCAACAATTACTTGAAAGCCTCAACTTGGTTGGGCTCCTTGTAAATCACTAATGGATGATCAGTTGATTAAACTACTAGATGATTTTGTACGCTGGGCACTCGCCTAACAAATACACATTCGGCTAAAAGGATGCTATATAGTCGAACAAGGGACTGTTTGGCCGTACAGCTCGTGAAGCTACATTTCAATGTGTTTGGCTGGAACACCCAACTGATTTCTCGTTGATTAAGAAAGTTTCCATGTTTGTCTTGCAAACGTGTGCTAGGGAGAATTTTCACTGTTTCTGAAACTATTAATGTATTAAAATTAGATGGCTTCTATTAAACACCACTTCTATGATGCCCTGTACATTTTTCCACGTGATCATTGATGGAAAATTCATGTCATCGATTCTATTTAACATCATTTATATTGGGAAAAATTAAGCAAATAAGGCAGAGAAAATGATGCAGTCCCATGAAATCTGTTTCGCAAGACTTTTTAAGTAACACCAACTCCAATTCGAATTTTTATACAAAATAATTGAGTTTCAACTTAAACCCAACCGATGAGGCCACAGTCCAGCAAATTAGAAAATTGAGTATTCATTTGTAAATTAGGAAATTAGAGCCGTATTTGTGAATTGGAAAATAGCTGGAAAAACAAATGAAAAAAATGAATTTTGATGGGTGAAAAAAAAAATACTTGCAAGATTTCTTACAATAGGATCTGTTTGATAACAGGAATTTAGATGAGTATTTAATGAGATGTTCTAATAAGATTAGAATTCTCCTTTGCGTAAGGCCCCTTTCCCCATTGTGTTCCGAATTGGTTTCACGCGGTTCATGAGATGAAAATATAATAATGTGTATTAAGAACAAAAAAATAATATTAGAAATATAAAATTAAAAATTAGAAAACCTATCCAGGGATGAGAATAGAAATGTTACGTATAATTTAAAAATATATACCATTAAATATCCTTCTATTGCAATTTTTCAATTTCACACCATTTGATTTGTACGATTTTGACTATAGATAGTAAAAATTATACTTAATATAATATAAACAGTGAGATTGTTGAAATAAAATTAAAATATTGATTTTTGGGATGAGTTGTATGGATAGTTGCAGGAACTGAAACACTTTTTATCTGTTTTTTCTTGTTTATCTAGTCATAACAATCGTACTCGGAAAGTTAGAATTGATCGATATGTTGCTTCTTAAGAACGGGTGTAATTAGGAATGCACTAGAAAAGTGGAAAAGTGTGAAAATGATTAAAATATAAGATAAAAATGGAACAAATAGTATATTTTAGAGAGGATAAAGTGATAAAAAAAAATTATGGGGAGTTATGATTCCCATTTCCTCTTTTTTTTTGGGAATGTTTAATAATTGATATTTTTGTGAGATTGTGAGATGAGGTGGAGAGTAGAAAATGAAGTATTTTGAAAATTATATGATTTATAGAAAATGATATGGAGTAAAGTTGAAATAATTAAAATTGTTAAAAGAAAAAATGATTGGAAAGTAGAGTAACAATGAAAAAAATAAAAATTTTGGATGGAAAAATCATGACTTGGGAACATGCCCTAAATCTCTTTGCAGAGGATCTCGAAAGTAGGAGGCTATGCATGCGGTTGAAGTGCTCAAATCACAAAAGATATTTAACAGGGCCATTTCGTCTGTGGTTAAGGTGGAGGGGCTTAAATCACAACAGACGGATGTGATACTGCAGAGAAATTTTCCCACAGACGTTGAATATCGTGCCAATTTCCAGATGGAAGTCATGAAAAATGTTAATATATATACATATTTGCAGATTTGGTGTAAAAGGAGAGGAGAAGATATGGCTGGCTAGGTATGCCAATGTTGACCTAGCACCGAAAGATTTGAGGAGGCTCTACTGGCCAAAGAAAAGTGTTGCTTGGTCAGCGAGACGTCATCGTCATATATCAGTAATCAGACATGCATGATCGGGGCAGGCCGACGCCTTTCTCTCCCAACAAAACAAAACCAATTTGGCCTGGCTCGCGCAGCGCTCATCATCTTTTTGACTTGCCCGCATCTTTCTTTCGGTGCAGATATAAATACATACTTGTATTTCTCTGATAAGGCGTATGTGGCGTCAGTCACTCGGCTGTCACTTGAGCAATAAACACTATACTTGTATTTGACTGGTTTGAAAGATTCACACGTGATGGGACGGGATTAGGAAAATGATACTTTCCCCATTACTTTTCAAGTTACAAGTTAATGAATTTTACGATCACATTTGAGGGCTTTTCGGAATTGTAAAACGGGTTGAGAATGAAATTATAATGGAAGAGATTCCGGGTGTGTTTTTAAAGTGATAAAAAAATTTATATAAAAATTTTTAAATTATAAGAAAATGATATGATATAACAGTAGATGATGATGAAGAGTAAAGAAAATAAAGTTAAAATAGATAAATTACATATATAGGTAATTATGTAAAAATAATTGAAAAATAAGATAGAATATATAAGAAATGAAGAAACAATTAAAAATTAAGATAGTTCTGGAGAGTTAAAAATTTTAAATTAAAAAAAAATTTAGTTTAAAAAGTTGTTTCTTAAAAAACACTCCAGATCAAGAAAATGAAAAGTAGATTGTAAGAAATTATATTAGTAATGAAAAAAGTGATAAAAAGTTAATATAAATAACGATTTGAAAAATAACTTAAAAATAAGTTAGTTTAAATATTTAAAAGTTACCATATCGCATTATAAAAGAATTATAAAAAAGAAATTAAAAATTATATACATATATTTCTCTTTCCAAACATATAGGCCGACTTGAAAATTGAAATTGCATGCGTCAACACTTATCCATCCAAATGTTGCTAATACTTGGCGTGAGGTTGTAAGCATATAACCGTTGAAAGATGCATGTCTTCTGACCTATATAATATATTTTACCTAAAAACACATAAAAGAAAAGAAGGGTCTCGCGTAGTGACCTGCTTCAATTCCAGTACAGTCGAGAAGGCAAGCAGTAGATACGCGGGTTAGAGACGCACTCAAGCGTTATCTTTGCCCGAGGGAAAAATTTACCCATGCTTTTGGTATTTGAAAAAAAAAAATCCTCTTATTTTTTTCCCATATATTTTTCTAAGTAATGTAGTATTTAACTACTTATATATATTATTCTTTAATTATTTTTCAAACTTTATCTAGCATTAAAACCAATATCGGGTTTACATCAGCCCGGTATCAAAACCCGACCTAGTCCGAACCTGATTTTCTTCCTAATTTATATATTAAGTATTTCAACTATAATTCTAATAAAAGTTATTTTATGTAATATAACTTAGTTAAACTGTAAAATGTTTATTCTAAAACCTAAATATTATATACATTTATCTATAAAAGTTAAAATATATTACATTTACGTTAGCTTTATTTGCAAATAATTATAAATATACCAACTCTTTAAATTTATTACATATATATTAATTAACTACGTTAAATGTAAGTCTCACTTTTATTAAAATTTAGATAATAATTGTATATAATCTCATTTATTTTTCTTACATTGATTTTTTGAATAACATTACCTTGATTGTTATGTGTAAATTTATTATATTTATTATATTTAGAATTATCTTTTAATTAAAAGACTAACTTTCATCAAAATTAAATATATTATAGGTCATATAAATATATTCACATGTAATTATTCATGTGCAAATGGAATAATGTTTTAAAAAAATTATTTTATCTATCGATAATTTCAACTTCTATTGGTTTGAGGATAACCCGAAACCAATGCTAACCTGACCCGAACTTGGATTATAATGTTAGGATTTGAGTTTAGGTTCACATAAACTCGGTAGGCTTAGGGTTTGTGTTCACCCAAATTCGGTACAACCCGACCTAAATTGAACTCCTAATTATTATATTCTAATTATTAGTAGGATTAAATGTTTTTTTAATCTACACATGCCTATTCAGGATAATTCAATTGTATTGTTTGGAACAGAAGAAGTTGTTGACTATTGAAAAATGTGAAATTACAATGAGAGCCAAAAAATATTGAAGAGGGAAAAAAGATATAGTTAAATGTTATGTTCAGAGAAACAAAAGATTATGGGGCGTTCGTTTACCTAAAAAGGCTTTTCAAACCAAAATTTTTTAAGGTAAAACTTTTTACTCTTCACAGCTACTCTATTTTTAATTATTTCTTCATTTTTCCTCAACAACTATCCTACTTTTTAATCATTTTTATATAATTATTCATACATCTAAACTATCTATTTTAACTTTATTTTATTTACTTTCTGTCATTACCCATATCACATAACATTATTTTCTTTCATTTTAAAAACTTTCGCAAAAAATTTTTTATCAAAAATTTTATCGCTTTCCAAATATACATTATATTGAAAATATGAAAAAAATTAAAAATTAAAAATTATCTCATTCACATCCCATTTCATCCAATTAAAATAATTTCGATACCATGGTATAATTAATAATATTAAATCAAATGACATGTTGTATCCTGATATTTTCACTAATGCAGACATTATTTGCAGTGCACGATTGTTGCATATCTTAATATCGAAATAAATATAAAAATGAGTTTTAGACACTGTGCCTATGACAGTGTGGTAATGCGTGAGGGCATCCATGCCCTGGTCACACGTTCGAGCCCTATTGCGAGAGCATTTTTTACAGGTACCCCTGGTGATAAGGTATTTTACGCAGATTTTTCCCTTGTGTGGGAGTGTTATAGAGAATTTTCCTTCATTGTATGAGAATTAGGTATATTGTGTGAGAATTGTGTATGTGCTTCATTGTAACTTGAGTTGTCATCATCTATAAATACCAATAAAAATATATATATATAAAAAATGGAAAACATATAACAACAACAAAATTTTTTATGAAAGGAACATCTCATATTACTATTTTCGGCCCACAGTGCTATGGTTAGCATGTCACGCACGCCTACGCGCTCAAAGTTGAGGGTTCGACTCTCTTCCTCAAGTTGTGTGGCTATAATTTTCCCCCTACTGATTAGGTTTTATAAGGAAATTTCCTTCATGTTGTGGCTCTGGATTGTTAAAAAGAGGGGGGAAAAAAAAGATGTAGTCAACTTTCAGCTAATATGAGAAAAGCATTGCAGCAGCTGATCAGTGCTGAAATCCGGGGGGTTGTGGTGCCGGCCGGTGGAGTTGTGGTTGACGCAAGAGTCAAAAACATGGGTGGGACGTGGGAGGGGAGGGGAGGGAATATCCCCGTGCGTGCAAGTAACAGTCGGCACCTCCTCAAGTCGCCGCACCCCCACCCTCAGCTCATTCCTCCCTCATACCGTCTCGCTCCCCCCACCCCACTACCACAGCCTACGTGGATATATTAAAAATAACAGCTGGAAAAGCTGACCAAGAGATGCAGTGGAGGGCCAGCGAAGCCTCCCAAAATTGTTGAATCTGAGGGTGTGTTTGGTTAGGGATAAAACTTTTGATGAAAAGTTTTTGAAGTAAAAGTTGTCATATTGATAGAAAATGATGTGATATAATAGGAGTAAAGTGAATAAAGTTAAAATAGATAGGTTAGTTGTATGGGTAGTTGTGTAGAAATGATTGAAAAGTAGGGTAATTTGTATTGAAAAATGTGAAAAAATAATTAAAAAATAAAGTAGTTATGGAGAGTGAAAAGTTTTGAATTGAAAAGTTTTGGTTGATATTTTTTTACCCCAAACAAACGCACCCTGAGTCGTCAAAATGCCACTCCCAACAGTCAAAAAGAAGAAGATGCTCTCCCCTTCCCCTTCTCCTTCCCCTTCCCCTTCCCTAACAAGCAACAAACCATTCGCAACTGAGCTAGCGTACTAACAAAGAAAACCAACATCCAGCTCCATCCCATCCACCCTTTGAAATCCAGCACACGTCAACCCCTACCCCGCCCACCCCCCCTCTCCCAATCAACTCCCTTCTTCCCCAACTCACGTATGTGTTACATAATTCATTTTATATGGTTCCCCCTAAAATATTATCATATAATCTTTTATGTGAATTTGCCTCTCCCTCATAGGTCCATCAGTTTCAAAGGATAATGAATGTGCATAAAATGAGATTTTTTTTTTATTCCCAAAACTGTCTTTTTAATTTTCAGTATAATTTTTATTTTTTTTTCAATATATATCATTACATTCTCATCTCATCTCTCATTCCCAATACAATTTTTTTTTTTTTTTACAATTGAAAAGCAAAGCAATTATAGCATTGATAAAAAAAAATTTAAACAAAAATATATGCAGTTAAATCAGGCCCACTTGTATGTAATTGAGTTACATAGAAGTGGTTTCAAGTAATCCCCTCAAATTTTAAGACTAATATTATTTGAATATATAGCATTGAAAAATCCATTCATTTGTAATTAATATTATTTGTTTAACTATGAAACTAGGTTTCATCCAAATTTAATATGCATATAGGTCACATGTGCTCAAAAATAGGTATATTCATGTGCAAACTAATAAAATTGCTAGATCCATTTACACATATATTTGGAAATTTGGAATGTATTAAAGTATTATAAAATCATTTATCCACTAGTAATGATATTTAAAATGGTTTAGATGTTGAAAATACTATTTAAAAATCGATATTTAACATTAAATCATTTTATTATGTTGATTTTATATGTTTGTAGATGGGGCCTATATGCAGTCAAATTAGACAAACAAAATATTTTCATAATAATATAAATGATGCTAAACACGATAGATGAAAATAAATTTTTTGTCAACCATCTAGGCGTTGAACATAAAGAAGGTTACACATAAAATGGTTTTATAGGAGCATCCCCGCAGTTAAATATAATAGATAGATTATATTAATATTTTTTTTTTGAAATTTCAAACGTATCTTTGTTAAATAGGTTATATTATTATGGATTATTATGTGTATTTTGAATATTTGCAAAATTAATCGTTTAAAATTCCAAATATTATGAATAATAATCTTTGGATGAAGAGATCGGATGAAGCCGACGTTGTGTAATAAAAATTAAGAAATCATATCGAGAATATTAAAATTTCGAGTTTTTTTAAAAAATAAAAAATTCATGTCATTCCTATCCTGTATGACCCAATGGCATGATCCAGAATCCTGATCAGGCCTAAAATTTAAAAGTTTAATGCATTTTTTAAAGGGGTTTATTTTAAACATATTCACTGCCTTTGTCCTTAACTATAAATATCTACTAAGTTTGAAAATTTTCACATATATTTACTAAATATTTTATTAATTTCAAATATACTCAATATGATAGTTAAGAACATTTAATAATTTTAAAATCCTAAAATATCCTTAATTTATCTAGCATTCATTGTCATTTGTGTCATATCCAAACTGTTAAAACTCATTCTGTCTAACTTCTTTATCAAGTTGAATGAGTTTTTATCATATTGTGTGATTTCTTTCATAGCCGAATGACTATTATTATTAAATAATAATAGGCATCTTGGACATTTCCTATGGTGAATATCAGTGATTTTTTATTGTGTCTGACAAAATGAGTATGGATAAAATTTAATTCATATATAATAGATATATAAGAAGGTTTTCAAACATAGTAAATAAATTTAAAATTAATTTTAAAATATGCTTTCCAAACGTCTTATGTTACGGCATTCTGCGACTTTGAGAGGGCCAATTATCAAGTCATGGATATGCAAGCCGACTGTGATGTGATGAACGGCATAGATTTCTAATTAGAAATCGGGTTTTGAGGGATCAGTGGATTTTTGCGTACAAGCTACAAGCTGGTGGAAGAACGCGAGTGTTGTGCCAAAAAATCTAAGCGCGCGCCGCCTAGGGAGTGAAATCCGCCTGCATTCACTGCGTTGACTGCATAAAATCTGTCCGCCCCGAGCAATTGAAAATTTGGAAAAGAAAAAAAAAAAGGAAAAAAGAAAGAAACAAAGAAAAAGAAAATTCCAAGCTTGGCTGTGGATTGCTTTGATTTCCTGCCTTTGCTTCTCAGCCTCCTCCTCTTCAAAAATCAAAATTCGAAATCCTCTTCTTCCGACGCCGACTCTGCCTTTCTCCCGCCGCCAAAAAAAAAAAACCAATTCCACCTTCCAGATTTTCCCTCTCTTCATTCCCTGCCGCCAGAATTTCATCATGTCAGCCGTCTCTGCTTCCTTTTCCAGCCTGGGCTTCTTCATCGAGTTTTTCGGGATTAGGGCTTCCGAGATCTAGGGCGGAAGCCGTGGAATCTCGAATCCTCTCCTGCGACGCCTGGTGTTGCTCTTTAGGTTTTCTCTTCCGCTGCGATGAAGCGGCAGAGATCGTACGGTGAGGATGTCGAAGCCGTCGGCGACCGGGGTTTCGTCAAGGACTGGAGCCGGAGGGATCAGGATCTGGACCGCCCGACATCTCACCGACGGTTCTATCCGAAATCTGAGAGTGTGAGAAGAGGGTATTACGATCGAGTTCTGGATGAGGATCGGGAGCTCGGAAGGGTCACCAGGAAGCGGTTCGACAAGGATGCCGCCGACGGCTTTGATCGAAGGAAGGGGTTTGAACGGTACGAGCGGATGCTGCCGGTTTCTTCTCCGCGAGGCGCCTACTGCGGCTCTGAGAAGGTGTACCGATCTGACAGCTTTCCGAGGAGGGAGTTTCCGAAAGGATTTAGGTCCGGGAGGGATCCTCCGCGGCGGAAGGAGAATCTTTCGTCTTCGTGGCGGAGGCCGGCGGGGAGGGTTGGAAAAGATGGGAATGAGGAGGTGAAGAGAGGGAGGTCTGAGGACAGAGGAAGCTCCAAGTCTTCCGCTGGGTCGAGGGACGTTGGGAAATCGCCTCCCTGGTCTAAGGACTCTGTTGGCGAGCAGTCGAAAGATGTTGGGAAATCTCCGCCCTGGTCTAAGGACTCGGTCGGTGAGCAGTCGAAGAGTATCGAGACAGAAAAGACGGAAGAGGCGAATGAGGAGAGTAATAGGGGCAACGAAATGGAAGAAGGGGAGCTCCAACCTGATCCTCAACCTTTGTTCGAACAAGAGCTGCAGAAAGAGGAGGCAGAGGCTGCTGAATGCCAGACGGAGTCCGTCATGGACATGGAAGCAGAAATGGATGTGGAACCAAAAGCAGAAGCATCAGGCGAGGCAAAATTGGATCTTGGTGGGAAGGAGGAAGACAAAGAAATGCTTGAGATCGTGGCAGGAGCAAGTGAGGTTGAGGAAGACAAGAAGTTGTCGGGTGATCAGGAGGTCGATGATGTGGTCAAGTTATGTGAGATGGAAGGGGATGCTGAAGTTGGAAGAGAGGGAGAAGAAAGAGGAGAAAATGTTGAGGGTGGAAGCCCGGATTCACCTTCTCCCAAGCATGAATCTGAAAACCAGACAGAAGAGGACAGGATTGCGGTGCTTGCAACTGAGAAACCGCCTCCTTCAGAGGAGGAACAGCAGCAGGAAAGAACTGTAATGGATCTCAGAACCGAAGTTGAGGGGACTAGCTTGCCCTCTTCCAGTAAAGTTGTGGAAGAAGATGCCATTCCGGAAGTGCCTCCTAGATGTTCAACAGATGACCTGAATGATAAGAGGAAAGATAAAGGTAAAGGGTTGGCTGTCTCGACCTCGGATGAAGGGGATTCTGTAGAAGTTGGAGGATGCGTCACTAGAGACTTGTTCCCAGTCAGGGATGATGCTATGGAAGGACCAAGCAGTAGGAGCTATCAGCTCTTTGAATCTGATTTTATGAGAAATGATAAGACCAGCAATTCAAGTGCTGCTGTGAGAGATGAGAATTTACGGATGGAGCCACTCGAGCTATCTCTTGGTTTGCCTGGCGTTTCAAAGGCGTCTGCTTCCCACTGTGCAGCTCCTGCTCCCTCTTCTCCAAAGTGTGCTCGAAATTCCCCAAGTCATGGGAGGAGTGTTCACTCTTTGCCAACAACATACCGCACAGGTTCTGAAGGTTTTACTGCATCTATTTCTTTTTCAGGTTCACAGACTCTCATGCACAATCCAAGCTGCTCACTCACGCAGAATTCACTTGAAAACTATGAGCAATCTGTTGGTAGCCGCCCCATATTTGGGTTTGATCGAGTTCCTCAGGGTGGTGGTCATGGTGAGTCCTCCAATGAGCCAAAACGGAAAGACATTTCCTTCAGCCAATGGACCCCTCAGAATGGCAAGGCCGCTCTTCTGTCTTCTCAAGCAATACAGGGAAAGTTAAATTCTAACTCTGTGCTGCAAATTTCATCTGGAACTATAGGAATTCCTGATGGTATGGATCGGCACCGGCTTCTTTCAAGACAGTCATCTGGCCAGTTGAGGCAGGATGATGCCAAGTCTCCTGCATGTAGTATTGGTTCCTATGAAACCAGGCTAGAGCAAAGCAAGCATGGGAGGCAGAAGCTGAGAGAGAGAACCAACAGTGGTCAGCTGATGATAGGTGAAAATGAAATGAGACAGTGGGTTGTGAGTGACCGTTCTGGATTCGAGAGAATAATTTCTGACATTGCTTTGGAGCCAATACATACAGCAGCCAAGAGAATCAAAGCTATGACCAATCAATTAATAGCATATCTTAAGGAAAGCATCTGTGACCTAATGAAGGATGCTGGTAAGCAAGAGAAATTACTGACATTGCAGAATGCTCTTCAGAGGAGGTCTGACTTCACATTTGAGACATTGTCAAATTGTGATCGGACACATCTGGAGATCTTGGTGGCGATTAAGACTGGCCTAACTGATTTCCTTCGGCAAACTACTAATGTTAAATCTTCTGATTTGATTGAGATTTTTCTGAACTTGAAGTGTAGAAACCTTCAGTGTGGATATGTCTTGCCTGTGGATGAATGTGACTGTAAGGTCTGTGTGCAAAAGAATGGATTCTGCAGTGCTTGCATGTGTCTTGTGTGCTCAAAATTCGATTCAGCATCTAATACGTGTAGTTGGGTAGGCTGTGATGTCTGTCTTCATTGGTGCCATGCGGACTGTGGTTTACAGAATCATCACATCAAAAATGGACAAAGCATCATGGGAAGTCAGGGAACAAATGAGATGCAGTTCCACTGCATTGCTTGTGGTCATCCTTCTGAGATGTTTGGTTTTATTAAGGAAGTCTTCAAAACTTGTGCTAAGGATTGGAATGCTGAAACACTTTTGAAAGAACTTGAATATGTAAGGAGGATCTTCAGTGCCAGTGATGATGCACGGGGCAAGAAACTGCATGATGTGGCTGTTCAGATGCTGGTGAAGCTGCAACATGATCCAAATATTGCTGAGGTGTACAACACAGTTATGGTGTTTCTAAATGGTAGGTTTTCTAATTCATCTGCTGAGAAATTGATCACATTGTTCAATTTCATGTTGTCAATGCTCTGTTTGCAGGATTATTCTCCTCTTAGGCACTCTTTGCTGCGTCTGAAAATCTATTGTGCTCGTTTTTAGGTCAACATTCTCCATAGCATACCTTGATGATTATACTGTTCTGATCCATTCGATTGACTCATCATGGTTATCAGTCCTTTCTCCAGCTGTGGGGTGCCTCCTGCCATTCCATTTCATGACTTGCTTATTGAAGGGAACCAAAAAAACAGATGATTTAATGATTTCCTTTAATTTTATTCTATTATTGCTCCTATTGAATTGCAAAGTACATGCTTACACATTCAGTGGTGTCTTTCAACGAGAATTGCAATAAATGATTAAATTGATGATGGGGACTGCATTTATTTGTTTTTATTTTTGCTATTATATTTTGAGTTAACGTGCCTTTTCCCTCCGTTTCTCTTGTTATATTTTGATTTATGCATCGATCTCATTTATCTGCTTCATCAGTTGCATGTATTGACTTACTGATTGTGAGTGTTTTTCTTTTATAATATAGATGCACGTTTTGACTTTTCTTTCTGTACTCTGACGGTATTCTGGAAAGACAGTGGGCACAGAATGGAACAATGCAGGAAGGCATTTTGCATTTTCAGATGTGGTCAGATTCACTGGGAACCATAATGAATTTCAAAATGTGGAATTTGCTAGCCTTCTTTTCATTCTTTCATTTATTTCTTCATGTATTGAATGTATTCATACAGGTATTGCTGTTAATCGAACTGGACCAGACTAGCCATTCGAAGTGGTTTAAACAGGAACTGACCCAGGCTGGTCTGGACTACCCTGATTGGTGCAATGTTTATTATTTTTTTTAAAAAAAAGAATATATATTCTGTTCAAAGCAATAGAAATATGAATTAAGCATGTGTTTTAGTAGCAACTTTAGTAGTTGTAATCTTGATTTGTTGAGCTGGCTGGTCTTGGAACCTAATCAGGCTATATACTTTTCTTCTATTTTTTGGTTTGTCAGAAAGCGATCCCAAGCATCTCAATAATCCTTCGGCATTGGAGCTGCCACAGAAGAACCCAGGAGAAGGAAGCAATCGTATAGCTGTTGCAAGCCAGGAAACTGCATGGTTGAGGTCTGCTTCAGCAGATAAAGCTCCTGCAATAGAAAATTCAGGAAGCATTACTCGCAGGCTGGACTGGGATAACTTGGGTGGTCAAGTTGGATTCCAAGGATTGCAAAAGAAGGCTGAAAAAAAGCCTGTGATGGATGAACTTGATACCATTGTAAGGATCAAAGAGGCAGAGGCCGAAATGTTCCAGGCACGTGCCAATGCTGCACGAAGAGAAGCTGAAAGTCTGAAATGCATTGCAAAAGCCAAAAATGAGAAGATTGAAGAGGATTATGGTAGCAGAATCAGTAAGTTGTCTCTGGCTGAAGCCGAGGCAGTGCGCAACCGAAAGCTGGAAGAACTACAAGCTCTAGAAAAGGCAAACCTTGAGTATTCGAACATGAAGACAAGGATGGAGGCAGATATTAAAAATCTTATGTTGCAAATGGAAACTACAAAGCGCAACCTTGGGACATGATATCATGAAGTCCAATGATACCCTTGTAGAATAACCTCTTGGCTGTTGAGTCTTAAAAAGATGCAGATCTTAGGTTTTACTCTTTTCAATTTAGGGTTTCTGTTCTAGGCTGTTGATTTTCTCTCTTTATTAAATTCTTGTTTTTTCCCCCCACTGACTAGAAAAGGTGTACAGAGAATAGCCTGTCGGTTCCATATTTGGTGCAAAGTTGAAAGATAGAAATTGTTTCACTTTCACTTGAACGCTTCTTCCATTTATTTTCCCAAAGTAAAATATGGGGGAATATGTAGCAAGTTTTGGACATTTTCTTCATTGAAATGATCCGTGGGGAAGACAGAATACTGCTTTGAAAGCCAATTCATTCATCATTGCTGTCCAGAGATGAATTTTACTAATCAGATGGCTTTGGAATCTAGACGCTAGACAATAGACGGACATGTTCAGCTGCCCAAGTAGCACTAATGTGCAAAGCCTTTAAAGTCTTAAACGCTGTCATGCCAACTATCATTTGAATCTTAAAATTTTCATGTGTGCCGTGTAAGCCCGTCTGCTGATTTTGGTAGGCAAGACCTCGTGCATGTCCACTTTGGGATATTTGGGTCATGCGGCAAGATGCGTCTGGCAGCGGGGGCTGCTATTCTTTTTTTTTTTTTTCCCCCTTTTAATATATAAAATAATAAGTGTAGCATATCAAATTTTTATTTTTGAAAATCTTGATAGTAGGCATGGATATATGCTCCGGCGTATTTTTTTTAATTTTTTAAGAATAAAAATATATAAAAATCAAAAAAGAAATGGAATAAGAACTTATCTATGGTGTGTCCTAATCGCTACCCTTTTAGTATTTTTATTCACTATTCTGTTTTTTTTTTTATAAAAAAAAAAAAAAAAAATGATGGGTGGTTGGTGGGCATTCTTGCTGCAGTCTTAAGATTCCATATGGATTACTGTATTAACCATATTTCACCTAATTTCCGATCATGGATTTGCTTTTTGGTCCCATCCCAAACTTGCGCTGAGACGCCCCGGCAGGGCTAACATAGTCACCAACCAAAATGAGCCATCAGATCAGACCACCAGATACAGCTAACCAGCTAATGACTTTCGAGGACTCTGCAAACTTGTACATCCACATGCTTACAATAATTTATATTTAATCATTCATCTACCATGAATATATTTTAAAAAGCATAAAAGTTCGATAAAAATTTTAAAATTCATACAGCAATCACGTCATTTACCTGTTCGGAAAGGTATCGATAACGAGAAAAGTTATATTGAAAATTTAAAAAGTGACGTTGAAAATGTGAAAAGTGATCCCATACAAATCCCATTCAAGGATCGTGATCCTTTGGAACACCCTCCCGATTGAATTTTGATAAATCATTAAGTCATTAGACGTGAGATGAATTGGAAATCATTTTCTTCGCGGGGTTTTCTTGTCTTCCAGATGGTTTTAGGCCCAGCTTCCTCGTTCAAATTCCTTCGTCTGCCTCTTTTGGGCTGTGCTTTCAATTGATAAAGGTTCGAATTGCAGAAACCATGTGCTAACTGCAGCCGTCCACCTGCTAACTGCCTCACACGTGAATCAATGCAGTATGCAACTATGCATGCAGTATCCACCATTCAGTTCAGGACATGTAGTTTGGAATTTTGAGCCATTTAAAATTGAGACCCGTTTAAATTATAAAAAAAGAAAAAGCAAAATTGAGACCCATTCATATATACAATTATTTATTTATATGCTTAACTTATGATATTCAATTTTTATTTTTAATTTTTTTCACCAACGTATTTTCCTAAGTGTATTCAATTAATATACCAAAATTCGTCACTTTATAACACTTTTACATTTTTATTTTTTATTTTTTTAAAAAATCATCATTTTCAATGGCATACAAGTCATTTTCACTCCCTAAAACTTGATTTTTTCTTTCTTTTTGATTTGGTATATATACATTATATTTCAATTCATCTTACAATCAAACCTGAGACGATTCTTACAAGTATTAATAGAGAGTCTACAAACTCTTAAATATTAATAGGAAGAGACTGCGTGCTCCCACGTATTTAACGAGAGACCATATGCTCCTAGATATTAAAAGGGAGACAGAGCTCCTGTAACGGGTTTTAAAAACTTGATTTTTAAAAATAAAAATAAATATGTAAAAGTGTTGTAAAACGAAAAAAACTTAATGTTTTGATTAATTTCACTTAAGAAAATATATTTATGAAGAAAAAATTGAATGATGTGGCTTCAATGTCAATTCAGCTACCTCAACTCCATCCAAATGATATTGCAATTTGTTTCGAGTTCGATACTTCCATCCAAATTCTAATTATTTGCATGCAAAGCACTGTACTGATAGCTCGAATTTGAAACTAAGACCTTACTTGACATCATTAATCCCAAATACTAAGCTTATTTACTACCCCTTGATAAGTTAAACAGGGTTATTAGCAGTTGGATTTATTGTTTATGGAAATTTACTTGTGTTGTGCTCGACTTCTCCATGGACCTTTAATCTTATTCATATCAAAATAAATATATACACATCTTCAAAATTAGTAAAAATTAATTTATAAATTAAATATAATTAGAATAATAATTTTGTAAAAAAATGAAAAAAATAAAAAAAAAATGTATTTTAAAGACTAGTCTGAAATGATTAGACCTCATATCATTATCATTATCTGTTGCAATTGCAAAACTTATTCACAACATCGTTGACTGACGAATAAGAAGAAAGAAGTTGGATGAACATGAAATTATTAATTACCTGCTCTTCTAAATAATTAATTAGGAGAAGCTGGTAATGAAGGAAATTAGAAGAGAAGCAATCTTTGAGTCAGTTAGAAGTAGGTGACTTGAGAATGAAATTCTGACGGCTGATGGGATTCATCACGACGGGAGGGCCTGCCGTGCGTGGCCACGCCTGCATCATTTTGTCTGTCGCTTTATCCCACTCACTACTCCTTGTTCTTGGAGTCTTCCCTGCCCTTACAAACCCCAAATTCCCATTCATCAGTTTCAGTTAAAAATGCTGTTGTTGCTGCTGCTGACGATGATGATTATTATTACTATTATTAATCTCGTACCTCCAAATATCTTCTTTTCAGAAATCAGAGCCTCACATCCATATCCAAAAACAAGACTCAGCACAACAGACCCTATAATGCACTTGGTCGACATGACGATGCTCAAGCCCTGAAAAACTAACCTATATTAGCAACAAATGAAATATTGAATATACATATCAAACGAATACCTATCACAGGATTTCATCTAAGCCACGAAAAGAAGAATATAATATAAATGAACAAAACCTTTAAAACCTCTTAAATCTATCCAAACAAAAGATTCCCTATTCTTGGGAAGAAAATGCATTCCTTTTACAAATGGCATCCAAAATGATTTCTAATAAAAATGCCGAGCTGCACCAACGATACCAGTTTTTGTTGTTCATGATTATCAATATGCAATGGTGTAAAAACTCCATGAATTTTGTAGTCAAAGGTTATTTACATGTAGAGTATTTTCCATAACAATTCTATTTCTCTGTGAGTATCTTTCTTTTCATTTTATTTCTCGACTTAATTACATGGAATTCGGGGGGCCTTGAAATTCTGAAAAAATGTTGCAAAATATAATTGATTTTACATTCACATTTTAACTTAACTCCATTCAATCAGTCGCAAACAAAACAACTATTAGATCATGCTTTTTTTTTTTTTTGGGTTAAAGATGAAGAAATATGATTACGCACCTGCACGCGGAAAACTTGAGAAGAGAAGGTGATTGGCTTAGTTTTGCTGAAAGCCTGAAATAGAACGGTATGCCAGAGAGCAGTGGGGATGGAAGCCAAATTTTCCTTCGTTTTCTTGTTGTTGTTATATGGAAAATAATTCCACAGATCGATCTTGTTTTGTTTAACATAAAATCAACACTATGTGGTGCCTTTGACAAGTGTATCTCTTAGATAAATGCACGTCGCATTGCAGTTACAAAGGATAGATAAATACGCCCACAATTCGGTCCATCTCGGGGGGAAAACACATCATGCTACTTCTTTTTAATTTTAACTCCATTTAAACAGTTATAATAATTTTTGTGTTTATGTATTGTATTGTTTATTTTTTAAAAAACCTAAAACCATTTATTTTGTTTACCACCATTTGTTTTAATGGGTAATGATCTAATGCAACCCTCCACATGGATGCAACTCTTTGATTTTTTAATCTAAAAAGCCTTTTTTAAATAGCTTCATTTCTGTAACTTATTTAGTCATGCGTTTACTCGTAAAAGATGTTAAAATTTTAAAACAGATAAGTTTTCAGTTGAAATGATTTTTGATATTGTAAATAATAACTACTAACAGAAAAAAAAATAGTTTAGATTTTAAAACAGTATTTTAAAGTAAGTGGTGCTTGGACACCCTTGTTGCATTCTATCGTAACCCTTGTTTTTATCATGTTACCCAGAAAAAAAAAAAAAAAAAAAAAAAAAAACCATTTCTATTGGAAATTTATATTTTGTAAGTGAATATATAATTATCGAAGGTACACGCCGATTTCATCCACTCAAATCGCATGAAAATGTTTGCTAAACATGAGTTTCAGCGGAATCCCATAACAGTTTCTATCCACAAGAAATTCGTAACCAGAAAATCATCCAGATCCAATCATCATAAGGCTCCATTTCCAAAACAGCTCAGACGAGAAAACACAACTGAATGGTTGCAAACGTATGGTTCAAACGCCTAATGAAAAGAAGAAAGATGCATTCGGATGCACAAAGGAATTTAAATTCCCTAACCTTGTTGTTAGAGCTAGCTCAAGAGGAGAAGAACAAATTGAAGAATATACAGGAGGCATAAAATCAATCAAAATCACTTTCTGCTCAAACATAAATGTAAACACAGTTACAAGTTGGACACAACTTTCAGTTTGAATGTTGAGCCCCTCAGGAGTTTTTGCTTGATCCACTAAACCTCTAGATATATTGCAATTCAGTTCAGTAGTACAGCAAAAGACAGTTTAACCTACCATCCACCATGCAACACACAACCTGAACTCACCGCTTCTAGCCCTCATGGCCTATTCTATTAGCTGAAGACGGAAATCAGAGGGCATGGACCTCAACAAAACATGCATTTTGGATGCAAGTGATGCCTCTAACAACCACTTCAACTCTGAGAAATTACTAGCCCGAAATCTGAATGTCGTTGCCTGTGATATTAGCTGGAGATCCACTTGATGTCTGAGAAATTACAAGCCCAAATTCTGAATGTCGTCGCCTGTGATATTAGCTGGAGATATGTACCTAGTGGTTGAATCCATACAGCATGTGTAAGCTTGATGCACAGACAGAATGACGAGAGCTTTGTGACTGTCATGTCAAAGCCACCATAGATTCAACATAAGCAGACATGAACACCATCAGTTTTCCACTACTTCTAAAAGCATCTCAACCACTTTCTTCATCTTGGGGCGGTTGGCTGGTGAAGCATCAGTACAAAGCAAGGCAATCTTCAGAACACCGAGCATCTGTTTCCTCCACATGAAGGACACAGTGCTTAACCTCGAGTCCAAAATCTGCTCTGGGGTCTCCCTTCGCAGTGGTGCACCATTGACCCATTTGACCAGATCCATCCCTTCGCCAAAGGCTTCCTCAATAGGCAATCTAGATGTAAGGATCTCAAGCAACACAACTCCAAAACTGTAAACATTTCCAGGTGCTGTAACTTGCATCATGTATGCATATTCTGCAAAAGAACAACAGGAAAACAAAAGAAAACCAAACAGGCTTCAACTTTGGGAACTTGACAGATGGTTGTGTACATCATGGTATATAAACTTCTGGAGAGAACTGTAAGTCAATAACTACGAATTAAAGACTAAGATCTTCCAACATGGTTAGGCTTGAGATGTTCCCACGGCCGTGCAATGAAACCATCAAATCAGCTAACCAAACAGGCATACATATTTCCTATATATAAAGCAGACATCTTGATGAATAAGAACAGTAAGAATATAGCGTCTACCTGGTGGGATATACCCAAATGAGCCTGCAACAGCACTGATGCTTGCCGTTCCTCTTGATGGATCCAGAAGCTTTGAGATCTCAATCTCTCCTAACAGAGGGTTGAAATCAGCATCCAAAACCACATTATTTGATGAAATATCAAGATGGATAACTGCAACACTGTGAAGGAAAGCCAATCCTCTAGCTGCTCCAATGGCAATGGACAACCTTCTTGGCCAGTCTGGTTCATACTCAGCTTCAGGATGCTCGTGTATAAGCTGAAATAACGTTCCATTGGGGAAATATGGATGCAACAAGAGAGCAACATCTTCACAGATCACGAAACCAATCAACTTCAGTAAATTATCATGGCTCACATTCCCAAGCCTTTCAAGCTCTCTAATCATTTTGCTCCGGTGATGTGTTATTGTTCGATCCATTGACTTCAGCCGCTTCACAGATAGAATAAGTCCAGATGGCATCACTGCCCTGTAAACACTGCTGAAAGTTCCAATACAGATCCTGTTTGAATCACTCAAAGTAGCTTTCACGGCACTTTCAAAATCAATGGCTTGTTTCAAATTTTCCACAAATATATTACTTGCTAGTATTGAAGGGGGAGGAGGGGCCTTCTCTTCCACAGTACCAGCAGCTTTCGCAGCCATTTCTTGTCTCTCTCTCATCATAAACAGCAGAATGACAACAGCAACCACAGTGAAAACCATTACAACAGAACCAACAACAGCCAGTATAATCTTGTATGAAACAGTATGGTGGTTCCCACGATTAGAACCTGCAGAATTGTGACAGAAGGTGCTCAACGGCTCTCCACAGAGACCCTTGTTGCCTTGAAAACTTAAACTCGGGCTTTTTTGAAATGGCCCAAAAGTTGGTATCTGCCCCACTAAAAGGTTATTTGAAAAATCAATATCTATTAAGCTCAGCATGCCCTTAAGTTCAGAAGGAATGGCCCCATTGAGCTGGTTGTGAGATAAATGCAATGAAACTAACTTGTCAAGTCTCCCCAACTCGCGAGGTATGGGACCATGAAGATGATTGAAGCTCAGATTCAGCGCTATCTGCAGGTTCTTGATCAGACCAATCTCAGGGGGTATGTTGCCAGTCAGATGGTTTCCACCCATTTGCAACTCGAGCAGCCTTACACAGTTACCAATTTCATTAGGTATTCCACCGCCAATAAAGTTCTGACCCAGATGCAGAAACTGCAATCTTGACATGTTGCAAAGATCTTTGGAAATGGTACCATTAAACCTATTACTGCTTAAATCAAGCTTGTTAAGGTTCGTGCACTTAAAAAGAGACGTTGGTATCTCCCCAGTGAGACTATTGTCAGAAACAATCAATTCCTGTAAACTTGGGAGTTTTCCAAGCTCAGGTGGGATAGTTCCTGTCAACCCATTTGAGGCTAAATTCAGGAGTGTTAGGTTAAAGCATTGCGCAAATTCTGCAACAACGTCACCTGTAAGGAAGTTGTTATTTGCTTCAAAGTAGGTAAGGCTGCTGCAATTTCCAATGGCAACAGGAATTGATCCCACAAGCTTATTGTTTCCAATGCGCAGACTCGAAAGGCCTCTGCATTTTCCGATCGAATTAGGAAGGCTCCCATTCAGCTCATTCTGCGTCAACACCAGAACTTCCAGCCTCCCAGAGTCAAAAATTCCTTCTGGTATGGACCCTTCCAGCTGGTTGGAGTGAAGATTCAGCATCCTGAGCTTCGAGACTGAGCCTAGATTTTCAGGGATCTTACCACCCAAGAAGTTCTCGTAGGCAGAAAGAACTGTCAAGTTGGTCAAATTCCCAACCCAGCTGGGGATAGAGCCATTCAATTTGTTTGCAGACATCTGCAGCTCTTGGAGTCTCTCTAGACCAAGCAGTTCATCAGGTATGCTGCCTAGAAGCAAGTTGTTAGAGAGGTTTAACGCTCGAAGGTTTTTGAGATTGCCCAATTGTGGAGGAATCGAGCCTTCGAACTTGTTCGAAGACAAATCCAGATACTCAAGCTTAGTCAAATTCCCGAAAGGAGGAGGGATTGGCCCACGAAAGCTGTTATAAGAGAGGTCTAACCACATCAAACCCTTGAGCCTGGATATGAGTGAGACATTACCTCGAAGCTCGCTGTGGGAGAGCTCGAGCCTTTCAACAGACCGGTTCGAGCCGCAGCGAACGCCGACCCACGAGCAGTAATCCCAGTTGCGGGCATCCCAGCCGGATCCGATCAGCTCCTCTTGAAGAGCTAGCATGGTGGAATTATCCTCGTGCTGAGCAACCGCAAGCGGATTGCTCAACAGAGAGAAGAACAGAAGCAGCAGCGGCAGAAGCAGCAAATGAGAAAGCGAGATGATGAAAGCCATTGGCTTCAACCTTACCTTTACCTAAGGATTCTGAAAAAGACACTGTCGAACACTTGAAGAAGCCCCCAAAACACGGACCGCTGTACAAAAGAAGAAGCTCTCCCCGTCCAAGATTACAGTTGTAACGGTTGCAACAAGAAGGCATTGGACAGACGAGGCATCAATAGCAAAACCGAAGACGCATATGATCGAAAAAATAAACAGTTTGTATCAAAGATGGAAACTTCAAGCAAAAATGCAAAACCCCGTGTTACAAAGTCAAGACATCTCGAAGAAAAAAAAATAAAACCATTAAGGAAAAAAAGAAAACTCTCCACCCAAAACCCCCCCGAAAACACAAGAAAAGGAAATCAAAGGGGGTGTCTTCAGCTTCTGGCTTCTGAAAACATGGGCATTCGTTGTTCAACGAGGAAGAGGGAGTTAGCTCAACACTCATCAAAACCCCAAATCCCGACCATTGTGCGGACAGACATTTCCTCCCGTTTTCATCAATGCTCGTTCTCTCTCCCCTCAACTTGAGAGAATCGGAAGAAAACGTTGGCTTTGGTGAAAAAAGTGTGGATTTCAAATGAATCAGAGACCCACCTCCATATTCTGCAAAGAAGTGAGAGTGAGGAGGCCTTTTGAGTGAGCCACAGGACATACCTTCCCTGTGAAATTATTTAGATGAATGCATATTCCTCCTCCTGTACTTTTTTTGCACGGTTCGCAAGCGATGCGCCGTTTCTGACAACAAACACCTGCGCTGGAGTGGACTCCAGCTTCCTAAATATTTCCTAATCTCACTTCGGTCTTTCATTGGTTGGTTATTTTGTTAACCATTTTACTGTCCAACAGCTATACCCATAAAATTAAAACGAATATGATTAAAATGCGAAATGTCTTTAAAAGAAAAAATAAGAGAAAATCATGTTTGAAATATCTAACAAAAGTTAATGACCGCGGGCTTTGTCGCCATTCTAGCCGCAGTTCTTTTTATATTGCAATATTCCATCTATTAATAAATCCACTCTCTATCACTATAATTGCAAGTCCTTCCAACACGTGACCGAATCACCAAGCTTCATCATTTCTCTTCTTATTACCTCTGAGCTTACGTTGTGAATTATTTCCTTTCGTAATTTTAATCTTTATATTTTAACTTGCATGAACATTAATCTTCTTATTAACTTCAACTGCACTCGTGCTGCGATGACCATTTAATTAATAGTGAGGTGATGTTCGTATGCAACCCCCTGATTTTTTTTCAACGAATATTTTTGTTCGATGCAATCTGTTCACATGTATTTATCAGGCGTTTATTAACAAGAAAAATGGCAGGATGTTTCGTTTCACATTTTTTTGATAGATGTCGCATGCACTATCTCAATGATTTTATTATTTTTATCGCTATTTTCTTGCTTTATATATATATCTTTTTTATTTTTTTTAATCTTACGACTCAAATCATCCATGTAAAAAATGGGGAAATTTTTTCAAAACATAATTTAATAGGAGAAGGGTTTCAAGGGTAATCATTAAAAATAAAGATAAAATAATTGCATGAAAAAATGTATTTTTATAATCGAGTACTCAATTTTATTTGCATTTTCTGTTATGCCGATGTAACTTTTTTTTTTTTTTTTTTTCTTTTTTTTAACCCCTTTTTCCAAGCGTAGACTTTAAGGCCCACTTTAAGGCCCAGGGGGTCGACTGCATCTGAATGGAGCTAATGCGAATGAAATTGACGTTACCACGGGTAGTAAGAGAAAGGGGAGATTAGGATGAAAATATTTTTAAGAAGTGCAGTTGTAATGTAATTAGAGTAAAATATGAATAAATAAAGTAGTTTGTGCAAGAAAATTTTGAATAATTAATTAGTTAAAAGATGAAAAGCTGTTTTTAAAAAAAGTATACAAGGAAAGATGGGAGAGTTTGCCTCCCCTCGGATGACCCTGGCCTTAGAACAAACAAAGACCAAAATCAACAGCAATAGAAGAATGAAAAATGAAAAAAAAAAAAATTTGATGGAAAAAAAAAAAATGAAAAATAAATATGGGTGACAACGTTGGGGAAAAATAAAAAGTAAATGGTAGGACATTGTCCCCAAAGTAGCGGGCTGCCGGCGTGTGAATGGACGTGATTGATGCTTGACACTGACATGTGTCACATGAGATGGATGGATGAGTGTGCTTGTTTTCCTCTTTTGAGGGCTGTAACGTTAAGTGGAAAGAGGGAATGCATTTGCCCATCCGACAACAAATTGATAGGAAGTGGGCCCGGCGTTCAAATCCCCGCATCAATGCCTTCCCCGTGTCTGTGGCCGTCGCCATTATGCCTGTCCCCCCCCCACCTCCGTCACCGCCTGGCCCACCCTGTTTTGCAGCCCACACTACATGTGCCATCATCCCGTCATCCAAACCGTTGGTATTTTGGACTGCTTGGATGAGGAGGTTCTTTTTTTTTTTTTTTTTTTTTTTTTTCTTCCTCCTTTCCTATTACCGTATATGATTAAAGGCGAAGATCCTCCGGCTTGGAGATGCCTTTTGGCGGGGAGAGGGAGGCATATTAGGCCCCACCATATGAAGGGCTTGAATCATTGGGCTGTGGGGTCCACGTGCAGGGAACGGCGCAGCAGGTGCACGAAAAAAAGCAGCGGGTCGGGTCGGGTCGGTCGGCGTGTGTGAAAGTGCTGGTTCTCTGCTCGAATTTAAATACGAAAAGCTGGAATGATTCTGTGAGTCCCACCGGAACATACCCTCGCCGTGCTCCAATGCATGCTCGCTGCCGGCAGATGATATGTATTAGGTGAGACTTGAGGGAGACCGCAGACATTGGATTCTTTCAATGCCTTCTTTCCCCTGTAAAAATTCATTTCTTCATTCGCATGGTGCTTATAGTATAAAAACTCAAAAGGGATTCCTTTGCCAGCTTAGTGTCAAATGAAGAAGGATTTATTTTTATAAAAAAAAAAAAAAAAAAAAACGTTGCATCAATCTGTAAATTGATCCTAAAATTTAAACACGAGGGAGATCACTTTGAAGCTTTGTTTCTCAATCGGGAATATTTTGTGAAACCTAGACATGGTGTAGGATAGCTGTTTTTTTTTTGTATATTTTGATGAGAAGGTGATGCTTTTGATATAAATCACAAGGACCGGCAAAAGGAGCTTCTCCTACTTCCCATGATTTGGGTCATCTGGATCGTTAATTGAAAATTTCACCGGTACCTGATATCATTTATTTAGTTAAGAATATAAACTTTATTTAGATCTAAGATTTATCCAAGTTACTACCGTTTAAGCGGTCTGTGAAATTAGTGCAATAAAATTATTTTATCACTACATTAATTTCAAACATTAAAATACTTTTAATATCACCTTTCGTTTTCTAATATAGGACGGCTCTACTTGTTTATATACAATATTAATTTTTATTTCTAATATAAGTTCTTGTTTTCTAATCATAAAGCGACTTGTATTGAAACTTTAGTATAATCGAGTGTAAAACTTCTTTTTATTTTTTTGAAAAGTTTTATAAAACTTTTAATATAAGTATATTTGATCTATAAACTAAATTTTGCTATTTTTGAAAATATGTATATATTTTTATTTTTAAGATGATGGCATTTTAGTCATTCAAAATGACTAAAACTCCCTATTTTGAAAAATAAAAAATATATATCTCCAAAAATGATAAAAGTTAATACATAAGTTAAATACACATAGATTAATAATTTAATAAAAAAAATTAAAAAATTGAGTTTTGTTGGGGCTCAACACAATAACCTTTCTTATACAATGTATCTATAAATTAATTATTTTAGTTATTTAGCGTAATCTCTATTACCTACGTCATATAAGGCTCAGTGGTTCAACTGCTCTTTCAAAAAATCACAAGTCTTTCAACTAAAATAATTATTTATTTGGGTTTTCTATTTACCTATTCGCAACTAAGACAATATTTCTAGTGGTCATTGCCATAAACATTCACCCTAATTCCCTTACGATGTAGATCTCTACAGTTTTACAGTGGTTATATTACTTACAAATCCACTGTCCATAAACAAACTAAATCGAGTATTATCTCTAATTTTAAGATGCAGCCCAATTTAATAAAATACACTCTACTTATACAACAATAAACCGATTAAATTTAATGTTATCTACTCTTTTTGCATGAAAGATTTTAATTACATGAGTAGACGGTTGCTAATCTTTCTGTGAAAATTATGAAGAATGTAGAACCAATCACGGTCAACAGAATGCTCATCTAGGAAGTGGTCAAAATGCGAGTTCTCCCCCGCATTTGCCCGACTGGCGACTGGGTCGTGCTCGGAGCTGGGTGGCGAGTGGCAGCAGGTTTGAGATGGTGATTACGGTGTGAGCTCTGGAGGTGAGTGCAGGGGGAAGAAGCAGGTGTGGCTGTCAGTCAGAAGACCATAACGGAAAAAGAGCAGCAGAGAGGATGAACCTATCTGTGGCGGACCTTCTCGGCAAGGAGCTTCAGACCATGGCCATTTCAGCGGGAGAAATGAGGAAGATTCAACCGGGTGAGAATGCGGCTGTGCTCTGCTCGATTTGGACTTCGAAGACATATAACAGGGAGATGTTTAAGGCAATGATGAGAAGGCTGTGGAGAACAACAGGTCAATTTCAATTCGTAGAGGTGGGAGATAATTTGTTCAAGGTCGCTTTTACAGTGCAGGCGGATAAGGAGAGAATTATGGCAGGTAGGCCATGGCTATGTGACATGTGTCTTGCCCTCCTTCAAGACCTCCGAGAAGAGATAGACTATGCCCAAGTGGTGCTTGTAAAAACTCCCATATGGATTCACATTGCTGGGATTCCTTACATTGTGGATAAAAACCAATTGGGGCAGAGAATTGGAAATTCTTTTGAGCATATGGAGGAAGTCGTGACAACGGAAACAGAAGTAAAGATCAAGGTAATGGTGGACTGCCGGGAACCACTGAGAAGGGGCATGTTCATCCAGGTGGGAACTCAGCAACGAAGATGGGTGAGTTTCCAATACGAAAAATTACCCATCTTCTGCTACTACTGTGGTGTTATGGGGCACGCACACAAGGACTGCTCAATCCTCACATCGAAGGAGTTGCAGCTGGCCGAAGCAGATATGCCGTATGGAAGCTGCTTGAGGGTAGGGGCAAGGACTATGAGGCCGAGAACTGTGGTTGATCAGGGGAACAGGGTACCGCCGACAAAGTACATGGGGGAAACAGCATGGCAACAGCAAGATAGTCAATCAGAGGATGCAATCCTATGGGAAGGAGGGGAGGGGCACATGCAAATGGAAGATTTCGAGGGTCGGAAATACACAGTGAGGACTGCTTTCTCCGAGCAAATAATTGCTTTATCTAAGAAACTGAATACCATCTCCGATCAAGTGATGCCTTCAGTGGGTCAGTAGCTGGAGGCCCCCAACGACAGAGGAGAGGAGCAGCTGATTGCGGGTTCACTTTCTTCATTAACTGGGGCTGGCAGCAGCGGGGACAGACATGGCAAGTGGCATGACTCCCAGCGGATTGAAGGAACTGAAGGACTGATGCTCAAGGGGGCAAACGTAGCTGCTTGTTCACCTGCGGTAGCTATGGGGAGGGTGTCAAGGGATGGAACAGCAGCGCTATCAGTTAGGGAAGGGGTCTATTGGATGCCAAAGCCTGTGGGGCAGACCATCCAGCAAGAAGAGGAGGAAGAAGGGTTGCAGCATGAGGAGGTGAATAGGGGGTGTCCCTACGAGTGGGGGAGAAGAATGGGGATCTTGACAAAGCTGAAGGGGAAGGAATCCAGGGACGAATGGGGGGTCAATCACCATCTTGTTGTGATGGAGCGGGGCCTCAGTTTTCTACAAGGAGAGATACATGGCTGATTAGCTGCCCAAATGAACAAGGGGGGAAAGGAAAACTTCAAACCCAACAGCTCACGGGGAGGGAATGGTTACAAGGGAGTAGAGGACGATGGAAGAGGAGGGCAAGGGGAATGGGAGATACTAATAACTTTGGGCCAAGTGGAGGCACGAGGGGGAAATCTGCTAAGAGAGGGATGGAGTCTGATCAAATGGAATACCAGCACAACTTTAAAAGGATGGATGAGGCGGAGGCTGAGGTGGGACCTCAGCCCCACCTCACCTAATATGGCGGTTTTAGCCTGGAATTGTCGTGGGCTTGGGAACCCACGTGCAATTCGGAGTCTCCTGGACTTGGTCAGGAAGAAAGCTCTCTGTCTACTTTTCCTAAGTGAAACGAAGCGTACAACAAAAGAAATGGAGGGAATTAGACGAAAATTGAAGTTCGATAGTTGTTGTACCGTCGACCCTGATGAAAGGAGGGGGGACTGACCTTATTATGGAATAACGACTACCCAACAAACATCAAAAGTTACTCCGCCCACCACATTGATGTGGTTATTCAGGAATGGAGATTCACAGGATTTTATGGTCATCCCGAGACCCACTGTCGATACCGAAGTTGGCAAATTCTCAATCACTTGAGCGAACAGGATGACCGGCCATGGATTGTCATGGGGGATTTCAATAAGGTCTTGGGCCCCACAAAATATATTAGTCAAAGGACCCGCTCCCAGGCTCAGATGGACATTTTTTGTGATACTATGGAAAAATGCAACCTGATAGACCTTGGCTATGTGGGGGCAGCTATGACTTGGAGGAATAACAGGAGGAGAACTCAAAGGGTCGAAGCCAGATTGGACAGGGGACTATCCACACCCAGTTGGGTGACCCAATTTCCTTTTGCAATGGTCTTCCATTTATCGGTTTCCACCTCTAACCACTATCTGATCCTGATAGTCTTGGATACTAAGAATGAAAAGCGGAAACCCCCAAAGGAGTTCAGATATGAAACGTTCTGGGCAAGAGACAAAGAGGCACATCGAATTATTCATAATATCTGGACGTCGGCACCACACACGGATATTCAACGAGGTGATCTCTTAGGCTGGAAGCTTAAGTCCTACAGTAGTGCGCTCTCTAGATGGAACCAACCAAGGAGAGGAAATCTCAGGCGAACTATAAACCGAAAGCAAAGGGAGCTCGCATCCTTATCCAACCATCACCCTTCTTATCAAAGGGACGAAGCAATGATGAGGCTCAAACTCCAAATCAATCTCCTACTGGAGGATGAAGAACAACTGTGGAGACAACGTGCTAAGACACGCTGGCTCCAAGAGGGAGATAAAAATACGAGTTTTTTCCATCGTATGGCATCCAACAGAAGAAGGACTGACTACATTGATGCTCTATAAGACCCTAATGGACTATGGATACAGGATCAAGGAAAACTCCAAGACATGGCGGTGGCACATTTCTCAAGTGTATTTTCTTCCTCAGGTCCAAGGGAGGTTCTGTGGGTTAATGGCCTCATTACTAAGAAAATTTCGGATCAGCAAAGGCAATCACTAACCAAAACGCTGGATTTTAAAGAGGTTGCGAAGGCGGTGAAATCTATGAGCCCCACCAAAGCTCCGGGACCGGATGGGATGTCGGCTGGGTTTTTCCAAGTACACTGGAGGATGGTAGGACAGGATGTGTTCCATTGGTGTAAACGGTTTATGAAGGAGCAAGACACAGCTACACAATGAAGTCATGTTCGGGACTTAAACTCCACCACAATCATTTTGATCCCGAAAAGGTTTGGAGCTCAATGTTTATCACAGTTTAGACCCATAAGCTTATGCAATGTTGTCTATAAGATTTTGACGAAGGTTCTTGCAAATCGCCTCAAGATATCACTCCAGGATGTCATCAGCGAGCAACAAAGTGTGTTTGTCCCGGGAAGACTGATCACTGACAACATGCTGGTTGCTTATGAAGCGATTCATGCACTGCGGAGGCAGAAGAAGGGAAACAAGCGGGAGATGGCTATTAAGCTGGACATGTCAAAAGCCTATGACAGAGTGGAGTGGTCATTCTTATAGTAGATTATGGAAGCAATGAACTTAAGTCCTACTTGGATAAATTGGATCATGATGTGTGTCACCACAGTACAGTACCGAGTGAATATTAATGGATTCAAATCGGGATACTTCCAACCTTCAAGGGGACTTAGGCAGGTCGACCCTCTTTCTCCGTACTTGTTCATTCTTTGCGCTGAGGGTTTATCTGCTCTTATCTCTAATGCAGTCTCACGGGGGAGTATTCATGGCATTAGGCTCAACCTTCGGGGGTCAACTCTCTCTCACCTCTTGTTTACAGATGATGCGCTTATCTTCATTCGGATCGCATGTCAAGATATCAGAAACTTCATGACCATTCTCAGGCAGTACTCGGAGGCGTCGAGGCAGATGATAAATGTTGACAAAACCTCCGTGTTCTTCAGCCCAAATGTGGGAAGCAACACAAGGGGAGCGATTACCCAAATGCTTGGCTCATCGGGGCAGGATTTTAATCAATATCTTGGCCTACCTGCATAGCTTGGTAGGTCCAAAAAGGGGATGTTCAAAGGACTAAAAGAGCACATATGGCAAAGAATCCAGGGATGGAAAGGAAGATTGCTCTCATGGGGAGGGAAAGAGGTACTGATCAAGGCGGTTACTCAAGCTATCCCGACATACACTATGAGCATATTTTTGCTTCCCAAATTGTTCTGCAGTGAAACTAATGGTTTGTTAAGCAAATTTTGGTGGGGCGAAAACGGAAATAAACGTAAGATGAGTTGGGTTGCCTGGAAAGACGTGCATTTCAAAGCTGTCGGGAGGTCTTGGTTTCAGAGATTTACATATCTTCAATCTTGTCCTTCTCGCCAAACAAGTTTGGAGGTTAACTACCACCACCAACTCATTATGCTCCAAGGTTCTAAAAGCCCGGTACTTCCTGAATGCTGATATATGGTCTTGCAAGGAGAAACCATCAGATTCTTTCACATGGTGGAGCATTTCGAGGGCAAGAGAGGTAATTCAAAATGGATGCAAGTGGCGGATTGGTAACGGGAAACGGGTAAGGTTCTTCATGGACAGTTGGATGGATAGCACTTTACACAAGGCGGGACCCGTTCCACTATCTATTTCGGATAACGTGTCGGTCAGCCATTTTATAAATGAAGAGACGAAGACATGGAATAGGGATCTTATTGTGGCAATGGTGGGAGACCATGGCTGGCATGATATTAGCTCTGTTCCTCTATCCCCGAATGCTAAGGATGACCGCCTGTTCTGGACGCATGAACCAACTGGAGTTTTCTCTGTCAAATCAGCCTACAGAGTCCTTCGCTCTGGTGATGAGGACTCCTGCGATGCGGGCATTTATCAAGCCATATGGCGAACAAAGTTACCAAGCAAGGTGTTAATCTTTGGGTGGAGGCTCTTCAAGAATATTTTACCCACATTGCAGAATTTGTGTAATAGGAGAATTGCAGTGGATTCCTCCTGTTTGTTTTACAAGTCTGAGGCCGAGGATGTTAATCACCTATTCCTAAGATGCGGGTCCACAGGGGGGATGTGTGGGAGAGTGGTGGGGGTTTCCACACAAACGTTGACAGTTCAGGAAATTTTGAGATCGTTAATTCAAAAAAACAGGTCCGTTGATCTAGCAATGTTCATTATGTGCTGTTGGAGGGTGTGGCATCTTCGTAACACTTTTATGGAAGGCGATACCCGACCGGTATTCGCTGACACGCTCGATTGGTGTGAGGACTTCCTTGAGGAACACAGGAGAGCTAAGTCCCTTATGCTAGGGGGCTGTTTGGACAGAATTTTGGTGCCTCGGTGGACCAAACCGCCATGGGGAGCTTTCAAGATCAATGTTGATGCAAGAAAAAGCAAGGATAGATATTCTATGAGTTTTGCTACGGTCATCAGGGATTCTAGGGGTTTTTTTATTGCCGCTCAGGGTTGGAGGCGAAGGGGAAACATGGAGCCCCTACTCATGGAAGCCCACGCTTTTCTGTTGGCGGTCGGGTGGGCTGCCCAGCTTTCACTTACGAATATTCTGATCGAAACCGACACTCTCTTTCTTTGTAATTTTTTGACTATTGAAGGTCCGATCTGTGCACCGGCGGGGGTCATCATCGATGAAATTAAGGTTTTGCTTTTAAGGGCTACCCACATATCAGTTCATCATGTTCTAAGGCAGAGAAACGTTGTTGCCCATTCCTTAGCCGATTTAATGTCTTTTTCTGTTTTGGATCATCATTCTTGGTGGGGTAACCCCCCCCAAGAAATTTTGAAGAAAATTTGTACAGACAATTGTTTTGGGAATGAAATCCAGGATCACCCAATCTCGGTTCCCTTCCACATTGCATGGGGATCGGGATAGGGTTGTGTTTCCCTTTCATCAAAAAAAATCACAGTCAACAGATCGCATATTATCATGTATCTGAGGCTCTGAGCCATCACTTGCTGCGGTAGTAGTCACAGTTACTATAGCACGTTTTATGCTTAACTTTTTTCAGAAGGGATCCGGTGCCTTTTTATTTTTTTCATTTTGTGTGATATTAAGCATAAAATGTCTATTTTCAAGTGTGTGTGTGTGTGTGTGTGTATATATTTTTTGGATTCTTTTAGATTTTGAAATGAAAAAAGGCATTTTTCATGTGTCCCGTACATGAAAAATACACATAAATATGCCTTTTTTCATTTTAGAAATTCAAAATAAGTATTTAAAAAATCCAACATTGTAAAAATAAAAACATTTTATGCCTGAGCCCTCATATTACTAAAAAAGGTAAATTTGAAAAAAAAAAACACCTGTGACCCGGAGCATTGAAACTCTATGTAACGGAGCATAACTGATTTTAAAAAAAAAAAAAATTTAAAAAAAATCTAACAATCTTACTTATAAATATAGCATGAAGGAAATAATCTATAAACATAAAATAATTTTAAGAGCAAAATCACTTTTTTAATTTTTGTTTAAAAAATTGTCCCCACCAAAATTTCTGTTTGCTTTTTTCTTTTTTCTTTTTTTTTTATTTGTTTGTTTTCATTGTACTTGTAGGCTTGTAGCACGCCTGATTAAGTTTCTTTTTACGATGATTTCGTATTTTATATGAATAGAATAGAATATATTGATTATATTCTAAAATTTCTGGACCGACTATTAATCTAGTTTCATGGAATACCTTCATACATCAAAGAATTCAAACTTTCCCAGAAATAGAAACATAGGCCATTCAAATATTTAAAATCGACAGAGTTTCGGAAGTATCTAAATCCCGAACTATTTTCAATAAACTATTCAACTTCAATGACTAATCCTAAACCAATAATTCCTCCGGCCTATCCGGTTCTGTATATTCTTCAGATTTGAAGCTGACTTTGTAACATATGTGCCAGCCCATCAACGAATCAAAGAAAATGCATGGGACGGATCCGTCCAGAATCATTCAACTTAATTTCTCCAACAGAATATGTACCCGACTGTAATACTTTGAATGTAGATTTCAAATTTACACTTGAACAAAGAAAAAAAAAATTAGCGACGGATTAATTCGAATACATCTTCATTCACTTCAATAAAATTTATTCTATGTAGTCTCCTTCTTACAAACATTTTTTTTGTGGGAATTGAGATCCCTTGTTAAAAATATCATTTATCACATTAGTTCTCTGAGAAGATGTGAGAGATGAAAAAAGTCCGTTTATATCATTCATATAAAATTATTGCATCTTTGTAACAAATTACATCAGTATATTCGGGTGGCCTGACCCACAATGCGAAAAAGCATACTCAGCTACGGTTAAAATCAATGTGCATTACATGCTTGAACTCAACATATCCTAGTTGCACAACTACGTCTTCAATCTCCTTAACGATAACACCAACAAATGACAACAGAGTTTCTTCTTTTTTTTTGTAGAAATTTATCAAAACCATACAATTCACTATCCATTTTAGCAACATGGGTACATGAATCTTTGAGACAGTGAATACCCAACAACATGGCCTTTGATGTCGTAATTAAGAACTATATCACACCACTACTAGCCCAATATTCGGCTGCTATATAATTATCAATCGCATCTTTGATAGACAAATTTTAATTATGTTGTATTTGGCATCAAATCCACCTAAATGCTGGATAGTTTCAAAATTGTGTGAAGGATTTTTGGAGTCCTCTCCAATACACCCATGACATTAGACACTAACATTAAATGCGCTAACTATGTTTTTAAATTTTCAAATATAGCTATTATGTTTGCATAAAATCCCATATATACCTATTTCTTCACAAACATCACAAACAATCGTCAGCAAATATGGGAAATTATTTAAATGCTCATACGAATAAATACACATTTATAATCATTAGCAACAAGAATTTTGGAACGATGATGTTTTTTTCAGCTCCTTTTCTTCCTCCTACTCACCATGGATTTTGTGGACAAGATAGCATCTGAATGCTTTTTAAGTTGCCTAATAGTTAGTAGGAACATGAGTATATATGAGATTTTATGCAAACGTAGTAGGCATATTTAAAATTTTAAAAACATAATGGGTATATCTGATATTAGTATAAAATATAGCGTACAAAGTAAAAACTCATGATTTTTCAAAATATTTTAATTGACATGGCGGTAAAGTTATTTAGTTTTCAAATTGGGTTAATATTTACAAATCGGTGATTTTCGGCTTTTTATGTCCCGTGATGTTGTATCTCGAAGCACCATATGGAATTTGAATTTGAAATAAATACAGAATGGCTAGATTGTGGAATCTAAAGGCATTCTTATTTTTTTATTGGTATGTTTATATTTATCTTAACTAATATTATAATCATTGTCTAAGACATTTTTATAATTTTTCAATACCAAGACACCATGCGTCACTTTTTAACTCAAGAAACTCAAAAGCTCCCAAACAATAGTCAACCCTCACACTCCAGAAGGAATTATAATACCCTCACTTCAAAGGAAGTTCGAATAGCCGACTTAATAGCATCATGCCACTGGATTTTATTTTATTTTTATTTTTTTTATGGGTGGCATCCTTGTTACTTGAAATACGTACACAATCCAAATTGTACGCGTGGATGGATTCTGCGTAAAATTCAACGCAAGTATTCGTATTTGGCTAAAACAAGTTTGCGCAAGCTAAGCTTGCCAAATATGTGAGCCTGGACACTAATGAAAACAGATTCGTGTCTTGGATTTTATTTCCATCCGAAAGTCAGTCTTCAGATGAGCAATTTAAGAGTGCTGAGGATGTCGAATAAGAGGTTCCACTAATATTTAATCGAGTTGTTCATGCCAAGTAATTATTCGCACTTTTCTTAATCTTTTAGTCCATTTTCCTTTATTTTTGCATCCTCCCCAAGCACTAAGTGCCATATTAGTTGCTAAAATTTTATTACGATTTATCGCTAAATTTTAGAACTTTTGTATTTATACCTCTAGTTGTTAGAGGTGTAAATAAGGTTGGTCTAACCTACAACAAACTAACTCAACCCGATTTATAATAGGAGTAGGTTAAGCATTTTAGAAAAAATAAGTTCAATAACCTGATTTCAAAAGTGAGTTGATTTGAGTTAAATGATTGTCAACACAACTCAACCCGATTTTATATATTAGTGTAAAATATAATAGATTATTAAAAAATAGTCATACATTAGCACATAATATATACGAATTAACTAGGCATTATTACTTTAAAATAAGATTACTTAGCAATATTGTGTAAATGATATATTGGAAAGTATTTCTATAACAAGGATTAATTTTTATTCCTTTATATAAATTTACATGTTAAAATAAATTTAATTAAGCAAAATATTTTTAAATATTATATTTATTAACCCGATTTCTGACCCAAATTGAACCGATTTTTGTAGGATTAAAATAGGGTTAGGTTGAAAGTATGGTTACGTTAAGTTTTTATGAGATATGTTAGAGTTATGTTTACTTCAAGTTCGAATAGCCGACTTAATAACATCATGCCACTGGATATATTTTTTTTTTTTATGGGTGGCATCCTTGTTACTTGAAATACGTACGCAATCCAAATTGTACGCGTGGATGGATTTTGCGTAAAATTCAACGCAAGTATTCGTGTTTGGCTGAAACAAGTTTGCGCAAGATAAGCTTGCCAAATATGTGAGCCTGGACACTAATGAAAACAGATTCGTCTTGGATTTTATTTCCATCCGAAAGTCAGTCTTCATATGAGCAATTTAAGAGTGCTGAGGATGCCGAATAAGAGGTTCCACTAATATTTAATCGAGTTGTTCATGCCAAGTAATTATTCGCACTTTTCTTAATCTTTTAGTCCATTTTCCTTTATTTTTGCATCCTCCCCAAGCACTAAGTGCCATATTAATTGCTAAAATTTTATTACTATTTATCGCTAAATTTTAGAACTTTTGTATTTATACCTCTAGTTGCTAGAGGTGTAAATAAGGTTGGTCTAACCTACAACAAACTAACTCAACCCGATTTATAATAGGAGTAGGTTAAGCATTTTAGAAAAAATAAGTTCAATAACCTGATTTCAAAAGTGAGTTGATTTGAGTTAAATGATTGTCAACACAACTCAACCCGATTTTATATATTAGTGTAAAATATAATAGATTATTAAAAAATAGTCATACATTAGCACATAATATATACGAATTAACTAGGCATTATTACTTTAAAATAAGATTACTTAGCAATATTGTGTAAATGATATATTGGAAAGTATTTCTATAACGAGGATTAATTTTTATTCCTTTATATAAATTTACATGTTAAAATAAATTTAATTAAGCAAAATATTTTTAAATATTATATTTATTAACCCGATTTCTGACCCAAATTGAACCTATTTTTGTAGGATTAAAATAGGATTAGGTTGAACGTATAGTTAGGTTAAGTTTTTATCAGATATGTTAGAGTTGTGTTTACTTCCACCTAAGTCAACTTAACTTGATTTACGCCCCTAATGCCAACTCAAAATGAAAATAATTGCACCTAAGCTAATTCATTTTTTTTACATCTACACCAACTTAGGTAAAAGAGTTTGTTAGGCGTGAAAATAGGGTCCTATTGACCCGTGACCTACTCCACCCTAATTTTACAAAATATCAGTTCATAAATTTTGCTCCATTAGGCAGGACAGGTCAGGATTTGAGACTTATGCTTCAATTCTAAGAGCATAGTGCGTTGACCATATTCCAACTTGTCGTGACCTCCAAGGTGTAAATTATTTCTATAAGCCATATGATTTACTTATATAAATGCAGTAATGTTAGATAAATATGTTAACTTTATTACTTATTAATGTGAATACAGTTTATGTGATGTACATGTAACTTTATAACTTATTTATATTGTTATATATTTTCAAAAAAGGTAAAACTTGATTTGTATATTAAATACATCTAGATTACTAAGTTTATGAAAAAAGCAGAACCAAATTTAAATAAGTTTTTTTGGTTCGAACTAAGTAAGTTATCACTTACCCGAGTTAACAAGATCATTCTTAATTAAATAATTAAATATATATTATACACAACCAAAAATTAGCAATATAAAACTAAATTTGTTGTGATGATTTATATTCTTTTACTAAATAATATTCTTTTCATTAGAAAATCTGCCTACAATCATCCTTTATGAATTAATTGTTTTGATCATCATCTTATTTCATTAATTTATTTGAAGTAATCTTAATAAAAAAAAAATTTGACTATTTATCCTTATCAAGACAAACTTGGCCCCCTAATCGGATAAGCGGGCAACTCAATTAAACTTACCATTAACCTATTAAGCATCTCAACCATTAAAAAATAAAAATATCACCCTGTTAATTAACTAATTATTTTATATATTGATTATCTAAGCTTCGAATAACGGTTGGATCAACTTGAGTCATTAATTACAATATAAATAATTACCATTGAGGCATTTACATATGTCTTCCCAAATTAATCTATCTTAGAAAAGTTATCTTATGTATTTATATGCACCGTAAGTTACAATATATTTGGCTTAAAATAAGCCCTACATGATCATAAAATATACATCTATTTTGTATATTGTATTTAGAATTACTTTCTATTACGATATCAAAGTTAATCCAATTTGGATCTATGTATGGGCCCATCTGAAAATGATACAAAATCGACATAATAAAATAGTTTGATGTAAATATCAATTTTAGAATTATTTTTTTTGACGTAAAAATTATCTAAGATATAATTTATATATGGATAAATGATTATATAAATTATTAATACATTTAAATACACGTAGGGCTCAATTTTGAGCCAAATACAACGTAATTTCTGCTGCATATAAATGTATTACATCATATATATGAGAAATATTCAAGTGCAACTTCACGTGTTTATCCAATTTAGATCTGTGTATGGGCCTCATCTGAAAATGCCACAAAATCAACATAATAAAATAGTTTGATATAAATATTAATTTTAAAATTATTTTTTCAACATATAAATTATTTAAGATATAATTTATATATGAATAAATAATTATATAAAGTATTAATACATTTAAATGCACGTAGGGCTCAATTTTGAGCCAAGTGCACCGTAACTTATGGTGCATATAAATGCACCACATTATATATATATATATATGAGAAATATTCACTTGCAGCTTCACTACACCATAATTACAGTCCCGTTGCCTTAAAATGGGCCCCATGTGATCAAAAAATTATAATCTATTCTACCAATTGTATTTAGAATTATGTATTCTATTGCAACACCATTTTTCATCCCAATTAGATATGCGTATGGACTCCATCTGAAAATAGTACAAATTCAACATAATAAAATAGTTTGATATAAAAAATAACTTTAAAGTTGTTTTTCAAGACGTAAACCATTTACTATAAAATTTATATGCAGATAAATAATTGTATAAAATATCAATATATGTAAGTACACGTAGGGCCCATTTTGGGCTAAATGCACCGTTAATCTAAGATTTTGATTACATAGAATAGAAGCGGACCCATGCAACCCTTTCAAAATCTAAGATTTTGATTCTTGATGGAAAATTTAATTCATTCATTATATTTAACATCATTTGTTTATCTAGAAAATCAAGTTTCATCCCCATCAAGTATGTTTATGGGTCACATTTGTTAGAAAATGTATATATTTATGTGTAAATTATGAAAAAAGCTAAAATATCAATTTTAAAGTAGTATTTTTAACATCTAAACCGTCCAAAATGTTATTTTTATGTGAATAAATAATTCTATAAAGTATTATTATACTCTAATACATGAGTAAATAGATCTAAGCATTTTTCATAATTTACACATGATTATATATATTTTTGAACAAATTCGGCCCTATAAACATACTTGATTGGGAATGAAACTTGATCTTCTAGATAAACAAATGATGTTAAATACAATCAATGGATTGAATTTTCATTAAATATCAAAATCTTATATTTTGAAGAGGTTACGTAGATCTGCTTTTATGTAACCAGGTTACATGGAAGTAGGATAAATATATATAGAAAGAGTTGTTTCGATGCAGCGCAACTGCACTGCAACAGTGATATATTTGCCTAAAAAGGACCCCACACATATTACTATGCAATAAAATTTTATACAATCATTTATTCATGTATATATTTTATAGGAAATGGTTTTCATGCTGAAAAACTGCTTTAAAGTTGTAATTTACGTCAAACTATTTTATTACGTTAAATTTGTACTATTTTCAGATATGGTCCATAAACATATCCGATTGGGATGAAAATTAATATGGTAATAAAATAAATTATTCTAAATACAATGGATGGAGTAAATTTAATTTTATTATCATGTGGGACCCATTTCAGCGTCAATGCACCGTAATTACAATACAATGGAGCTGCACTTGAATATATCTTTTATATAATATATATATATATATTATATTCGAATTTGCTGTTACATAATACTTTCCAAGAATGGTTTCATTTTATTTATATAAAATAATTCATGAGTGTGATTTGCTCGGAGCAAGATTTCTCCCATCTAACCGGCCATGCATGCAATTTATTTATGGTCAGTCTTATATGTTTTATAGTCCAATAATTAATAGCTAAATAATCTTGTCTCCCCATTTAACAAATTAAGCGCATTCTCACAAAAACCGGAATGGTAAGAAATCAATCTAAGATTCATAAATAAATAAACAAAAGGACGAGAATAAATATACACAGTAGTGTAAATCAAATTAGAAATTAAGTTGGTTATTAGGCAATATTCATAAGAAGATGATCTTGCACTTGCAGACTCTTCAATTCCCAGTGACCACTAGGAATTGTATAATTTTGATCGATCCTGGCAGGCTAGCGAGAAAAAATATACAAGAAAAACCGTTCAAACTCTCTTTTCATCCCCCGCGCATAATGGCAGATGATCAAATGCATATCAATGTTGCAGTGGCTGCAGCGACTCCTAGTGAATCCAAGACCAAGATCAATACCAAGAACAGCACAGGAAGTGGAGACGGTGAGGATGATTCCAATGTGAAGAGACGGAGCAACATCCCCTTTGAGTTTCCTCCTGGCTTCAGGTTTAACCCCCACGACGACGAGCTGATCATCCACTACCTCAGGAAAAAAGTCCTCAACCAGCCCTTGCCCTACAACAACATCGTTGACGTCGACCTCTATAAGTACAATCCAGACCAACTCATAGGTTTGTATCTTGATTCTTGAGATTTATTATTATTATTATTTTATATTTTCCTTATTCTTGATGGCTGTGGTTTCTTCTTGTGTTGATGTTTATTGGCAGAGAAATATAGTGAATCCAAGACCAAGATCAATACCAAGAACAGCACAGGAAGTGGAGACGGTGAGGATGATTCCAATGTGAAGAGACGGAGCAATATCCCCTTTGAGTTTCCTCCTGGGTTCAGGTTCAACCCCCACGACGACGAGCTGATCATCCACTACCTCAAGAAAAAAGTCCTCAACCAGCCCTTGCCCTACAACAACATCGTCGACGTCGACCTCTATAAGTACAATCCAGACCAACTCATAGGTTTGTATCTTGATTCTTGAGATTTATTATTATTATTATTTTTATATTTTCCTTATTCTTGATGGCTGTGGTTTCTTCTTATGTCGATGTTTATTGGCAGAGAAATATCATGACTATGGCGAGAAGGACTGGTACTTTTTTACTCCCCGGGACAGGAAGTATCGTAATGGATCCCGTCCAAATCGATCCGCTGGGGACGGTTACTGGAAAGCTACTGGGGCTGATAAGCCCATCAAAAGCAATGATCAGATCATTGGATGCAGAAAAGCATTGGTCTTCTACCGAGGGAAGCCCACCAAAACGTCCTCTGCCAAAACCAATTGGATCATGCATGAATACCGACTACAAGAGAATCTAGATAAACTTCTTCCCCGATCCGACGGTAGCATGCGGGTAACATGATCACTGATTAACTGTATATGCCATGCTTGCTATATGTTTGTAGAAACATCTATAGACTTAGCTGCTGATCATTTCTTATGTCAATCTTCTAATATGTGCTTTCTTTTAATGCAGTTGGATAACTGGGTGTTATGTAGGATCCATAGGAAGCCGGAGAAGACAGAAAGACCAACAGAGGTTCTGCGTAGAGGTGATGGGCAGATGACTAGTGCCGATGCATTGGAATTAGGTGATTTGGAGTTTAGTGACATTGATTCTACGCTCGTCCATGATTACAAAGACACCAAACAACCTACAGTGCAGAACGATCAGGTGGGCGTTTTCAACATTCCCATTGAATATGGAGCTGAGAACTGGACTTCTCTTCCTCTTCTTGACTTTGGCCAGCAGTATGAAACTTTGCGATCACCTGAGTGCATGAACAACGTGGGACCTGCTCCATATACTAGTTTTTTAACGAGCAATCTGAACGCGCATACACCTCTTACTCAAGTAGCAACAGGGGGCAAGCTCTGGGGGAAGGAGGAATTCTACCTCTCTAAGTCAGAGAACTACGATTTGTCATCTCAAATTGATATCTACGACAAGAGCGTTCTGAATTCACAGCCTCTGTTGGATGCCGAAGAACTCGTGACAATGCTCCCGAGCACGGAAACTCCCCACAATACATAGCCTATCAACTTTATGCATCAACATTGAACTCACACGAGTTTTGTACATTCTATGTAGGCTGGGGTACATAGTTAGGCTCCCTCACATTGTTCTTGGGCCATGACAATTGCAAGAGAAAAATGATCTGCTGCCTTGGAACGTTGATGTCATTAGGTTTTCCTCATTACCAAGATTGGCCTCTTTCACACAGTTCCACCCAAGATTAGTGCAGCTGGGGATTCCAATAGGAGCAGAAAAATCCAAGAAGTTTGGTTACTTTTCTCATGGCAATGACAACCACATGTAGTTTACTCACAATGAAGGCCCCATTGAAGCTGTTGTGGCTTCCCTTTTTTTATGCGTTGATCTTATATGACTAGGACAGATAAGGTTGTCTATACTTATAGTTTAGTTTCTAAATTTCAGTTAACATTTCAGGATTGAGTTTTTCATAGTATTTTTTTTTTATGAGTATTGTTACAATCATCTCAACGGGTATTTTTCCGACTTAAGCTCCCAGATATCCTTACAAATTTCTTACACTATTCCAATATACAACCAACAATATCTTTTTAATATTTATCCATACGGTAGACACTCCCACACACTTGGGGCAGACTTAATGCCACCAACTTTTTTTTCTTGCTATTCACGCCACCTTCAAATGTTGCTGCCTTATGATGCTTCCTTTATCGCCAATGTAGCTGATGCGTCTCGAAACCGCGCCCCCAACTTCACGGGGTATGCTCGCGTGGTGGCTTCATATAGTATTAGATTGGTTGCTCCTTAAACTTTCAGTATTATGTTGTGATGATTCCTCGTCTATTCTCTGGCAAAATTCATTGGACCGGTATAGCCCAAGCCTAGAAATGATTATTCATTTTAATTAGACAATATAATGAAACTCCATTTAATAAGTGGGGGAGAGAATGTCATCACAATCATAAACAATGGCAAATTGGATAAAATCTTGCCATATTCAATAGAGATCTTCAAATTGGCGCACTCGTTTGCTTTGGGGAAGAGTTAATTCATGCTGCCAACAACCGTTAGAACTCCCTTCCGGAGCAGTCCCGAAGGCAAAAATAATTGTTTATCTTCTGGCTGGAATGTATGATGAAATGTCTAAAAGGCACCACTAGATGAATAGAAATATTCATAGTTTTCTAGAACAAACCCAGCTCTTAAATCAGGTTTGGTGATATACATATATATTGTTTTCAAAAGCACAAGAAGATAAAGATTCGAAATACCTAGCAAGCTAGAAACCACATGTGAAGGAGAGTTCAGAAAAACCACATGTAAGTCCACACAGATCTGAAAGACTATAATCCGAAATTAGCATTGCTAATGACCTGACTTAGAGACTGGATAAACCCTAACTTCATCCAGGATGGGCCCGCAAAGTGAGACTGGATCGTGAACCTTGGTGTGGTAGTAGGAGCTGAAGAATGTGATCCTTGTTCTTATGTCAATTGCTTTGAAAACGAGGCTTCCGACAGTGAATCTACCCTTTCCTTTGGATTCAAAAGGCACCTTTACAGTTGATTTCGCAGCAAAAGCTTCAACCAGCATTGACCCATGGCATCCATTCTTGGCATCACCAACCAAGAAGGTGAGGTTGTACTCTTTCTGAGGAACGGTTCTTATCACTTGGGCAAGGGCACTCTCTCTCCCTGAGACCAGCTCAACTGCAGCTAGGCCTGCGGGGACAAAGAAATGTTTTGAGTCCAAGTATCTGATTGCTTTCAATGACTCAACTATCCAGCCAGGGAGTGGGGAATAGCGGTCTTGCTGCTTGGGTGGAATGAGGACTCCAGCAGTTGAGTTCATGAATACATGGGGACCAGTTTCGAAGCCACCATTCTTAACAAGATTACCTGTGAAAAAATGGAACTTGTTTAGAGATTTGTGATAACTAGACGATTGAAGTCATCCACAATTCAAGTAAAATGAAACGAGAGGGAATTCCAGGATCAACAACTAATGTTCCAAGAAGAAAGCCATGCAGAGATCTACTTTTGTGCCTAAACAGGCCAGGGGACAAGATAATCACCAGTATCAAAACCCTAGCAAGATTTTTCTAAGGAATAACATAAAATAAATATCTAATTATACCATCAGGACATACGAATGAATGTTCACAATAATTTTGATCCTTTACATCTGCCTCTCGGACAGTCTTACAACATCATACACGACTGAAGCAAATTGAGTATCATCCGTTGAACCAGTGATCCCTTTTACCAAAATCATAAGATGTTTGATTATTAGTCGATGCTTAATGGGCGAGCAAATTCCTGATTTCAGAGGCTAGAAGGGCAATTGAAGTCTTTGTTTTCTGTTATCATCAGTGGAGACGTTTCAAAATTGTCATTTTCTCCAATATATGATAATGATGATTTCACTCCCATGCATGATGTCGCTAACTTGATCCCAGGTGAGCCTCCGAAGAGAGACTACGTCCAACGATACAAGAACATAAAGCTCAAAAAATTAAACCACAGATCTTATCTGAACATATAGAACCTTCATAGTTAGACCATACTATTTTGTTCATGTTTCTAGGACAAGATAGTTAGAACTGCGAAATGTGATCCTTGTTCTACAAAAACGGCTTTGGACTTGAGGCTAGCAGCCTAAAATCCACCGTTTCTACTGGATAAGAGGGCAAATTGGACTGCCTCTTTGTCCCCAAGATGAATTTTCGAAACTGACTGTTGAGATAAAGGGCAGCCAAGTTCGAAAAGAAGGCTATGCCTACAGATGACACTTGGGCAGAAACCACTGCACAAAACTCACTACACTACGACGAAGAAGCCAATTTTTTGCTAAACCATAAAACACTTCATTAGGCTTCAAACAGGATTATAAAGAATGGTAGATCACTATTACTTATCATGGACAGTAACATTATGTGTCTTTTCCTTTTCGTTCATCAGCCGCATACCCAACTGGTGGTACATTCGTTCTAGCCATCCAACATGCCAGTCCGGACCCACCCACAGCAGAGCCCAAGGAAAAATTTTTTTAAAAAAAAAAAAGGAAATCAGAATATTCCACGTTTGTGCGTGCATGCAGCATGCGTTATAAAAGTAGTTGAGAACTAGCTTTCTAACGTTTCCCTCGAGATAAAAACAGAGACTAATAAAAACTAATGTACCGATTGGAGAACAGAGCAGCAATGAAACATTGGCGGAAAAAATATAAGGAGAGAGAAGGACGCCCGTACCTGCTGTTGGCCTTGGTGGTATGAGCTCCTTAATGGCCACAGCATCCAGGAGAGGGCCACAAGCAGGATCCTCTTGAATCCCAGGATTGTGGAATATCAATTCGGCAACATTTGAAGTAGCCTTGAATCCAAATGCATAAGTGTCCCCTCCGAAGCTATCATAGAGAGTCTGAAGAGGAAGATCACCGGACACAGGAGGCACAGAAACCCTCAGGACCTCCTCTTGGGCACACGTCCGAGAAGAACCAAAGGTCAGCGCATAGAAAGAGCCACTCTTAACCGGCACCGATTGCGAGATGGACGCCTCGTTGCCGAGCCTGACGGCATGTACTCCATGCTTGACGGCGAAGAACATGCCGCCGGGCTGCAGGCCACCGGACACCCACTCAACCAGGCCATGGATTGTCCACCAGGGAACTGCATGCTTGCCAACGAGGACAGTCTTATTCAGGTGGGATTTCTTCGGAGGCATCTCAAAGTTGCCATTTCTGACAAATGCTGCAGCAAAGACAAACAACAGCATAGACCATCAGTCACAGATCGGTAGGAGATTTAAATAGGAGTGGACCATATTCACCAAATAATAATCTGCACCACGGGCCATGCATGCGCTGGAAGATCAAGACGATCACAGTTACACAACCCAACAACCAGATTATTGGCCCTGACAACAGATTGTTGACAAAGAAAATACAGCAACAATCCATAATCTGTGGAGAAACCCCGATCTGGAAAATCTTAGGAAAAAGATCTGATATTGCTTCAAAACCCCACTCACTGACCCGCCCCCACGTTGGATGATCCACCAAATAACTCTTCTTCATTTGGTGGAGCATGAAGGCAATAATTCATATTCCAAAATGCGCAGGGCAAAAATGCCCAGCAATCGAAGTACAGGACAAACAGCTAACTGGCCCCTTCCAAGGACAATGCATCGCATCATAAACAGATCTTACCATTCAGCTAAAAGGTAATGACATTTGAATCCCCTGACTCTTGTCTATGCACGTTACACATTTTCACCTCTTTTTTCCTTGGCCTTTTCTATTTCCGGACTGCTGAATGCAGTGAAACAGAGCATATATTGCGAGAAAACATGAGTTTCGCGAGCCCGGCATACAGAAAGATCTTCAAGATCGAAAGCAGGTAAACGCCCTTAGAAGACGCCAAAGCGGGGCGAGTATACAAAAGATGAGTGTGAAAGATGGTACATTTCTCCGTAGAAGAGCCGAGACCAACTACTCCTAAGAGGGGGGGGGGGGGGGGGGGGGGGGGGGGGGGGGGGGGTGTGGAACTCCAACCCAGCACCCAAAACCAGCTCAAAATGAACCAGAACCACCAACGCACCACAACAAAACCAGTTGAGAAAGCACTAAAACCAGAACCCCATGAACGACTGGATACTGAGAGAGAAATGCAGGGTAGTATTACCGTCGGGATCTTGAGCTATGGATGCCGGAGCAGCAAGGAGAAAAGCCAGGAAGAGAAAGCGGAGACCAAGTGCAAACGCCATCGCTCCCACTCTCGAGTATCGACAGTGAGCCGAGGACACATTGTGCTTCCTGAACTTTTCCGTATTTATAAATAAATTAACCAAGGAAATCAGGGTTGCAGATACAAAGGCGATTCGCGCGAGGAAATCGTCTAAAACTCCACCGACGTGGTCCGCGTGGCAGGATCCAAGCAAGGTCGAAAATTGAAATGCAACTTCCTTGCAGTTCACATCCAGGCCAGAAGAAAAATCGCGTCCGTCTATCGCGGTATCTAGAGAACAAGTTGCTCCGACTTATATGGCGTGTGTAGTCGCGCCAATCGCAAAACGACTTTGTTCTATTCGATGAGCCGCGGAAGCAGCGTCGCAGATGGTTGTCGGGCCATGACTCGCTGCTCACACGCTTTTCTCCGCTAATTGAGGTCTCATCCATGTGGCAGCTGGCCCACCCCCGGAGATGGCGTGACTTTCTCTGCCACGCGGACGGGAAAATTACACCACCCTTTTTGCGTACCACAACCCCCTTCGTCTTCTCGTGACTCTTATGATGTTGTGAAAAGTACCGATTCGCCGATGAGGCGATGACGGTCTGAACTGACTATATTTTTAAAATTTTTAGTATATTTTTAGGAATGGATAAAAATTTGGATGAAAAGTTATAAAGAGTAGAAGTTGTCAAATGATATGATATGATAGAGGTAATGATGAAAAATAAATAGAATAAAGTTGAAATAGATAGGTTAGTTTTGTTGGTAGTTGTGTAGAAATAATTGAAAAGTAAGATAATTGTATAGAAAAATACGAATAAATGATTGAAAAATAGGGTAGTTGTGGAGAGCGAAAAGTTTTAAATCGAAAAATTTTAACTCGACAACTTTTACTTATTAACAAACACACCCTAAATATATCCGGTATATTTGTATAAAATTACTTACATACCCATGTCATTACTAGTGGTTGGAAAACTCTCTAAACTTCCATAAATTTTATTTCGATTGCTACTTCTGTTAAATTACAGTTTAATTTTTATAATGTCTAAAATATACTTGCATCAAAATAATATAAGATATGGATGTTATTTTTGTCTGAGAAGGCCAACGTAGGCATAAGGAAGAAAAAGGTATTTTTATTTGAAAATCTTTATTGCTAATGATTACCGGCGTGTATTTGTTCATATGACATTTCAATATTTCATGTCTTTGCTAATGGTTGTTTATATATTTTTTTACATTAGTATATATGAGATTTTATGCAAATGTAGTAAAATATTTGAGATTTTTGAAACACAATGCTTATATTGTGATTAGTGTCAAAGGTAATGGGTATATTGTAAAATTTAAAAGAAGAAGTATTTTAATTATGTATAAATATGTGTAAAATTAATTAAAAATATGATAATTATATAAAAAATGTGTAAAAATCTTATGGGAAAAAAGTTTTTTTTTTGAGTTTGCCAAACATATAAAAATTTACAATTGACAACCTAAGATGTCCTTTTGCAGAGTTTAAAGAAAGTGAAAATGAAAAACATATTTTCCCATAAATTCTAATAATTTTAATTTTTAATTATAACTATCGTATTTTTTATTTTATCCCTACATTTTAATTATTTTGTACAAATTTTATATTATTTTCATTTTACTCCTCCTATATCACATTACTCCCGCAGTTTCTAAAATTTTTTTAACTTCACCACCTCCCATTTAACTTCCTAAACTGATCCGTAAAATATTAAACCAAAGTATAACAACAGCAGCAGCAGCAGCAGCAGCAACAACACCACCCTTTTACGGAAGGTACGCCGTGCCCCTTACTTTGTATGGAATGAGAATTCCACGGTGGGCATGAAATGATACTCAGTACGTGCGTATCACGTGACAGGATGGTTGCACTTGCAACTTGCAAACTTGAGACTAATGGCAGGCAGTGTGGAGTCTATTTTCGCAGGACCGTTTTGGGAATAAAAAGTTTACCAGCAGATCACGTGAGTGAATGAAGTAAAAAACCACACATGACACATGGCCGCACCAACTCCAAGATAAAGGGTGTTTTTGTCATTTAGGATGTGCTTTGAAAGTAACAAAATTTTCAGATAAAAAATTTTGGATATTAGAAAAAATAATTTAATATAATATGTTTAATGATGAAAAGTAAAAAAAATATAAAGTTGAAATAAATAGATTAACTATAGTATAATTGTGTAGAAATGATTGAGAAATATAAATTTATATAGAAATATGAAAAGAAATAATTTAAAAATAATTAATTATAAAAAGTAAAAAAAAAATTAAGGGTATGTTTGGGAAATGATAAAACTTTTGGATAAAAAATTTGTACGTAAGAGTTTTTAAATTAGAGAAAATAATGTAACATGGTAGAGATAATTATAATAAATAAAAAGAATAAAATTAAAATAGATATGTTAGTAGTATGGGTAGTTGTGTGAAAATAATTGAAAAGTAAGGTAATTATATATAAAAATACGAAGAAATAATTAAATAATGTGATAGTTATGAAGAGTGAAAAGTTTTATATTAAAAAATTTTAAGATATGTTCGGAAAGTAAAAAAACTTTTAGATGAAAATTTTTTAGTGTAAAAGTTTTTAAAACGAAAAAATATGATATGATATAATAGGGATACTGATGAAGAATAAAAAAATAAAATTAAAATAGTTACGTTAGTTGTATAAGTAATTGTGTAAAAATTATTAAAATATAGGGTGATTTGCAATACATCCACTTAGAATGACCATAATTACAAATATACTCATATAGTTTTAAAAATTATAAATCAACCCACATAGTTTGATCATAATTATAAATATACTCACGCTACTACGAGATCGTTACTATACCATTACAACACAGGTATATTTGCAAAGTAAGTGGGTATATAAGTATATTTGCAGTTTAAAAAATTAAGTGGGTATATTTAGTTTTTCCAAATATACTCGCATAGTTTGCAAACTGTTGCAAATATAATCACATTGTGACGATGCACTAATGGCGTGGATATAATTGCAATTATGGTCAAACTATGTGGGGTAATTATTAAAATTTAAAACCATGTGAGTATATTTGAAATTATGATCAAAATATATGGGCATATTTGCAAATTATCCTAAAATAGGATAATTTTATAAGAATATGCAAGAAAATAATTAAAAATATAGCAGCGAAAATGAAAAATCTTATAGTAAAAAGTTTATTTTGAACATTTTTTGTTTAAACAAACACACTGAAAGTTGTATATATAGCCAAACTTATATAAAAAATAATTGAAAGGAAAGCACATTGTGAGTTGTGGCGTTCGTGTTATTGATTTCTTATAATAATGAAGAGAATAGTATATGCAAGTAAAATAATGGTCACATACGATGGTGAAGGACTAAACAATGGTAGGAAAAAGCATGTAAGTAGGGGTGTTAACATACCGAATTGGATAAGTTAGAGCTTAATTATAATTTTAAAATTTTCTAACCCTAATTCATTTATTAATCCATTTAAAAATCTTAACTTTAACTCATTTACAACTTATTTAATAAACGATTGACGGATTGTTAATAAGTTATATATATGTCACAAATAAATTAAAATCAAGCTAATTTAAAGTTAAGTATGTGTTGTTTATAATTATTGTAGTAAATTGATCCAAACCGACAAAATATATGACATGACTAGATCTCTACCTATGATGAGCTAGCACAAGAAGGAATATCGACTCAACGAAACAGAGAGACGACAAAGAAGAAAAAACAATAATAGAGACAGCGAAGATAAAGATTGATAATTGAGAGAGAGATGAAGAGAAGGAGATAGGGGAGAGATATAAAAAAGGGAATGATAGAAGATAGAGAGGAAAAAGAGTAAAGTAAAGAGAGGCAAAGAGGGAAAAAGAATCTTACCAGCAGTAGAGATGACAATGGTAACATCATGACACGATATTAGTGAAAACACTTTAAAGTTGTAGACAGAAGAAAGAAAAAAATTAAATTCAAAAAATAGATAATAGAAAATTAAAATTAAAAAATAAATTTAAGATTTAAAAAATATATTAACCCTTTTTTAACATATTGTAAGCGGGTTGGTGTTGGTCCCGAGTTTATGGCAAAACCCAAGAGGGGAGGGGTGAATTGGATTCTTGAAAATTCTTTTCGTAATTAGAAGCTTAACCCCTTGGAAGTTTAATCCCCTTGATGAAACGTGCTATGAAATAGAATGAGAGGGTGCAAGTGAAATATAAAATGCAAGCAATCAAACTAAATAAGAAAAAATAATATATAGTGGTTCGGACAACCTTCCCTACTCCACTCCTTCAAACGCACACACGTTGTGTCTTGGGTTCCACTATTGTATATTCAATACAATCTAGAGCACCCGCTCTCTTCTAGATTCTAACTCTATGGGGCATATACAATAGTCACTTGTTGGTGAGACCAACTCTAACCAACCAAATCTAATTTGTTGGTGAGACAAACTCAAACCAATCAAGCAAAACCCATTAGTAAGACAAACTCAAACCAACTCCCTGTTTTGCTTCTTCTTGAATTCGGTCTCCAACACCGATCCAAACACAAAAGAAAATAGACAAAAGAGAATTTACACTTTACGACTTGTAATCAATCAGCTCCAGAAGCTCCTTGTCATATGAAGAAGATGATATTGTAAGCACACTTGAAGTAGTAACACTTGAAGCTTCAATAGTTGTTCAAATGATTTCAACACTCTTGAATAATAGAAGGTGTAAGCTTATCTCCTCTTTCTTTCCTTCTTCTCCTTTTTGTTCACGCTCATACTTCCATGATATTTATAGAGGAAAAAGATCTAGCCGTTGGAGTGGAAGTTAACGTGCGTCTAATGTTCCAACGTTCGAATTTCGGACCTTTATAGGTTGAAGTCGCATGTGGAGTCGACTTGGGATGAGTGGAGTCGACTTGGGATGGGCGAAGTCGACTTGAGTTGCGACTTCGCTTTGTTAAAACTTGCTGTCCAGAATTTTGCCTTCGAAGTCGTAGGCGAAGTTGACTTGGGTTGAGACTTCACCGAAGTAATAAGTGAAGTCGACTTGGCTATGAGACTTCACCCAAGTCGCAAGTGAAGTCGACTTGGGTTGAGACTTCACTTTGCTGAATTTGCTATTTATAAACTTGAGCTCTTAAAACTTAAATTATTTCACATTTTCATTTTCATACACATAATTAGAGACAAAATATACGAGCATACTTACACAAATTCATTAGAACCTTTTTAATGATATTTCAATTATTTGTTAATCATCAAAATCAAATTAATCTTTCTTAAAGTAAGCATATGATCAATAGTTGGTAGTTAAACAAGTTAAATGAGTTACTGAACACGTTAACATGTCATAAAATCTTAACTCTAATTCATTTATTTATTTAAATGGTAAAACCGGTTGTTAGCTCATAAATGTTTATTCAAAAACCTAATCCAAACTCATTTATAGATAGGTTGGACGGACGGGGTGATGGATAGACCATGATCATTAAAACCTCAAGGTAAGAGTTGCGTTCGCCGGTAAATGCAAGCATGCGTTGAATCGCCTGTACCTAAAGGTGTTAACGAATCAAGTTGGATGGGCTGGACGGGTTGAAGTTTAATCATAATTTGAACTCATTTAAAACATCTCAACTCTAATTTATTTATTAACTCATTTTAAAAACCCCAACTCTAATCCATTTATAACATATTTAATAAACGGATTGACAGGCTGTTAACGAATTGTATAGCAATGCCTTAAAGGCCTAGACTTCGGTAGACGATGATTTTGAAATGTGAGGCGAGAGGATGTTTTTTGTACGAGAGAAATGGAAATAAGGTAGTGACGGAAAAATGAAATTATGACAGTAATAGAAAAATGAAAATTAGATAGCGATAGTACGACTTTTTGAAGAAAAATAACCGAAAGGTTTATATTTATATATATAAGACTTTAACGGGTTAAATGAGTTATATGGGTTGAATGGGTTAAAGGGGTTATTCTACGGGTTGACGGGTTATAAAATCTTAATCTTAATCTGTTTATTTAATTAAACTATTGGACAAGTTGGTGGATTATAACTCATTTATTCAAAAATCTTAACTCAAATCTATTTATAAATGAGTTAGATGAGTGGGTTAACGGGTTAGCCGTGATCGCTAACGTCTCTACCGTACTAAACTTCTAGAAAAGAAAGTGTAGTGACTGGTTCAAATGCAAGCACATTCATCATAGTATACGAATAATAATTAGAACACTGGATTGTTAGAAGTGAAAAAAATGATTGAAATGTATAAATAATAATTAAAAAATAAGATAGTTAAGTGGTAGACTCCATGTTCCCCAAATTGAATTTGATTGATCGTTAAGGATGGCCTAGATAAGGAGACTTCAAAATATAATTAAGTTGATTTGGATTTTTTAATATCAATTTGGCTATCTTAAATTTAATACGACATGATAAAATTTAAATGATTTACAATAATTACCTCTTAAGGTGTTACACTTTAGTGATGATGATTCACTACGAAGTTTTCTTGTGTTATTCCATTCATTTTTTTTTATCATGCTGGTGATGATTTGTAATCTACTTTGCTAACATTTAAAATTATGTCTTTAGTTAAAATACAAAGTTTCACCTAAATAAAAAATGTGCATGGCTTCCATGTAACAAACCGTATAAAATGAATGTAATAAAATCGTTTCACTTAAATGTCAAGTTTAATGTTATATTCTCAACTTCTGATAAAACAATACAAAATATTAAACACTCGTAAATAAATAATTATGTAAATTATTATTATATTTTAATACATATATAATAGTTCCGAGTAGTAGTTGAACAAATGACACTAAATGCAATTGGTATAGTGGATATTTTATCATCATCAAAGTGTTTCAAATATAAATAACTTACACTTAAAAACAAAATACATTATAAGATGTATAAATTTATTGTGGAGTCTGGATGTATTGAAAATTTAGTATGTAAATTTTTTTATTTTTTATTTTTTTTTTAAATGGTTAATATATATCTATTTAACTTATAAATCAAGTTTTATCATTTTTGAAGATGTGTATATATTTTTTATCTTCAAAAATATTAAAATTTAATCTATAAGTTACATACACGTATATAAATAAATTTATAAATTCTTTTAAAAATAAATAAATAATGTTATACCAAGGTGCACAAAATATTCAATGCACCAAATGCTTTGAGGGAATCTTTTATCTTCTCGCTTTGGAGCTTTCCATCGTAATTTTTGCCACTTGTAGATAGCATCCTTACTGGGCACGTAAAATTCTATCTTTCATGCCAAAGCCTCAATGGTAAACTATCATTCCCCTATTGGTGGTGAGCTAGTTTCAATTTTACATGGCTATAGCTTTATATATATTAGTTAGTGGCGTATTGTCTCTTCCAAAATTTTCTTTGGGAGAGTCCAATATTTGTAGAATTATGTTTGAATATTGTAAGAATGTTCTCAAATCTTATGCATTTAGTGATTTAATCGTATAGTACAATAGAAAGTCCTTAATCATATAGTTTTTCTTGATGTGGCCAATTTAAATGCTCGATCTAAATGAATATTTTGCAATAATGAAAAAAATTTCATTTATAATACTTTTTATCCGAATGCTTATGTGAAACCGGGTTCTATAGAAGTAATTTCTTTGAGTCTTATCCATTTTTTAGATGTTAATAATTAATACAAAATCTAATCTATTCATTATATTTAATATTATTTATTTAGTCAGGAGACCAAGTTTCGTCCCAATCCAATATGTGCATAGAATATAGGTAATTTTTATTTAAATTAGTAAAAATGTTTAGATTTATTTACATATTATTAAAATATAATAATATTTTATAGAATCATCTAGTTGTGATACTTTAGATGATGTATATGTTGAAAATACTATTTAAAATTTGATATTTAATATTAAATTATTTTATACATTGATTTTACAAATTTGTTGATGGATCTCATATACACTGATACTAGAAAAATAAAAAAAAAATTATGATAATATAAATTATACTAAATATAATAGATAAATTAAATTTTATATCAATTATCTAGATAGTAGAAATAAAAAGAGTTCCATGAAAGTGAGATTTCATTGAAGTAACTCCGATATTTCTGCATACCATTGAATGCATCCAAAAAAATACAATGTAGTCCCAATTTGGTCCTTAAACGCGTAGACAGCTATTTTCTCAACAATATGTACATAAATCGCATAATTGCCACGGTGGGCCATAAATGTAAATTGAATGGTATTTGGTAAAGCGCGTGCGACTCGATGACCATGAGTTGTCATCAATCCATCCAAAGTCTTATTAATATTCTAACCACCTACTTATTGTCGAGGACAAAAGACTTCAGAAGTTATCTTTTACTGGTCGAGATGTATTTGCAAAATCAAGCGTTCTGTTCTCTCCTGTAAAATTTTCTGAGAATCTCACTTTGGAGTTTGGACTTCAGACAGAATGTTATAGAAAACGGTGAAATTAATAGGAGAACATACTTTTCAATGAAAAAAATATTTAAAAGACCGATCAAAGTAACTTAAAAATATAAAAGAAAAAATAAAAGAAAGTAAAGAGTGCTTGGGAAGTCATGAAATTTTTGATGAAAAATTGGTGATGTAAAATTTTTTAAAATTAGATTAAATGATGTGATATGATAGATATAGAGATAAGTAGTAAAAAAAAAAAGTTAAAATAGATAAATTAAATGCATGAGTAGTTGTACGTAAATGGTTAAAAATTAGAATAGTCTTATAAGAAACAATATAGAAATACTTAAAAAATAAGATAGTCTTGCCTTGTAAAAAGTTTTAACTTGAAATTTTTTATGTCAGTAAAAACTCTAAAAACATCAAAATGTGAATCCATGGTTTTGGATGGTTTTCTTTTTTCCTACATATCTTCTCATAAATAATTTAATTATTTAACAATTTTATTTTTTATAATTTTTCTCATGCCAGTTCATTACTTCATGGTGAATTATATAAATTTTAAAATATTTTATTTTCTACTTCTCCCATCGTTCCACAATTCTACCAAAATTCACGTTAACAAACAATACCGAAATAAAATTAGCTGTAAAGTTATATTTTTAAAAAAATGTGCTCGCATTATTTGTTTTGTTGTCTCACAAGAGATGGGCTTCGGTTGAATGTCGGCGTTTGGCGAGGCTTGCACTTAATTCGGCGGCTTTCGCGGGAATGCCAGCCCATCCCGTCGCAACGTATAGGACGCGAGCGTGGGGTCGTCAACAGATGGCACATGGGATTTCTGGGCGTGCGGGCGTCATCACGTGGCACATGTCAGATTTGTAGATAGGACGGCGAACGCTTGCTGGAATTGGAATCGGATTATGACGCAGCTTTAAGGGTGCGTTTGGCGTTGTATGAAGCACTCCAAAATTTTCGGCCCCCCTCAAGTATTTAATTTATAATCATTTTTTAATATTTGACCGTATATTTATTTTATTTTTTAATTATTTTTCCATAACTATTCATTAAATTATCTTTTTTAACTTTATTTGTTTATTATCAATTATTACTTTTATCATACCATACTACTTTTATTTCAAAAACTTTTGACACATAAAACTTTTTCCGCTCTATAAAAAGAATTCCTGGAAATCTTTTTAAATTCTAAATTTTGAATTTTGATGAAAAATAAATTAATTCATTATATTTAATATTATTTATTTAGCTAAAAAACCAAGTTTCATTCACGTAAAGTATATGCATGGGTCACATTTATTAAAAAATATTTGTATTCGTATGTAAATTATGAAAATACTTAGATTGGTATAAACATATATTAGAATATAATAATATTTTGTAAAATTATCTATCTACATGACAATGATATTTTAGATGATTTACATGTTGAAAATATAACTTTAAAATTGATATTTAGTATTAAACTATTTTATTATGTTGATTTTATACCTTTATAGATGATATTTATATACAATGATACTAGACAAACGAAAAAATTTCCATAATAATATAAATGTTGCTAAATACAACAAGCATATTAGATTTTCATCAATCATTAAAATATTAAATGTGAAACAATTATGTATAAAATGAATTTTATATAAAAACATACTACGAATTTTTCATTAAAAAATTTCAACTCATATCAAAACACCCTAAAATTAGCAATGAAACAATGTACACTCGTACATATAACAATTGTTATTTATTAGAGCCTAAGCGCACGGAGCTAGTGCATGCGAGGTCTCTAATTGGACTATGTATGAGGGAGCAATTCTCTCACACACAAGTATTTGCCTCCCTTTTATATAACTTTTTCCCGTGTAACTCTTTTCGTGCTTAAAATTTTAATGGTTGATGAAAAATTCACTTCATCCATTATATTTAGTATCATTTATAATATTTTGAAAATCTTTTTATTTGTTTAATTTCATTGTATATGGGCCCTATTTATAAATATGAAAAATTAACATAATAAAATAATTTAATACTAAAATATCAATTTCAAAGTAGTTTTTCAATATCTAAACTATCTAAAATATCATTACTGAGTAGATAAATGATTTTATAAGGTATTATTACATTTAAATATATGTGCGAATGGATCTTAGTTTTTTTTATAATTTATACATATACATATATATATATTTGAGCAAATGTGGTCTATGCACATACTTGATTTAGATGAAATTTGGTCTTTTAGTTAAACAAATGATGTTAAATATAATAGATGAATTAAATTTTAAATTAATCATTAATATCTTAAAAATTAAAGGATTATATAACCTTTTCTACGGGACCTGGTTACAAAAAAAGCAAAGAGCCAAAAGTATTATCTCAAGTTGCTATCTGAATAAATATTACCTGTCTATTAAAAAAAATAGACAAATTAACTAGAATGATTGATGATCTTGTGATAGAATGATCCATGATCTCGTGAAAGAAAAACCCTTAAATGATGATTCCAAAATAGAACAAATTTTTTTTTTTTTTTAAAAAGAGTTGTTTCGAATGGAGTATTGGAGCGATGAATGGCTGCTTCGTGAATAGAGACGGGTATCAATGATCACTGGCTTGGTTTTTCACATTGAATGTTTAACCCTTCATCTCGTATAAAGAAATTGCTGGGTAAAATATCCTATTTTCGTCAATTGAAAGCACGAAGTCGATAGATGATGGTGGACCCACGATTTGGATGGAAGTTGATCTGCGAGGTGATGATGCAACATTATTAACGGCCTATTTTGGGGAACCGTGAGTCTGTGAGTTAAATGGGAAGCTCCACTCGAAATTACCTGCAGTCTCCACATCGCGTGGCAAGACAGGCCATGAGAGTCTCGTGTTCGAATTATTTCAGTGCTTTAAATTTTGATTTTCTTAAAAATTAAAATAAAATATGAAATAAATTTTAAAAATATCAAATTTCAGGAAGATCTATATGAAATCATGAAACCCATGTACGTGTAAATTTTTTTAAAATAAAAGATGTATATTTGTTGGTCGCCAGGATCGCAATGGTATAAGATGGCTATCCTCTTGACAAATGTGTACTAGAGCAATAGCACATGGTGGGACGATCTTTTCAGACCGGTATCAAATTTGGTGATTTCAGATGTTAAAAAATATATATTTTTATTTTTTTGAAATTTTTTGATAATCATGTTAATTCAGTTATGTTCAATCTAGAAACCAAGTTTTATTATTTTTGTAATTAAAAATTCAAAATAAGTATATATACATATTCAAAAATGGTAAAATTTGAATTATAAACTAAACATAAAGATTAACATGTTTATAAAAAAAATTTTAAAAATAAAAAAATATTTTTCGACCAGTCTAAAAAAGATCGTTGCTGCTTACGCCGGATATGCTGGAATGCAGAAGTGGAAACGCTGTACTGACGAAGAGACAAAATAATAGTAGTGTTGTGCTTCAATGTAAATAGGTAAAACAAAGGTTTCTCATTCAGTATTATCCACTTCGGCTCAGCTTAATGATGATCCGACATCTAAATACACTCAATCTACTGTATTAAAGAGGTGCATGGAACCCATCTAAAAAAGTGTAAAATAAATGTGATTGCTAAGTCCAGAACTAATTCCGGATGAAATTAAACCGAATAGATCATCAAAGATTTTTTTTTTTTTTTTTTTTTTTTAAAAAAAGTGCAGAGGGCACAGGATTTACATAAAAAATAAGTTATTTATAAACGCAAGATCATTTAAAAATTATGGGGCACGTAGTGCAAGAGTTTCATCATTGCCAATTAGGGTACAATGAGTTGAGATTACAACGCTAGTGTATTTCTCTCGCTGAAAATTGATCCCATTTTTGGAGATGCCCTCTAGTTTTTATAATCGACATCTCACGAAGACGACACACACCTTGTGTTAGGAGTGAATTTGCAACTATTTTTTTAAGATTCTTTGAAAGGCGACGTTTCTGTTCTTCGATTGGCGTACTACGAGCCACAGGCAACCCATGATAAATCCGGCAACTTTGGTCCCCTTAACCATCGGTGTACATTTCTTATCAAGAAAAAGAAAAAGAAAACTATTGGTGTACTGTTAAAGTTAGCTATTGCGCCCTTTCTAAGCGGTAAGCGCTACAATTGATATCATTATAATAAATAAAAATTAAAGCATTAAAATAAAAATAATAACAAAAATATAAAAAGAGTAGTCGTTACTAATCTTTTTGGGAAGATTATAACCAAAATATTATATTGATAAAGCACTGATTTACGTAGACAGATATACGGGTTACATGCAAATCATATGCTATGACATAAAAAAAAATAAATAGAGTATTTTTGAAGGCTAACATGGAGGAGACGGGTACAACATCTAGAATGTTATCTTTTTTAGACTAAATGGATAATGGGTTCCTGGGATAGAAAGGGTTCTTATTTGAGATGGAATGAAAGAGGTAGAAAGGAACGATTTATACTGCTAAGGTTGAAGAGAGAGAAAGTGTGCTTGTCTTGGCTACAACTGGTTAATGGCCAGCTTTACAGTCGAGCAACACTTCTCCCTTTTTCTTTACTCTACGGCCTTCCTGCTGGAGCTTATTGTCTGAATCCCGGGTGGGAGCCGGTATTTACAGGCATTGGGCAAAGGGGCTGCTGGGGTGCTGACGTGGCATCGTTGCATTGGTTGGTGGTGTGGGGTTGTGGCATGTGTTGGATATTTTGCTCTCTCCTCTGGTTTTGTTATTGATCCGCTGGTTCTTGCATGCCGGATACAGCTGGGTTCTCCCTTTACTTCGTCTCCAAGCAATTTTACTTGGCGCCCAAGGAAGCGTTGCAGATGATGGGTTTCAGCAGCCATGTTTGTTGCGATCAAACTTGGCGGATGAGTATGCGTCTGCGGCTGGAAAGAGTGCGGCAGTGGGTGCAGGCTGTTCATGAGTTGTAGATGGATTGCAATGGGTGTAAAGCAGGGTCGCTGGATCATGCGTGCGGGCTGTCGTGTGCGACTTTATTCTTCTCTTACGTCGCTAGATCTGGAGGAGAGACGGATGCGGTTAGAGACAAAATTGGAGGAGATGTTGTCGTGGAGGTTGCTGCCGGAATCAAGGCTGGGCGGAGGCGGTGCGACGACAGATGAGAGGAAATGGGTTTTGGGTGGGGGAAGATGGGCAGTGTCGCGCATGCCGTCAGCTCGATGAGCGGCGCTGATTAGCCGTTCGATAGCTGTTGGAGGAGATCCCAGGTGGGTAGCCATAGGTTTTTCCGTTGAGGCGTTGAACAGCCTGGAGGAAAGTTGTGCGATTTTTGGGGAAGATGGATTTGGTTTCGGTAGTCCACGACAATACAGAAACTTGCGTGCGCACAGGCTGTGTCCAGCAATTTGGACCATTGATGCTCATGAGCTGATCATTTAATAAGTTTGCAGTGATCCGACAAGTGTAGATCTAGCCCAATGATGCATCTTTTAATTGACAGAAAATACACATATAATACCAAATATCGTCATTTCGCAAATGGACCCATATTTAATCAATACGGTTAAAAATAGCTCAAAATCGATATGTCTATACTAGCCCTATTTAGGTTCCTTTTATTAATGATCATAATTACGAGTGATTTACTTAGCCAGTAGCAAGCCCAATCCCACTTTGTGAGAAAGTGATTAGCCCAATGACGTTACCTGACCTAAAAGGGTTTTGCTTGTTGGAGGAGATTTGTTAGCACTGACCTTGCCTTTTTAGTTGGTGGTGTCTATATTAGCTTAAATAATTTATATATTAATTTTAAAATTATATTTTCGACATCTAAACTATCTATTTTTATTTTGATATATATGGATAAAATCTGAGTATTTTTAATAATTTTACAATAAATATACATTCTAAAGCAAATATGCCTCACTGGCACCTCTCATGAAGACGATTTTTATTTCCATGATAAAACTAATGATATTAATCAATAAACAATTGATTTTTAACTTCGTTCTGAAAATGGGCCTTGTAAGGTTACATGAAAAACATGGGCGAGTTAAACAAAGGTGGGATCCATAATACAATAAGTGTATTGCTACTGGCTGAGTACTAAAATTAAAAAAGAAATCAAGGTAAGTAATTAAAAAGGAGGATTATGATTCAAAAGATAGAAAACATTCATAAATAAGAATAATGATTAAGTGAAAAAGGTAAAGGTGTGATGTAGTGGTTGGATTACGAGAGTGTGGTGTATAACAGAGAGTACTGTCCTATTATGCACCTTAATTAATACCGTTAGAATTCATCATTCCTTATTAAGCGTTCCTCTATTTAGTAGTTACCATACCCTACACAGAATAAAATCCTAGCATTTAAATTTTATAAAAGAACATCTATCTTGCATTTTTTTATGAATTAGTGGCTCGCAACTCACAAGAGCCAGCGTTGCATTCGAATAATTAGATTTCCGTCCGCTAAATGCGAAGTCCTAATATTTATATTTTCCTCACGCGGGATTATTTCCTATGCGCTAGAATCTTAAGTGTGTGTTTAAGAAGTTGTAAAACTTTTGAATTAAAAATTTTTGATATAAAAAATTTTAAATTAGAAGAAGTAATGTGATATGATAAAGGAAATAATGAAGAGTAAATAAAATAAAGTTAAAATAAATAGATCAATTGTATGGGTAATATAGAAAGATGTGAAAAATAATTAAAAATAAAGTGATTACAGAAAGTGAAAAGTTTTACATTAGGCGTATTCGTTTTCTTATAAAAAATTTCAATTTAAAACTTTTCATTTTCCACAACTATTTCATTTTTTAATTATTTATTCACATTTTTCTGTATAAATTATCTAAACTTTCAATCATTTCTATACAACTATACGTATAACTAAATTATATATTTTAACTTCATTTTTTTATTCTACATTATTACTTTTATCCTATCATATATTTTTTCATTCAAAATATTTTTATATGAAAAACTTTTAATCCTAAAGTTTTATCACTTCACAATCACACTTTGAGCATGTTTGGAAAGTGATAAAATTTTTGTATATATGATATAATATGAATAATAATGAGGAGTGAGTGTGTTTAGGAAGTAATACAATTTTTTGGTATAAAAGTTTTTGAAATGAAATAAAATGATATCATATAATATGGGTAATAATAATAAGTGAATAGAATGAAGTTAAAATAAATAAGTTAGTTGTATGAGTAGTTATGTTGAAATAATTAAAAAGTATAACAAATGTACAAAAAGAAGTGAAGAAATAATTTTAAAAAATGATAATTATGTAAAATGAAAAATTTTAAATTGCTAATGTATTTGGAAAGTGATAAAGCTCCTGCTAAAAAGTTTTTTGTATAAAAGTTTTTAAAATTGAAGAAAATAATGTGACATAATAGGGATCATGATAAGCAGTGAAGAAAATAAAGTTAAAATAAATATGTTAATTATACCGGTAGTTGTGTAGAAGTGATTAAAAAATAAGATAATTGTATAAAATGACTTGAAAAATAATTAAAAAATAGAGTAGTTATAGAGAGTGAAAAGTTTTAGATTAAAAAATGTTTATTTGAAAATTTTTTATGTGAACACACAACCTAACAAATTTTGCTTATGGTTAAGCATACCTGAGAAATTTATTTTTTATGGTAAATGATGCCTCAAGTTTCATTCGTTAAAAAATTTAACATACTGTTCGGTGGCCTCTTCCACAAAGTAAAATAATTATGATACTTGTTAGTTCAAATTCAGCCAATGCATGGGCATCTTGGTTATCATTACCAAGAACATAAGTGAAGAAGATTTATCTTAACTCAATAAAATGTGATTTTTAGATTATTAGAATTGGTAGGAAATTGTCTTGGGTACTGGCCACTACGAAGTACGTGAGAGGCTTCAATGAAAAGTGAATGAAATAAAAGTATCCCGTGAAAAAGGTAGTGTGTTAGGATTTGAAGCAGTAGTATTGAAAAAAAAAAAGAGATGTTTACAAATTTATCTACCGAATTTGATCAATACTGCTTTTGTATTCCTAGGTTTAACCAAAAAATAAGAAATTTTTTACAAATATGTTTATAAAATTTGATCATTATTACATTTGTATTTCTAAATTTCTCAAAATTGCAAATATATACGGAAAATTTACATAAAATTACAAGAATGTCTCTCCCATTAGGAGACTGTTAAAATTTTTTGTAAAATAATGATAATGCTCTTTAAACCAAGGAGAGACACTTATAATTTTTGAAAATATTAAGCATATTTATAAAAATCTAAGATAATAATAATATACATGAAAATATAAAAATAATGAAACAACAAATATATCTATAATAGTTGCAAAAATTGCAAGTGTATATAGCTTAGCTTAAATGGTACTTTTATTATTTTACAAAAAATTCTAAAAGGATTTTAATGAAAGGGACATTAGTAATTTTATACAAATCTTGTGGATATATTTACAGTTTCAGTAAACTTAGGAACACATAGTCAACATTAGCTAAATCTTGTAGGCATATCTTCAAGAACTAAAATAACAATAATAATACATTTATATACTTGAAAACGAGAAAAATATTATTTTAGAAATAGGAAATTTCATCTGCATTCAAGCCACCCGTACACCTTAACACTCCCAAGAGGAGTCCTCGAGGTTCTGTCCTTTTCAATGATGATTCCTTCAAGAACAATGATCGACTGGAACGGCTGAATTGGAGTCACTTGCATGGGAAGTGGGAATCGCCTGATATCCATCCATCTTTCAAAATCTAATTCAGGGCAAGAGCACCAAGTGGCCCAGCCAGTTGGAGATCTTGGCAAGAGAAAGAAGACTAGAATGGATCCATTCGCGTCCCCACCATGTAGAATTTAGTCAAAAAGCGAATGAACTTGGCGCACATCTTCTTCGTAGATCGCTGCAGCCGCCATGGTGAAGAAGCTTCGACCAGGTTCTGCCAAAAGGATTCGTCCCATCGACAAAATGCACATGGGGGTGTTGCCGTGCCTCGTGTGCGAATGGAGTATGACAAGATGTCGTTAGAGAAAAAATAGCCACAATCATGGGATGCGGACCCAATGATGTGTCTGCCACTTCCGTAAACTGCTCTGCAAATGCATTAAAAAGTATCAGGTTATGACTGTCCATTTGATCGCTTATTTTCTTAAGATAATCATCAATTCAGTTATGTCGGATATAGTTTATGAAACGAAATAATGATATAACAACATATATTAGCATGTATTACTATAAACAACCTAGCTCAGTTAGTATCTACGTCTGCTGTCGGTTTTAGAACTGTTCAGAATGGTGATTGGAAAAAAAAAAAAAAAAAAACTCCTCAGAATGGGATGGAGGATCGAATTAAAGAAATATCATTGTGAGTTGGTAATAAGATTCTAAGAAAAACAGTACGTGAATTGAAATTTAAATAGTTGCACTAGAAAATGGGAGAAATAATTTCTTATTTTTTGAGAATGAGAAAATTGCGTTTTGGGAATAAAAAATCCTGTCTTACCTCATCCCTGAGAGAGAAATACAGTGGAGGGGAGGAGGGGAAAAGAGTTTTGATGCTATACAATCAACCGGCTATTAGGGTCCCATTTTCAATTTTTTCCCCCCACATCCCCGTGCATGTAATTCAGAATCATAAAAAAAGTGAATGCAATTCACATACTTAATTTTAACATTGGATATTTCATAATTTTTTTAGAGAATTCCGAAAATTTAAATATTTTTATCCATTTCACTCTCCCCCACATGAAAAATATGAAAATTTTAATTTTAAAATTTCCAAAAATACGTAGAAATATCAAGGAATGATAAATTAAGTATATAAATTATATACACTTGAGCCCATGTGAAATTAAAAAAAACCTTGAAAATTTAAAAATGGTACCAATAACAGTTGCAGCCGTTTTTATGGCTCAGGTAAAAATTCTATTTCTTTATATATAGCCTACTATTAGTATTTTATTATATAGGGGCTGATGAAATACATCTAGATGCAATTACGGATAGTTACGTCTACTTGGGAGCCCTTTTCTTTTATTGTTTTTAAAAATTTTCATGTAGATATGTGGACCCACTTAAGAGTAATCATAGCACCAAATTTGAAATTTTTTTGATATTATTTGATGCTTTTTTGAATTTTGAAAAATAAAAATAGATGCTTTTTATGCGCCGACGCATGGAAAAGCCCCCTTTTATTTTTCAAATCAAAAGGAAAACACGAAACAATGTCAAAAAATTTTCAAATTTGGGTATGGACAAGAAGAATGTTGAGCCCGCATATCCATATGAATAAAAATTTTGAAATAAGTAGAAAGGCGTCTTCACCTAGATGCAACTAGCCATAGTTATGTTTAGATGCAGGAGATCACCCCTTATGTATATTAAATTGGATCATGTGGACCCGGCCCTTAAGCCGCGCTAACCCAATTTGAAAATTTTCGATTTTTATTTCACACCTTAACTCCAGCTAAAAATCAGGTCAAAACTGGTGAGGTTCAGGTTATGCGGGTCACAAAATACGGACTAGAAGAATATTGGTTTGATCCTTTTGAGATTCTGAAAAATACTTTAAAAATGCCTTTCATTCTATTATGATTACATCCTCTATAATTATAATATTTTCTGCTCATTTCAAATTGTGTACCTGTCAAAGGTCTTGGATCCACGGGCACAACAAGCTGTTCACATTTGACAAATCTAAACGAGCACGAGGGGAATAGATCCCCTGGGCCCTGGTGCTGGGTCTAGGCTCAAGCATAAACCCCACCACTTGGGCTTGGGGTAGAAACGAGTCAAAATAATGGGATTGAAGTGCGAAAGTGCGAAACCCACCACCACTGCAGTTGCACTCAATTTTCGGACATTTCTAATTATGCTTAGGCGGCTAATAATTCTATTTTTCTGTTGTTATCTCTGAATTTCCATCATTTTAACCTTTTTTTTTAATACAAATACCTTATTTATTTTGTATTTATTTTTTCTACTCATAATCATTGTTGCTATCATATTTTGTCAACAATTTTGCCGTTTTTCATCGATTTTTTTTTTTTCCCATTTTTCCCCCTCTTTCAAACGATTCTTTATTTGCAAAAGCATATAAAAAGTTTATTCATATGGCAAATTGAGTTACATCATTTTCAATTTTGTAAATTGCCCCCACGTCCATCTTAACTCACCAAAACTCTGGCCAGCCAAAGCCTGAAGCATCCATCGAACATGAGAACAAACAAGGATTTGGTCATGGACCTCAAGTTGTCGTCCTCCATGGCAACAATGATGATAGCATGCATGGGTTCGATTCAAACTATCTTCGAGACTTCAACGAAGTCCACAGCGATCGATGCCCTTCTTTCGCCTCAGAAAAATCAAGGCTGTTCAGACCTTTTCCTAATAATGTAGCCGCTATGACAGAAAAAAGCTAATTATATCTATTTATTTTCTGAATGCTGAATATACGTTTTAGATGGCCATTTTTTATTCAACCATTCACCTTTTTGAAAATTATTTTAAGATTAATGGACAATCGCCTTTCATTCACATGGGTGACGACAAGAAATTTACTACCCCAGTGCATTTAAAACATTTAAATATTTATCAAATTAAGTATCCATGGTATTTAAAACTATTCACTTAATTAAAATTATAAATCATGTTTCAATTAAGTATTTGCGTCACTTTCACCGTAGGGTGGGTGGGTTGGAAGTCTACGATTCGAAGTTAAATTGAGATATTTATCTTGTTTATTTCTCCACTGATCATGTTGATCATCCAATATTAGTGACATAAATTTTTTTTTTTTTTAAAAAAACGTGACTTAATAAAAGCCCATCATGCTTCAAGGGTGCACTGATACGTGATGTGCAACCACTCATTCTCAATGTTCTCAGAACCTGAGCAGTAATCAGGTCGGCGAAGATATTTGTTTGGTCAGAAGCCGTTCAAGGATGCAATCCCTAACAGGCCCTTAATACCATTAACTTAAAAAATAGAATCGATATTGTTTAAAGATGGCTCGAGCCGGAAGTGGTTCATTTTATGCATTAACGGTTCCGAACGGTTATATATGGATCTGACATCCAGCCGGTTCGGTCTGGGTCCGACCACAGTGGTTCTCACAACAACGAAGACGCGAAGTCCATGAAGCAACTTGACCTCACCTTACAGTAAAAGAGACACAACAGAACAGAGAGAGATGGCTGATAAAAAAGAAGCAAATGCTTAAGCAACACGGCTTTTCATTAGATTCGAGAAAATATAACTTATCTTATTCCACCGTGCTATGGCCTACAGGTGAATTTCCTTTATCTCCAAAAGATTATTCAAAAGTTAAAACACACATGGAAATTGTAGGTAATAAAGCAACTATTAATAGCCTTCAAAACTCATAAATAATTAACCAACCCATGGCCAGAGGCATGTGCTGCCATGCCCCGCACAACATAGGTTCAAATCTTCGGCCATATAGTGCAGGACCAATAGTCTCCATATGAGTATGGAACAATCAAAAACTTATAAATAACTCAATCTAAGTAAATCATTTAGGAAGTTTAATAATTTAAATTTTCAGTCTTATTAATTATGAAAATTCTAATTTTAGAAAAGTTGGAGGCTTGGAGCAAATTTAAAATCATTCAGAGGCATTCGAGAGATCTATTATTTAAACTTTAAAGCTGGAGAGCCTCTTCGGAGCCCGGGACTGAGAAGCGAGAACCAAGGGGTCCACTAAGGAGGTGGGCTAGATTCCAATACATCATCACAACGTTCGTGGGCTCAACCCAATCCAAGTTGAGAAATGAGATGCTCGATCCGTTTCTATTTATTATTCCGATCTACGCTGGCCATAACGTGTAATAAGCCCACAAATTGTATGTGAATAAAATCTGATATCGGAGATACATGGATTTGTAATGGAAATAGTTTCAATGTGATAGTTTAAAAAATTACATTGGTATGTCTTTTTTTAGTGTCGAAATTCTAAAGTCTAGATCGAAGGCTATCCTTGTTTTTCCCTAAAACATAAGCCATGGGATAAGAAATCTGACAATTATTTAAATAAGTTCTAATTTCGTACAGCAGATAAAAGAAAGTCCTTTTTCCAAAAAATGCTTTTACATATTTTTATGGGCTTTTTCTCAAATATAACTATTATGTTTGACGCTAATCTTAAATATACATATAAAGTTTTTAAAATTCTAAATATAACCATTACGCTTGCATTTAATCTTAAAATGTTTACTTTATAAAAAACCATTAGTTAAATTAGTATAAATGCTCAAAATACTTCTATTATAAAATAATAAATGATGAAATAAAATAAAATTATGACTCTTTGTATTTATAACATGTGCTATTAAGGTATATATGAGTTATGACATTCAATTTTTTAAATTTTATTATAAATTTCAAGCATGTATTAGTAATTTCGCATATTTATTAATAACATTAACTCACGAAATAAGCATTTTTGAGACTAAATGCAAATGTAGTAAATATATTTAAAAATTTTAAAACTTTACTGACATGTTTGAAATTAGGACCAAACATAACATGTAGATTTAAAAAAGATCTTTCTTTTATTTTGAAACAAACCCATTAAAAAGTTTATGTGTGCTGAAAATTTCAAGTCAAATCTCTAGGCTTATCATTGGAATGGGTTTACAATGTACATTCCATGGGAAATTCATGCCTCTAATGCTGATTTAACTCTTGTCTCTTTATATTGATATTATTATTTTAGTTGTTTTTCCATATCTTGTAGATTTATCTATTTTACAGTCTGCAGATGACGTTTAAATGTACATATATTTTTTATCCCATTTCCGGAACATTCTTCCTATCTATAGCGACCTCATTGTTACTTTCCAACTAAAGTTTACGAACAACTAATTACTTTACGTATTCTTCCTACTATTGTCGCTATTTTTTCCTTACTTTTTCATATATTTCCATACAAATTGCTCTGCGTATTGCAATATTATCTAGTATATTACTAATCAATATATGAATCGTTAACATATAAAATTTAAAAGCTTTTCGAATTTTTTTTTCTCAATTTTCTCCACTACCCAGAGAAACCATAGTATTAGTCAAAGTTGGTAATTAAAAATAAGGAGAATGATTTTTAAGAAAAGTACTTATAAACTAAGTAAAACGAAAATTGGCAAAGTTTTGCATTTGCCTTTTACGTCATTTCTCACAACCAAACGAGAAGAGTCGTCCACTGCGTAAGTTGAGCCGTTGACGTATGCATTGCCGAAACCATTAATGAAGCTGTCTCAGTTCACGACGTAGACCGCCGCCGCATCAAGGACTAGGCCTGGCCGGAATCGTGACTAAGCGCATTATCAAGCATTATAATCGGTCGTGCTTGCTCACACGTGTGGCTAGTTCCGTTTGGCGAATGTTTTTGTGACTAGTTTGCAACTTTGCACTTAGCGCCAACCAACGGAAATACGGAACGAAGAGTTAAAAAAATAAAAATATAAAAATGACGCAGTGCTGGGCAAGTCGTCTTTCGTTCCGCTTATAGCAGTGGCCGCTGTTGTAGGGAGAACCGGGGGCGTCGTCCTGGATCCTTCACGACAAAGTAAAACAGACGCAGGCGAACCTCCGTAGGAGGAAGCGGCGAAATCCAAACTTGCGAGTCCTGCGGATTTCTACGCCAGTCTTCCAACTCTCTCCTTTTCTCGCCCTGCACACCACTCGTCAATTCCCCTGACTAAATCTCCCGATCCTTTCTTCTCATGCTTTTCACTCCATCTACTTTCCATTTCTGACCGGAGAAACCCTCGAAATGCATTTCAAGATTCTTTTTTCAGGGCACGTCTTTGAAGACTCGCAATTCTTGCATTTCTAGGGTTCTGGATCTTGTCGGAGAAGTCTTTCTGCTTTACTTCTCCTTCCTTCCTTCGTCGTCATCACCATCGTCATCTTCCTTTCTCCGAAATCATGCTCTCCAATCACATTCAGAACGGGATCGAGACGGCAAAGCTTGTCTGGTCTCGACTGCCGAGTTCGGAGGACGGTGAAACAGATGATGCCGAGTCCACGGCTTTGATCAATGGGAGAGGCGATGTCGAGAGCCTTGACTACGAGATCATTGAGAACCATGCCTACCGGGAAGAGCAGGTTGAGTATCTCCGGATTTTGAGCGGAATTTTTTTATGGGATACTTTGATTGAATTTTCAGTTTTTTGATCTTTTCACGCTCCTTCTACTTTGGACGACAGGCTCTGAGAGGAAAGCTATACACGTGCTATTATGTGATGGTGAAATGGTTATTTTCGTTGCTAGTTGGCATAGGTGAGATTTGCATTTTCTTTTCTCAAGTAAGAATTGCTATTCTTAATTATTGGAAGTTATTCAAATCGGAATTTATTACTATACTTGACTTTGAGCGAGCTTAATTGTCCAATTGGTGTTTTATTTTGGTCTTAGCTGTTGATTTATCTCTTCTAGGCACTGGACTAGCCGCCATTTTTATCAATCTAGCTGTTGAGAACTTTGCCGGCTGGAAGTTCTCCGCCACTTTCAGTATAATACAGAGTTCATATATTGCGGGCTTCTTCATCTATGTATTAATCAACCTGGCGCTGGTACTATCCTCTGTGTTTATCGTCACAGAGTTTGCACCAGCAGCAGCAGGATCTGGCATTCCTGAAATCAAGGGTTACTTGAATGGTGAGTAGATTATGGCTGCTAAAGGTTTATCTATTTGTTTGTTTTTGAATGTTTTGGAAGTCAAGTATTATCCAATGGTTTGAATACTGGAAAAATGCAGTGCAGTCTTGGTACCTAGCTATTCAGTCTTACTACACCACTGAGAATTGGTGTTCTATTGCATTTGGGGGGGGTCTTGATGATTATACAGAATTCAACAATATTTAGTAATATATATGCGACTAAGATATTATTAAATCACTTCAATTCGAATTTTTAATTCCATTTGTTCCTCATCTTGATGATTTATATAAATCCAATTTCAGTGTTATAGTACTATATATTCTACTAAGACATTGAAAATCATTTCAATTAGAGTCTGTTGCGGACACTGTTTAAAGACTATTAAAAACGTGTGTAAAATTTGAAATTTATTTAGATTCATTCACTCAAGAATTGAAATGTTGGTCTTATAAAAAAAAAGAATTGAAATGTTGGAGAATCACATACAGTCATTCTTTTAGATGAAATGAAACTTCAGATGATTTGGATGTTAAAATGGTGCAGGTCCATCTAACAGTCAACCAAAATTTCAATGGGTTGAGATTCACTATCATATGATTTTAAGTTTTTTGATTAACATGAGGTTTTGATTGAGATGATATTTAAATATCTTGTTGAGAAAATAATTATAAGATCAATGATCATGGATGAAATCAAAATGGAATAGTGATAGCAATTCACTTTGGCGGTGAATGCGACATGGAAGTATTCCATATTTATGATTATGCTGAAGGAATTGAGTGATATTAATATGAATAATTGTGCAGGTGTTGATACGCATGGGATCCTTCTATTTAGAACTTTGATTGGAAAGGTCTGGTTGTTTTACTGTATTTTTTATTTATTATTGTAAGTTTTGACTATCACATGTTCTTTTATTGTTCAGATTGTAACTATCGACAAAACTACATGTGCAGATATTTGGAAGTATTGGTTCAGTGGGTGGTGGACTTGCATTGGGCAAGGAAGGCCCTCTTGTCCACACTGGTGCTTGCATTGCTTCTTTACTGGGACAGGTGAGCAAAATTGTGCATAGAAACTGAAATTTATCCATAGATTTTGGAACAATGTGGCATATATGGAATTTTTTGCAAAGAACTTTGCAGTTTGCATTGCAGAAAGAGTGTTTAATATGTTTTAGTTGTATTCAGGGTGGATCCACAAAATATCATTTGAGCTCCAGATGGCTGCAAGTATTTAAAAGTGATCGAGATCGTCGTGATCTTGTGAGTAATTTTTCTACTGCTGAAATTTGTTTCACATGAACATATTGATGTAACAATTGTTTCACATTTCGTGGGAGTGAGAACGTGGAATCACATCCCTTTAAGTAATAATGTAATCAATCTATCCATCAGATGCATTGTTCCAATTTTGGGTTTAGAAGCAAAATTGTGGCAAATCTTTGACTCAATGGGACCATAACAAGGCCAACGAGGCTTAGCCTCGTTGGTAACTCAGTTGCCTGCCAAAGGGGCAGCGTGAGTTTGATTCACTGCCAGTGCAGTGCAAATTTTCAGTTGCCACCCCCCCCCCCCCCACCCCCCCGGGGTCTTTATATAAGATGTCTCTCCAAGTGTGAGAGTTGTGAAAGGGCTTGATTTGTAATATCTGTCACATGTGTGTATAATACCAATCAGAAAAAAAAGGGGGTCCGTAACAAGGAGTTGATGGAAGGTACCACCTGATGCGGATAGAGTACAACACTCGAGACACATAAGAAAAGCAAATTTGGCATGATGATAATTGTCTCATCACGATGATGGTGATGAGCATATACAGGGAGCTTGCATGATTAGAAAGAGTTTTTATCAGTTCCAAAAAGTTAATTGTCCTCAGTTTTGAGTTATATAGTTTTACCATAATTTTCGTTATTCTCTTCATGATTTGATTCCAAGGCATTAAAATAAGTAACAAAGTAGTGTCAATTCAAAAGTAATTTACTAAATATAGGAGGTATTCCTAGTTTCTTCCCCTTAGTTTTTACATCGTATTTGTTGTGATTATAAACATCTCCAGATAATTCACACATAAACAGAAACACAAAATAAATTTAAAAAGCAAATTTAGTCTTCCTTTTGAAGCAGTAAAACAGATTCTCTCAAATTCAGGATGGTTTTGTATCAGTTTGGTATTAGAGCTTGGGTCTAGAATTGTGGCAACATGATCAAGAAGTTGTTTTTGAGGAGAATTGATAAACTTAAAAAAGGGGATGAAAGAGTTTATACCTTGGAGCTGAAAATTTATCAAGTGATTTTCAACATGTTAGCAGTAGTGTCAAAGAGGGAAGCACATTTTGAGAAAACTCTTCCATCACCTGGAGCAAACATAAAGGTCTAGTCTAGAATTAAGATGATCCGATGCTTTAATCTCATATATCTTTAGATGATAAATGAAGTCGTGGTACACAATATTTTAGGGCCTATTCAGTCCTGCGTTTAGATGAGCATGGATGTGCTTTTTTAGCAAATGCAAAAGACTTTTGCATCCTGTTTTGGCCAAGCTTTACTATCTCTCTCTCTCTCTCTCTCTGGGCTGATTTTGATTTCAATATGGTTTCTATACGGAAGAGATCCTTCGTCATCTTAGTTCAGTCTTTTGCAAACTGATTGATTACAACCGGAGTCCTGTTCCATTTTTTGAAGAAGTTTATTTTAAAAAGAAAGCCTGCAAAATTGTCACCGATTGTGTTTGTTTTGCTAAATAGGAGGAAATTGGCCTCACTAAGCCAGACGTGATATTTTATATTCTTTTGATTGTCTCTGACGTTATCTCCTATTTTCATGTCTGGAGTGTATTTATTTATTTCTTTGTTTATTTTTTATAATTTGACAGGTCACTTGTGGATGTGCAGCTGGTGTTGCTGCTGCTTTTAGAGCTCCAGTTGGAGGTGTATTGTTCGCATTGGAGGAGGTTACATCTTGGTAAGCCAGAATTTTTATTTTCATAGACAACTAATCCCTTGATTACTTAAAAAGAAATTGCTTATTGAAAGGGTCATTGATGGGGTTCCATCTGTCACATTAAACAGGTATTTCCAATTTGTTCTGTTCTTGGGAATCTGATGCGGTTTTTTCTTGAAAGGTGGAGAAGTCAACTGATGTGGCGTGTCTTCTTTACTTCCGCTGTTGTGGCTGTTGTGGTACGTTCTGCCATGGGGTGGTGCAAGAGTGGAAACTGTGGTCATTTTGGCTCTGGTGGTTTCATAATCTGGGACATATCAGGGTTTGTGTTTAACTTGCACTCCCTAGTTTGCCATACCATTTGTCTAAATGTCTGTCGATTGCTTGCTATTTATTATGTGTGTTTATAACTGCAATTTTGCTCTTCAGTGGACAAGAAGACTACTCGTTCCAGGAATTATTACCGATGGCCATTATTGGGGTTATTGGAGGCCTTCTCGGTATGATCTTTGCAGGTTATGCTTCTATTTCTAATTTGTTGAATTGCAAGATTTTTATATTCTGCTGTTTCTTTCTCAGGAGCCTTGTTTAATCAGCTTACCCTTTACATTACTCGCTGGCGTCGAAACTTTTTACATAAGAAGGGAAATAGAGTTAAGGTAAGTTTTAGGTGTTTGGATATTGCCTTTGAGTAATACAATGATTTCATCTTCTGTGTTGTATATTTTCAGTTTGATTGGTGTGATCGTTCTTGCAATGCTGCAGATTATTGAAGTGTGCCTCATATCAGTTATCACCTCGCTTATTTCCTTTGGATTACCACTTCTAAGAAAATGCAGTCCATGCCCAGCCTCAGAGGTTGAATGCCCTCGTCCCCCAGGAACGTATGGAAATTATGTAAATGTGAGCATCAATTATAAGCTGATAATTCTTTTAAAATTGTTGTTGGCTAATTTTCGTTTTAGTTATGCTACCTTTTCCTGTACCTATTTAGTTAAGAATATTTATGGAGAATGGTTTTTGTGTTTCATTGGTATACAACCATGGATTGTTTTAAATATCTTCTTCATGCACAAAAATGTTATTATACACATTTGGAGGACATTTTGTGGTGCACAGTCACAGTCTAAAAATTTTGGGCACTGATTACATGTGGATCTGCAATATGGCCAATTTGATCTTTACAAAAAATGCTTGCCTGAGCCCTTAGCATAAGTGCTTCTCTTTTTCAATCAGGCACTTACAGGATGAACAATTGAAAAAATTGAGAGATTTTATTCTTTAGATTGTTGTCATAATTAGTAATTTCCATCCCTTATGCGTTTGTATTTTTTGCATCTTTTTTTATCACCCAATGATATGGTCTTTGCAGTTCTACTGTGCAAAAGATAAGGAGGAATACAATGATCTGGCAACTATTTTTTTCAACACTCAGGTTTCATGGATCTGCATTGACCTTTTATTTCATTCCATGTTTTTAATTAAAAATGTTTTTAATCATTTTATGTTTTAAATGTTCCATGTTTTCTTCTGCAGGATGATGCTATTCGCAACTTATTCAGTGCAAAAACATTTCACGAGTACAGTGCTCAGAGTCTTCTGACCTTTCTCGTATGCATTTTGTCTTTTTTTTTCCCCCCTTCTTGTTACAAAGCAATTCCGTGTTATATTTTATTATGCTATATAATATAGAACACTTGAGGTGGAATTCTCTTTTAGAACAACTAGTTATTCTTTTCATTTGTCTTTATTTTCGATGATATTATAGCGAATTTAATGCCTTTTATTGTCTGGCTCAGAAAAAAAAAAAAACTATTTCATCAATGACGGCTTTAATGTGACAGCCATAGTTATTGAATCTATGTTAAACTTAAACATGCTTGGAAGTCCATTGAATGAATTCAGGTCTACCACCATACAAGATGTGCTTTTCCTCAGGTGAATATCTGTTGGGCCACGTTTGGTAATGTGTGTGTGTGGGAACCATGGTTTTCCCATAGGATTTGGTTTCACAAGGCCAATCATTGCTTCATCAATCACACTATTTTTTCCGCTTTTACCCCTACATTCCAATCATTTTCCCTACCAACTACATACATCAAATCTATTTATTCCAACTGTACCCCTATTATTTTCTATCAATCACACATTTCTCAAAATATTCTCTTTCCATTTCCCACCATTTTCCGCAATCCCACAATTTTACACATTACCAAAATGGTGTGTGTTTTGTGCTGAAGCAAGATGATCCAGACTCTATTGCACCAAAAATGCAAATATGAGACTTTTGTGGGAGATCAGACTGTGCATTCGCCCTCTGTCAGAAATATTTTGTCAGAATGTTCTCCAATGCGTATCTCTAACATTCATATGCTAATTTAATGGAAGCATATAGTAGCTATTGGGTTTATATCCTTCCAGGAGCATGCTAAGTTATTTAGTTGTTTCTTTGCAGGTGATGTTTTATTCCCTTGCTGTAGTGACATTTGGAACTGCAGTACCAGCTGGCCAGTTTATTCCAGGAATAATGATAGGATCCACTTATGGGCGTCTTGTTGGCATGTTTGTGGTCAATTTTTACCAAAAACTCAATGTGGAGGAGGGCACGTGAGTAATGTTTCTCTCTTCTATCAATTGATTCTGATGAGTTTATATGCAATAGCTGTTTTTTCTTTCTTGCCTGGGCCAAGAAAAGAACATCTTACTATCAAAGATTTAGATTATGCCTTGTTTACAAGAATTCCAATGTATGATTTCTCAGGAAATCAGGGAAGATAGGAGTTACTACTTTGTTACTCTCTCCTGCATCTTTCCCTTTTTTGTGTCTACTTTTGTTGGAATGGATAGAGGGTTGGTCTTCAGAAGTTGGTCTGTACCTGTTTTTGGAATTGCTGAGTTTGATGTCTCCTTGTGACTTCTTATATTTGTTTTCCCTCCTTTTTCTTGGCTGGGTGTTTGATTTATCTCTGCCATCTATGGCCTGCACACATTGTTTTGTGTCTGGATTTATAAAGGTGGGATATTTTACTGTTTTGTTTGGTTTTATTATCTGAACTTGAGGTTGTCCAATTTTTTTCGACCAAATGTTCTCAATGCTGTCTATCTAGGGCTTATATTTCAATCTCTCTTCCAATAAAGAGATAACAAACAGCACTATTTTTTGATGTCAGAAAAAACATTACAGTGGACATATTAGCAAAGAGATGACTTGTAGGTGGTAGTCTATGAGAGTCCGTTTTGTTCTCACTCCTTAGGAGACTCTGGCAATACTCTTTCAGCCTATAGGAGTTGAGTGTTAATCCCATTTACAGAAACAAGGTTTTCTGTCTATTATTATTTCCTTTGCTTCTGTTCTTTTTGAGACCTATTGAGATCTCGTTTTCTACTTTGCCTAATACTTCCTTATCAATGTCATACACGCTGTTGTTGTTACCTTGGATGAGTTATCTGATTACTCAAGAAAACTTGTCAGGTATGCTCTCCTTGGTGCTGCTTCTTTCCTTGGAGGTTCTATGCGGATGACGGTATCCCTTTGTGTCATAATGGTTGAGATCACAAATAATTTGAAGCTTCTTCCTCTCATCATGCTTGTTCTTCTTATCTCAAAGGTATGCCTTTTAACATAATACAATCTAATCATCTTCCTTAGTGACACAAATTGTGCAATATGACTGATTTTTCTTTTACTGCCACAGGCGGTTGGTGATGCTTTCAATGAAGGTCTCTATGAAGAGCAGGCTCGTGTGAGAAACATTCCATTGCTTGAGTCCAGGCCAAAGCAGTATATGCGGAAAACAACAGCGAAGGAAGCCTGCAGGAGCCAGAAGGTCAATTTTGTTGAAAGGCTTTGCATATAATGTTTTTGAATTACTGCATTCACTTTCATGTAACTTTAACCTGTTTGTTTTTTAATCTTTCAAAGGTTGTCTACTTGTCCCGTATCATTAAAGTTGCTGACATAGTTTCTATTTTGAGAGGCAATAAACACAATGGATACCCCGTGAGTTGCCATGATATTTTCTTTAAGATATGTGCTTCTTAACTTTAAAAGAATGAATCACTTACTTTGGGTTTTTGTCTGGATGCAGGTGGTTGATCGGGCGCATAATGGTGAGACACTTGTTATTGGACTAATACTTCGGAGGTAGCAAACTTACTTATTCACTTTATAGACAGTTGTGTCTGGTACATATCGGCAATAGAAATTCAAATTTGATATCTGCTTAATTAATCACATGTTCTACTTTTAACAAGCATGATGATCAGGATCTGTCACCAGTTATTCCTGCTATGACCTGAGAATGCACTGGCTGATTGGGCTCTGAACACAAATGAAAGAATCAAATTGGGAGAAAAACAGTTCACAGTCACCATATAAATTTGGCATACACTAGCATTGCTGGTGGAACACATGATTAATGGCTTTGATTTTGTTGGATGCTTATATGTCAGTGTCAATGTGTAAGGCATGGTAGTAGCAGGATGCATGACATGCATTCGAAATGCACATTCTCTGTTCAGAGAGATTTATTGGAACAGGAAGGCTGATTAAATTGTTCGTTGTGCAGTCATTTGTTGGTACTTCTGTATTCAAAGGTTGATTTCCAGCATAGCCCTTTTCCAAGTGATCCAAGAGGTGGATCTATCCCGATAAGGTCTTTGATGCTCGTAACTTCTTTTCACAGTTTCATTTATTTAGGCGTTAACTAACTTCTTACTAAATTCAGGCACAATTTCGGTGAATTTGCAAAACCTGTATCAACTAAGGGAATGTCTATAAATGACATCCACTTAAGTCAAGATGACTTGGAAATGTACATAGATCTTGCCCCTTTTTTGAACCCTTCCCCATACATTGTCCCAGAAGATATGTCTTTGGCAAAGGTGAGCATTAAGTTGATGCTATCGAGTTTTCTTTTTGTCGTTTATTGTTTTCTGGGTAAAAAAAAATCTTTCAACTTTTGTTTTAGAATTGATAATGAATACCTTGCATGCTGTTGTTTGTACAGGTGTACAATCTCTTCCGTCAATTGGGATTGAGGCATATTTTTGTTGTCCCTCGTCCTTCACGTGTTATCGGCGTGATTACCAGGAAGGATCTACTGATTGAGGTATTTAAGATCTGTCAGCCCTCTTTTCTACTTAGATGGAACTTCTCATCTTGACGTTTATGGTATATTGTTGCAGGAAAATGAGGAGGCATCAACTTTGGAACTGCAATCAACTAGTTTAAGGTCCTGATGCAGCAGCCCGTTCCATATCGCTTCATTAAACTTTCTTGGTAACATTACAGGAGAAGATATTTATTGTTGGTCTATTCCCTGTAAATCTTGTCCACATGTTTTGATCTGGTTACTATCTTCTCTGTCTCTGACATGTTGTGATGCAGTATGAGATGACAAAACTGCTGTTTCTACACTCACAGCGTCTGAACCATTTGGAAAGGGAGGACTGTGTGAGAACACATCTTTAATCTAGGACTTTGGTTCATACACATTAAACACAACCCTAGGATTGATGTGGGTTTTCAAAAATTGCGTGAGATGCTTTGTTGACAGAGAGTTCCACCAATGATTGTTTTCCACCCATTTCAAATGACCTATCGAGGTGCTGCTCGTGCCAGAGGTTCTTCTTTGAATGCTGATTCACACCCATGAACAGTTGCTGCATTTTGGAATTTGGAAAATATCATCTTTTCCTCTTCTAAATCCTTCTTAGCATTTCAATGGATTCTTTGTAACTGCCTCAAAGACCATTTCGTTCATTGGTTGTTCGATTCCTATAATCTATTTTCCTTCTTTTTCATGAGATTACATTGCATCGAGGCATTGTTTGGCATGGAGGATGAAGTAAGAACTTCAATCTCAGATTACTATCTTCACCTAGTTTGAGTTCACATTTGTAGTTCCTAGAGGTCAGTTGCTGTTTGAAATCCTAGGGGTGAAAAAAAGAGTTTTCAGGATTGAGTTGATTCCATTGGATTTCATGCCAACTTTTGGTTCCACAGCCTTTCAGAAAGGAAAGGATAATCAATGTAAAAGAAAAACGATGTTGTCAATGATCATTTATAATCCTTGCAAGGATGCATTTGGTGGTCCAATTAAATAGCAAAAAGATTAAAAAAAAAAAAAAAGAACTTGCTACAAGACTCTGGTCTTTGTTTGGTTGCATCAAATATCATGAAGTTTACAATTATTCATTTTAATTTTATCCTTAATTTACTATGACTCAAATATTATAGCTGCATAGTTTATCACTTTTTTATTTGACCAGAACACAATTCGTGGGATTCATATTGCTGACCCTAATTAGTTGGATAAGGTTCATAATTTTGGATGTTACATTTGGTATTTTAATCAAGTGTTGGATGAAATACTTGAATTAGTTTCCGTAGGATAGTTTATACCCCACATGCTGGTTGGTTTTTGTAGTTTCTATGTAGTGACATTCATGCTTTGGCTCAACAAGGCTTGGACATGCTGTTCTTTGAACATTTTACCCTTTGTATTTTCTTGTGTGGTTTGTGCATGGAATGATGCACATTATCTTAAAGTTACACATGCTATTTGGTATCATCGTATTATGCAAGTCTGGAATTGCTGCCGGACCATTAATTTAGCCCATCAATGCCAGAATTTCTCCTGGCTGTTTTCAGTATCTAAGCCTAGGGAAATTTACTGCCTACTCCCCTCCTTTTTCTCCCTTTTCTTGGTTATTTTATGTACTAAAACTTGTACCTTTCTTGTTTGGCAGAGCTCATGTTCGTGATAGAATATTGGGTGGAAGCCAATTAGATTCAGAGCAGCGCCCTCTTCTTGACAGTCTACTGATCCAAAGATAAGATCATAATGTTGAAGATTTTTTTTTTTTTTTTTTTGCCTCCCACTCTTTGATGTCGAAGGTTGGTGATCAATTGGTTCTTCTCCAGCAACGGTCGACAATACGTCAATATCCGTCTTCATCCTCCGCCTGGTTGTAACTTGTAAAAACTGCAAAAGAGTAGTGTAGGGTATTGCTTTGCCTGCATAAACATCATTTAAACGGGAATAGAAGAAGAGTGTATGTACAAGGCTTCGAATCACACGATTATTTTTCAAATAGAAAGAAATAGAAATACTTCTTCAGAAAAAAATAGAGATAATATGAATTCCCTTAAGCTATGTGCAGACCCATTCAGAGCAGCGCCCTCTTCTTGATAGTCCACTGGTCCAAAGATAAGATCATAATGTTGATGAATCTGTTTCTTTTGCCTCCCACTCTTTTGATATTGAAGGTTCACAATCAAGTGTTTCTTCACCTGCAGTGGTTGACAACATGTCAATATCCCTCTTCATCCCCCTAACCCCCACATAAAAATCATCTAAACGGGGAAAGAACGAGTGTGTATGCACTAGGCTTTGAATCCCACACGATTTTCGTTCAAATAGAAAGAAATAGAAATAAAATAGATTCCCTTTAGCTCTACTGCAGCCTTATCTTCCTGGAAATTCCGGCCGTATCGAGGTTTACATGATGAGATGCCATCATCTGCTTTTCACACGGATGATTTCTATCGTGAAAGACTTAAGACTTTTTAACTTTGTTGCTTGGACGTTAATACCCAGAAATTTTATTGTATTCCTCTCCAACAATTTTTGATTTTGGGCCGACGTTTGATTTGTCATCTTTGCATCGAGGCCAGTATCAACTGAAGAAATCCTCCCAGAGTTGTTATGGCCATGCAGCCCAGTTCCTACTCTAACTAGTTAATTAATTAATATCGTTATTAGCGGATGAAGACATGCGAAGGAGATTGCGGTGAATACTGCGTCAATGAATTATGAGATTCACGGGAACTGTTCGAGTCTTCCTTCCAGGCATGTATCCCGTGTGCCTCATGTAAATCCATCCGAAGTGCTCTTTTTCTTTCCTCCGAAATCTTTGAGTAATGATTCCATGTGGCCTGCTCATTTCCATGTATTTTTTAATTTTTAATTTGTTTTTTAATAAAACTGTTATCCTGAATGTGTTTAATTCATATATAAGGTTTTCCATTTCGAACACGTCCATGTATTTTTTCCTTAAAATTTGAACATTATGGGTATTTTAATAATTTTATGAGGTATAAAAATGACTAAAATACGTATGATATTTGAAATTAAAAAATATATACACATTTTAAAAAATGATAAAATTTTAATATGAGTTAAACACACTTGAATAACAGTTTTATGAAGACATAAAAATATAAATATAAAAAAGGATAACTGATCGCGTGGAATCATTACTGAAGATGGTTTCGTATATCCTGTGGCGGCTAATGCCTCATTTAAAGAATTGCTCCTTTTCGTTTCCTTAAAATCTTTTCTCCTTTCTACTGCAAATCTGCAATACAATGTACGATCCCATGTGTGGACTGGGGAGGACGTAACCTGGGGAGTCTTGCGTGGGAGAAGATGTCAAGGTTGCTTCTTTTTTTTATTGGAATATATTTACATACATCTCAACACATATTACACTGAAGGTCTGAGACATTCTTACAAATCTGGAGACACTGCTCCATTAAATAATCAGAAAGACACAGCTTCCAACAACCAAACGGGAGACCACTGTTCCCATAAACAACCGGACAGGAGACTACAGCTCCCACTAATAATTTTTCCTCATTTCTGGCCAAAATCCAAATGCTGGATTCGAACCCACTACCAGCGCTGCTCAGATTCTTATAATGCCCGCGCTGACCAACCGAGCAAGGCTCGGTTGGTGTCAAGGTCGCTTTTTTTTTTTTTTTTGATAAATCAAGGTCGCTTCTTAAGTGTGTGTGTGTGTGCTTTTTTTTATGAGAAGAATTTTTCTTAAATCTTAACTATGTAAAGCAAATAACTATCGAATAGTAAAGAATTGAAAGAAATGGAAATTGGATTGGATTCTTCTTGCTTTCTCTGGTACATCATATCTCTATTTAACCCTATTACTGCACATCTTAGCTGTCTAAGGGCTGTGAGTACGCACTCAGGTACAAGTACTTACTTTTTTAATGTTTTTAAATTTTTTTTTACACAACTATTAATCTAAGTGTATTTAATATGTGCATCAATTTTACCAATTTTAAAATTTTTAATTTTATTTTTACACTTTTTAAAATCAGTGGCATTATTAATAGGTCCTTTAAAGTAGGCTAATCCTCTTAGGCCGGCCTAAAAATATATTTGTAGGTATTTTTTCAGTTTTTTTTTTGCATACATGTTAAATTATGTATATTGAATCCATAAACTAAGTTTTACTATTTTAGGACATTTTAAAGTATTTTTAAAAGATTTTTAAACACAATGGCATTGTTGTAATTTTTAGTCAAACTTAGTTTATAAATTCAATATACATAGCTTAACATGTGTGCAAAAAAAAAAAACTGAAAAAAATACCTACAAATATATTTTTAAGCCAGTCTAAGTTAATCATTTTCCTAATTTAAGATGTCACTGATTTTAAAAAATTTTAAAATTTTAAAATATTAAATATACTTAGATTAACAATTTTGTAAATTTTTTTTAAAAATAAATGAGTTAAATACACCGGGTACACCGAACCTAATTGCACCGAGAGCCTTCAGTCATTAACGACCGCTATAAAGGCTACACGCGTGACTAATTCAGTCACGTCCCGCAAGCCAATCTTAAGAGCTTCCCTGTTCCCTACCCGCGTAAGTGCATCAAAAAAGACACAAGAATCATTTAATGGATGTTGGATTTCCTAATCTTTCACCAAACATCTGTCTCCATCCCCCCTCCTACCTCCCTTCACCACAGCAAAAATGAATGCATAAAAAAGACAACGATCCTACAATATCGATTATAACTGCGAGTTGTTATAGACTTGGTTAGGCAACAACTTTCATCGCCCGACCACCATCATCAGAATCCACAAAACTCTTCCAAAATGGATGACGCTTCCAAACCTTGTCCATCATCTCCTCGATGGGCACACCCTTGGTTTCCGGGAGTAAAAAGACGACGAAGAGGCCCATGATGAAGACCCAGACGGAAAAGAAGACGAAGATGCCGTACTTGAGGTGGCAGAGCATCGAGAGGAAGGCCTGCGCGATGAGGAAGGTGAAGAAGAGGTTGACGCAGACCGTGATGCTCTGCCCCGCCGATCTCGTCTCGAGCGGGAATGTCTCGCTGGGGATGAGCCATCCCAGAGGGCCCCACGACCAGGCGAAGGACATCACAAACGTGCACACCATCACCACCACCAGTATGGCGTAGAAATGGCTCAGGTTCTCGCTGTGGTCCTTCATCTTTGTTCCTAGCACCACCGCTATCACTGCCTGGGAGACGAACATCTGCACCGCTGCTTGCAGCAGCAGGAATCGCCGGCCCACCTTGTCAACCGCCACGATCGACACCACGGTTGAGAGCACGTTCACGGCTCCCGTGATGACGGCCGAATACAGCGATGCGCTGCTTTTGAAGCCAAGAGTCTTGAACAACACCGGCGCATAGAACATGACGGCGTTGATACCCGTGAATTGTTGGAAGACCTGCCGCGCGAGCAACCACAAGAAGAACGTAGTAGATATTAGATACAGATATATTATATATGATGATGACTGAGGGAGCTCGAGCAGGAGCTAACCTGTAGGCATATGGCAATTATCAGCTGTGGGCGGTTGTGTTTCTTGAGGAGGTTCCTGAAAGGGTGTTTGACTTGCTGGGCCACGCGGCTAGCCTCCACCAGCTCTTGATATTCCGCCTCGACGTCCTCGATGCCTCGGATCTTCTTCAGCACTGCCTTCCCTTCCTCCAACCGCCCACGCTCGATGAGGCTGTTGGGAGTGTCTACAACAAGCAAGGCCCCAACTGTCAATAGTACGGCCGGAATCCCAGCTAGCCCAAACGACAGCCTCCAACCCCATCCTCCAGTGATCCTGCAATTCATAAATAAATCAATCTTCGTGGCTGAGATTTGAATAAGAGGAACGAGAGAGAGAGAGAGAGAGAGATCACTTGGAAGTGCCGTAGTTGACGAGGTTTGCAAAGAAAATGCCTATGGTGATATCAAGCTGGAAGAGTATGTTTAGGCCCCCGCGGATCCTCGTTGGTGCTATCTCTGATATAAATAGCGGCACAGCCTGCAAAATTATTATTATTATTTAACGAAAGAATAGCAGCAGCGAATGATCGAATGGGAAGGAGGGTGAAGTGAAACATCAGATGAACCTGATTGGCGAAGCCGACTCCACAGCCAAGGAGTATTCTTCCTATGATGAGCATGGCAAGGTCCTGGGCAGCTGCGTTGAGTACGACGCCGACGATGAAGAAGCCCCCAGCAATCAGCATCGTAAGCTTCCGTCCCAACTTTCTGGTGGTGTAAGATGCTAAAAAAGTTGCGGACAGGCCAGCCAGATACAGAGACGACGTGAAGAGCTGGAGTCCTTGGTTGTCGTATTTGCAATAATTACTGTCAGTGCCTTCTTTTGATTTTTTGTACACCAACGGGAAGAATTTTATTAGGAAATCGTCCATGGAAGTTACACCACCTGCATCCAACCCCCATATCTAATGTTACTGAAATTTCTTTTCTTGTCTCCCTTAAATTTCCAGCCAGTAGTAAAAAATCATCTAGGATGCAAGGCCAGTCATGCCTTCGTGGCTCTTTAATTAGGAATGAAATGGTTTAATCAAGACCAAGTTATAGGTCCTGCGAGCTTAAGTGCTTTACGAAGCCCGTTTAGCTTAAGCTGGAAATGATGCCCCTTAGCCGACCTGTTCGGGGCATAATCGTTTCGGTTTGACTCGGGTTGGGATCATATCTGTAAAGTCTCAGCTCAACCTACATTTAAACTTCTTTTTCAAATCCTACCCTAACATAAACTAAGTTAACAAAAATGGACAGGCTAATCAAAAGGCTGAAGCAAAAAAAAAAGAAAAAAAAAGAAAAAAGGAATATGTAAAGAACAATTTAAAAAAACTTCCACTTATTATATTTTTTACAATCAAAATTTATATATTTTATTTCATGGATCTTAATTTCTTATATATTTTTATTATGAAAATTTCCTTTATGAAGTCATGTGCAAACTCTGCTTTAAGATGGTATGAGTGACATTTTTTAGAGCTATTATATAATTACATTTATTGTGCCTAATGACAAGATATTTAAACAATAAATTTTGATTTAAGGTTATAATAACAAATAACATTCATATATTATTTAAAAGAATTTTCACTTCAAGAAATTAATATTAGAACATATAATATTTAACAATATGATTGTTAATTAATATTTTTAAGAGCAATAATATCTAATTAATACATTTGCATCCTAAAGTTACATGTCCTCACATTAATATTCCATTGTGTTGAATCTCGTATGATATATTATTTTTTTTTTCGAAAAACGAGGTCATGTTAATCCACTCCCCTCATCAATCCATTAGTTTCGAAATCGGATTAGTTAAAAAACTAATATTATACAATTTATTTTTGCTGAAAATGACTAACCCAACCCTATCGACGGGAAAGGATCGATCAACAAATACTTTCAGGTGCTGCAGAGCGTGCCGATTATGTTAAGCCACGCGTATTATTTATGAGAGACTAAAAATGGCCTAAATTAATTACAATTCTTATCGCAATCCAATCCGATAGGGAAAGGAGACCTTTTCTAAATGGAGCGCAATCCTATGCACCCGGGTGTACTACCTATTTTTTTTTTTTACACAACGGTTAATCTAGGTTTATTTAACATATGTATCAATTTTTACTATTTTTGGAGACTTTTAAATATTTTTTTACATTTTTAAAAATCAGTGGCATTTTTAGTAATTTTTAAAAATCTAAAAAAAATATCTAAAAATAGTAAAAATTGATACATATGTTAAATAAACCTATATTAACAGCTTCATGAAAAAAATTTCAAAAAAAATAAAAAAAAATAAGTGTAGTACACCCGGGTGTATAGGACTGCGCTCCTTTCTAAACAGACTAAAAAAAACCTGTAATAAAGATAACACCATTCGAAATTCCTTTTTATTTATGTTTAATGCTAAGCTAGCTGGAAACGCGCATGACAAGGTGTGCAGCTACAAAGGAAACTACACATCCTGTATTGAAAACATTGCACAGATGGTCTAATTAAATTCATGTCAAAAAATTAGAACAGTAAGCTGGAAATGCCTTTCGCATGACAGCTGCAACCAAGGGCATTGCGGTTATTCAGATATAACCAAGCTGTTTCCAGATACTTATTACATAAATGGAAAATTCAAATTTCAAAGTACATCTACTCAATATAAAACAAAACTTACCATTTGGATTGATACGCTTCAAAAATAAAAACCAAAATATCGTGTAAAAAGCATAAGAGTACCTGCTTGGCATTATATTTTTCAGTCACTATTTCTATTTTTCAATCATTTATTCTCTTTTATACTTCATTATTTTGTACTCTCTGCCTTACTTACACACGCCCGAATGAGTGGCGCAGTGAGATTTTCCTTTGATTTCCGGAACCTTTATATCCTCCCACAGAATTTCCGTGAATAGTTACTTTTTGCTAGGATGCAACTTAGGTAGTCAAAAACATTGGTAATCTAAATGGATAGCGTATATTACTAATTTTCTACCTACGGAGTAGAGTAAGCTTTTAAAAAAAAAAAATCAGGGTAATTAGAGGCCCGGATGTTCAGAGCCAAACCGAATTATTAACGTATAAATTTAACTTCTCTTTTATGAAAAAACTATATTATTATTATTATTATACTAATTATAAACTTTTAAGTAAAATTTATATTAAAATTATGATTTTTAAATATAATATAAAGACTAGTATAAAAAACCAATTTGAATCTAAAACCCTATTTTAAGCCTTTTATCTCCATCGGAATCATTTCATAATTCCAGCAGGTAATAAGAGAAAACTTATTAAAGTTACAGGCCATGCGAAATTAAAAATGACCACAGTCGAAATACTTTTTTTTTAAAATTGTTATCGCAGTATTTTTTTATTTATTTATTTAACGTCACGGTGAAAATATGAAGTCGGCCTTTTGCAGTCATTTTCCTTTCTTTCTAAAAAGAGAAAGGATTGACCTTCATTTCTATTTGCAGAGAAAAGATTGCAAATAGATAAACGTTAACAATCAAAAACTAATTAAACGACATCAAATTTAAAATAGCTAAAGTTCAGAAAAATCAGAGAACTACGTTCGCTCAACATCTCTTCATTCCCGCAGATAAATCGATCAGTAAAAGATACTGCTGTGAAAACGATGGTCGAATCTCAGATGATTTGCAGAAAAAAAAGTCATAACGCCATGACGGATGACGGAAAGATGAGAATCTACAAAAACAAAGGTAAATCTCATGGGGATCAAAAGAACAAGAAAACGAATCCATTTAAAAGAAAGTATTAACAAAAACTCGCCTGAAATTCCTACATCGTATCCGAACATCAGACCTCCGGTGGCCGCCATGACGGAGGAAAGGATTACGATCCCCGTGATCTTGCCGCCAAAATCACCGCCGGAGCCCGGCGCTGAGAATCCTCCCGCTGGCATGATTACCAGGCTTTTCGACTGGTATACCGCAGGCGCTTGAAGAGAAGGTCGAGTAAAACGAGTGAGTGCTGCATGCCCGAATGAGAACGCCATTTTATTTATAGGGGGAGACGCGTGGTATCGATGACAAATGCGCAGCATATCGCGTGAAAATTGGAACTATAAGACCGCCTTATCGCCTTAAAGTGAGAACGGCTCCAAGTTCCCACCCAGCTCAATGCTAACCATCCAAAATTTTAATATCACTATTTTATTTCAAAAATTTTAATTACACATATTATTTTAAAATGTAATTTTAACTATTCATAGTAAAAATCATAACTATCAAATTCTTCTCATTAAAAAATACAATAGAAGATTATCAAAGATATATATTTTTAAATTGAAAAAAACTATATAGTAAGGTTTATGTCATTTGAAAGGTTATTCATTTGTATTATATATATATATATGAGTCTAAAAAAGTCTTTTTGTGTTATCAAAAGTACTGAGTATTATTTTGTACATGCTAAATATATAAATTTTAAAATTTTTACCTATTTAAGATTACATTAACATCTGATTTATATGATTTTTATTATGAACAACCAAAATTGCATCTTAAATCACGTGCAATGGGATTTTTGAAATATAAAAAAAAAATTAAAATTATGGATCGTCCCAAACCATTTACCATCAAACCCGTTCTCCATTAAAGTTGCATAAGCGAGTTAAAAAGGAAAGTGCTGCTATGCGCACTTCTTTAATGTTTTTAAAAAAATCTAAGCAATGTATTACGTTTAAAATCATTTTTAGTTTAAACATGGAATTAACTTGATTAAATCTTTTATAATTTGTAATGTTAAAAAAATTTATGTAGTTACATTTTTTGTAAATTATGTATATGATTTGTATTTGATAACCTTTAAAATTTTTAAATAAAAGTTTTTAGATATAAAAGTCTTTGAAATGTGAAAAAAAATGTGATTTTTAATAAGAGTAGTAATAATAAAGTTAAAATAAATATGGTAGTTGTACAAATAATCGTACAAAAATAAGTTAAATTAAGACAGTATAATAAGATGTGAATAAATAATTAATAGCTATGAAGATTGAAAAATTTTATACTTACGTGTTTTATGGAATGTGAGACATGCCCTATATACATACATAATTAAAATAATTTTTCATTGAAAATTAAAATAATTTCACACAATACAAATATTTAAGGAGAAAAATAATATATTACTTGGATCTTTAAAAATTTTAGTATTAAATTAAAAATGTTCACGTTTAGTTTTCTTCATCGTTTTGTTTTAAAAATTTACTATTGAATACAATTTTAGATTATAATTATAATTTCATATGTGAGACAATCTAAAATACTTATTCAAAATTTTATCCTTCCAAAATTGAATTAATTTCTGTAAATAAGATTATGGTTAGATTTTTACTTCAAAAAAATTATGGTCCAGATTACAACTATTAACGGGACGAGAAAGCCTAGAAGGGTAAGACAATTTGTGTTAATTGGTGGATGAGAGAGAGAGAGAGAGAGAGTCATTTAACCCTTTTGCCCTTACTCATTTGCCGGCAAGTCAGTAACGATCCCCTCGAGTGTAGAGTGTAGAGTGTAGACAGATTCTTCATAATCGGCTTTCTCTCTCTTGCGCGCTTGTAGGAAAACGGATTCTCCATAACTGGATTATTCCAACGTGTATCTGACGATGAACGCCCAAATTCCCACACCACCTTGAAAATTTCCAGTTTTGAACCCCCAAATTTAGGAAAGTCTCTAATTTGACTGTCGACTTTAGGAAACTTAAATTTTTTATTGTCTTTTAAATAATTTATTCTATTTTTATAAAGCAGCCAAATTATGGACATTATAATGTATCTTAAACTAAAATTCATTATTTATTTTTTATATTTAGTTGTATTTTTAATTTTCTTCAAAAAATATTTTTCTTGTTATATTTAATTCATATACTAACCTAGCATATCATACTAAGTTAATATATATAACTATAACTTATTAGTATAATTTAATGTAAGCTATATAACAATATAATATTATAATGTTATATTATAATATTATGTGATAACATTATAATATTATAAAATATAATATAACATTATGTGATGACATTATAATATTAATTAGCATTAGACACTATGTTATAATATTACAATGACATAAGTGATTATTTTTTCTCTCATCCATTACACATTATGACATTATATTATAATGCATACGTGACATTAAGTGATTAAGTCAGTATATTATTATTTTTTGATATGATAGTCATAGTAATAACTTAATATTAAGTTAAGTTGTATTAACAAATTATAATATACCTATAACATTATATCATTATAATATTATAAACATAATAAAATAATATTACAAATATTGCAATGAAATTACAATATAATATTATAATTTTATAAGTTAATACATGAATCACTACGTTAATATATTTAATTGAAGCGTGATCCCCTTGACCTAAGTGGTGGACTATTTTGGTTGGCCACAACACCTATTTTTTATTTTTTATTTTTAATAAATATGTTAAGTTTGGTCCATTAATCTATAAACTAATTTTTACCATTTTTGAATATGTCTATATGTATTTTTATTTTTAAACATAGGAGTATTGTAGTAAGTTTTAAGGTAAAAAATTACCACATTGACCCGTGTTTAAAAATAAAAAATATATAAACATATTTAAAAATGGTAAAATTTAGTATAGATTACATAAACCTAATTTAAAATGTTTATAAATAAAAAATAAAAAATAAATTAAGATCACTCCTCTATTTAATTCATATACCAAGTTAGCATATTATGCTAACTTAATTCATAATATTATATCAACTTAGCATATACTAGCTTAATTCATAAATATACTAAGTTAGTATATATAAATTAAATATATTAACTTTTGGTTATTCAATCTAGAATTTTTACTTTGCAATATCACATTTTTCATTTAATTTTACAAATCAAGTCCATGAATCCTTTTTTCTTACATTATCACAAAGGAGACCAAAACTCTTAATACGAGAGATCACAACTCCTACGAACAGACATAAGTCCCATATGGAAAGTCGACAACTTGACTAGGGTACTACCAACAAATACCTCCACCAATCAAACTAGGCTCAATTGGCGTATGTTATATTTACCTGGTTCTTAATCCACATACTAAGTTAGCATATATTAAATTAGTATAATATTGTAATATTAAGTTAGTATATTCTAAGTTAGTGGGGGTGTTTGATAGGATACTAGATTTTTGAATAAAATCTATGTATGGAATGAGAATATATAAATATAGGTTGAGAATAGTAAAAGTTGTATTGAAAATATAAAAATTTGTATTAGAAATTAGAAAATATTGATAATTGAAAAACTAGTTTGGGCATAAAAATATAGATTCCATTCAATAATCTGGTATGATTGAAAACGACCAGTCAATATATAAATTATTAAGTTAGCAACTTAATATAATATTATAATATACTAAGTTTAGTATATAATAACTTATTATAATAATGTCATACTAACTCAGTATATTGTAATAATATATCAAGTTACTAACTATACACTAAATTAATATTATAATATTATACTAAATTTATATGGATTATGATTAAGTTAGTATAGCTTTTTTGAAGTTAGATAGTTAATCCATATATATTTAAGAATTAAGTAAGTATATACAAAGGTGGTATATACTAATATTAGAAAACCTAAATTTTTTATTGTCTTTTTTATAATTTGTTTTAATTTTGTAAAGGACCCAAACTATTTACAATTTTTAAATTAAAATACATTATTCGTTTTTTACAATTAACTTATTTTTAATTTTTTATTCATAGATATGATTTTCTATGTATATTTAATCTATATACTAAGTTAGTATATTTAATCTTGAGCTCTGCTTCTATGTAATTAAGTTAAGTGATTTTATGTAATTTTTTTCTTTTTTTAGATGTTGATAATTAATATAAAATTCAATTTATTCATTATATTTATCATTATTTGCTTAAGTAGGAAACCAAGGTTCATTCAAATTAAATATATGCATGGGTCAAACTTGCTTAAAACTGGATATATTTATATGTAAATTAGGAAAAATACTTAGATTTATTCACGTATGTATTAGAATATAGAAATATTTTATAGTAATATTTTAGATGGTTTAGATGTTGAAAAAATTCGAAATTGATATTTAATATTAAATCATTTTATTATATTGATTTTATATATTTATAAATATGACCCATATACATCGATATTAAACAAATAAAAGAATTTTCATGATAATATATATAATATTAAATATAATAGATGAAATAATTAAAAATAAATTGAGTTACATAAAAGTATTCTCCGTTTAATTTCCATCCCTTTTGAACCTTTGAATTCTCACCTTATATGCCTTAATTCACTCACGTCAACCAATTCATACTATTTTCTTAATTAAAAAATTAACACATCATGATCTTATTCCTCAAATACTATCTCTAAATGTTGATGATTTTATTATTTTTTATAGAAATCAATCGATAGTTACAAATGACCTTTGATCGAGATTTTCTAGTGAATTATATTATAAATTCACAGTCCATTAAAATGAATAAAAATATGCCTAATGCATCTTCCACGTAATCTCTCTAATGAAGAGGTGATCAAATCATGTAACATAAACGATGTCTGATTTTTTTGAAATTAAACTAATATTTAAGTTTGAACTGCATGTGCCAAACGAGCAGCGCTCGTTTGGTCATGGATGCGGAAATAAAGCTTTTGGCCATGCCGTGCGGTTGTTGTTAGGAAAATTATAAAAATGTCTTAATGTTTGCTTGTAATATCAATTAAGATAATTGTAATATATGAGTATAAGTATAAAAAAGGTTGAATTGTAATATCAGTTAAGATAATTGTAATATATGAGTATAAAAAAGGTTGAATTGCATATATGAGTATCAGAAAAGTTGAATTGCATGATGAATAAATTTATTTGCCAATTAGTCGGAATAAAATTTTATTGAAATGTTTTAAAGATCTGTCTAAATAAATGATCTGGTACATAGTGACTGATATATGTGCATTTTTTCAAAATGTTACAATACATAAAATATAAAATCATATAACTTGTTAGGAACTAGTTATTCGTCGAACACTCTAGCAGTCATTAAAATTGTAAAGTTGAATGACATGTTTTCTGTTTCTATCGATATATTTTCTTAATTTCACGCATCATAATCTTCCTATTCAAAAGCCATCTACAAAGGTTGATGATTTTATATTTTTGTAAAGATTAGTTTCACTGTATTGAGAGTGTTAAAATTTACTTTCATTGTGGAGGTTTATAATTTTCCTCTTGTGGTGGGGGGTTTATGGAAAATTCCCCATGGTGTGAGGGTGCCTGAATGTGCTTCATTATAATATCATGATGTGATGATGTATATACAAACTATTAAAAAATAAATAAACGTTTACAGATGACCATTGATCAAGATTTCTACAAATTATATTATGAATTTACAATCCATTAATAAATAAATAAATATGTGGCGAATATTGCATCTTCCGCATAATCTCTCTGTTGAAGATCTGAGAAGGTCTAAGATAAATGGTGTCTAAATTTTGTTTTTGATATTAAACTAACGTTTAAGTCTGGATTGTTGTGTAAACTTATCTGCTAATTAGTCGGAATAAAATTTTATTCAAATGTTACAAAAATAATAAATGATCCGGTGCATAGTAACTGCTATATTAACGTTTCGTCAAAATGTCATATAGTTCATAAAATATTAAATCATATCACTTATCCAAACTAGTTATTTTTTTTTTTTTAGGACAAAGGTCCTAGGTACTCTTGTAGGGATCCATCCAGTGTGCAGTGTGAAAAATTCATTTTTAATTTTTTTAAAAAATTATTAATCGGTATATTTAATTAATATACCAAGTTTTACTAACTTTGAAGATATATATATATATATATATATATATATATTTTATAGAGCGAATATATGTATATATTTTTTAGAATTTAAATTTTAGTTATTTTCAACTGTTTAAAAATTAATGACTAAAATACTCAGACGTTTAAAAATTAAAAAACATATATACACATATCAAAAAATAGTAAAACTTTTTCTATAGAATACACTTAGATTAATAATTTTACAAAATTTTTTTTTTTAAAAAAGAGTTTTATACGCAGATAAATGCGAAGCCAACAGAACCCTTTCCTCGGCGACCTACACCGCACGAGGCATGGGGCAGCGGGGAGGCTAAGAGGGAGAGACACTCAAATAGCATTATTATTATTTTTTGATTTTTTCTGATCGTGACACCCATATTAGTCAAACACTAGCAGTGACGTGCATTCTTAAAGGCCTTACAAACCACGAAAGAAAGCCCCTAGCCAGAATCCTTTCAAAGAGCCCAACCACGAGAGGGAGGGAGATAAGAGATTCAGGTGAAGCCTAAAATGAGCCCAAAGATCCAGCCCAAGCCCATCAAGAGGCGAACCGACCTGGTCAGACCGCGGAGACTCCTCTTACGCTATTAGTAATAGACTTCGACATTTTGGGTGTCCTAAACGGATTATAATCAGATGTCAGAATCTCGAGAAAACTATGGACAACAAGAAGGAAATGAGTTTTTAATCCCCCTTTTGATGATGATTAAGGTCAACTATATATTAGAAAGGGCTCTGTAAGAAGGACCCAATAAATTTTATTTATTTATATTTACTTTAATGAATCGAATGATGAAAATTTCGAATGTTCTGGATCATGATGAGCGGAGAGACGAGACAAATCCTTAGATCGTCATGCGTTTAATTAGGACGATCAAATGAAGTGATAAACATCAGATGTCTATGATGACCAAATGAGATAAGATGCATTAGGTGACCATATATTGCAATCATCAGATTCTTAAGATGAATACTAAAATGATGATGAAAACTTTTTTTTTTTTGGCTGAGGGGTAAAGATCAAAACCAGGATGGATCCTTACAACCCCCTTCCCTTCACCTTAAGGAGGAGGAACCAAACCAAAAACCAAAAAGACCAAACTGAGAATTACATTGGAGGTTGATCTGACCAAATCTCATCTCTGTGGTGGGACTTGCTTGCTATCAAGGGCAGAGATAACTTGGACGAGATAATTGCTAAAACTAACCTTGACGCATACATCGTGGTGCAGTCTTTTACGGCCGTATAGCGACGACGTTCATGATCGCTAAAGGTCTATTTCCTTCTCGTCCGCATATGATTTAATGCTTGATTTACATCACATGTTGATTTTGTGGAGTTATACTGAAGAAAGTGTGATTTTGATATGATACAAGTTAAATTGGGGCATATGAGAGCTAATTCCAGATAGAAATGAATCCTGGTCTGTTGTAATCTTGTAGATCTTAAAACAATTGAACCGAATGATTTTATTATTTTTTTTCAGAATTTATGTTCAAGCTTTGCGTCTGGGAAGAAAATTAGTAATGAGAGATCCTGCACTGTTACATTTCAGGCTTTGTGGCTGCTCATACTCTGCCAGTGCTATGTGAAAGGTATGAAAACCAGGTGGGCGACTTGGTATATAATCCGCTTGGACAGCTCCAGAACCAATACCGGACGCTGGATAGGCGTGTACTCAGCAAAATTCCGAAGGCAAACCTTGGGGGGAAGAAATTCGAATCGACCGGCCATTGCCATTTCACCGCTCAAGCTCTGTTATTAGTGCAACTTGGGTAAGTTACGTCAAAATAAGATAAAGTAGGGTAGAAAATTTTATCCATGGGTATGAGTAAAGTAAAAATTATTACTCAACTCCTTAAATAGGTTAAAGATAGGATACACACATTTGGTACCCAGAATCAACAGGATGGATATTCCGCATGGGTACCCTAATATATAAATAATTATAAATATATGTATATAAATAAATATATACTAGTTTCCATCCGCCCATTCACCAATAAATTATTGTTGGTTTGATTTTCTTATTTTTTATCGATTATATAGAATTTGTATTTGTGGTGGTGGATAATGATGTTAATGCGATTATTAATGTAGATAATACGGCTACAAAGAATGTGAAAATATATATAAATAGCAACAAAATGAAACAAACGGTAAATTGTAAAATCTAAAATGTAAATTAGTATTGTTTATATTGTTTAAAACAACACAAAAAGTATTTTTCACATGTTGTCATTAGTTGTTATAGGAATTAATTTAGAACTAGAACCAGAACCGACAATATAGATAATGAGTAAGATAAAGTATAGTAGGACCGACGCGGGTAGGGTGGGGTGGGGTATGCTTTTTAGAAATAAAATATGAATAGGATAGATTACTAACCAAACCGAAACCTTTATGAGTTGCACCCCTAAGCTTGATGTTGTTGGTCTATTGTCATTTAGTGCTCTTTTCATATCTAATCTAGGCCATCAGGAACAAAACCAAGGGATTAATTGTTACGTGACAATGGGAAAAGTATGATCATGTGACGTTGTTTGAAAATTTTCTAAATTGGGTGGTCTATCCTGATAAAAAAAAAAAAGGATACAAAAGAGCCACCGGGTGGTCTATCCTAATGATAACACCTTTGACCCATTGTTGGATCATGTATGCTTAGGTGTTTATTCTCTCCAGTTTTATCAAAGTTTTACTTCTCCTCTTTGGTGTGAATTTACTTAATAGGAACTTATTGTCTCTCTTTGAATATTATAAGAATATCTTAGGACTTAAATATAATATAAATTCAGATAATTGTAAATATATACATAAAAAATACAAAAACAGATCTTCGTCAAAAAAAAAAGATACAAAAGCAAAACTGCATTACCATCCGAGTGGTGCTCAATTGGTCACCATTTATTCCAATTAAGCATCACTATAATATGCACTAAAATGAGATATGATATAATACTAATAAAAAAATATGAAACCGCATTAAAATTTTTAAAAGAATATTAAAATTACTTGGGTTAAAACTCTAGGATTGAGGCGAAAATTTATAGGAATAGTGACCTTTAATCGTCCCCAGGAATGCATTTAAATGCAGTGTGTTTATACTTCTCCAAAAGCGATGATTAAATAAATATAATTCCACATTAAATAGTTGGGAAAAAAATGTGGGAGAGGAGGAAAGTTTTCCTGCCTTTGATTACATGAATAATCCAAACGGAGATGACATTCCAGCAGTAGCAATATTGCATGCACATGTGATCAGCCATTTGTCAGGTTGGTTTGGGTGAAGGAGTATGGACCCCATTCACGTGCATGCAGTAAACTATCTGACCTGATGCCTGTAAATGCGCTCTCCCCACTTCTCAGTCCTCACTATCCTAAACGAGCTCGAAAAACAGAGACAAAAGAAAATACCCATGGCGGAAAACAACCCTGTTCGCTTCGGCATAATAGGATGCGCTGAGATATCGAAGAAGATGGCACGGGCCATGTCCCTCGCCCCCAACGCAACCCTCTCCGCCATCGGAAGCCGCTCGATCGGAAAGGCCCAGCAGTTCCTGGCCGAAAACCGTTTGTCCCCGGCCGACGTCAAGGCCTACGGCAGCTACGAAGAGGTCCTGGACGACCCCGCCGTGGAGGCCGTCTACGTGCCGCTACCCACCAGCTTGCACGTGCTGTGGGCAATCGCCGCGACGGAGAAGAAGAAGCACGTGTTCCTGGAGAAGCCCGCTGCCCTCAGCACCTTTGATCTCGACCGCATACTGGAAGCGTGCGAGAGGAACGGTGTGCAGTTCATGGACTGCACCATGTGGGTCCACCATCCCAGGACTTACCGGATGAAGGAATTGCTCTCAGACCCTAACAGTTTCGGCAAACTCAGATCGGTAATTTGATAACTAGACTTGCTGCGTATGCCGCTGTGCGTGCGATGCTAATCTATGAAATCGGTGACGTATTAGATTTCTTAGCAAAGAACTCGAGATCACATGAACGGTAGTATTGTGCAGATAAGACTAGAGGAAGCTCCGAGCTCTCATTATGTCCCACATGATTCCAACGATGGCTTGGATAGATAACACCATTCCATTTCGTGCATGAGACGGCAGAAGTCTTACCATTTTTTAATTTTTTTTGGGTTAGAAGTCTTACAACTTTTTTTTTTTATATATTTTTTTTTTTATGAAAAAGTCCTACCACTCTTGGTTGCTAGCTATTTAAAAAGACTTGTAGGTTACTATACAAGAAACATTAGTTGGTAAGCATTTGATGGCATGATATCAATGGAAGGAAAATTATGGGAAACGGGAAGTAGATGGGTAGAAACGTGAATACCTCAAATCGTTACGGTAAAATTTAAATTCCTGCTGTTATTAATTTTTCCTTTTAAGTCAATAAAAATTTAACATTTTTTTTAATTGAAAACAGGAGTTTTCAACCCAACCCCACTAGCCAAATTGTGTTAGTGAGGATGAAAGGAAAACCCCTTTTTGAAATGAATAACCTGCATTACATATAGCATTAGAAATACAACCAAGATACACATCTATCCAACAACTTGCGGACAAACCTTGTGCCAATATAAAAGATGGTTCTGAAAGAAGGACACAGTTACCACTCCTAAATACATGCCCGAATTCATATATGTTGAACCATCGGCTGTGGTTTTTTATTCTTTATCCAAAAAAAGAAGATTAGATTATGTTATTCGAGGATTAAATCGTACTATTACAGTAGCCATTGCAAACGTAGATAATCCTAGCAAGAAAAAGTAAACTATTGTTGAATCATATCTATATTGCCAATGCATTGTTTACTTTTGTGCGGAACCAAACAAACTCTTGGAACTTGTGCCGAGCTACAAAACCTTTCTCGTCATGTTCCTATCTTTGTTCGCTTTTTCACGTGATTCGTCTTGTCCTTTTTTCCTCTCGTCAGTTTATTCGATTACAGCAATGCAGGCAGCACCAGCATGCATCGGAAAAAAATAGGAAAAATAACTAAAATGAAATTATATAACATGTGTTTGAGTGTTTGACAGATTCACACGACGTACGCTTCCTGTGGGGATGAGAATTTTATAGAGAACGACATTCGCGTGAAGCCAGACCTGGATGGCCTTGGGGCGCTGGGCGACTCCGGCTGGTATTGCCTCCGTGCCATCTTGTGGGCCAACGACTACGAGCTCCCTGAGACAGTGACCGCCATTCAAGGAACCTACTTCAACAAAGCTGGGGTTATTCTGTCTTGCAGCGCGTCGCTGGTGTGGGAGGACGGGAGGGTAGCTACCTTCGTCTGCGCATTTCACACCAATCTGGTCATGGACGTGACCGTGCACGGATCCAAAGGGACCCTTCGCCTTCACGATTTCGTAATCCCGTACGAGGAGACGTCCGCGCCCTTCACGTTCGTCACCAACTCCAGGTTCAAAGAGAGGCAGTTGGGGTGTATGCCCATACCCAGCGAGCATGTGGTGGCGACCGAATTGCCCCAGGAAGCACTCATGGTCGAGGAATTCGCCAGGTTGGTGAGGTGCATCACAGACGTTGGTGCAAAGCCCGATCTCAAATGGCCGGATCTTAGCAGGAAGACTCAGCTTCTCGTGGATGCCGTCAAGCAGTCGATCGACGCCGACTGCAAGCCGATCTACGTTAATTCAAGTCGGTCGATCTAGTTCTTGTAGCTCTCTGTCTTCTAGATACATTGAAATAAACGTTGCGGTTTTTGAATTAAGGTGAGGATTATGATTTCCATGTAGAATGTATTCCACCCTCTCCTCTTATCCATGAATGAGGGCATTTTGCTCGAGTTCACTCTACGTCAGCTTTCTCTCCGCGGCCCCGGATAACAACACTTTTTTTTTTTTTTTTTTTCCATTCTTTAACTCTCATCCCGTCTAAGCTACGAATACATTGATATTGCGGCATGCACTTTTAAGACATCATAATTCCAACTAAATGTAATAATGTCTTTAAGTTATGCACAGAATATTATTTATAGGAATAAATAAATTGAGCTGCATACAATATTTAATACAAAAGTCTGCATTCTAATATGAACAAAGTCATTTAGGCACTTCTTGGTAGCAAGAGTGGGTGGCGAGCTAGCGAGCTATCTTTTACCACATTTCTCAAAATGATTTGATCTCTAAATATTCTATCTTCCTTTTTTTTTCACTTTTACCCCTATTGCAATTATTTTCTTACAGAATCACTTTATTTTTTCTTAGTTTAGTCCTACCATATCACATAACTCTCATTGCGAAATATTCCATCTGTCATCTTCCTTTCTCACTCATCACCCACTTTCACTATCATTACTAAACCGTCTCTTACATTATATATGATAGAAAATATTGCTACAAATGAAAAAAATTTCTTTTAGCACAAGTCACATTTTAAATTTTTAGATAGATTGGTGGATGTTCAAGAAAAACACTGGTGGGTTGGGTCCCCAATCACATGTGCAGTCAAAAGATTGGGGAATGCGCTTACATTAATTAATTAATGATAAGGTAATAAAAAACAAAGTAGCCGAGCTAGTGGGCAGGCTATAGATTGGAGAATTGATGTGCTACTAATTTTCTTATTAGATATGCCAAAAACGCGAGGGTATCGTCATCACTGATTCTCCAAATCATCTCTAAATACTCACAATAACATTTTAGCATTTGATTCCAACATATTAGTGGAGGGAGGGAAAAACCAAAAACTAATGGTAGACAATTGAATCCTCTTCGGAATACTTAACTATTAGAAATGTATTATATGAGAATGTCTATAATTGGTGTCCTCCTTGCACTAGGAAACATAATCTTACTTAGAAATAAAGCGTATGGAAATATGCTTATAGTAGGATAACTCTTGTGATTTTAATTTAGTGAAGCGACGAAGTCAAAGATACAATCTTCTTATCTTTCCACTTCCGGTAAATAAAATAGGTAATGGATCTTTATTTACCAACAACAATATATTAGTGGAGGGTGGAAAAAACTAGAAATTGAATAAGCTTTGGCATACTAGGCTACGTGAGGATAGCCCGCTAAATCTCGCAATCCATAACGCTAGCCCTAAACGCCGCCATCCAAGCCGTTGGCAGCCGTTCCCTCGATACCGCTTGGAAATTCGCCGCCAAGAACTTTTCGGACGTTGTGGTGTTGTACGGGAGCTACAGGAAGGTGCTCGATGGTCCTTATGTTGATACCGTCTACGTGCCCTTCCACACCAGTCTGCACATGGAGTGGGCAATTTTAGCAACGGAGAAGAAGAAGCATCTGCTGTTGGAGAAGCCTACAACTCTGCAGGTATCAGATTTGGACCAGATAATACAAGCTTGCAAGTCGAACGACATGCAATTCATGGATGACCCCCGGACTCATAAGATGTGGGAGATGCTACCCAGTCTTGCTCTCTTAGAAAATCTCAAAGCGGTAATACTTTTTTTAATGTGTGTGTCAAACGAATAAGTCTTGAGACTTCAATAGGTTGCTATTTTGCGGCTGTAAATATATAATGCCTCGGCCTAACTGTCGCAGGTATTGTCTGCTTTGGGCCTTTGCCCGCACGGTTCTATCCTTCTGGGTACCTTGAATGTACCCCAAAAGGCGCCTTGACAGAGTTACCAGCGGCCTCCACTTATAGCCCAGGTTCCCTCCTTCATCCTAACCAATGTGGGATGTTACCATTTGTAACGCTTCGGCCCAACTGTCGCAGGTGTTGTCCGCTTTGGGCCTTTGCCCGCACGGTTTTGTCCTTCTGGGTACCTTGAATGTACTCCAAAAGGCGCCTCGACAGAGTTACCGACGGCCTCCACTTATAGCCCAGGCTCCCTCCTTCATCCTAACCGATGTGGGATGTTACATCCACCCCCCTTGGGGCTCCAGCATCCTCCCTGGATGAGTTCCCGCTGGACACACCAGCAAAATATCGAGAGTCTGCTCTAATACCATTTGTAATGCCCTGACCCAACTGTCACAGGTATTGTCCGCTTTAGGCCTTAGCCCGCATAGTTTTGTCCTTCTGGGTACCCTGAATGTACCCCAAAAGGTGTCTCGACAGAGTTACCAACGGCCTCCACTTATAGCCCAAGTTTCTTCCATCTTAACCAATGTGGGATGTTACATCCACCCCCCCTTGGGGCTCCAGCGTCCTCGTTGGATGAGTTCCCGCTGGACACATCAGCAAGATATCGGGAGTCTGCTCTGATACCATTAGTAATGCCCCGGCCCAACTGTCGCAGGTATTGTCCGCTTTGGGCCTTATCCCACACGGTTTTGTCTTTCTGGGTACCCTGAATGTACCCCAAAAGGCGCCTCGACAGAGTTACCAGCGGTCTCCACTTATAGTCCAGGCTCCCTCCTTCATCCTAATCGATGTGGGGTACCTAAAAGGACATCCCACATCGGTTAGGATGAAGGAGGGAGCCTGAGCTATAAGTGGAGGCCGCTGGTAATTCTGTTGAGGCGCCTTTTGAGGTACATTCAGGGTACCTAGAAGGACAAAATCGTGCGAGCTAAGGCTCAAAGCGAACAATACCTGCGACAATTGGGCCGGGGCGTTACAAATAGTATCAGAGCAAACTCTTGATATCCTGCTGGTGTGTCCAACGGGAACTCATCCAGCGAGGATGCTGGAGCCCCAAGGGGGGTGGATGTAACATCCCACATCGGTTAGGATGAAGGAGGGAGCCTGGGCTATAAGCGGAGGCCGCTGGTAACTCTATCGAGGCGCCTTTTGGGGCACATTCAGGGTACCCAAAAGGACAAAACCGTGTGGGCTAAGGCCCAAAGTGGACAATACCTGCGACAGTTGGGCTGGAGCTTTACAAATGGTATCAGAGCAGACTCCTGATATCCTGCTGGTGTGTCCAGCGGGAACTCATCCAGCGAGGATGCTGGAGCCCCAAGCGGGGTGGATGTAACATCCCACATCAGCTAGGATGAAGGAGGGAGCTTGGGCTATAAGTAGAGGCCGCTGATAACTCTGCCGAGGCGCCTTTTGGGGTACATTCAGGGTACCCAGAAGAACAAAACTGTGCGGGCTAAGGCCCAAAGCGAACAATTCCTGCAATAGTAAGGCCGGGGCGTTACAAATGGTATCAGAGTAGACTCTCGATATTCTGCTGGTATGTTCAGTGGGAACTCATCCAGCGAGGATGCTGGAGCCCCAAGAGGGGTGGATGTAATATCCTACATCGGTTAGGATAAAGGAGGGAGCCTAAGCTATAAGTGGAGACCGCTAGTAACTCTGTTGAGGCGCCTTTTGGGGTACATTCAAGGTACCAAGAAGGACAAAACCATGCAGGCAAAGGCCCAAAATGGACAATACCTGCGACAGTTGGGCTGAGGCATTACAAATGGTATCAGAGCAGTCTCCCGATATCCTGCTGGTGTATCCAATGGGAACTCATCCAACGAGGGCGCTGGAGCCTCAAGGGGGTTAGATGTAACATCCCACATCGGTTAAGATGAAGGAGGGAACCTGGGCTATAAGTGGAGGTCGTTGGTAACTCTGTCGAGACACCTTTCGGGGTACATTCAGGATACCCAAAAGGACAAAACCGTGCGGGCTAAGGCCCAAAGCGGACAATACCTGCGACAATTGGGCCGGGGCATTACAAAATAATTGAAAGAACTCAACTATGTGGCCAATTCTTTAGGGTTGTGCTTGGGTAATTGATTTTCAAGGTGTTCCACTTCAACTAGTGAAACGACCTTAATTAGGGCTCTGACCTTTACCGAATTGTCGCAAAGCGTAAATGCTGAACACCTCTTGGGACGTTATCCCAAAATTTTACGTAGGATTCTGGTCCTTCTCACATTCAAAATCAAAGGGCATCGAACCTATCCGAAGAGAGAGAAAGAAAAAATTGGGTCTCGTTTACCTACATACAACCTCATTTGTCAAGCGGTTGGACAAGCGTTTGGTAAGATTAAGCTGGAGAATCCGACCTGACCTTAAATTTCAACCAGGGCATACCTTTATTTCTTTATTACGTTGATCTCTCCGTCATTCATCTGGCTCAGCTGACTAACTAATTAAATAGTTATTGCTATGCCTTTTGGTGGTCATAGAAATAGATTAGGAATTTCTATGATTAATATATCACTCTCAAAATTTACTTCCGTCGCTAATCGATACTATAATTTTTTATTGGAATGATTGTTCTCCAGGTGCACAACACTTTTGGGTATTTTGGCAACTCCGATTTTCTAGAGAAGGATGTTCGAGTAAAGCTGGATCTTGTTTCACTTGGTGCTCTAGGTGATGGGGCTGGTCCCGCATCCGCGCCAGCTTATGGACGGCTAAGTATCAATTGCCTAAAGCAATCGCTATTCTCCCTAATCCCGTTTACAACAAAGCGTGGATAGATTCAACTTGGGGTCATAAAATTTGGGTTCTTAATCTTAATTTTAAATTTATTTTTAAATTTTCAATCTTAATCTTAATTCTAACTCTATTTATAAATCTAAATTCTAATTCTACTTTTGAAACTCCAGCTCTGGTTAAGTTTTGAGTTGGAATTCTTTCATTAATATATATTTGTTATCTATCTTATACATATTCAACTTCAAATTCGTCATTAAAAAATCAAAAATGATAATTTTTTATCTTAAAGCGAAAAAATTTCAAAAATGCTTAAGAGTATAAAAAAGAAAACCTCATTTAAATATTCTCTTTACATTAAATAGAGTAGTAACCTATCTTGGAAAACGAAGAGTTATATCTTTTTCCTATTATGTAATTGAACATTGATATCATAACTATATGCATAAATATTAGCATCCATAATATTAAGTCGAGTAAAATTATAACAAATTTACTCTAAGTATACCAAGTTCAAATAACCAAATTACAACTTCTAGCATGGGTCCTTAAATTACAACTATAAATAAAATATCTTAAGTTCTAATATAATTTTCATTCTTCTTGTCTTGAAACTACCACAAAATCAAACTCTTTTATCTTAGAAGAAAATGTAAAAATATGATATTATATTATATAATTGGATGTAAGGAAGAATAATGTTTATATATAGGATATAAAACAAATATAATATATATGGGGATTGGAACTGGATTTTATAAGAGATATAAAATATATAATTCGTGTTTGAGTTCACGACAACTTAAGACCAAATTGTTTTTGTAAAATATTGAAAAAATAAATAAGTATTTAAATCGACTAGTCAATGATCAAGTAGGATATCCTATGTGGCAAGAGTTGACCCTTTGACTAACTGGGACAAATGGTTAATAATAGGTTTTGCCCAATTATTATTTATAATAGCTACGGATTATATTTTATTTTTATTTTTGGATATTATTTCAGTAACCCGTGTAGCTTGGTTAACATACTGGTGGTCCAACAGCCTTAAACGTCTATGGTTGTTAATAATGGGTTTTGCCAAATTTTTATTTATAATATTTGCGGGTTATATTTTATTTTTATTTTTGGATATTATTTCAGTAACCCGTGTAGCTTGGTTGACATACAGGTGGTCCAATGGTCTTAAAGGTCTATGGTTCGAGTGGAAGGTTCCATAGGAAAATAATTAGTTTTTTTATTTTTGCCTTCTCGAGCATGTGGGCTCCACAAGATAAGATAGAGGAGAGCTAGAGTTGCGGAAAGAGAGAAATTTTTGTAAGGCAAGCAGATTTTTATTTGTAAATTAATTTTTGGTTCAAAATTTATTATGGTATGCATTGGTTATTATTTTTAGTATAGTAAAGGGTTTAATTAATTATACAACAATTGTATAATATGTGAATGATATATTTGGGTAAAGTAACTAAAATAAATAATTTTATGTTTATAGAATTGCGAAATATAAAATTATACAAGTTTATGCCCAAATATTTTTATGTGGTATTAATATGCGCCTATTAAATTAATATATTTATATATTGATTCATAGGAATAATCGATAGCCAATGTGACTAGCTAAATATATATATTATTTCATGTGAGATTAGCATTATACTTATACGCATGGACTATACATGGGCATAAAGGAGTTTGGGATGGTTATGGAATCCTTGTGCAGTGTTATTTTTCTATAGTGTTGCACTTTTATTAGAATATATGCATATTTTTATGGATGTTGGGTCAACGTCCCTGGCTAGCATGGAAAGCAATGGCAGAATTTTTGTCAAATACCACTTGTTGTTTTTTTAACAACCATGTTATTTTGTTGTTTATGACCATTAATGCCTTGTATGCTTCTAATGTTTAGATAAATTCAAGTTTCTAATGAAACTGACCTACTCTATAATTTGCTTCTAATGTTCAGATAAATTCAAGTTTCTAATGAAACTGACCTATAGCTAATTACAGTGGTATGGGCTAAGAGAGAGAAACCCAAGGTGGGGTCCATCTTTAGAAAGAAAACAGAGATGATGTGGCTTAAAATGGACTGTTCATTTTATTTGCTTATAATTTGCCCATTTAAATTTCAATTTGAATGATCAAATAGTCTATGTCTATATTTTTGATGCATCTGGACTCAATGGAAGGGTTTGATTTTGCATTTGAGGCTAAATTTTTAAGTTATAAAATTAAATGATTATTTTTATCATTTGATTAAGTTTTATTTGGGTCATTATCCATTTTCAAATAATTTTTTACTTGCTAGTTATATTGAAACTAACTCATTATTTATATAGATGTACTAAATCAAGTGGGACACTAGAGATTGGCTTGCTTGAAAACTTTTCAAAAACAGTTATTTTATTTTATTCGAAATTATTTAAAGGCGTGTATTGTAAATAGTGGACAAGTATTTTTTTATTTGTGTCTGAGATGTAATAATAGGAACATGACTAGTGAAAGTGAATTTTGAATTTTTTTATTTATAAAATTATAATAATTAATTTTGACATAAATGCGTGATTGATCTTAGAAAATTGTATTAAATACATGGCCCAGGATTACTTTTCTGGGTCAGTTTGTTACAATTTTTAACTTGAATTTAGGTTCAGGTTGAACCCGAATCAAGTTGTAGCCCTAATTCTCACCAGTAGTGCCTCATTGCATTAGAAGGATGGAAAGATAACAACCTTCCTTCGCTTATTCCAAGCTCATTTGTCTATGGATTTGAATGTTCTTGGAACCAAAGGATCCCACCATCTCAATGATTTTGTCATTTCTATGCAAGAAACTTCTGCTAAATTCGCTATAGCCTCATAGTTACAATACAATTACAAGGCTACTAGTTGGATTTCAATTCCGAATGAGTATGTCATCTTGATAATGTTAGCTCAAGAGGCACTTATGGTGAAGGAGTTTGCCATCTTGGCTACTAGCCTGCTAGTACGGGAGACTCTAGTTTGAAACTAGATGTAACATACTATCAGCAAGAAGACCCATGTGATATTGGATGTAGTGAAGGCATTGCTCAATAAGGGGCATGTGCCCATCGATATCACGGGTTGATCAAGCTTTATTTGATTTTTTATATTTATGTAACATCCGAAAATTAAATCTCACATCAAAAGGGAGAGAGAATTCGTAGGAGTTTATAAGTAGGTCTAGGGTGCATTTTAATGCATGCTAGACTCATAAGCCCACAAGCTTAGGATTATTTTTTTGAATTTGGGCTTTACAAATGATATAAGAGTGAACGTGAGACAGAAGTTCAGAGTTGAGATAAATGGACAAAGGCTCAGATTTGAGTTAAGTTATAGTAAGTTGGCAGAAGCTGGTGGACCTGTAACAATATAGAACTGAATCCCATGTCAAAAAGATTAGAGAGTTTTCAAAAGTTTATAAGTTAGTCTAAGTTTAAACATGATGTGATACGTTTTAAAACTATGGAACTGAGTTATCAAATCAAAGTAGATAATGAGTCTGTTTGGCAATTGTGAAACTCGTGTTTTTTTACAAAACTTTTCACACCAGGGTTGAAATTGCAAAAACCCGTCATTTCAACTAATGCTACTGCTGCCCGTACAGTTGCTCTCGCCGGTCAACACGAATTACCCACAAGTGGTTGAATGGTCACAGTTGTCGTCTCTCAGTCAACAAATGTGAAAAAAACCAACAAAGCAGAGGCGGGCGCATTAGCTGCACGACTGCAGTTGCTCGTACATGTCATTTCACACTGTTCTCCGACCAGCTTCATTTACTTCCCATACAATTTTTCGGTCCATCTCACAACCGATGATGACAGCTTTTACCACCCAAAAAAACGCACCGAGTTTTAGGTGTTGCCAAACAGACCCAACATCACACTATTGAACTCATAAGCCCACAAGCCCAAAATCATTTTTCTGAGTTTGAATATTATAATTTAATTGTTATAATCCTGCTCTATTTCAATTTTCAAGCATTACTAGCGTGTTGTTTGTTGTTAGATAGAGCATCATGCGGTTCTTAGCTTTTACACGTCTCAACTCTCAAGCCGCAAGCCAGCATAAGTGATAAATAAGAAAGAATAGTTAAAAAAGAGCACTAGACAAGCCAGCTCGAGCTGGTCGTCCAAGGCTCAAAAAAATTTCGACAAATCCCTTGTAAACTCTGTGGTCTGATCTTTGAGGTCTTGATGATGTTGCTCTGATGATATGGATATGACAAGTGACTGGCGGTGATGATTTGGTGATGTCGAGTGATGTGGATGTTGTATTGGATTTTCTTGAATCTGGTGTGTAAAAAAGAGAATGTTTGAATATGTGTTACGTGGAGAATGCTGTCAAGAATGGTTGTTTTTTTTTTTTTTTGATAAGAAAGGATGTACCCTACCCTTGACCCCAATCAATATGAAAGGGGTTAGGGGTCGAGAAATCCAAGCAATTCATTGCCAAAAAATTGTCATTACAAATTTTCCCAACAATGGCTTGGGGGGGTTGCCCCACCAAACTTGGTGGGCCAAAGAAAATCCTGATACAATGTCAGCTAAAGTGTGCGCAACATCATTCCCTTGCCTTAATACATGGTGTAATGAGAAGTGAGACTTTACTTTAAGAATTGACCTTATATCCTCAATGATAAGGCCCACCGGGGAAGAAATGGGGGTCGCATTTGTCAGAAAGTGACAAAGGGTAAGGGAGTCAGTTTCGAACAAAGCATTATTTATGTCATTTTGAATCGCCCATTTAATCCCCAGGGATAAAGCAGTGGCTTCCATGAGCAGCGGTTCCATTACACCATTCCTTTTCCATCCCCTTGCCGCAATGAAGGAACCCTGGGAGTCTCTAATAACTGCAGCACAGGCAAATACTCTGAGGTCCTGCTTGCATCGGGCATCGACATTGATCTTTACATACCCCAAAGGTGGTCTAATCCATCGTGGTACCAATTGTCTTTCCAGAGCCCCCATCTGCACACACGAATTGGCCATCCAATGTTGATGAAGAAAATCCGCACACCAAGCCAACACGCCCATGAATATTGGTTGGATTCCTTCTTCTCTGAGTTTGTTCCGCATCCACCACAGTCTCCAGCAGCACAGAATAAACATTACAAGATCCTTTGTCCTTTTTTGCTTCACAAGTAGTTCCAGAACATCTAACACAGATATGCCTTGTTGGGCCAACCTGGCAGCCTTCCATCCTACCCCCAATGTCGGTACACACCCGAGGAATAGGTGGTTAGCATCTTCAATCTCAGTCATACAAAATTTGCAACATGGGTCCACAATAATGCCCCTACACGAAAGATTGTGTAGTGTGGGAAGCGCATTAATGAGAAGTCGCCACCCGAAGATGATTACTTTAGATGGGAGCTTGAGCTGCCAAATTGCCTTTAGGGTTCCCGAAAGGGCCGGTCTCGTATCATCCGAGTTCAACATTCAGTATGCCGACCTGACAGTATAGTTGCCGTTGGGTTCATGCTTCCAAAAGATTGAATCCTCCGCAGTGCCATTGGGAAGAGGTACCGAGTCAACCTCAAGCCATCGTGTCAAGAATGGTTGTTGATTGTATATTGGTGGTGTTTTATATGTCGATGGGACATGCAAAATGATTTATGCTACTGATGGCATGATTTGGATGATACAGTCCATAGCACGATTGAGCTGAATGATGTGACTTGGAATGACTTGGGATATATGCTGAGAAGTGAAAATACAGGTCATGTTTCAGCTTGATTTACAAAAACTAACCCATGTTTTGCAGGTTTTGCAATGTAAATCACATTTCTTATGATCTGTGGTTGGTTGATAAGAGGTTTTGATTGAATGAGTCATTGGGTATTGTTCGGGTGGAATGGTGTTTCCGGGAATATATTGATTTGTTTACTGACAGGATGTACTATGGAACATCGTGTCAAAGACATGCTTCATTAGACTGTGTAAATGCAAAATCTATGGTTATGTTGCTAACAATGTCATGTGTAGGGTGACCCCGTCTTTATGGGCTCTGTGATATAAGATTTTTGAATTTGAGTTAAAAATAAATATGATTCTAGTTTGAATTTTGGTAGTAATGCGTTTTGATGAATGATTTCCATGGATAATGTTGCTTTGAATAATTATTTATGTGGAAATATGTTAATAATTTTTGTTTAGAGAATAACTAATTTTTGACGGAAAATTGATTTGAAAAATAAATAAGTTTAATTTCCACACTCTTCAAAACGTCTAGAAAAGTCTATACTTTTCGTAGAAAACATTACAAGCTTCAAATGCTAAAACATTACACAAGCATTAAAATGTAATAATATTTTATAAAGTTATTTATACACATGGTAATTGGTAATGATATTTTAGACCGTTTGAAGGTTGAAAATATAATTTAAAATTAATATTTAACATTAAATCATTTATTAAATTAATTTTACACATTCGTAATTTCATATACGGCTCATGTACAACATTTTCATGATAATATAAATAATATCAAATACAATAGACGAAGCAAATTTTATATTCATGATTAAGGTAAAAAATGGATAAAATTAGAAGCAAAACTATGTTAAAAATAAGGAAATGGATAAAATAGTTCCAAACCGTTGAAAAGAAAAATATGATAAGTGCAACAAAGTCGTCGCATGGTGAAGTTCGGTATCCATCAATTTGGCATCCTTACCGAGTGGCTGGGATTTGGATAAAATAGGACTCCGTTTCTGTCCCATACAACTTCTTTAATTTTTAAGATATTGAAGATCAATTTAAAGTTTAATTCATTTATTTTATTTAACATCACTTAGTTATCTAGAAGACTAAGTTTTATCCAAATCAATATGTGCATGAGCAACAAGAATTTGAAATGAGACTACTGATCCTAAATCTATGGAGCAAGAAGCAAAGGCCATATTCCTGGGTATGCAGTGGCTAATACAAATGCGAATTACAAGGGCTAAAGTAGAATCAGATTGTCCAGTTATTATGAATTGGCAGCAAAGGAAAATAAATATAAATCGAATTTCGGGAGAATGATAGAAGATATAAAAAATCTCATCCTCTGTTTCAGAATGTCAATTTCCACCTTGTCCTGCGTGAAGGGAATTAGGTGGCTCACAAGTTGACGAGGACAGCAATGGAATCTAACAAAAGTGATGAATCTTAGATAGTACGAGCTCCAAGTTGCATTATAGATTAGCTATGTAAAGATTATAATATCTAATTTTGGGATTTTGTGGTTGTTCTCGCGTGGGTCTTACTTTAGGGCTTCTCATTGTATAGATATATGAGAAGTGGCGGTTGGAGCTCACCCGTCAAGCTGGGTTGTAATCTCAAAAAAAAAAAAAAAAGTTACGTGTATGAGCCACATTTGCTCAAAAATATATACATTCATTCGTAAAATGTGAAAAAAGTTTAGCTCTATTCATATATTTATTAGAATATAATAATACTTCATAGAATCATTTATCCACATAATAGTGTTATTTTAAATTGTTTAGATGTTAAAAAATTATTTTAAAATTAATATTTTAGCATTGAACTATTTTATTACATCGATTTTACACACTTATAAATGAGATCCATATACAGTAAAATTCAAAAATAAAAGAGTTTTTAATATACTATAAATGATACTAAATATAATGAATGAAGTAAACTTTTCATCAATTAAGCATTAAAAATTTAAAAATAGAGGAAGTTAGATAAATAAATAGTTTCATAGAAGCAGACCGTCAAAATAAGCAGTAGATAGCAATAAAAAAAAAAGTACTTATAAAAACCAATAACTATTGAGTCAACTCTTAGAAAAAGTAATTTACATGAATTGGCACTCCATTGAATTCCACTCCATTACAGCAAAGGCCCTGGACCAATGTTATTAAAACCAATTCTCTGAACCAATCAAACGTAAAAAAGAAGAAAAAAAAAAAGAAAAAAGAACAACGTTCTGAAAACTGAATTGGGCAGGCAAAGAAAGAGGGGCCGATCCGGGCACGCCAAAAAACATGAGACCTCGTCACTCGAGTCATGTCTGTCGTGGGGTAGGCAAAGGGCTGGGGGGCTAATCTGGACAAGCGAAAAAACGAAATGGTATCTGATACGGGTGGAAGGGACGAGCAGCAAGAAGAGCTAACAACAGAGCATTCTATTCAGAGGAGGGCACTCCGACTCTGGGGACAGATCAAACCAAGAGAGCGTCTAAACTAGGGGTGAAATTTAGTTGTGAACTCATTGATTCGATCCTAATTTAAATAGGATATGATATAAATTATTATCCATGAATATGGATAGAGTACAAATTATTATTAATCCCTTCAAATAGGGTATAAGTAGTGTAGATATATTGGGTACACGGAACCAACCAGCATGGATATATATGTATACGATATACATTATATAGTATATGCTATGTTTTGTCTATAACATCTTGTGTACATACCTATTTCAACAAATCTGAATTCAAATGAATCTTGTGCATTGTGGAGTTGTTGATTGCAAACTAATAAACAAATTTAATTTTATTTATGGGATTGACTTACAAAAGTCTTTTATAAATAAACTTGTGAATTGTGATTAATTTAATAATAGTTTTAATAATTGAGTTGTGACAATCTATATTTTATATTTTTATATAATAATGTAAACAGTAACATATGCACTTATGATTTTAAAATGTAAATAAGCATTGTTTTATAGTTTTTAAAATAATATAATTTTTTTTAAAACAATATTATATTTGAGTATTAAAAGAACCGATTTCCAACAGATTCTATAGATAATGAGTAGGATAGAGTACCGCAACGAATGGACCAGAGTTTTGCACCCCTGGCCTGAACCAATAACAGGGTGGTTGTGCACGTAAGCAGTTTGTAGTAGTCATAAGTCGGTTGTTTGTATTGGACACGTCATATCTATAAATCAAGGAATGCTTGTCTTTATTTTCTCTTTTTATAATTTTTCCTTTCTATTTTATGCATGGAAACAATGCTCCAATGTTGTTGGGGATCGAACCCTAGTATGGGCAAGCATGCCCGATTACGAAACTAAGATTATGTTTCAATGCACCAGAGTGCAAAACCTCATTTTTTAAATATATTTTTTAACATTTTTATAAGATTATTAATATAGTTGCATTTAACTTATGTATTAAGTTTTATAATTTTTTGAGATATATAAATATATTTTTTATTTTTTAAAAAATAAAGGGTATTTTAGTCACTTAAAAATTGCTAAGGTACCATTGTTTTTTAAAAAATCAAAAAAATATATACACATGTCCAAAAAGGGTAAAATTTGGCTTCTAAATTAAATATAACTATATTCACAATTTTATAAAAAAAAAAAATTAAAAAATATATAAAAAATGAAGTTTTGCACTTTCAGTGTGCCTGCATTCTCCGCGAAACCATACTTTTTATCATCATTTTGTATTTTCAAAAACTAAGAAATATTCCCTCCGTTGGAGGAACCCTTTATCGATCTCTTAATATGATCAGATAGGAATGGATCTTTTGGTGAATTTGTCAGTTCGGGCAAATTCATATTAGTATTAGGGTGGGAATTGGGACTGGTCGACCCGTTACCCGACTTTGACCCGACCCATTTTGGCCGAGTAAAACTAATATATTTTTTACCCGGTACAGGGACGGGTCAGAAATTTTGACCCGAATTCAAAAATAGGGTCGGGTTGGGTCAATCATGTCCTGACTCGAAGAGTCCGACCCGCCCCACACATATTCATTATAAGCCTATGTTTAAATATTATTTTTTTTCAAAATTCTCACTTTTTTATAATCAACTCCATCAATAATAGAAAAATCAATTTATTCATAAAACAATATAAGAATAAATAAAAAGAATTTGTGCATATATAACCCTTATGTTTAATTGTGTATTAACTTATTTTAATAAATTTATACTATATTTTCAAATATTTTGTTTCCTTAATTACGTGTTTTTTTAATAATTAATGAAATATTAAAACGTATAATATTTAAATTTAATATAGATGTATACTTATGTTTGATAGGTATATAAATTCTTAAAATTATCTTATTTAACTGGTATTTTTGACCCAACCTACTATCTCAAAATCGGTCCGATACGAATTCGAAGTTTGTCCCGAAACCTATTAAAAAAAAATGATAGTCAAACTGACCTTATCCCTACTCGGTATAAAAAGATGGTCAAACTTAATTTTTAAAAAATAGATTAAGGATTAATGCAAATCTTGACCTGGCCTGCCCCGTTTCCCACCCTCATCAGTACCATCGTCGTTGATTCTCCGGCGTCCAAGATCATCCATAAAATGCCACATCGACATAGAAGCAGTTGATCCTAGGGAAGGGGAAAACCAGAAATTAATGGCAGACGATCAAATCCGCTTCGGAATACTGGGCTGCGCAAACGCCACCATCCAAGCCATTGGCAGCCGTTCGCTCCACACCGCCCGGAAATTCGCCGCTGAGAACGGCTTTTCGGACACCGTGACGCTGTACGGAAGCTACGGGGAGGTGCTCGACGATCCTTGTGTGGATGCCGTCTATGTGCCCCTCCCCACCAGTCTGCACTTGAAGTGGGCGGTGCTGGCCGCAGAGAAGAAGAAGCACGTGCTGCTGGAGAAGCCAACGGCTCTGTGCGTCTCGGATCTGGACCGGATACTGGGAGCCTGGGAGTCGAACGGCGTGCAGTTCATGGACGCACCACCCCCGGACGCACATGATGCAGGAGATGCTCTCCGATCCTGCAGTCTTCGGAAATCTCAAAGCGGTAGTACTTTTTTTTTTTTGGGCGTGTTTCACGAATCAATCTTCAATTGGTAGCTGTTTTGTCATTTCATTTTTTTTGGTGGAGGATGACACAAATCTATAATTGAAAGGCCGTTGCTAAAGAAGAGAAAACGTGGCTCAGAGTCTGATGAACTCAGACATGTGACCGAATTTTTAGGGTCTTACTCCGGCAATCGATGTTCAGGGGCTACACCTCAGTCCATGAGACGGCCTTTACCGAACAGTCCTGTGGCGCCAAAGAAGCACAAATTGGGTCAGGTTTACCTAAATCCAACTTTATTTATTGGATGGTTGAGCAAGCGTCTGGTAAGATCGAGTTGGAGAATCTGACCTGACCTTAATTTTCAACCAGGGTATTATACATTTTAGAATTTTATTTTATTTTATTTATTATATCGATGTCTCCGTCACTAATCTGGCTTGGCTGTCTAAACTGATCATGTAAGTAATGTATTTCTGTTGATAGTTGTTCCGAAGCCTTGCAGTGGTCATAGAAAATTAGAAATAGATTAGACGTCGTAAGCATGAGGAATTTTATGATTGCCATGTCACTCTCCAAAATTAACTTCCGTCTATCTTCTCTTGGAATGAATGTTCTCCAGGTGCACAGCACTTTCGGGTATTTTGGTGACTCGGATTTTCTGGAGAAGGACGTCCGGGTGAAGCCGGAGCTTGACTCGCTTGGCGCTTTGGGTGATGTGGGCTGGTACTGCATCCGCCACATCTTGTGGGCTGCTGGTTATCAACTGCCTGAGACAGTCGCTGCTCTCCCTGATCCAGTTTACAACAAAGCAGGGGTAGTTCTCACCTGCGGGTCGTCGTTGCATTGGGAGGATGGGAAGACGGCCACCTTCCTTTGCTCATTCCAGACACATTTGTCTATGGATTTTGACTGTTCTTGGAACAAAGGGAGCCCAGCATCTCAACGATGTTGTCATTCCTATTCAGGAAACTTCTGCTAAATTCTCCTTGGTCTCACAGTCAGGATTCAATGACCTGTCTACGGGTTGAACTTCAATTCCAAGCGAGTACGTCATCCCGACGGAGTTACCTCAAGAGGCCCTTATGGTGAAGGAGTTTGCCTGCTTGGCTGCTAGTGTCAGAGACGCTGGCTCGAAACCAGATGCTAAGTGGCCTGCTATCAGCATATTTGGCATATTTTCAGGAATATTATTATGTATATATTTGTTGTTAATGTTTTCCTATATTAGAAGATTTCTTCTTTTAGGAGTTTGCCTTGTTTAAGACTGTTGTATATGAGATAATGAAGGGAAATGAGAAACTGGGAAGTTTTTCTCCCAATCTTCTTTGATTTCTACATGGTATCAAAGCTATGGTTGATCCACCACGAGAAAGAGAAAAACTTTCAAATCCTTATTCCCTCAATTCGAATGACAATCCTGGAAATATAATTACTCAGGTTCAATTGAGAGGAGAGAATTATGATGAATGGGCACGGGCTATGAGGACTGCACTTCGTGCCAAGAAAAAATATGGATTTATTGATGGAACGATCATACAACCAGCTGAGGATGCACCGGAAATTGAAGATTGGTGGACGGTCAATTCGATGTTGGTTTCTTGGGTGTTTAATACCATCGAACCCAGACTTCGATCAACCATCTCACACATGGAGATTGTGAAAGAACTGTGGGATGACATAAGGGAGAGATTTTCGATTGGCAATGGACCACAAGTGCAATAGTTGAGATCAGATTTGGCAAATTGCAAACAAAATGGACAGGCCATTGCTAACTATTATGGTCAGCTCAAGATGACTTGGGATGAATTGAATAACTATGACAAGATACCGATATGTAATTGCACTGGATGTACATGTAATCTAACGATTCTCTTGGAAAAGAAGCGCGAAGAATAGAGGGTGCATCAGTTCCTGATGGGTTTGGATGAAGAAGGATATGGTACTGTGCGTTCAAATATCCTTAGCACCGAACCCTTGCCGAACTTGAATCGAGCCTATGCTATGGTTGTGCAACAAGAAAGAATGAGAACTATGACTCGTACAAAAGAAGAAAGAGGGAATCCAGTGAGTTTTGCGATGAAAGCAGGAGGTCAAAATTCAAGGGGGGAAGCAAAAGATAGAAACGTGGTATGCACAAATTGTAAACGAGAAGGACATGATGCAGATACTTATTTTCAATTAATTGGGTACCCAGAATGGTGGGGTAAGTGGGTAACAGACCAAGAACAAACGCTTCTGGACGTGGAGGTGGGCGTAAACGCGGTACTTATGGAGGACATGATAAGGTGGGGACTGCTCGGGCAAATGTAGCTCAAACTCTTGGTGCTGGAGGTGAGAGAACTGCAACGAATGATGCCGATAAAAAGGGAATTGTGGGCTTGAATGATGAACAATGGGCCACATTGATGGGAATGTTGAATGCTCATAAAACTGATACTAACGAGAGGTTGATGGGTAAGCAAATACAATTACCCTGGATCATTGATTCAGGAGCTTTCAATCATATGACTAGTGTGTATACTTGTATGAGAGAAGTAAGAGATATTGCTCCATGTCCGATTGGGTTACCAGATGAAGCGGAGATCATGGCATTGAAGGAAGGAACTGTTTGTCTTGGAGGAGAATTGAAATTGCGGAATGTTCTTTTTGTGCCAAATTTAAAATGCAATTTGATTTCTGTATCTCAACTTCTTAGAGATTCAGGTTTGGTGATTCAACTAACTGATAAATTTTTTGTTATACAGAACCGAAGTACGAGGAAGGTGATTGGAGCGGGTGAGCAACATGAGGGGCTTTACTTTCTCAAGGGAGCAGCTTCGGTTCATGCTTTCAAGATGAATGGTGTTGCTTCTTTCGAGCTTTGGCATAGGCGAATGGGACATCCTTCTTCTAAGGTGTTAGGATTGATTCCTGAAGTAGTATGTAGGAATAAAAATGAAACTAAGGTTTGTGATGTTTGTTTTAGAGCTAAGCAAATAAGAGAAATGTTCTTTTCTAGTGAAAATAAAGTCAAAGAATGTTTTGATTTAATTCATTGTGATTTATGGGGACCCTATAAAGTTCCAGCTTCTTGTGGAGCACTTTATTTTTTGACCATTGTGGATGATTTCTCTCGTGCGGTTTGGATATATTTGTTGAATGGGAAAAATGAAGTAGGTTCTGTTCTTAAGAAATTCATGGCAATGATTCAAAGACAATTTCAGAAAGATGTCAAAATTGTGCGAAGTGACAATGGTAGTGAATTTTTGTGTCTGAAAGAATATTTTGATGAGAATGAGATTATGCATCAGACTTCATGTGTTGGTAGTCCCCAACAGAATGGGAGAGTGGAGAGAAAACATCGCCATATTTTGAATGTAGCAAGAGCATCGCGATTTCAAGCACATTTGCCACTTGAATTCTGGGGTGAATGTATTCTCGTAGCTGGTTATTTAATCAATAGAACTCCATCTATGCTGTTAAATGGCAGAAGTCCTTACGAAATTTTATTCGGACAGAAACCATCTTATCAGAGTGTTCGAGTCTTTGGATGTTTGTGTTATAGTCACAATTTGAACTGAGACAAGGATAAGTTTGCTAGTCGAAGTCGAAAATGCATCTTTGTTGGGTATCCGTTTGAAAAGAAAGGATGGAGTCTTTATGACTTGGAAAGCGGCGAATATTTTGTTTCCCGTGATGTGGTGTTCGTTGAAACTAATTTTCCGTTTGTTGATAAGGATGTTGCTGCTGATGATTTAAATGCTTACAAAACACACAATTGGAACGCTGGTATTGAGATGGATTGTGATGAAAGGGAATTGACTACTACAGAAGTTAGTACCGAAGAGGGAAATTTAGAGGAGGACGTTGTGGAAGATAATGATCCTACAGAGAAATCTCTTGGAAGAGGACAACGAGTTAAGGTACCATCTGTTCATTTGAAAGATTATGTGACTCACACCATCAAATCAAGCCCCTCGGTGCGCTCACTGTTCCAATCTAATTCCTCAGGTACTCTCTATCCTATAGCAAATTATGTTAGTTATGATAAGTTGTCTCCGATGCATCGATTTTTTTTGGCAAATATTACTGCAGGACATGAACCAACTACATATGCAGAAGCAGCAAAAGAAGAATGTTGGAGAGATGCAATGAGAAAAGAAATCCAAGCTCTGGAGGATAATGGGACTTGAACCGTGGTCGATCTACCACCTGGGAAGAAAGCAATCGGAAGCAAGTGGGTTTATAGATTAAATACCACTCTAACGGAAGTGTAGAATGTTGCAAGGTGAGATTGGTAATCTTGGGCAATAATCAAGTTGAAGGAATCGATTACCATGAGACTTTTGCTCCTACAGCCAAGATGGTTACAGTGCGCACTTTTCTTGCTGTTGCTTTTGCAAAGAACTGGAATTTGCATCAGATGGATGTGCAAAATGCATTTTTACATGGTGAGTTGGATTAAGAGGTTTACATGAAAATGTCACTTGGTTTTGCTTCTAGCTCCTCCGGGAAGGTATGTAAACTTTGCAAGTCTTTATATGGTTTACGACAAGCTCCTCGGTGTTGGTTTGCTAAATTAGCAGAATCTTTGAAAAGGTTTGGTTTTCAACAATCCAACTCCGATTACTCTCTCTTTACTTCCCGAGATGGAACTGTTCAGATGAATATTTTGATCTATGTTGATGACCTTATTATTTCAGGCATTGATGATGTGACCATCCAACGATTTAAGGATTATTTAAACCAATGCTTTCATATGAAAGACTTGGGCCAGTTGAAGTATTTTTTAGGGATTGAGGTGGCTCGAAATTCTGAGGGTTTGTTATTATGTCAACGGAAATATGCATTAGATATAATTTCTAACACTGGTTTATTAGGCGCTAAACCGGCCAAAACACCTCTTGAGCAAAATCATAAACTAACACTTGCAACGGGTGTGTAGAAACTTCTAAACAAAGAATTCTACACAAGGGGTGTGTGCCCGTCGGTATTGTGGTTCAAGCTTCATTTGATCTTTATATATTTAATCGTTCTAACCCTGCTCTATTTCAATTTTCAACTATGATTAGGATGCTGGTCGTTCTCCAAAGAAACTTCTAAACAAGTCCCTCCGGTCCCATTTTCTAAATATCATATATGCACTTTTTTAGTTAAGAATTTAATCATAATAAACTAGAATTTATTAACGTATCTTGTGAATTATTCTATTTATGAATAATAATAATATCGATCATGTTAATGTGTTTGGAGTCAAGCTAATCTTTGGAGAGCAACGATCTTCTCATAATGGTCTGAAATCCAGCTATTTTGATTTAAAATGGCTCAAATATCTCTATTTTTAAAATTTTAAAATAAATATATACACATATCTAAAAAGGTAAATTTTGGTTTATAAATTAAATTAACGTTTTTATAAAAAAATTTCAAAAAAATGTAAAAATAGGTTTTCGAACCTGTCTAAAAAGATTATTTGGCATTACACGTTTCAATTTTGGTAACTTGGAAAATTACACGTTCATTTTTCATCCATTCATATTGTTCTACTACTATAGTAATTAATTCCAAATGTTTTAGTCATTTTCTTCAAAAATTTTATATATGATTAATTCTTAGTGTGCTTGTTGTCTAATTATTTGATTTATTGCTTAGTAATTATTTTTGTTATTTCTATAAAAAAAAATTAACTTTTACTCCTAGTTCGTGAGATTTTTTGGTTAGTGACTGGTTTCACACTTCTTAAGGAGATCTTCGGGACGTGAGTTAAATACGAGAGTGCTTCTATGCAACCTCCTCTATTTTTAAAATCTTGATGGTTGATAAAAAATTCACTTCATCCATTACATTTAACATTATTTATAGTATCCTGAAAACTCTTTTATTTTTTTAATTTCACTGTATATGGATCTCATCTATAAATATATAAAATCAACATAATAAAATGGTTCGATATTAAAATATCAACTTTAAAATATTATTTAACATCTAAAATATCTAAAATATCTAAAATATCAATAACAATAATATGTAGATAAATGATCCTATAAAATATTGTTATATTCTAATACATGTGTGAATGAATCTAAGCATTTTTCATAATTTACACATGAATGCATTTATTTTTGAGCAAATGCGGTCTATCCATATATTGGATTGGGATGAAACTTAATTTTTTAGTTAAATAAATAGTGTTGAATACAATAAATGGATTAGATTTTCCCTCAAAGATCAACGCTACAAAAAGGAAAAAGTTTCAGGAAATCACTTAAGTATTCCCGATTTAAATATACTCTCCAATCTCATGGAGTACCAACTGCCAATGCTCGATCTGGCGTTTAGCCCCAAGGCCCGTTCATCTGGTAATTACTTATTGAAAGTTTGCAACAAACTTAAATTACGACATCATGTTTGAACGATCCAACATGTCAAAGTTTAACGATTTCCCCCCGAATTTCCCCAGCAGCAAGGATTTAACGATTCCATGAAAGCAACCGAAGAAGTCAATTATAAGGCCTCTTCATGCGGATCGAATTGGATGGAATATGATTAGAGCGGAATGAGATTTTCATTAAATTTTTTAAAATAATTTAATTTGCAATATTTTTCTCGTTTAAAATGTTATTTTCCTCGCTTCCAATATAATTTTTTATTTTTCAATATCACTACCTTTCTCATCGTCCAGATTACATCCATCTCTCATCTCCATTGCCTGCCTACCTGTTGCGCCGGCGGTCCTATCACACCTGCATGGGCAGGCGGGCAGCACGGCAAAAGGATATAGATTAAGCAGTTTATTCTCTTATCAGACTTGTCTGCCCATGCTTTCTATAGCATCCACTTTATTACTGAGACTGATGTTACTTTTGAAGATAAAAGTTGTCAATGTGATATGATAGAGGTAATGATGAGTAGTAAATAGGATAAAGTTAAAATAGATAGGTTAGTTGTGTGGATAGTTGTGTAGAAATGATTAAAAAGTATGGTAGTTGTATAGGAAAATATTTAAAAATAATTAAAAATATGATAGTTGTAGAGAATGAAAAATTTTAGATTGAAAAGTTTTAACTTGACATGTTTTATTAATTGTCAAACGCACCTATTAAATAAAAAATGTCAAGTCAGCTTTCTAAAGCATCCGCTTTATTACTTAAGAGTGATGTAATCATTAAATAAAAAATGTTAAGTCAAAATTTTTTTATATAAAACTTTTTACTCTCTATAACTACCTTAATTTTCTAATTATTTCTGCCCTTGTTTTTATACAATTAGTTTACTTTTCAATTATTTCTACCCGACTACCTGTACAACCAATCTATGTATTTTAACTTTATTTTTTATGCATCTCGTCATTACCCATATTATATTATATTATTTTCTTTTGATTCAAAAATTTTTATATTAAAAATTTTTAATATAAAAATTTTATCACTCCCTAAACACATCTACTGTTTTTATTATTCGAGGCCATAGAAAAAAGTTGACATGTATTTTTTACTATAACAACTTTTAAAATAAATAGTGACTATTTGTTTTAACTTATTCACTTTTACAATTAATATCGTTCTTAATTATAAAAGCTTATTTTCTTTTCTTTTGGTGAAAAAATAAAAATTGGGTTAATGCCGGTTACCCGGTCATAGATGCGGAATTGATTGATACAAACTGGCATTATTGACGTCTTCTGTGAAGTGTCGTTTTCCGGAGGCGGCGGTCTATGACTGGATGGCCGGCATTTGTCACCGGATAGCCGACGTTAGCAAGTGTAATTTAGGATTTTTGTAAGAGAAAAAAGCAAAAGAAAAGCAACTTGCGAAAATGATTTTTTCGATTGATATTTTACAATATTATATTTGATATTACATCTTAAGCTCATTCACACCAGAAATAATAATTTTATTTTTATTTTTAAAAATAATAACAAGTTCTTATCTATTTATTTTTTAAAAAAGAAAATTGCTTCCACACAAATTCAACACCCCCGGAGGTGAAATCCACGTCTGCCAAGCATCTGTTGCAAAAACGATCTTAATCATTCAGTACAGTGAATAATGTTGGAATATTTGGCAGAGTGCTGCACTAAGTTTATCAATTTAGATATTGGGAAAAGATTCGATTTGATCAAGATTTTACCGCAAGGGCATAGGCCGTCCAAATTCCAAACCAATCAGGTAAAAATGCTGATGGCTGGTGCGATTTTCACTACACAATACTTGTTTTTTTCCTTTTTTTGTTTTTTACAGAACTTTGACATTAGCATAATATGTAACTGCCATTAATCACGCTGTTCATTCTCATCATTACATATAACTTTGTTGTTATTATTATTTACTGAAGGGCCTATTGAGTTCAGCGCAAATTCGGCTCTGCTCTTCTCCCGGTCATACACCTCACCTCCCCTTACCCCCCCCTTTTGGGTTATGCCCAAGCCCCCTATGTCAATCCCAGTGGCACCATTGTTCTCCATGTCCTGATTCCTATTTAGTTTTTTTGGATATTTATATTACAATCATCTTAATTATTATTTTTACAAATTAGGCCCTTGAGATCAACCAAGCAATCTTTCTTAAACAATTCTATAATCATCTAACAATTGCTAAATTTTTTCCTTTGCTATAATACCTACTGTGGACGCTCCCTCGCAATGAGGAGAAAGAAACGCCACAACGTTGTTGCCAACAAGAATCAAATCTGCCCCGATATGGTGATTGACTGGCGAGTTACCACGGAGGTGAAGTTACATCATCTCTTAATACTCTTATTTTTTTTATAAGTATTTACATTCTACATCATCTCAATTAGTATTACAATAAAGTCTCAATTGGAATATGATCAGAGCGGAATGAGATTTTCATTAAATTTTTTAAAATAATTTAATTTTCAATATTTTTCTCGTTTAAAATGTTATTTTCCTAGCTTCCAATATAATTTTTTATTTTTCAATATCACAATCTTTCTTATCGTCCAGATTACATCCATCCCTATTCCCTCATCCCCATGGCCTGTCTACCTGCTGCGCCGGCAGTCCCATCACGCATGCATGGGCAGGCGGGCAGCACGGCCAAAGGATATAGCAACACTATTAAGCACAGTTTATTCTCTTATCGTATTTGTCTGACCGTGCTTTCTAAAGCATCCACTTTATTATTTAGAGGGATGTAATTATTGATTTGTGTTAGATAATAAATAAATAAATAAGTCAAAACTTTTTAATATAAAAGTAGATGTGGAATTGATTGATACAAACTAGCATTTTGGACCGTGATCTTCAGCATCCGGGTGCATTAAATTCATTTTAATTTATTTTTTAGAATTTTTTTATAAAAGTATTAATCTAAGTGTATTTAATATGCATATCGATTTTTACTATTTTTGGAGTATTTTGAATATTTATTTTTTATTTTTGAAAATCAATGGCATTTTAGTAATTTTAAATTACCTAAAATGTCATTAATTTTCAAAAATCAAAAATAAATATTCGAAATACTCCCAAAATGGTAAGAATTGATACACATGTTAAATATACTTAAATTAACACTTTTATAGAAACTTTTTTAAAAAATAAAAAAAATAGGTTAATGCGCGCAGAAAATCGCGACCCGGCATCGTAACAATTATTGAGGTCTTCTGTGATGTTTCGCTTTCCGGAGGCTGGCGTCTATGACCGGATGGCCGGCATTTGTTACCGGATAGCCGACGTTAGCACGTGTAATTTAGGATTTTTGTAAGATTAAAAAGCAAAAGAAAAGCAACTTGCAAAAATGATTTTTTTGATTGATATTTTACAATATTATATTTGATATTACATCTTAAGCTTATTCGCACCAGAAATAATAAGTTTATGTTTATTTTTAAAAATGACAACAAGTTCTAATCTATTTACTTTTAAAAAAAAGACAATTGGCTCCACACAAATTCAACGCCCCAGGAGGTGAAATCCACGTCCGCCAAGCATCTGTTGCAAAAACGATCTAAATCATTCAGTACAGTGAATAATGTTGGAATATTTGGCAGAGTGCTGCACGAAGTTTATCAATTTAGATATTTGGAAAAGATTGTATATGATCAAGATTTTACCGCAAGCGTATAGGCCGTCCAAATTCCAAACCAATCAGGTAAAAATGCTGACGGCTGGTGCGCGTTTCACTACACAAAACTTTTTCTTTTTTTCTTTTTTCCTTTTTTTGTTTTTACAGAACTTTGAAATTAGCATAATATGTAACTGCCATTAATCACGCTGTTCATTCTCATCATTACATATAACTTTGTTGTTGTTGTTATTTACTAAAGGGCCTACTTAGTTCAACGCGAATTCGGCTCTGCTCTTCTCCCGGTCATGCACCTCACCTCACCTCACCCCCTTGTGGGTTGTGCCCAAACCCCCTATGTCAATCCCAGTGGCACCATTGTTCGCCATGTCTTGATTCCTATTTAGTTACATCATCTCTTTTTTGGATATTTATATTACAATCATCTTAATTATTGTTTTTACAAATCAGGCCCTTGAGATCAACCAAGCAATCTTCCTTAAATAATTCTATAATCATCTAACAATTGCTAAATTTTTTCCTCAAATTTTTTTGCTATAATATTTACTGTGGACGCTCCCCTGGCAATGTGGAGAAAGAAACGCCATAACGCTGTTGCCAACAAGAAACAAATCTGTCTCAATGCGGTGATTGACTGGCGAGTTACCACTGAGGTGAAGTTACATCATCTCTTAATACTCTTGTTTTTTATGGGTATTTATATACTATATCATCTCAACTGGTATTATAATAAAATCTCTAGACATTCTTACAATAACTAAACATTATTCTATAACAAACTTATTAATATTCTAATTTTTCTCTACACTGTGCCTAATATCTCAACTAGTGAAATCTCTTACAAGAGCATTTGGGGAGATTTGATGCCACTACCGACCATTTAACACATTTCGCTTTGTTAAGCCGTTTTAGGCAGGGACAAAAAGCAAGCGTCTCGTCCTCACTAGGAGTCCAGATCATGTGATTGCTGTTTTCCTCTATAAATAGCACGAAGCAGCATTGATTTCAACTTAACCAGCGGTCCGGGGGAGGTGAAAAAAGGAAATGGCAGCCGATCGAATCCGCTTCGGAATACTGGGCAGCGCGAATGTAGCCCGCAAAGTCGCCCGAGCCATAATTCTCTCCCCGAACGCAACCATCCAAGCCATTGGCAGCCGTTCCCTCCACACCGCCCGGAAATTCGCAGCTGAGAACGGCATTCCGGACACTGTGAAGCTGTACGGGAGCTACGGGGAGGTGCTCGACGATCCTTCTGTGGATGCCGTCTACGTTCCCCTCCCCACCAGTCTACACTTGGAGTGGGGGGTGTTGGCCGCGGAGAAGAAGAAGCACGTGCTGCTGGAGAAGCCGACCGCTCTCCGCGTGTCGGATCTGGACCAGATACTGCAAGCCTGCGAGTCGAACGGCGTGCAGTTCATGGACGGGACGATGTGGATGCACCATCCCCGGACGCACAAGATGCGGGAGCTGCTTTCCAGTCCCACTCTTTTCGGACCTCTCAAAGCGGTAATACTCTTTTTAAGTGTTTCACTGAGATCAATCTTCGATGGGTCACTGCGTTGTTATTTCAAATTTTGTTGAGGATGATGCATAAGTATAATTAGAATAAAGACGAATGTTCGAGCCATTAATTTGGGTGAAGAGATGAGGCCGCTAATAATTTAGAAGTGAGAACATAGCATGGGTCTGGTTTTTGGGGAAATGAACCTGCCCCATTCAAGGATCATTGTTATGTTCTACTCGGGCGCTTGATGACGCTCAGGGGCCCTCCATCTCCGTGCATGATCTATCAAAGGGCCGTCGTACAGCGCCAGAAGAGGGGGAAAAAATGCACCGTCGTGACCATTACTCTGCAACTGTATGGTCAATAGCGGTTGGCCAAAACTGCTGTGAAAAGAAAAAAAGAAACCTCACGCAGGGGGCTCTAGACAACTTACATGTGGATACTCAAGTTTGCAAAATTTTTACTTTTTACCATAAAGTTTCATATATGTTCAAGATAGTTTCACATGTCAGAAATTTGCATGGATAAGTGGCTGCTACTACTGGAAGACTAATCACTTAACTTGTTGAGGTCAAAATGATTAAATTATCTTTCCGATAATGCCATCCATCCTTAATGAATCGTAAATGGGTAGTGCATGTTGGTTAGATTTTTCTATGTGCATTTAGGCTTCACGTATATAAACATAGAAATATATATAGAGGGATATGTGAGATATAATCTTGTTAAGCCAAAGCTAAGTAATCGCTTGTTTAGCCCATATCGATGAACTTGTTTTAAAAAAATTTCTTCATAAATTTATTAATTTAGATATATTTATTATATAAATTAAGTTTTACCATTTTTAAAAATATGTATATATTTTTTGTATTTTCAAATACCATGCTATTTTAGTATTTTTTTACCATTAAAAATTGTTAAAATATTCCTATCTTTACAAATCTAAAAATACGGGATGTATCCGAGAAATGATAAAACTTTTGATGAAAAGTTTTTGAATCGATAGGAAATAATGTAATATGATAAGGGTAATAACAGAGAGTAAAAAGAATAAGATTAAAATAGAGAGGTTAATTGTATATATAGTTATATATAAATGATTAAAAAGTATTATAGTTAGATAGAAAAATGTAAAGAAATAATTGAAAAGTATGATAATTGAATAGGAAAATGTAAAAAAAGATTAAAAATAAGATAATTGTATAAAGTTAAAATTTTAGTTAGAAAAACGGTTCAAGCTTTGCCAAACATGCCCATAATATCTACAAAAATATAAAAATTTAATTTATATATTAAATATATCTAGATTAATAAGTTCATTGAAAAAACAAAAAAAATTAAAAATGAGTTTACCGGTATTACTTAGCCGAAACTAATAAGATCGTGCATATATATAAATTCATAAGACTGTAAGACATCTTAGTGTAAATATGAAATTTCACCGTTGGAAATTAAATATTTATAAACTTGAGGCACCAGTGTTCGAAAACCCTGGCGGCGCCTCCCTTCGTCCGAGCCGAGGACTGCGGCTTTCCCTTTCATTCCCCTGCATCTTACCCATGAGAGGTTAGAACTTGGAAAAAGCACTTGCTGAATGTGACTGCCTCATAGGCTCATATTTCCCGATAATTACAAAACATCTCACAATCGAAAGCTTGCCTCACATGATCTGATGATCCGAATGGCCAGTTTCGGAATATGACTATATGACGAAGTATTGTAGGTGGTAGACCTAATCCCGTGGAAATAACTAAGGAGGTGGCTGAGGTGCGGCTGTAGCCTGCAGCAAAGTTTCAGAATGGCCCGAGGAAAGAAATGGAATTGGGAATCAAGAGGGAAATTAAAACCATGATAATTAATAATTTTTTGGGAATTACTAGACCACGCATGCTATGTTGCTATGTCACTCACAAAACTTGCTAATTCTCTGATTAATACAAGTAACAAATTCTCCAGGTACAAGCCGTTTTTGGGTGGTATGGCGACTCAGATTTTCTGGAGAATAACGTCCGAGTGAAACCAGATCTTGATTCCCTTGGAGCTCTAGGTGATAATGGGTGGTACTGCATCCGCGCCCTCTTGTGGGCTGCTGATTATCAGCTGCCCAAAACGGTCACTGCTCTCCCTGACCCGGTTTACAACAAGGCGGGGGTAGTTCTGCACTGTGGGGCCTTATTGCAATGGGAAGGTGGGAAGATATCAGCAACCTTCCTTTGCTCATTCATGTTCAATTTAACTATGGATCTAACTGCTCTCGGAACCATGGGGACCCTACGTCTCAATGACTTCGTCATTCCTTCCCAGGAAAACTGTGCTAAATTCTCCCTTGCATCGCAATCACGATTCAATGACCTGGTCACTGGTTGGGATCCAACGCCGAGCGAGCACGTCATCCCGACAGAGTTGCCTCAAGAGGTGCTTATGGTGAAGGAGTTTGCTAGCTTGGCAGCCAACACCAGAGACTCTGGTTCGAAGCCAGATGCCAAGTGGCCCACCATCACCAGGAAGACCCAGCTTATCTTGGATGCTGTGAAAGCATCGCTTGACAGGGGGTGTGTGCCAATCGATATTGTGGGTTGATCAAGCTGTATTTATTTGTCGTACCCAGCTACCTCTGTTTCAACTATGTAATTGGATATTTGGATGTTGTTTTTGCCACTTTGAGCATCCTGCATGCGCTTCTTGACTTTATGTAGACTTGTTTCATGCTGGTCTATATTAATGGTGTGTTTGATAAGTAACGAAACTTTCAGATGAAATTTTTTTTAATTAGTAAAAAATGATAAGTTATAAAAAGAATAAAATTAAAATCGATAGGTTAATTATATGAGTGGTTGTGAAGAAATAATTTAAAATAGAATAGTTGTATAGAAAGATATGATGAAATAATTTTAAAAAATATATTTATGAAGAGTGCAAAATCTTAAGTATGTCCATGAAGTGATAAAACTTTTAAATTATTAGTTATATGGGTAATTATGTAAAAATGATTGAACGGTAAGATAGTTATATAGAAAAATATGAAAAATATTTTAAAAATAAAATACTTGTGAAGATGAAAAAGTTTTGATTTAAAAATTTTTAGGTTAAACAAACATATCCTTAAATTGAAAAGTTTTAATTTGAAAGTTTTTTCTTGTAAATAAACATGCCTAAGTAAATAAAAAAAGAGCCAATCAGTGTTTTTTTCAATTAAAAAATTGGACAATCATATATATTTTTTAAAAGAGTTTTGCTTCTATATAATTTTGCTACATTGAAATCTTTTCCTAAAATCTCAACACACCCTAATAATGACATGAAACCCATTTCTATGTAAAATTATTTTCACAAATGAACAATATATTTTGGTGGGTTGGAATTCCAGTTTGAGCTGTTAATTTTTTTTAACAAAAAAAATTGATATAATTTAAAATTTTGGTTAGAATTGGATTGATGAGTTTCCTCTCTGCTGACCATTGCACTTGTAGTAACTCCAAAAATAAGCGGGTAGATCTTTCGTCAATTCATGTTGTTTTGTTCTAATACTTTTTTGTTATTGATTTAAAATAATTTAGTTGTTTTCTTCCCATTTTTTTATTTATGATTGATTCATAATGTTCTTATTATCTTATTATAAAAGTTACTGTTACATAATTTTATATTATATAATCGTATGTTTTACCAATTTAAGTATGGAAAATGTGAGAATACCAACCATAATTTACATGAACAAACATTGCGACGATGTCTTAAGGGTTGTTGATGATCAATTAAAAACTTCTGTACTCGTTAAGGAGGTATCTGAGAAGTTTTCCGTCTTTTTTTTTTTTTCTTTCTTTCTTTCTTTCTTTCTTTTTTATTTTTTTTTTTACAAAGAGTGTTCTGTCTATTTAGATATGAAGGAAAGTCGATTATCGAGCACCGTAACCTAACCAACCAAGGTAAGTATAAATGCTGGTGCAATACTCTTAAAACGACTTGGGATAGGATCATATATCTAAATAGAAAGAGAGGGTGTAAGATGAAAATTACATCCTTTTTTTACACACTTCTTAGACGGTATAAGAAGCTAACTATCATTCATCAATCATATTATCATTCTTTATTGGCTATTTATATTATATCCAATCACACATTCACTCAAAACTCCGCTTTGTGATTTTTATAAAAGTAAACTAATTAATTAGTTATACGCGGAAAAAAAAAAAAAAAAACTGCCGACGGACAAGAACGTGGTTGCTTCTTGCGTGTGCGGGGGAAAAGACGGGGGAAAAAATCCGTTTGGAATATTTTTCTTGGGCACGCAAATGCTCTTCCTCCTCTATAAGAAACAGAGCAGCATTCATTTCAACTGATCAGGGGAGGACAGAACCGGAAATGGCGGAGAATCGCATTCGCTTCGGAATACTTGGCTGCACCAGGATAGCCCGCAAAGTCTCGCGGGCCTCAACCCTCTGCCCAAACGCCGCCATCCAAGCCATTGGCAGCCGTTCCATCGACACTGCCCGGAATTTCGCCACTTACTGCACCGTGAAGCTGTACGGGAGCTACGGGGAGGTGCTCGACGATCCCTGTGTGGATGCCGTCTACGTGCCCCTCCCACCAGTCTGCACTTGGAGTGGGAGGTTTTGGCAGCGGAGAAGAAGCAGCAGATACGCTTTGCACGTATCGGATCTGGACTACAAGCTTGCGAGTCAAACGGCTCGCAGTTCATGGACGGCACGATGTGGATGCACCACCTCCGGACGCACAAGATGCGGGAGATGCCTTCCAGTCCCACTCTCTACGCACAGCTAAAGGCGGTAATACCTTCTACTGTTTTCGGAATGCTTGCTGGATTATATATAATTTTTACCAGGTACGCAGCACTTCTGGGTTTTGTGGTGACTTGAGACTTTCTGGAGAAGGACGTCCGAGTAAAGCCAGACCTTGATGCGTTTGGCGCTCTAGGCGATGTGGGGTGGTACTGGATCCGGGCCATCCTGTGGGCTGCTGATTACCAACTGCCAAAGACAGTCACAGCTGTGCAGGGGTGCCTCTCACCTGCAGTGCTTAATTCATTACTATAGGAAGATGGGAAAATAGCAACCTGCTTTTGCTCATTCGTGTTCAATTTGGCTGTGGATGTAACTGTTCTTGGAATGATTTTATCATTCGTTTCCAAGAAAGCTCCGCTAAATTATCCGTCGCCTCGCAGTCAGGATTCAATGATCTGGCCACTGGTTGGACTCCATTGCCGGAGGACGTCATCCCGACAGAGCCGCCTCTAGAGGCAATTATGGTGGAGGAGTTTAGCAGCTTGGTGGCTAGCATCAGAGACTGCTGGTTTTAGGCCAGATGTGAAGTGGGCTACCATCAGCAGGAAGACCCAGCTCGTCTTGGATGCAGTGCAGACATTGCTTGATAAGGAGCGTGTTCCTGTGGATATTGTGGATTGATCAAGCTTTCTTATACGTGGAGCAACATACTGTTCTTACGGACATACTTCGGGACAGCTAATTTATATTTATATATAGAAAAAGGGGGAGTCTCTTTTCTAATCGGATACTCGGATAAAAATGTGGTGATAGCAGGTATCCTTTAATACCTTGATTATAACTACAGTGAAAGTCCTTTTTCCAAGATTTTCAAGAGAAGACCTAACTTACTGAGACTTTCTTTTCCACGTGAAAAAAAACTGTAACCTTTTTTATTTACATTCCACTATCCCTGTCAAAAAACTAATGACCGAACCCCTTGTGCCCTATCGATAAATTTTATTGAGCGGGCGGATCCATGATTGTTTGGCGGGTACATAACTCCGTAATGGGCTTGATTCGCAACGGAGACTGCGCAGATTCAGATTGACCCAGCTAATCAATCGCTCAGGGCCCGTACGTGTACAGGAACATCCAGTGGGAATTGGGAGGGAATGAGATGGGATCTCTCATTTTTAAATAAATAAAAAATTTCCATATATACATATTTTACATACTAATAACATTATTTTTCTTTTTTAAGATCATCTTTTCTTATTATGAATTTAATTTCTCCTTTCTCAATGTTATCAGAACCTTTCCTCATTCAATTTCGTCGCCTAAGTCCCGTCCCATGCGATTGTCCTTCACTGCCGATGGTCCGATTCGCTGGCGGTTTTATGTTTTATCTATTGCCGGTTGACTGATAAGTCGAAAGGGAACAAGGGGATTCCAACCAATATAATTGTTATTTAATACACAAAACTCTCAATCTAATATATGTGTGTACATACACAAAAATTCCGACCATCGTGTGTCGCCGAGTGGAGAATCTAATCTTTGATTAGGACAACTAATTAAAACTTTAGGCCATACAAATAATAATAACTTAACCAATAACGTTGCTGCACAAAAATTGTCAATATGATGAGGTGGCGTTGAAACATAAATCGATTTGTTTCGAGGTTTTTCCATCGGCTGTAAAATTTATAGAAATGTTGTTCTTACGTCATCTCTGCTGTAGGCTGGTAGCTGGGCATCAACGCTGGACGTGTATCATCCGTGCGATCCCTCCGGAACAGCAAACAGCTGTTGGCTGACGTAAATAAAAGCAAGCCAAGGAACTGGGAAGGATAGCAAGCAGAGGAGATACCTAGGAACAGCGGGAAATGGCCGGGAAGCAGATCAGGTTCGGCATCCTGGGCTGCGCCGAGATAGCTCGTAAAGTCTCGCGAGCCATAGCCCTCGCCTCCAACGCGACCATCCATGCCATCGGCAGCCGTTCCATTGAGAAGGCCAGGAAGTTCGCCGCCGACAACGGCTACCCCGACGCCGTGAAGGTGTACGGCAGCTACGAGGCGGTGCTGGATGATCCCTCTGTGGACGCCGTCTACGTTCCCCTCCCTACCAGCCTGCACTTGCACTGGGCGGTCCTGGCCGCGGAGAAGAAGAAGCACGTGCTGCTGGAGAAGCCCACTGCTCTGCACGTGTCGGATCTGGACCAGATACTGCGGGCGTGCGATTCCAACGGCGTCCAGTTCATGGACGGCACGATGTGGATTCACCATCCAAGGACGCACAGGATGCGAGAGATGCTCTCTAATCCTTCTCTCTTCGGGCAGCTCAAAGCGGTAAATATTTTTCCCATGGATTTTATTGCCTAATCGAGTGAGAAATCGTTCTAATAAAAGAAAAGCTGTTTGAGATTGATATTGAGAGATTATGCAGATACACAGCACCTTCGGATTCTTTGCCGACCCGGATTTTCTTGAGAACGACATCCGAGTGAAGCCCGATCTGGACGCTCTTGGTGCTCTTGGCGATGTCGGGTGGTACTGCATCCGTTCGATCATGTGGGCGGCTGATTACGAGCTGCCTAAGACAGTGACTGCGCTTCCTGGCCCTGTTTTCAACAGGGCAGGGGTGCCTCTCACCTGCGGCGCCTCGTTGCTGTGGGAAGATGGGAAGATAGCAACCTTCCTTTGCTCCTTCCAGTTCAATCTCGCCATGGATGTGACTGTTCTTGGAACCAAGGGAACCCTGCATCTGAATGACTTCGTCATTCCCTTCCAGGAAAGCTCGTGTAGATTCTCCTTGGCGTCGGAGTCGGGATTCACTGAATTTGTGACGGGTTGGAAGCCATTGCCAAGCGAGCACGTGGTCACCACGGAATTGCCACAGGAGGTTCTCATGGTGAAGGAGTTCGCGAGTTTGGTAGCTAGCATCAGGGACTCTGGTTCGAGGCCAGATACGAAGTGGCCTGGCACCAGTAGGAAGACTCAGCTAGTGTTGGACGCGGTGAAGGCGTCGCTTGATAAAGGCTGCGCGCCCATAGATATTGTGGGTTGATCATGTTTGTCCGATTACTGAATGTTGCAAGTGGTACCTGTTTCTTGTCAGCTTCATTAAAACGAGTTTAGTTTGGTTTACTTCCAACGCTTATGTTTTATGCATTTTGGATCGCACTACATTAGACTTTGGAACGCTTAATGTTGATATGTGATAGGCAATTCTTTTTTATCATTGTTTTAGGCAAAATTTAAATGGTCAGAGAAATGGGCGCTTATGAAATTCTTTCATGAGGCAACTTATATCATCATTTTTCCTGTTTGTAAATATAAATGTCACCACTTAGTTATAATTGATCGAATTTTATTAATTTCTCAATGAATCGATTCTCCATTTATGTGTTCTAAAGAGTATTTTTCTTTTTAAAGAACAAGGATTAATGTCGTGATGCTATCGTATGAAAAAAGAAGGGTGCCTAGCGTTTAAATAGATAGAGATGTGAAATTCTACACATTTCCAACTTATAATTTAGCAAGGTTTTCCGAGCAACATCCGCATTCAATGGCGTGACGATTCACAATTTCAAATAGATTTTATCACTCATTATGTTTTTACAGACTGTTAGCAATCAGTGCGTCATGTGTTTGTTGATGCGCGGAGCATGTGTAGCTGGTTCTCGTCAGATTGATAGAATGCGTCTGGTTTGCTAATATCTTATGCATTGTGCACCGACAACATTAGACTTACGTAGGCTATGTCATTTTGTTCTAGGTAGACTTAAAATTGTCGATAAAATGGGAACTCATCGAATGCTGTTCTCCAACCAATGAAGCAAGGGAAGGGTTTCCTGAGAAATATTCCTACTTCAGTGCCATGAAGATTTACCAAGTTTAGTTTTAAAGGATAAATGCTTGGATCAGAAGAAGGAACCTGATGTTAAAAAATACACAACTTTATTCTCTATATCAGCAGCTCACTTGGGACGCCAATGCAATGCATAGCAGCTCTGAAAAACCATTTTGAGTACAAACTTTAGAAGCCAGTACAGAATATTCATCTCCATCTTCACTCCTTTTTCTTAACAAACAATTTCTGCGGGCTTTTTCTTTTCCTCATTTTTCCCCTTTTCCATTCTTTTCCCTCATTTGTAACAAACCTCGTCACCTCGCCTCAGTGGTACCAGTCCAAATCAAAAGTACCTGAATAGACGCTTGGCGGTCTCTATTCAAGTGTTCAGGTTAGTGCAGTGGCGTTGTCCTCCCCTTGTTCGTAGGAGCATCCACCAATTGAAAATTTTAGAAATATTATTATTAGGAAAAAGTAGAATATTGTTAGGAACTTATAAGAATGTTTTAGGACTTAATTGTAATATTAGTTGAGAATTGAAATGATTGTAATATATGAATACCCCCCATAGAACAAACCTCATCACCACCCAATTCAAAGCAGTACCAAGATCCTTCCAAAATAATTGGAGTAGCCTTAACGTGGATATCTTTATATCACAGTATCTACAGGTTCTTACCACGCCGAAAGAAATCGCATTTTCCATCTGTCGTCATTCTGAAAATGCATGAACGGAATGGAATGAAGAAAGCATCCTCTTCGTCACTACGAGAGCTCTTAGAAAGCTCCGAGGAATAGGCATCTTTCACCACTAGATGGAATGGGCCCTGGATACACCTTAAAAAATATTAGATCAGAATAGCATCTCTCAAGGCAACACGATTATTTGATGGCTTTTGTATGGCTCAAATTCTGTCAAGTTCACGTTTAGAAGTAAAATTTGTTTCCAACTAGAAAGCGCAGTTTTTAGCTTTAATGCTTGCCCGATTCGTTTTCTGTTACGAAGGACGTACGCCTTCGCAACGGCAGCCTACTGCTATCATATTCAGAGTTTCCATGTTCTTTCTTATTTGGGGGAGAAAAAATAAATTTATACGCGAGACATGTTATTAATTTCACAGGTTATATCCATGAAAAACAAAAACAAAAAAAGTTTACCGTATTCGAACAGTCCAAATCAAAACTCCTTACAAACAGCGGATGTATTAACTGTTAGCTTAATCTTAGCTTGAGTTAAGCTCTTTTTGGGGATCCATCCCCAGACCACTAACACGAATCCTCAGAGAAAGATTTAGGCTGGATCTGGTTACAAGTGATTACAACTTGGATCTGTTGCTGAGATTTGTGCATGATGAACAGAATTTTCATAGAAATTTGGAAGAGAGCGTTGGTTGAAATTTGCAAGAGACAGAGTCATATTCCATTTCCACACAGCGTCTGTGAACTTAGTTTTGAAAATACTCCACACGGTGTTTAGACTGTATCCAACAGATTTATGGTGTGTTTGGTTAGGAGTAAAACTTTTGATGAAAAGTTTTTGAAGTAGAAATTGTCAAATTGATAGAAAATGATGTGATATAATAGGAGTAATGATGAGCAGTAAAGAGAATAAAGTTGAAATAGATAGATTAGTTGTATGGGTAGTTGTGTAGAAATGATTGAAAAGTAGGGTAGTTTGTATAGTAAAATGTGAAAAAATAATTAAAAAATAAAATAGTTATGGAGAGTGAAAAGTTTTAAATTGAAAAGTTTTGCTTGACATTTTTTTACCCCAAACAAACGCACCCTTAAACGAATTCCACAACCAGAACAGTCTACCCCTTACGACAAAAGTTTTGTCCACTAAAACGTTGGTATTTTACACTTCACCGAAACAGATGATGCCCAAAGAAAGGAGTAGGCACATAAATGATGCATTATGCACTGCTGGAGCAGCTACTACAGATTATATGTTTTGCTAATTTTTGAGTTTTTAATAAGAACAAATAATGCCTTGTTGATCATGTTGATTAGAGAAGTACGTGAACAAGGAAAGAAGGAAGGAAGCTCACTAGCAACTTCTTTTGCAGTTTAATCCAACTCTTCCTCATGAACTGGAAACACTTGAGATCCAATACCAGGAACAAAAGAAGCATTAACTAAAACAAAACCATTAACAACATAAGCATATCTGTTACCCGAGAGCTTATACTTTCACAACCCAACCGCCACACAGCTAATAACCGATGACCCACTGGCCACCGTCATCACGACCTCCGACCATATCACCGTCCCCCGCAGCCCCCCACCTTGTTTCAAGACCTCGATTTCTGCGCACCTGATCTCTCTCTCTTTTCCATTCCTCTTGCCTTCCCACAACACACAAAGCCTTCCCCCGGCATTCGCCAGGGTCGCCCCGCACAAAAAGTTCGGTAATTCCTTCTCCACTCCCTCCAATTGCTTCCAGGAATCCTCCTTTGCATCGTATCCTCTTATCTTCCCCAAAAAATCGTAGCAATACAACACCCCGTCAACGACTGCAGCTCTCCCTCTCCACCCAAGATCCAGCCTTTTCGACACGGGGCCCCACGCGCTGGCGGCCGTGTCGAACACCACTCCGCCGCGGTCCGCCATGGCATACACCTTTCCGTCAACGACAGCGCTGCCGTGCATCCACTTCTCCTGCACGTCGACGGGGCTGGGCACCGCCGACCACGATCCGGCGCCGGGGTCGAAGACCTCTGCCCAAGACGTCGTCCGAGCCCACGAGTCCACCGGGCAGCCTCCCATCACGTATATTCTCCCATCCACCACCCCGGCGGCGGAGAACTCGCGGGCGATCCTCATCCGTGGGCCCGGCTCCCACCGGCGGACGCGGGCATCGAAAATCCAGACACGGGCTGTAGGGATCTCATCGACGGAGCCGCCGAGGAGGAAAATTCGATGGCCAAGAACTGCCGAGGCGGATCCGACAGCTGGGATTGGGAGAGGAGGGAGTGGAGAGAGCCTTCGTTTGGGGGAGCTGAGGTCTAGCTGGAAGTAATGGAAGGCAGAGGAATGACGGACGCTGATGTAGAGGAAGTGCTCGGAGACATTGAGATGAGAACGGACGGCGTAGAAGAAGGGGGAGCTGAGGAGGGAATGGAAAGCGCGGGAGACGGAGAAGAGGGTGGGGTGGAAGGTGCGCGGCACACGCGCGATGCACTGGACGGATATGTCGTCAGGCAGGTTTGGGATGAGCGGTAGGGATGGGCGGATTGCCGCCGGATTGCAGGGCGGAGATTGATGCGTTGCCGCCTCCTCGTCCATGCGATCGCTACCGAGTGGCTTGATTTTTCAGATTCCTCCTCGCAAGAAGAGCGAGGGGAAGGGTGAGTGAGAGCGCTCGGCTATTATTAGCGTTTTCTTAAGTTGTGGCGGCCCCGCCACACGGACGCTGACCCGGTGGGTAATGGGTTTCGGATCCATTCCAGGAAGTGTAGCATTTGATCTTCTTCTTAATAACGCAAAGGGGCTTTTCCCAAAAAACACCTATATATTTAATTTTAATTTTAAATATACCTATAATATTTTTAAAATTCCAAATATACTTATTACATTTGCATTTAATTCTAAAAATGCTCATTACATAAAAATGCTCATTACATAAAAATGCTCATTACATAAGTTAATACTGCCAGCGAATATGTAAAATTAATAATATGTTCTTCAAATTTAGGATGAAATTGAAAAAAATCAAATGTCATAATTAACTAATTTCCTAATCGTACATTATTTCTAAATTTATAGAGCTTTAATTTTATTTAATCATTTATCATTTTATAATAGGAGTATTTTAGGTATTTGTAGAAATTTAATTGACAATTTTTTACAGAATGGGCTTTTTAGGATTAAATGCTGATGTAATAAGTATATTTGAGATTTTAGAAATATTATATGAATAATCGGAAATATGGTCAAATATAATGAGTATATTTAGGAAAAATCCTGACTATATTTAGGAAAAACCTTGACAAAAAGCATGTTGTTTCTTGTTAGGATCGGTGAGAGAACGAATCATTGTTAACATTTTAATACCAATTCCAACCGTCAAAAGGTGGCCTTCCAGCGGCATTTGTTCTCTGTTAAACCGAGTGCCGACGCCATAAGGCTCGGGCTTTTTTATTTTTAAATTTTTTTTTATAAAAGTATTATTCTAATATATTAAATCTATATACAAAGATTTAATATTTTAAAAACGAATATATATATTTTAAATTTCAAAAATAAAAGCATTTTAGTCATTCTTAAGGGGTTAAAATGACTAACATGTCTTTATATTTTAAATTCAAAGAAAAATACACACACATCTTTAAAAATGATAATACTTAGTATATGAACTATATACACCTAAAATAATGTCTTTTATAAAAATTTTAAAACAAAAATAAAAAATTTATGTTTTTGAGTCGGTTTCAGAGGAAGTCATGTAAAACCGGATTCATGGAATCATATCTCGAACAAAAAAACTTGGTGCCTGAAACAAGGGCTGGGCCGGCTACAATTCCACCGTCGACGGGCTGCTTTTGTCTCTGGAGAGGTTAGGTGGGCCGTGGGCGCTTAGATAGGTACCTCGTGTTTAGCTGCCGTATCCATCTCTATTCACGGCTCCACGAACGTCGTTGAGTTGTGAGTGATCACGTTAATCGTTCAATCATTACGGGATTTATTACTCACAAATACAAATTAATGCATTCGATCACTATTTCCGTTGATTGCGTTACCACGAATTTGACGGTTAGCACATAGTTGATAAAAGTACAAAATGCGTAATTTTTAGTCATATTATCTCGCTCATATTATGTCATATTATTTTCTTACTTTCTAAAAATTGTTAGAACTGCCACTTTTACCATTGCGTCTTTCCTAACCGAATCTTAATGGATTCTATCTGGTTTTGCTTCCTTTTACCAAGCCAAGACACAGCCTTCTCTTATTGCTATTTTCGACGAAATTTTGTCAATACACGCCCATTCGGAAATCTCTCTGAGTTTTTAGGATTTTTTATTAGTCCATCCAATTTTAATGCATATTTATTAACTTAACAATCATTTCCCGAGGGATTCAAACATTCCAATAAATAAAACTTGGCGAGTACACGCTAAACAAGTAGCAGCACTGGGCTGAGAAAGGGCCAAAGTCCCTTCCAGTTTTCATAAACTCTAAGAAAAGGCCGGGCCAAAATATATCGGGCCGACGTATGATATCGCGTAGTTTTAAAATGGACCTCATTACTGCGTGGGCAAAGACCCGCGACTGGTTATCCAGGCTACTTAGAGAACCGTTCAACGGTTAGGATAATTTCCGTCCGTCTCCCCTAATCACGATTTTTCAAGCCACATCTGGACGTTTTAAACCCACGTGGGCGGTGGACGATGATACCTTGAACTTATAAGCGAAGGGCCGGAAGATAATCGCCAGGGTGGCCGTGTAGTCGACCGAGAAATTTAATGCAGTCGCTTTTTAAGACGAGTAGCACTCACGTGCGGGGAGGTTGACGTGAGAAGGAAGCAGTAGGCAGTGAAAGGAACATACCTCAATCACGTGCACGTAATTCTCAGGATCTGAGACTGGACTACACTCTACACTACATTGTCATTCGTCCGAGGCCAACTCTCTCACGCAACGACGCAAAGTAGCCTCCTTGCGCATATGCAAACTGGTGTGCGCACGCTCGCAGCACATGCACACCCCACGTGCCCGCCAATACCGAGAAAACTCGCCTCGCCCAGCAGCCGTGTCGTACGCACGGAAGCAACGTCGTCTGATACTCTTGGAGAGATGAGACAGCTAACACACCGGCGAACACGCACGCCTTGTTTAAAATTGATCATATTGGCCTAATTTGGTTTTCAGATAGGCGCATGAATTTGGTGGATATTTTCCTCTTTTTTTCTAACCGAAAAAAGAAGAAGATAATTATCGGGTTTCCTTAGTGCTTGCCTAGGACGTCTATGAGTCTGAAACATACGCGTTGCCTGCGGGTCAATGACTTCGGGTTACACCTTCCCACTCTGCCTTGAAAAGCACGACAATAGACCAAGAAAGGCACATCCAGCCCTAAAAATCCTTTTTCTCGAACCTTTTAGTCGCGTTACAAGAGCAGCCTCGATCTCAGGTCTTCGCTCCGGCTTTTCCGATTACAATTTTGAAAAATACAAAAATGGGGCAGTGGTGTTTGGACTTTGGATCGAATTACGTAGCGGTGACTTTGCAAATTGCAATGTTGTGGTCTGCAAAGTCGCAAATTCTCCGCTCTTATGGGACGACGGCGCGTGTACAAAGTACAAACCGCTGTTTTGAAAACCGGAACTGACTGGAGGTTGGATCGGCCGGACTGTGAACCGAAAGTTATCGACCCCGTTTGCATGTCTGTTGGAACTTGGAAGAGCCGATGATAAAAGCAGAAACTCTGACACCATACTTTTAAGTTTCCCATGCGCGTCCTTCGTCAATTAAGGAGACGTTTGCGAATGTAAAAATTGTGGTAAATGTGGTATTTGGTGGAAATAGAAAATAGAATATTTTAGAACTTGTATGATTGATATGAAATGATAGGGATAAAGTTGGAATAAATAGGTTTATTGAAAGATAGTCGATAAAGAAAATGATTAAAATATAGGGGTAAAAGTAAAAAAATATGATGATTAATTGATTAATGAAGTGTTTCGAAACCCGTGCTCCCACCATTTCCCTCCCACATTTCCCACACCAGAATATCAAACGTCCCCTAATATACAAGCAACGTCATTTATGGATAGGATGATTATTATATAATTTAGTTTTATTTAAAATCATAATAAATATTGAATGTCAGCCTCTGACATATGAAATAATTCTCTTTAATTTATATAAATTTCATTTTATGTTTATAAAAAATCATATTATATATAAATTATTTAATATTTTCAATAAATTTAACCTAAATAATAAAATTAATATATTATGATTTTTATATTACTGTCCCGATCTAAACCAATAGTTGAACCCGTTAAACGTGGACGAAGTAAAAACTGTTCACTTCAGGATTCAATTTTAAAAACATTGGTACAAATAAAATATGAGTTCTTCCCAAATATTTTTTTATATCTGGTCTTAATTTCAAATATACCCAGAATCTTTTCAAAATCCCAAATATACATAATACATTTTCATTTAATCCAGAAATGCTCACTCCATCCAAAACTGATTGGTTAAATTTTTATAAATACCCCAGATACCCCCGTTGTAAAATAACAAATAACGAAATAAAATAGCAAGAATACAAATTTATGGCTCTCCAAATTTAGAATTCATGTACAGTTAGGGTATGAGTGAATTATAACATTCAATTTTTTCAAATTCACTCTAAATTTATAGGGCATATTAGTAACTTCACATATTCGCTGACAGTGTTAACTTGCAAAATGAACATTTTTTTATTAAATGCAACATAATAGGTATATTTAAGATGTTAGAAATGTCGTGAGTATATTTATGATTAGAGTTAAATATAATAAGTATATTTGGAAAAAGCCAAAATTTTAGTAAAACATGAATGGGAGAAAGTCATTGAAAATTGGTAATTGGGTGGAATGAAACTAATATATTAAAAGTGAAAGAGTAATATAATATAAGTAAACATTTTTTAAGTTGTCCCATGGAACGGTATTATAAAACGCTTGAAATATATACATGCAAATATTTGAAAATATAGTAGTTATATAATTAATACATGTAGCTAGTTCATAACTTGAAGATAGGATGAAGATGGAATGAAACTCTTTATTTTTAAAAAATATTTTTATTATTTTTAAAAAGTATTTGTTTGTGCAAAAAAAATTTCAAATTAAAATTTTTTAATATCCACAATTACTCTATTTTTTAATTATTTCTTCATTTCGTCCTATACAACTACTATATTTTTAAATTATTTTTACATGATTACTCATACATTTAATTTATCTATTTTAACTTTATTCTCTTTGATCATCATTATTATCCCTATTATGGCACATCAATTTTTCTCATTTCAAACACTTTTATATAAAAAATTTCATTAATAGTTTTATCACTTCCCAAATACACACTTAATTTTTATAAAACTTTTCACTACCAACCCACACTAATCACTTTTCATCCCACATCTTCATCTAATCTAAGTCTTTAAGTAGAACTTACTAATAAAGAACAGGGAAGTAACATGACACATTTGAGGAGCTTCATTGGATCTAGAGAAATTGAGATTTTATTAGTCAACAATAGCATTCTTCGAGCACAGAGATCTCTAATTGCTTAAAATCTAAAAAAATTTTGGGTGGTTGAGTACTGCCATTGGTGAACTTGACTGGATGCACCCTGAGTGCATTTCGCTTAATTTTGAAATTTTTTTATACAACTATTGATCTAGCTGTATTTAATGTATGTATCAATTTATATCATTTTTGGAAACTTTTAGATATTTATTTTTAATTTTTAAAATCAATGGTATTTTTGTAATTCATTAATTATGAAAATGCTAATGATTTTCAAAAATAAAAAATAAATAGAAAAAATCTTCAAAAATGATAAAAAAAAATTATACATGTGTTAAAATACATCTAGATTAACAGTCCTATAAAAATATTTTAAAAAAAATATTAAAAAATAGGTTTTTGCACCGGGTGCTTCGGTGCACCCCGGTGCACTGTATGATAACCCTGCCATTGGTCAGTCAACGGCAGAATGCAACAAAGAGAAAAGCCAAGGATCGGGGTGGCACTTTTACGATTTAATGAGCCATTCGTTGAAAATTGTGGAAACGAAGCTGTGGCCCGTGTGTGGGCGCGTGACTTGTTACGCGTACCACAAGCTCCTAAGCACGTGAAGTGCACGTGCGATATCTAGTGTTCCCTTTCTTCCATCTGCCGGGTCTCCGGAACGCATACATATCTTATCATACATCTGGGAAGGTTTGGTGTAGAAGCCCCCGACGTATCGCATGTGATGACACGCAGTCCTCCCTTGCGTGTCCTCACTGTAAACGCCCGATGTTATCCGTTTCAATACAGGATCGGCTTTCAATAGCAGAAATTTAAAAGGTCACGGCCAAGCAACTGCTGACTGCTCACCTTGGACAAAAGAAAAGAAATCCTCCGAAATTTGCCGCTTCCAGCCTTCCGTTCTACGCTTGTTATAAAGTTTGAAGTTTGAATACAAGATACGTGGACTAGACCAGACAGCGCAGCCTCATGACTTGACTCAGCTTCAAGTGGAGCACTCGCTAGATTTTAATCTAATAACCTTAACTCTATAGAAGATGCTTCTTCATCAAAAAAAAAAAAAAAAAAATGCTTCGGACGCTTGATGTTATCTCGTACACATTTTTTAAGTGTATATAAGTGGCTCTTCACAATACTTTGATTTTTTCTTTTTTCTTCCCAATATTTATCCTCAAATGGTGCACATAGGGCCCTTCGGGTAAGATGTAAAGAACAAAATAAAATTAATAAAACAATTTTAAAAATCACACATTATTACGCGCCTTTTTATATGATTTAAAACCTTAACTATCAATTATCTTACTTCTTTTATTATTATCTATGCATTCTAACTATTTTTTGTATCTTTCAGTATAGCTGACCTCTCCATTTATTTTATTTTTCTTTTTATTTTTGATAACCTCTCGTATGATCATATTACATCAACTCACTTACTTTTTGAAATTTCTTCTAAAATTACTCTGTCATTCACATAAATCTCTCGTCTCATTTAGGTTTCTTTTAAGTTTTAACCTGAACCCGATAAGTTACATTTTGAACTTATTTTAAAAATCTCACTAAACAAATATGATCCTTTTGTTTCTAAATATGAGGCCAATTTGAGTACACTTGTTCTACTAAATTGAACTGGTCGGACAGCCTAAGCTCCCGCCAATCTTGATGATCACACCAAATCCATCTAACAATTGTACTCCGCACTATTCAGTTATTTAAAAAACAGTAGTGTGTGGATCGCATCTTTTAGAAATATATAAAAATGTATAGATTTTAAAAATCATTTCGATGAGTGCATTAAAGTTTTAGAATATTATTAAGTTATATAATGTCATTATTTTAGATCAGATGGATGCTTTAGATGTTTTAGATATTGAATTTGAATATCGTGGATTCTTCTAATAAATGAATAACTTTTAATAACTTAAAAATCACTATCCAGTGCGTCCGAATTTTGAAAATAATACAAATTTTAGATTGGGATGATTTTTATTCTCATAATCACATACATAATGATAAGATTAATAATCAAGTTAATTTTATAAAATTATCAAGAATTAACGATCACATTAAATTTTATAAAATTATCAATATGAGGGTAGACTAAGTCATTCCACTTATTCATTTTGGTAGGATGGAAATAACCTGATTTGAATTAAAGTTAATTGTGTATATACTTGGACTATTAATTTATTGATAATTGAATATTTAATTATCCTATGTGAAACATTAAATATGTTGAGATAACCATAAAGTGAAAATAATATTACTATAAGATTTATCTCAATAGATAGTGTAGCTTTGATAGTTAAAAGTGTTAATTGGATTTGTCTTGAGAAGTAAAAAAAAATATATAACTTTACTTTTATTAACTTTAGCTATTATTGGCCAAGCCATTATTTTTTTCTTCCTAAAGAAGATTGTTTTGTTCTATCCAGTTTATTGTAGGAACATTCGACAAAGATAGAGAAGAGACAAAAAAGTGTAAAGTTTGGTTTATTATTTTAGACATTCTTTTAGGATGTTATCAATCTAAGTATAATTTTTAAGTACGATTATTTTAAAATAACTCCATATTTCTTGAATATTGATTTTAGGATTTTATTCAAAATAAATTCTCGTGAAGTGTATGTTTATGAAGTTAATGTATTTAAACCACTACAAATTTTATCAGAATTTAACTCTTGTGTTATGAAGATATTTTAGTATTTTTACGAAGAATGTTGTTAGAAGGGGAACTGGCGAACTGCTATTGGGTCCTCACATGAAGCGGGTCCCACAAATAGCAATCAACGACAGTAGTTGGTAGTGGTAGCTGCCATGTACCAGTTTATAAATTGTCCATCTTATTTTGATGAGATCTTTGTTTTAGACGATTTGATTTGGACGATCAATTTGTCAAATTTATATTTTTAAATATTTTTAAGTTCAATGGAAGAGTTAGATTGACCATTCAAGAGATATATCATGATCTATGCAATAGCGACGATGAAAATGGTAAGTAATTCTTATGATTTTGAAAAGTGCAGCCCACTAGCATATCTAAAAGAATTTTGTGGATTAGTAAATTCTGAGGTTGTAAGTTATAAATTTGTGAAGTTCCAAGTTTTGAAATTTTGTGATGAGAAGTTATTACATTTTTTCGCATGTTACACGTTAAGTATTTAATGGATTTTACATATAACATATTTATTATACTTGCTGAGTTTTTTGAATTTATGCGTGAGTTACATTGCTCCACAGGTGGTGCAAATCAAAACAGCTGAAGAAGAGGAACTATTAGGAAAAATTATTTTGAGGAACGTAGAAAGAACGTAAAATTTATTTACATTTTTATATTTTGTTAATAAGAGATATGATTAATACGGATTGAAGAAGCTGAAGAAGAGGAATTACTAGAAAAAAAATTATTTTAAGGAATGTTGTAAAAAAATGAAAATTTTATTTATATTTTATTTTTTGTAAATATATGTTATAATAAAATACTCATTTGTAAATTTAGAAAATATCAGTATTGGATGTAATAAATTAATAAAATTCTATGCCTTTCAAACGAAATAACATTAAAGATTTTATTTGGTCAAAGTGGGGTTGTCACATGCATTTAAGTGGCCCCTTTAAATATAAAGCTTTGGCCCACTTTTCACCCCTTTACAAGATAAAAAGACAATCTGCTCGATTCGAGTAAAAGCCATCTTCGAAATCACAAACCCACATAAATTAAAAGTCGACGTGTCGGCATGAGCATTGATCTGCATTTGCCCTAACGCAATCGCCAAAATATCTTGCATATATATATATATGCTGTTGTATGGTGGGATAGTTGCTCCATAATATTCAAAACGAAATGACAAGTGATGACGTGTCACAAATTACGCCACCCAGTCGTCGGCTAAGTGGGAAAACCATTATGGGGCCGACAGCATTTCCATAGTAAATACAAACATAATTACCTACGACTAGACTTCGAGAAGTCTCTCCAGCCCTGCCCTTTTTTTTTTTTAGCAATAAAATATTTTGGGTCTGTTTGGATCAATGTTGTAATTATCGGGAACCCGGTCACTTGACCGGTCCGATTCTCACCGGTTCCGATTTGGGATTATCAAACTGGTATAAATCGGTTTTTAAGGACCGGTTCATGGTTTTCTACTCGTTCGGTCCAACCGGTTTGCAGCCATATGTATAATGTATAGCTGAAAAACCTCTCTCAATTTCTCGCCCGCGCAAATAGCCCTGGCCCGCCCTTCGCTTCCATTTTTGCCTTTCTTTATCTCGAGCAGCAGATCATATATCAGTCTGTTTTCTCCGATGCCAACGGTTAAGCCGCACTTATAGTAGTCCCCAGTCAACGGCTTCACCAAGGAATGAATTTGTTAGTGAATTTTTTTTTATGAGTATATTTACATACATCTCAACACATATTACACTGAAGCTCTGAGACATTCGTACAAATCGGGAAATACACAACTCCCCCAGGAAATCTGGAGACACAGTTCCACCAAAGAATTAGGAAGACACGGTTTCCACCAACCGAACGGGAAACCAACTGTTCCCACAACAATTTTTTTATTCGAAATCCCCAGGTGGAATTCGAACTCTAGACCTCTGCTCCGGACGCTCCACCAATAGCAGGGTCGACCAACCGAGCTAGCCTCAGTTGGTAATTTGTTAAGGAATTGAATTCAATGGAATGAAAATGGAAAAGATTGATGTCAATATAAGGGATTGTAATATATATATATCGTAACTGAAAAAGTGGATAATGAAGCATTGAAAAAAGATCAAGCAACATGTATGCTTTGAGCATTCTCTCATCTAAAAGAGCAGGGTTATTTCTAATTCTTCAATGAAATTTTTTTCCTAACTTAACTATATCGTCATTTGTTAATTTGTCAAAATCGTGTAGGCATGTTATTTTGTTACATCTTATAGTTCAAAATATGTATTAGTTGACCATATATATTAAATACATGATTATCCAACACTTTTTTAAAAAAAAATTACCTTGCTAGCATTGAATTTTATTATAGATCAAATTAGAATGACAATATATAAGGATCCAAAATTGGATAAGCTTTGCCTAATTTTTTAGGTAAGTACATCGTTCTTTATAATTTTGTAAAAATATAATTAATTTTATATTAATTTTAAAATTTCAAATAGTATTGAACTAAAATTTTTAATCAGTTCGATTTTAACAACACTGGTTTGGATAAATGAAAAACTTCAATGACTGAATATAAAATTTTTCAAATATAAAAGACGTTGAAGCAAAATTCTGACCTCTTTCAGATATGTCTTTCAGCACTATACTTGTCAACAATACTATAAACAATTCATGTGTCTATATAAACCATCTCTAATCTACCCATTTCTTCACATCCTCTCTTCTATTCCTCTTCCTCTTCTTCCCAGCTTCCTTCCAAAATGGAGGTGGTTTTAGCTTCCAAGGATACAAGCTGTATGGTTTTTACACTCCCAGCCTTTGTAGGGACCAAAACGTTTTTCTGTGACTCGCTTTTCTTCCTTTCCCTTCTTATAACCATTCTCATGCTGGGTCTCCTGACTTGGGTTTTATCGACCGCGGGGATTGCCTGGAGAAATGGCAGAAACCAGCGGGGCCGAGTACCCATCCCAGGTCTTCGAGGCCTCCCCATCTTTGGGAGCCTCTTCGCTCTCCGTGGAGGCTTGGCACACCGCACCCTCGCAGCCATGGCCAGGCGCCAAGCTGCTACTGAGCTCATGGCCCTCAGCCTCGGCTCTACGCCTGTTGTCGTGGCATCCGACCCCCAAACCGCTAAAGAAATCCTTACCTCTCCCCACTTTGCTGACCGCCCGCTCAAGCAGTCCGCCCGAGACCTCATGTTCAGTCGTGCCATCGGCTTCGCGCCGAGCGGCACTTACTGGCGGCTGCTGAGGAGGATCGCTTCCTCCCATCTCTTTGCACCCAGGCGGATTTTAGCCCACGAGGCCCAGCGCCAGCAGGAATGCACTGCCATGTTGGCCGCAGTAGCGGGCGAGCAGGCGGTGCTGGGGATGGTGGGGCTGAGGAAGCACCTTCAGATAGCGGCGCTAAACAGTATCATGGGGTGTGTGTTTGGGCGTAGATACGAGAATACTAATAGTGATGGCGAGGGAGAGGCGAGGGAGGTGCGGGAGATGGTGAGGGAAGGGTTTGATCTGTTGGGGGCTTTTAACTTCTCGGACTACTTGCCTTGGATGAGCTGGCTCTACGATCCGAATCGCATTGCCCGTAGATGCGAGGATCTCGTTCCACGTGTGAGAAGGCTGGTGAAAGGGATTATAGACGAGCATAAGGGTGGGGGGAACGGGAAGGCTGTGGATGGTGCTGATTTCGTTGATGTTTTGCTGGGTCTGGAGGGAGAGGAGAAGCTGGACGAGGATGACATGATAGCGGTTCTTTGGGTTGGTCAATGCGTTTCTTTTGATTTTCGTATTGAGTGGACGTGCATGGCCATGCAATCATTGCTGAAATCTTCTTTCCTGGCTGGTTCCACGTGGCATTAACAATGATTACAACGGAATTACTATGGGAGCCTAAAAATGATTCCATTGAATTTCGTTGCAAATGTTTCTTTTACTACAATATTTATTTGTTCAGTTCAAATCCAAGGTCATAATTCACCCCTCCACCCACAATTTTAATTTGTGCACATTTTAGGTGAGATAAAATTTAGAATTTTAAATGAAGTTTTTTTTAAATATCATTCTTTTATTGGTAAATATCATTTGATTAGCGAATGCGTATACAGTACTATAGAACCATTTTCCATAGAGATCAGTACACTTATAAAATAATCTGCATGCACGTGATGGATGGTTATATCTGGAAATTCCATCACCGTGGAATCTTCCTGACTCGATCGACAGACATTCTCAATTAGTGGACGGCACATGCGTGCACCGGGGATGACGATGGCTGAATATCTTTAGCCTTAGGCTAGCGTTTTTTTTTTTTTCAATTTTAAAATAAAAAATTTATAAGTTAAAACTTTTCACTCTTTATAATTGTACTAATTTTAATTATTTCTTAATATCTTTTTTTTAAAATTATTTCACTTTTTAACTATTTTTTCATAATTTTTCATATAATTAACTTATTTATTTCAATATTATTATGTTTACTCTTCATCATTAACACTATCATATTATATTTTTTTTTGTTATATTTCAAAAAAAAATTTATTCAAAAATTTTATCACTTGAATTTGATGACGGACATTATCACGCAGGAAATGATTTTCCGTGGCACGGATACTACGGCACTTCTCACTGAGTGGGCGATGGCGGAGCTCATTATGAACCAGGACATCCAAGCCAAGCTGCAAGAGGAGGTCGACCGTATCGTGGGCCGCCAGAGGAGCATTACCGATGCTGACGTGGCTAACATGCCATACCTGAAAGCGGTGGTCAAGGAGACACTGAGGGTTCATCCTCCCGGCCCTCTTCTCTCGTGGGCCCGCCTTTCCACGTCGGATGTCCAGCTGAGCAACGGAATGCTGGTTCCCGACCAGACGACCGCAATGGTCAACATGTGGGCCATCACGCACGACTCGCGCTTGTGGAGAGAGCCGTACAGGTTCGGCCCCGAGAGGTTCTTATCAGGCGCTGACGTGGACGTCAGGGGCGGGGATTTGCGGCTAGCGCCTTTTGGCGCCGGGCGCAGGGTGTGCCCGGGGAGGGAGCTCGGCCTCGTCACGGTCCATCTCTGGGTGGCGAAGCTGGTCCACCACTTCGAGTGGGTCCCACATCCAGGCAGTCCCGTTGACCTCGACGAGGTGCTGAAGCTGTCCTGCGAGATGAGGAGCCCTCTCTCGGCCGTTGCCATGGCTAGGAATGTCGGCGTTCCCTTCTGATGTGTGTTTTACTTTTTGCGTTCTGCTTCTATCAGCTTCTTCTTCTTTTTTTTTTTTTTTTTTTATGAAACAGCTTTTATCAGCTTATTGAATAATAAATGATCGACCACGCAAAACCTCTTGTAATGTTCAAATCTTGTGCAAAAAGCAGTTATTTAGAAATTCCCTCCTTCAGAAGAAAGCAATCCAGCTTCACGGATATCGATTCATAAGCATTCGGTGCCTAACAAACAATTCATATCACGCTGGGCTGTTAAAAGACTTCAAGTAACTCTTTCTGTATATTTGAAATCCGAAATCAGATGGGAAGTACCCAACACGAAATGCTATGCTTCCTAAGAATCCAAAAGCATATTCAAAACCACTTAGACCATACAGAAAAATATTAAGTGCACATTTTATCTTGAATATCTTTTACTATGATTTAATGTTTTAATTTTTTCTATTATTATCTTTATATTTTAATCATTTTTGTTATCACATTACTCTTTACTCATATAAAATTTTCCCCCGTGCACTTTTACATCTTCCTAAACAGACATCAAATCACATCCTCCACGTTCAACTAAGGACTCTAACAAACGAGCTTCCAAATTCACGGAGTCAAAACATGTTACCAAAAAATCCACGATTTCTGTTTATCGAGAAATTGGCCAAAGTCGAATCGATCTTTCTGTGCCTTAGATTGGAGGGAGTTCATGAAAATGCATGTTCACGAGCACACTACTTCCCCGCGACACCATCAAAAAATAATAATAATTTCCTCGTAACTTCAACATCACGTCGAAACTAATGTCACTCTCCATTATCAGACTAACAACGTCTGGATTCTGAGAATATTATTTGATGATACATATGTTTTTTTCTAAAAAAAAAAAAAGAGAAAGAGAAAGAAAGAAAAAAGGATTAGCTAAAAAGCCCCGAACATCTTAACAAAATTCTGGTACATGGAAAATGCCCTTTTCCATGGCAGCGTCGTTTTATTCGTTACAGCCAAAGGATATCTTCAACAGGCACGAAAACAAGAAGACGCAAAAGCCTGATGAAGATCAGTTAGCATCGGGCCCTGCGAAGGCCTTCATATTTTAAGCGCGCAGCCTGTTGTACATGGAAAGCATGTTCTTCAGTTCTTTTGCCTCAGTTTCCAACTTGTCGAAGCCCCTTGCACTAGGCATTCTCCAAGACCAATTTCCCAACTGCAAGGAAAAACGGCTAGGTAAAATGAAAAGGACTCGTACGGCACACATTCCAAAAGGAATTTTTAAAAAAAATGAATGAATGAATGAAAAATTTTGACTTGTTTTCTTAAGTGTGTTCAAACTTTTAACCTTTCCAATATCACTTGTTTCCATTCGTAAATCATATCTCATTTTTCAATACATAACAACTATAATTTTTTCATTTCCAATATAATTTTTCATTTCTCAATACGTAAAAACCAAACCTCATCCACTAGATGAATCGGGATGAGATTTTCCCAATTCTGGTATTTCTTTTCCCATTTTCCATATAATTTTTCATTTTCCAATATATAACAACTTTATTTTTCTCATTCTCAATATAAATATAATTTTTCATTTCCCGATATCCAAAAACTCCTCATCTAGATCCCATTTCATAGGATGATTCCAAACAACCCCTAAAACAACTACAGGGGGATCCTGCAAGATCCATGGTTTAGAAACCCAAAGACATGGATCCCGCTATAGACATGGGACTCCATAAAAACCATCCATGCCTTCGCTTCTTTTCAGAAATTTAATATCTGCTTTACCCTTATCAACTATTCCTAGCTGGTGGGTCAACAAGTTCTACTGTATCTGACAGACCTTTTCTAGGAATCCATCTACAATAGGCTCCACTCTAGTTCACCTGATCAAAGCCTGCTTATACAGATCAGCATAAACAAGAGAAAGACACCATGTAACTCCGGCGGAATTACCTCACTCATGATTATTGTTGATTTCCAGTGCCAGGTCAGACTTCAGGCTGATAGAAAATGGTCAGTGCCCATGAATTTTTGTTGTTATTGGATGCATAAATGATTCAATTGTAGACATTCCTTAGGAGGCAAAGATGGTGCTGAACTACTATCATGACATGATAACAAGTAGCCATGAAATTGCAGCTACATTTTTCTCAAGGCTAAGTAAATAATGTCCCAATCTGATCCCTGAAGGCTGAAATATGAAAACTACAATGAAAATCCCAATCCTACTTTTCCAGTTATAATAAAGCGGAATTTAACTTGATAATGCAAGAAAATGCATCACAATCAAAAGTTGTCTTACCTGTATTGCGGGAGTATTCATCCTTGCAGAACTTCCTAATCTAAGAACATCTTGCATGGGTATAATGGCAATTCGAGCAACTGAAGATAGGGCGGACTGAATCATTGCCCATGAAATATCGTCTTCTTTAGTTTTACCGAGAAATCTTAGTACCTGTAAGAAGCCTTGCTTTAAGAGAATACTAGAAATCGAACCACCAGCGAAATCCAAGGATGCGGAGAGTGGTGGCGAACACAAAAATACCAAATACTACGTAGATAGACGTTGTATTACTCGAAGAACTTACAGTGGATTTTTCTTCACTGGGCAGAGTCTTCCACCAACCCACAGTCTTCAAATGACAAAAAGGATATTCATTAAGAGGAATGAGAGAAATGTATTCAAGAGTTATTGGTAGTATGGTAAAAAAGCAGCAAAATATGAGACTGAATAAATTAGTGAGGTCATTATTTTGTGGTTCATTGTGCTCTCGCAACAATGGGGACATGATACACTGTCATGTTCCATGGCATTCGTCAGACAGTTTCTTTAACCAAATTATTGGAATGCTATCAGATGAGTGGTAACTCACAAACTCACTGCAGTAAAGAATTATTCATAAAAGTTCCTGTCAGCTATGAAAGGTTGTGCTGATAGCATACAGGAAATGGGCATTCATGATAACATATCTGGAATGTGTGTGTGCGCGTGCGCGTGCGTGTGTGTATGGCAAGTATACAACTCATAAACCAAGAAAAGAAAAGATTAATTTTGGCTTAAATGCAGTCATTGGAAAAGGTCCAACATTTCTGCCACAACTGAGAAGGAAAATTTCATGGCATAAGGAAACTTACAGTGTCATTATCATGAGTTCCAGTGTATACAACTTGATCTGGTCCATGATTATGAAACAAATGAGGATTGCCTGGGCCACTTCCAAAAGCTGATCAATGAAAATAATGCACATCGTCAACCTAGAAGAATTTAGCAGATAATATTTCAAAATGATTCTGGACCAGCAGCAGCTCCTTACCAAATTGGAGAACAGCCATTCCTGGTGCCCCAATAGCCTTCCTCAAATGAACTACATCCTCAGTGATTACTCCCTATAAAATTCAAGATCAAAGCATGAGCAAGATGAAATCCAAGTAAGTCATCAAAGACCAAATACACCACAAGAACTCTACACCTGATCCTGGATCTCTAACAAGTGCTCAGAACTGGTTATTGGTAGTTACCTTCTTTCTCTTATACAGCTAGGAAACTCACATTGTTTAGAAGGAAAATAGGTTTAAACAGAAAAAACTATGCAGATGGCATAGGTCAGATGAATGCACCATGGGGCTGGCTAATGTTAAAGATATGACAAGTTGATCCTGATTTGATAGTATCATCTCAGAATATTTGGGGTTTACAAACAGGCTGACAGGACAATGGCACAAATAAAGGCATAGTGAACTCAAGCTTTAGCATATAACAGTAAATGAATGTCCTTCGTGATTCCTAGGGGTGCAACTTGGGCCGGGTTGAGCCCGAACCCGGCCTGCCGAACCCGATTTTGAATAGTGTTGAAACTTACTTTTCATCACCCGAACCCGAGGAACCCGATTTGTAATTATGATAGGGTTAGGGTTCAAATGAACCCGAGCCCGATTTCTCATTTTATATTTATTATAAAATATATTATATATATACTATTTAAACAATATTTCTTTATATTCTTTATATTTTATGTTATTATATCTATATTTGAATACATGTTTGGCATATTGTAATTTTATTATAAATAAAGTATATTATTTTCATTTATATTTATTTTTTATTTCTATCATTTACTTTTACATTCATTAATTTTCTTCCTTTATCTTATTTTTTATGGTAATTTTTCTAAAAAATTCTTTATATTACTATTTTTAAAAAAATATGTAGTTTGATTATATATTATTATATTTACTTACATGATTTGTTATTATTATTTATTCATATGAAATTCTAAACTTATCACTTTTAAATAAAAATGTAAATTCATCAATATAAATTCCAACCCGAAACTCAACCCGAACCCGATTTTCAAAAATAGGGTTAGGGTTTAGGTTTTACAAATAGGGTTAGGGTTAGGGTTAGGGTCGAGGTGAACCCGAGTTTTATGAGCCCGAGTTGCACCCCTCGTGATTCCTAAGGTGACAAAGATTTGCCAACAATCAAGCAAGTGAAAAAAAAAAAAAAAGGAAGGAAGCCTCTTCCCACTTATTAACTCCAAATGATGAGCTGAACTTACCAAGTCCTCTGCTATTATATTGATCTTTCCAACAGCTTTGAAGATGGTATCAAAGAAGGCTTTATTCGGTCCAGCCTACTGCCAAGTAAAATAAGCTTATGAATTGCTAAAATTCTTGGAAAGGAAATGATAAGCTGTATCCACATAAAACTGACCTTCCATCTCCCATGCGTTGCAACCTTTGATTCTGCAAATTTGTGCAACCAGTTAAAAGAGCATAGACATGGCAACTCCAAGAACAGGATTGACCAAATAATTATTCTCACCGGAAGGGACAGCCCAAAATCCAGCAAATCCACGAAAATGATCTATCCGGAATTCATCATAGAGATTTAGTGCACGCTTAATCCGCTTTACCCACCAAGAAAAACTATCTTTTTCCATTGCTTTCCAGTTGTATAGAGGACTGTTAGGTATAAGACGAAAAATGAAAAATCTAGTTAGAAAGCATGTATTAAAAATGCTCATTGTTTAGAACACACGGGAGAAATTCTAAAAATTTAACTACTTTATCCACATATGAGCCCGTAGGGATTCAACATTCTGACTATGATTCTCAAACGGATGAAAATTTGCATGCAAAAAGAGCTCAAGTTGTTTATGTAGCTTCATGAAGCTCTCCTGAAAGAAAAAATTATTGCATGGAAGACTGTGTATTAGTTTCATCCAAAATTAAATTGAAAACCCAGTGCTGTTTCCAGGATAACTATGATTGAAGCACTGTTATAGAATCAACATATGTTGAATGTCACTGAACCATAACAAAAGGTCACAACTACTTGGTAGAAATTTTCACAGATTTGCGAAAAACGCTCGGTAAGAGTGGGACATCCATGAAGATGTTTTTGTAAACACCCAAAAATTAGAAATATAAAAATAAAAAATAAAAAAAATCAAAGAAGAAGATGCATGGATGATAGCAACCTGCCCCACAGTTGACCTGTTTCGCTGAAGGCATCAGGAGGGACACCACTTACAAGGTCTGGATAACCACTCTTGTCCTGATACCAGGAATAATATAATTCAATCAGGGAAAATAAATAAGTGATTTTCATGGACCAATGGAGACTACTCACCAGTAAAAATATTCTTTTGTTTGCCCAGACATCTGCACTGTGATAACCAACATAAATAGGCATATCACCCATTATCTTGATCCCTTTCTTCTTTGCATAACTACGAACCTTTTGCCATTGCCTTTGGAATAAAAACTGTTGTGCTATAAATATCTCTATCTGCCATAATTAAGGAAAAAATGCATGGACATCCATGAGAATTTGAAATACTGAAAAGAAATGCACACACATCCATAGTATTTGAAATACTGAATGGATCATGGTGTAATAGAATAGGATTCACCCGGTGCCCAACCAAATCAAACAGTATCTTGAAATGTGTGTGACTATACAGTCAAGATGATGTTATGTGATCCGGACCATTTACTTGTTGAACCAGTGGGATCAATCATGAACAGGCTGCATCCCAAAACTCCCCCACCAAGTTGTAAAATGTTGCCAAAACTCCAACAAGCCAGTATGTATACAACTATAATTGTCAGCCACAGTCAATTGTATGGACCTGGCCACATTTTGAATCAATGGACAAGAGACCACCACTGAAAAAGTTGCTTGGTAGAACAACTGATGTCATTTATCTAGTTAAGCAGCAAAAAATTCCTGACATTCACTTACTAATGATACTCACGTAATCTTTTTGGCTCTGGTAAATTTCTTCCAAAGCACCAAGGTGACGATTTTTCAAAGGTTCGGGCCACTCATACCAGGTAAATGTTTTCATAACATCATCAATAGCTGCAAAAAAAGCTGAATCCTCCAGCCAACCTAGAAAAAATAAAAGGCAGGCAAGGTGTAAGTTGGAGCACAAAATATAAAGTATATAAATACATAAGGACAGCATGATTCCTACAATTTTCATGTAGCATCTTAACTAAATAGAATACTAGCAACAACGATTCCAGCATTTAAGTAGATCTCAACATCTAGTGTCCCTTTTATCAAAAAAAAAGAAAAAAAAATCTAGTATCCCTACAATAGGTGGTAGCAGCTTAGGATATGCGACTGGATGAAGCCCAAAACGTGAATTAGCATTTCCACATATTACCTAAATACAACACTAATAAAAGTTATTCTAACACTTTAAGGACCATCAAATCTTAGCATCCAGAATGTGCACAATAGATTGTAGCAGACTGCATTAGGCAGTAGCAAACGTCCAAAATCTAAATCAAATTGCTAGTTTGTTAATCCCTAAAGAAGCATAGACATTCTATCTGTCAACAGAGAAGGAAATGTCAATAATCAAGAACAAAAAAAAAATTATTCTATTAGTTTGCTGATTACTGATGTGATCAGTTTTCTCCAAGAAACTCTGATATTACTGATGTGATCACAAACAGTGAATTTTTCTTCGATTATTTGCTGATATAATTGACGTGATCACTTTTCTCCGAGAAATCCTGATATTAGACACTCACCTACCCAGGAACCCACACGTACACATTGCACATGCACATACGAAGGCATACCCACACATGCATGTCCACACACCCACACTTGCACATGCACACACAAAGAAAATAAAAGGAGAGGCAAATAGCAAGAACAAGAAATGAAAAACAAAGATCACCTGAAATCTCAGGATCTCTCTGGAAATTCTCCAGCTGCTTTTTAAGCTCACCTTTACTTCCAATGAGCCTTTTTGCAGCCTGATGAGCAACATAAAATTTGATGAATGGTGTTGGAAGCAGAAGGAAAGATAAATATGTATCAAATAGTTCCCTTAAAAGAGTTCACACAACTGAAATTGAGAAACAAGCGTAAAACGTTGATGCATGTAAACATGATTTTTCTTTACAAATCAAATAGGGTAGAATGTATCAGAAGTTAGTCACTACCTTAGCAATGAGAGGATCTTTTATGTCAGCAACAATATCAAATTTAACACATGTATCATCCCTTCAACAACAAAAATACATGCAAGTCAATAGCACAAACATGTCATCACAAACCACAAAATAAGTGCTAACTCCTAGTTTTAGTTTTGCAAATAGGAATCTGTACATTGGTTCTGGAAGTTCATCTTTCCTCAGCAAACCATCTTCCACAAGCTCCTCAAGAGAAATCAAAAGTGTGTTACCACAGTTTGCATCCTGTACATGACGACAGTGAACATTCTCTGAGATCAAAGACAAGTATAAGTCCTAATGACATTTGAACTAGGAAGAAATTAGAAAAACTAATTAGCCAGCACCTTTCAAAGCACGGTTGGGATGGTTCAACATTGATGGTTGACTGTGGAAATAAACGGCTAAGCGACAACTCATCCCCCATAAAAGGGTGGTTAACCATGGAAAGAGAAGGTTAACATGTAGACTCATCCAAAGTATACGTAGGAGTGCTAATATTCACAATATAAACAACAAAAACATGACAGAATATCAAGCACAGAAGCACCAACTGATCCACTCATCGTTTTAATGTTATGCTGTTCCCCACAAAGTGAAAAGCTGAATGAATCCCAATGCATTGTTTTCTCTTTTGAGAACTATGCCCTCCCTTGAGAATGCAATTTTTTCGGGGTTGTTAGATTGGGTAAGGATTAACCATACATTCTATAAAAAGAAAAAGAAAAAGGAAATGATTATCCCATACCTAAATGTATTTAAAAAAAAAAATCTACCTTAATCTTAAAATATTTTCAGATTACAATTCAAGTTCAAACCAACTATTAAAAATATAGTTCAAATTCAAACCGCGGCAATCAAAATACTACACACTTACAGGATAATCACAAAATAAAACCTCAGCTTACAGCTACTTTAAGTCAAAACCATTGCCAGTCTTTTATAAATCCTTAGGCCCGCTGCAATGCTGCAGAACATGGGAATTCCTAATATACTGGTAATCACCAAAATTTGACCACTGTTCCAGAACATCCAAACAGTAGTGCTGCAGCTGCAGTTGCACTGGAGTTTAATTGGATCTTTGATTCTTGACTGCTGACATTGTCCAATGTCAGTATACTAAAAGTAGAAGAGTGTCAAGGACGTTAAAAAGGTCCAGTTTAATTGCCTCTCTGGTCAACCACCTACAAGCATAATAATTGCAGATAATGGCACCAAGAATTTCCCAGAAGAGCCACATCAGACTTGAAATTTAGCTGGTTGTGATTATAATTTTTCAGTAGAAGAAACTGCGGCTTACCTGCCCTGCATAAGGTGAACCATCTTCATTTGCCTTTCTTCCAGGGGGAACAAGAGGAAGAACCTGCAGGTCAAAGTTCCATTTTGGAATATGGAAATCGAGAAATCCGAACTACATATATCAATCCTAAGTATGCAACTTCCACTATTCGACACAGTAAAATGATCCCTTGAATATAAAATCGGCTACAGACCATCAAATCAGTGGCTTTTCTTTAAATATGGAACTGAAATCAACAAAAACCTGCCAAATGGAACAACCAGAATCGTGCAGCCAATCCAAGAACCGGAATGCCTCTTTCCCAAGATCTCCGATACCGTACGGCCCCGAAAGCGAGCTGGGATGGAGCAAAATGCCAGCCCTCCTCAGCTCCAGAGGATCTACCTTGGGGAACCACTCTCCATAATCCTCAGGCAAATCCTCGCCGACTCCAACCGCGTATGCTTCAGGAACAGCAGCACTTACCTTGAAAATGGATCTTTCTCTGCTTATACCCTGGATTTTCAATCCTAACGACCTCCCATAGCCATGAAAGGTAACGAGCTGGGAGCCACATCCTCCGCCGCCGCCGCTGCAAGCGAGATTGGAAATAGAAAGGGGAGAAAGGGTGAGAGACCGCGAGAAAGACATGGAGAAAGCGCGAAAATTCAATGTTTTCGAGTTTAGAGGAGGATTGCAAGGCAGCCTTTATGATAGGAAATGGATCGGGCATCGCGGATCTGCGAAGGCTCCGGAAGCACGTGTAGCCGCTGGGACGCTGACGTCATGGTGGAAGCTGTTTGGCGCCATTTCTCTAACGAACCATGCCAAGTAGTCCCACGGCCCTTGTCTTCGCGAGAGCCGCCCTTTCTAGGATCTGTTTAACCCGCAGCAGGCGGACCACTCGATCCACTAGTGCAGTCTGTCGGTACGACGGTACCGTACATATTCTCTATTGATCATTCTTCAATCCCTCTGCTTTGACCGAGTTAGATCAATCAGCCTTGGTTTCTCTTTTTTCAAAATAAAGTAATGTAATTTCATTCAAATGTAATTCGATCTTTTTAATTTATTTAATTAACTGAAACGACAAGCTTTATTTTCAATCAAATTTTTGTAGTTCTCAATGTTCACAAAAATTTTGTCGTATTCTTTTAATTTTTCTAATTAAGTTCCGATTTCTAATTTTTAATTCAATTTATTATCTGTTATTCTTTAAATAAATGTTCCTAAACATAAAATGTTAAATTTTCTAGATTAATTCATCGAGACTTTAGACCAAAATTTTCATATGAATTTTAGTGATCAGGACGATATAAAAGTAAAAGCAAAAAAAAAAAAAACGAGGATAACAAATATTTAAAGAGGGTGAGAAAATGTTATGACACGATAAAAATAATAATTAAAGTAAATAGAATAAAGTTAAAACAATATGCAAGTATTAACTCTGAATTGCAGAAAATTTTGTGAAAAATTTTCAAAATAATTACGATAATATTGTGATATTATATAGATAATAAAATAGGAAGTAAAGTAAATAAAATTTAAATAAAAAATTTATTTAGAAGAAAACATGTGAGTAAATAATCGTAGAGTAAGAAATCCATATGAAGGGGCGAAACGGGAATGAAGAGAACTCGGTGACGTTTTCTTTGGCAATAAAAAACAACGCATTATCAATAGCTAATTGAAAACAGTTAACTGCTAGTGTGCTCATTAAATGCGACCCCGATCGTATGCTCCCGTGCTGCATGCTTCTAGGGGAATATACCTATTTTTTTATTTTATTTTAAAAAAATTTTACAATATTGTTAATATATATGTATTTAATATGTGTATAAATTTTTACCATTTTTTGAGTATTTTAGATATTTATTTTTATTTTTGAAAATCAGTGGTATTTTCGGTAATTTTAAATTACTAAAATGCCACTGATTTTTAAAAATCCAAAATAAATATATAAAATTCTCCAAAAATGGTAAAAATTGATACATACGTTAAATGCACTTAGATTAACAAGTTCATGAAAAAATTTTCAAAAAAAAATAAAAAATAGGTATATACGCCCGGGAGCATTAATACTGCATGGTCCCGGGAGCATAGGATCGGAGTCGCATTAAATGTGCCCACAGCCGCATTATATGTCTTCATATCAGTTTGAGCATGCTTACTGCTGAATGGGTATCGGCTGGAACTCACCATTTCCGGCACCGTGACATTGATTTTCTGGCATACAGCTATCTAGGTGTTGTTGTCCATATCCAACTAGCTATTTTCTCTTGCACCCGTGTCATTGAAAAATTTTGAAAAAAATAGAGAGTTTTCATTTTACCAAACAACTCCGGAAAAAGTTATGAAGAATGTTTTTTGTCTTTAGTTATCAAATAGATACGGGAGGTGTCTTTGAAAAGTTATAAAAAAATTTATAAAAATATTTTTTGTGTAAAAGTTGTTAAGGGTGTGTTTGACAATTGATAAAAAATATCAAGTTAAAATTTTTAATCTAAAACATTTTACTCTCCACAACTATTATATTTTTTAATTATTTTTTCACATTTTCCTATACAACTACCCTAATTTTCAATCACTTCTGCACAACTATCCACATAACTAACCTATCTATTTTAACTTTATCCTCTTTACTATTCATCATTATCTCTGCCACATCACATCATTTGACAACTTTTACTCTAAAAAACTTTTCATCAAAAGTTTTATTTATTACCAAACACACCCTAAATTAATAAAAATTGATGTGATATGATAGAGGTAATGACGAGGATTAAAGAGAATAAAATTAAAATATATAAGTTAGTTGTATATGTAGTTGTGTAGAAATAATTGATAAGTAAGATCGTTGTATATTAAAATGTGAAAAAAAAATAAAAAAATAATAGTTTTGAAAAGCGAAAAATTTTAGCGTGACAATTTTTTGCAAATGTTTTAAATTGTTAGTTGGACGCGAACACAAGAAAAACGCTTAGCTAATAATAAAAATTATATTATAGATAGATAATTAAAAAATTTAAATCATATAATAAGACATTCACGAGGGGGAAACAAGTTTATTTCTTGTTCACTTTTGTGTATTACCGAACTTACCCTTACAAAGCACCCCATTACTTGGAATCACGGCGTTCAACTTTTGGCTTGTAGAAAATGACATGGACTAAGATTGGAATTACGGAAACATTTGGGTATGGCAAAAAGATGAGATATTGGTTTGATGTGACGTCGATACTTCAAAGTTCAAATCTCAGGGAAACAGCCAAGCGTGTCACCACCAAGGACTTGTCTGAAATGTTTAAGTGGACCACGTCGTCCTTTTTGTTTTTAATTTGTTTGTTTGTTTGTTTTCTTTTTCTTTTTTTTTGCCAATGCGTTGTCTGTACTGTCTCTGAATAATTCACTGTTTTGAAAACTGGACCGAACCGGGCGGTCAGACCGTGAACCGGTCACGTCCCGGTTCGTTACTGTTTCCGGTCCAACCGCGGTTCGATCCGGTTGAACCGGTCACAAACCGGTTCAGTGACCAGTTTGATTTTAAAAACATTATCTCAGATACGAAGAACCAACCCGAATATTATAATATATATGTATAACTTAAAAGGATGAAGTGGAATTATAAAAATAAATAAGATGATTATATAAATATATACAACAAAATAATTGAAATATAAGAATAAAAAAAGTTAATTAGTGTTGACTTGTATCTGACATTCTCATTCTCCTCCAAACAAACGCAGTCCATGAAGCGTAATCAAAAGTCCAAATATCTATTAATTAATCCTCGAATAAGTAGTCAAAAAAGTACCCACTTATAAATGAGACACGATCCTATCAGTTGGAGGTAACTAATGGTAAGACCAATAAATTTATTTTTAAATTTTTTCATAAACTTATTAATATAGATGTATTTAATATATAAACCGAATTTATCATTTTTGATAATTATGTTTTGAATTTTTAAATATAAAGATGTTTTAGTCATTTTCAATTGTTACAAATTAATAAAATAATCTTATGTTTAAAAATCTAAAAAATATACACATCTTAAAAAAGGTAAAACTTAGTTTATACACTTAAATTTCTAATTTATGAAAAATTAATGTATTTTTCGCCCAAGCTAAGTAAATCATTAATTAATCCGGTCAACAGGATCATGTCTCCCCTAAATTTCCACATAGGTAAAAATCAAAATCAAATATAATACTATATAATATTGGCGTGGCTACTTAATTTCAAATTTCAAAGAAATCCATTTCCTCGATGGATTGATTGTTTAAGCTTTAGTAAACCATTCATTACATTTAATGATGCTTGTTTTGCGAATAATACATTTATCATATTCATTAGAGGATAACACAATTTCCAAAGGATGACAAGAGAACATTAAATATTTAAATGTACACTTAAACCACCAGCGCACTCCAATGCCTGTTAAGTAGAGATAAATACTGATTTAGGCCTTGTTTGGGCTTGCTAATGGAGGCTATTTTTGCTGAGGAGATGATCGCTGTGTGTCTTTCATATAAGCGAGATTTTTGACCTGCCGTTATAGATCAAATTTACCGTGGTGTCTCAGTTTGTCTCAGCCGCAAGCGTGCATATGGTTGACCTGGGTTCGATTCTCTCCTCACGTGGGAATTTAAATTTGTGATCTCCCGGTGGTATGAGAATTTAAAGTTACCCTCCTCCTTGAGTGCTAAGGGTATTTGCAGGATGCCCCTCAATAGTAGTGAGGATTATTTAGATATGTGTTTTCCTTATATATGGATGAATTCACAGTTGTCTCATTTAATTGTGAGAGTATTTACAAGACATTCCACCATTGTGAGAGTTGCAAATGAGGTTGAATTGTAATATCATATGTCACAGCATATATAGTACATTAAGAAAATGCAAGCAATTAGATTCTCACTAAACCCCATTCATTCCCAGCTCATTCCATTATGATAGAGAGGTTTTGGTGCTGTTTTGGCCATTGGATAAGTTATGGGTGCATTTGATTGGGCTAAAAAAATGTCGATAAAACTTTTCAATCAAAAAATTTCCACTCTCCATAACCATCGTATTTTTTAAATTATTTTTTTCATATTTTTCTATACAAATTACCTTATTTTTCATTTATTTCCACATAACTAAAAGTATAATTAACATATCTATTGTAATTTTATTCTCTTTATACCCCGTCATTACCCATATTATATCATATAATATCATTTTTTATCAATTTGAAAACTTTTACTCTTAAAATTTTTCATTAAAAATTTTTACTTTCAACCAAACACATCACATGATCTTATATTTCATGTGATGGCTCTAATCATTTTAATTATACGAGGCTATGCTATTTATCCTAAAATTACCCCACGTATGTTTCGCTAATTAAAGTTTGTGTATATATTTTTTTCGAATGGTAAAACGATACAAAATTGAAGATTTCTCGTACTCCTTTCTCTCCATCAAAAGCTATATACAACTAGAAGACGAAGGAGGAGGAATACCAAAAAAAAACCCTCATGAACCAAATCATTACGTATCAGAGGCTGAATCCACATTTATTTTACATATCTGTTCGAGTGGATTGGGAAAAAAAGGAGGGAATATATTGAAAAAGCGCAAAACTAAGATGCTTATCAATCAAAAAAATTGAGAGATTATGCCCTTGGCAAATAAAACATAAATGCTCCAGGGGATTCCACTAAAGAGAAACTTGAGGATTGTGAACACTTTTTTGATGGACTTGTGACCATAAAACCAAAATTAAAGAAAAAATTAAGAGATTATGGCCTTGGCAAATAAAACATAAATGCTCCAGAGGATTCCACTAAAGATAAACTTGAGGATTGTGAAAACTTTTTTGATGGACTTGTTGTGACCATAAAACCAAAATTAAAGAAAAAATTGAGAGATTATGGCCTTGGCAAATAAAACATAAATGCTCCAGGGGATTCCACACAAGAGAAACTTGAGGTTTGTGAAAACTTTTTTGATGGACTTGTTGTGATCATGAAACCAAAATTAAAATATGTGTTTGGTAATAAAAAAAGTTTTTAAACTAAAATTTTTCATTATCTATAATTATCATATTTTTTAATTATTTTTTATTTCTTCTTATACAACTATCTTACTTTCAATCATTTGTGCATAACTACTCATACATTTAACTTATTTATTTTAAATTTATTTTTTTTACTTTTTGTCATTATCTCTATTATATTATGAGTGCATTTGACAATGTTAAAAAATATAAAGCTAAAACTTTTCACTTTCCATAATTACCTTATGTTTTTAATTATTTCATTACATTTTCTATACAATTATCCTATTTTTCAATCATTTTATACAACTACCATATAACTAACCTATCTATTTTACTTTCATTATTTTTATTTTTCATCATTACATTTATCATATCACATTATTTTCTTTCAATTTAATAATTTTTATATACAAAATTGTTCATTTAAAAATTTCGTCACTTCCCAAAACACACCCTGCATCATTTATTTTCATTTCAAAAACTTTTATATAAAAAATTTTCATTAAAATTTTTATCATTTGTAGATACAAAAATTTATTACTTCAAAAACACACCCAAAACAAAGATACTAACCAGCAATCTTTTCAATCTAAGTTGTTGTAGGCATCTCTTAGATAGGGCTCACTGTTTACAATTATTTATTTTATTATAATATTAAAATTATTTAATTTTTAGGTTTTCAATGGACCATAACCACTTCAAAAAAATATAATTACGTGTAAATTGTGAAAGATATTTAAATCCATTTATATAAAATATTATATTCATTTATAAAAATATTTTTCTACAAAGTAAAAATATTCTAGATGAGTTCTGATAATTTTATTTATTTATTTTACACAAGTATTAGATATGACCTTCCACACCTCTCTTGTTTCATGAAACTAGTGGATTCCAAAACACTATGAAAGTGAGTCATGTCGGCCCTATATGAAAGATGGTAGGTGAAACACTTGTATGAAAATAATAAATTTAGGCTTCATTTAATGTTGCGTAAAAAAGTAAGGAAAATTTTGGGTTATTTTTTTATGGGTATTTATATACACTATAGCAACTCACATTACATTCAAGCATATTCATAATTCTCATACAATAGATGAAAATTTTACACTAACACCCTGCATAGAGGGAAACTGCAAATACTTCAACTAAAAGAAAGAAAAAAAAAAAAAAAAAACTTCCACTCCACCTAATCGGGGAGGGAAGTGTCAAACTCATGATCAACCAACAATGTACTAGCATGAGTTACCACTAAGGTACACCCCCAACCTCACTTATTATTATTTGTTTAAAAGTGCAAAAGTCACCCAACAAATGATTTTTTTTTTTAATAACATCTCACACAGGAGGAAACTGTAAATACTTTCATCAAATGAAGGAAACAGAAAAACTTCCCCTCCACCTAAATAGAAAAAGGGAGAGTCAAATTTGTGACCGGCCAACAATGAGCCAGCATGAATTACCGCTAGGGTACACCCTCATTCGCAGTTTTATTATTATTTTTTAAGAGTGTCAAAGTTACTTAATTCGCTGATGACGATTATTATGAGTAAAAAACATAACGATAAAATAACCAGGTTAGTTTTATAAAAAAAAAATGCCAAAACAGTTAAAATACACAACAACGCATGATAATTGCCTGTAACATGATGTGCGGCCCATTCCATTACAAGCGGAATCTTAATTAAAAAAATAAATTCACAACTGAAACAAACGAAACAAAAAAAAACTTTACATCTTTTTCCGCAAGCATCATCTTTCATCCCATTTCATGGCAGTTTAATTCCTTAACAATATAATGTATATTGGGCCTCCTTCTATGTTATTGGGTTACATAAAAGTGGTCCATACACCTTATTTAAAATTTACAATTTTAATGTTTTATGGAAAATTCAATCAAGTTATTATATTTAAAATCAGTTGTTTAGCCATAACACCATGTTTCATCCGAACCAATATGTGCACATGTCATATTTGCTTAAAAATATTTATATTCGTGTGTACATTAAGAAAAATACTTAGATTCATTTACATATATTCCGAAATAAAATAATATTTCATAAAATTATTTATAGATGCAGTAATAATATTTTAGATGGTTTACATGTTATAAATACTACTTAAAAATTGATATTTAGTATTAAATAATTTAATTACGTTGGTTTTATATATTTGTAGACGAAACTCATATACAATAATATTAGACAAATAAAAAGATTGTTATAATATTATGAATTATGTTAAATACAATAGAAGAAGTAATTTTTCATCAAGCATCTCTATATCATGGAAAGCGTAACGTAGAAAGGGGTTTCCGGCACATATTAATATGTATAAATATATCCAACCAACCGCCTCGTTTATTTAAGAGTGAAAGATTGCTATTAAATTGTCTCCATACATGCTTTGCAACCTTAACACCCACGGACCAAAATTCCCACAAATGGTCTATATTGGCATCTGCTATTTCCACCGGGACAGGCTAGGATCATGCATCTCAATCGAATTTCACACACACAGCGTCAGTTGCTCCCCCTTCTCCGTTACATTTCATCGGTCCAGTCGGAGAGCTCTCTCTCGTAGAACAGGCCATCCACAAGGTTATCAATCACGGATTCTACAAAATAGTTGCATCCAACCGTGAAGATCTCGCCCACTCGACTCCGGGCACTCGAAAACCACGCGAACGTCGCAGCGCAGAGCACCGCAGCCAAACAAGCCCCTCCTGCTTCTTCAATCACCGGCAAATCCATTTTCGAAAACAACGAGTCTCCCGTAACAAATTCCTTAATCACTGCACTCGCAAATGCAATCTAACCAAAACCAAAAAAGAAAAAAAAATGTTTCGTTTCGATCGACGTGGATTTTCATAACAAATGAACGCGGTCAGAGATCGAGAGGTACCATGGCAAGACGCCCAGAGATGGTCTCGAAGTCCTGGCTCTTCCTGGAGTTCTCGATATAGTCCGAGAGGGAAGCCAGGAACGGCGACACGTCAGCATCTCTCCGGGTTCTGATGATCCCGTCGCCGCCAGATCCGTACGCTCTGAGAGTACAGACGCGCGGCTGGAGCACTACCTTCGAGCTCTGGGACGGCGAGTCGCTGTCGATCCTGAGGTTCGGAATCGCCGATTCCGTAGTGGAGATGGCGGGATTCTTCTGCAGAGCGTAGACGATTGGTCGCGCGGCCGCAGCCATTGTCGAAGAGTCGCCGGAGTATTCCTGTAGATGGTAGTGGCGTAGAACGAATTGCTAAACCGGGTGGCTCGGTTTTTGCCGTCTGGTTCGCGGTCACTGAAAGGTCCACGTCGCCTATGGAACGTTTGAGGCGACGAGCAATCGTCGAGGGGCCCATCAGTGACGTCAGACTCTTTTCTCGACCGTCACGCAGTTTTCAAGCCGTGCCAAGCTTACTGCTCTGCGTGCCAAACCCACCAGCTCTTTGTACAAAATAGTGTTTTTCAAATAAGGGTGTCTACAAAAAAATGTGTCTGTTTAACAAACTTTTTAGGTGCGTCCTAGAAGTAATAAAAAATTTTAACCAAAATTTTTTTAAATAGAAGAAAATGACATGATATAATATGAGCAATAATAATGTGTAAAGAGAATAAAATTAAAATGAATATGTTGATTATGTAAGTATTTGCGTATAAATAATTGAAATGTATGATAGATATATAAAAATGTAAAAAATAATTAAAAAATAAATTATAAAGAGTCAAAAGTTTTAGATTGAAATATTTTAAAGTGCGTTTGGGATGTGATAAAAAATTTAATAAAAAACTTTGTATAAAAGTTTTTAAAATAAGAAAAAATGATGTGATATTATGAGATAATGCGATGAATAAGAAAAACTAAAATCGATAAATTAGATTTATAGTTAGTTGCATAAAAATAGTTTAAACCTATGATAGTTGTATAAGAAGAAGCGAAAAATGTTCCAAAGTATGATAGTTGTATTGTTATATATGAACAGTAATGGTTGATTTGAATTATTCCTCTCTAATTAGGGGTGGGAATCGGGGTCAAGGTCTGCCCAACCCTGACTTTATTTTTTAAAAATTGAGTTTAACCCTCTTTTTATATCGGGTCGGGTCAAAAATACTAGTCAAATAAGATAATTTTCAGAATTTATATACATATCAAACATAAGTATACATCTATACTAAATTTAAATATTATATGTTTCAATATTTCACTAATTATTAAAAAACACATAATTAAGAAAACAAAATATTTGAAAATATAGTATAAATTTATTAAAATATGTTAATATACAATTACACATAAGGATTATATATGTACAAATTCTTTTTATTGATTCTTATATTATTTTTTGAATAAATTGATTCTTCTATTGTTGATAGAGTTGATTATAAAAAAGTAAGAATTTTAAAAGAAAATAATAATAAATTTATATATGTGGGACGTGTCAAACTATTCGGGTTGAAATATGGTCGACCCACCCGACCTTATTTTTGAATTCGGGTCAAAATTTCCGACACGTCCTTATACCGGGTCAAAAAGATGTTGGTTTTATCAAAACAACAACGGGTCGGGTCAAAACGGGTCATAGGTTGGCCCGTCCCAATTCCCACCCTTACGTCTAATAGAGCCCCTTAGATGAAAATAATCAAAATTTCTTCTTTTTTGCCCCTTTTTTCTTAGGGCATGCATATTTTAATAAAAAAAATTTCAAACTAAAACTTTTATCTCTTCATAACAACCACATTTTTAGACATTTAATTCAGTTGCTCACTAGTTGGCAAAGATATCTTCTACAGATGTGATCTTTGAAAAAAGCTAGTGGAGCTTTCATATATATTTTATAATATGTCCCGTCAAAGGATATGAGATTTTTTTTTGTGTATAGATCTTTTTGACCTCCTTTTTTTATCTTTGAAAAAAGCTAGTGGAGCTCTCCTACAAATTTATTGAATATGTACTGTCAGATGATATGAGATTTTTTTTTTGGTGTACAGTTCTCTTTGGCCTCCTTTTTTTATCTTTACTTATATAGTCTGTGTAGAAGTGTTTAGTTTTTTTTAGGTGGCCTTTCTTGTGTGTATACCATGTGTTTCCTTTGAAAAAAACAATCATATTTTAAAGTTATTTGTTCATATTTTTTTATACAACTATGATATTTTTTAACTATTTTTATATAATTATACATAGAACTAATCTATCTATTTTAACTTTATTCTACTTACATCTTATTATTATTTACATCATATCATGTTATTTTTTATTAATTTAATAACTTTCACTTAAAAAATATTTCATTAAAAAGTTTTATCACTTTCTAAATATACGCTTTAGTTCATTCTCTAGAACAATTAAAAACCCGTATTTACATGTTGCAACGTGAAAGAGAGGAATTCACCCTCGACTTTGACAACAAATTCAACATGTATCGTAAACTCATCGTGAAGTGGGAAAAGCAGTGCGGATTAAAAAATTGACCATGGAGCACACCATATTGGCATGTAAAAATCAAGCCACTGTCACGTGCGAAAAGCTTGAGAGTTGTTTCAAAAGATGTAAGATGCTCGAATGAAAGATGTGTTTGGTAGAAATTGTAATGATGTGTATTAGAAACTAAAAATATTATAATGAATTTCCATAAAAAACAATTATTATACTGAAGTGTTACGAATTAAAGAAAATTGTTTTGGGAACGAGGATAGAGGTTCAACTCAAGCATGCTTCACGAAATCGAAATCGGACCAACCCTTTTGACGATTTCGCGTACACGAGGGGATGCTCCAGAACTCCAGATTCACTAGACGCGCGTCGAATTGCCGCGATTCGCGGCTGCGTGGACGTGTCATTTTGCCAAGGGCTCATGGAGCTACGGACACAACATAACACGGGTTGTCCGAACCCGCCTGACCTGGCTGGAAAAGCCGGTGTATGGATTTTATTTTTTGTAAAAATTTTCTAATTAAACTCAGTTTTAACCGAACTTGAGAGAAATTAAAACTAATATAAGATTTACATCAACAGGTACTAAAACATGATGGTCTGAAGCATTTGTCTGCTCTTTTTGTTAAAAAAATTATATTGGTTCATGTATTAAGCATTTTAATGATAATTATAATAAAATCGGGCTTGCTTCTATGAAATTTTTTCTATGTAACCTCTTAATATTTAAAATCTTTATTACTGATGAAAATTCGCTCCATCCATTGTATTTAATATTATTTATATTATCACAAAAAGAATTTAATTTTTTAGTATCATCGTATATGAGTTTCATCTCCAAACGTGTAAAATTAATATAATAAAATCATTTAATGCTAACATATCAATTTGGAGTAATATTTTCGACAGCTAAATCATTTAAAATATTATTTGCATATGGATAAATAATTTTATAAAATATTATTACATTATAATATGTGTAAATGAATCTAATTGTTTTTTATGCTTTACATATGAATATATACGTATTTTTAAGTAAATGTGACCAATGCACATATTTGATTAGATGAAATTTGGTATTTTAACTAAACAACTAATGTTAAATATAATGAATTGATTAAATTTTCCAACAAAAATAATCATCTTAACATTTAAAAAAGTTACGTAGTTCCACTTCTATGTAACTTGGTTACATAAAAACAAAGTTCGTAATAAAATTATTTTAATATAATCGTAACCTATTAAATTATAAAATATTTATTCTAAAATATAAATGTCATTTAGATATTTAAATAAAAAGTTAAATATTTGCATATTGTCAACTCAATTTGTAGATTATTACGAGGGAAATTTTCAAATATACTAATGTATTTTGCCCATAATTCCTATTATACCTACGGATTTTCAAATATTTCTCCCGTACCGTAAATATCACTGACAATTCCTCCCGTATCCACATTGTCACCGTCCGTTTGCTACATGTGATTTTTTCATTTTTTAAAATTTTTTATATTAATAAAATACCGAAGCTACCCACTGCTGCCATCCCCTTCCCCATTCTGCATCTCCGACCATCTAAATCATGCACAGGTGATACTTTCAATTTGTCTTCCGATGGGCAGCAAATCATGATGATCATCGTGACAGGTGATGAACAGGGGAATAAGAAATGGAGATTTATGGAAAATTTTCTAAAACTATGACATAATCGTCCAATTTAGTGTGTGTTTGGTAATAAGTAAAAGTTGTCAACTTAAAATTTTTCAATCTAAAACTTTTTACTCTTCATAACTATCATATTTTTTAAATATTTTTTCACATTTTTCTATACAATTACTCTACTTTTTAATCATTTCTACATTTTTCTATACAATTACTTTACTTTTCAATCATTTCTACGCAACTATCAACATAACTAACCTACTTTTTCAACTTTATCCTATTTATTTTTTATCATTACCCTTATCATATCACATCATTTGACAACTTTTACTCTCTACAACTTTCCATCAAAAGTTTTATCCATTTCCAAATACACCCTTCAACCTAAATTGTAAAAAAAAATTTAGTGCTGAAACTCGTTAAGCTCGACCATGAAAAAATTCCAAATTGATTCTATCACGGCACTCGTCTAATTGATGCCCAGTATATGGAAATTGAAAAAAAAAATGTGATAGAGAGTTGTGTCGACTAGATGTCATAGAAGACGAAGGTTATGTTTCTGGCTTCAATGAAGAGATCAAGCTACCGTTTGATTGATGCAGCGGTCTCGATTTTGGAAGGATGATGAAGATCTTATCACTGAACCCATGCTCTCCCCATTCTCCAGTGCAAAAAAATGGGAAGGCTGAAGAATCCTGAAATAGTAAAATATAGATGTCATCAAAAAAACTGGAAGGTTGAAGAATATGCACAAAGCTGAATAGATGAGAAAATCAGAAGTCTATAAATCAGCAAGAGAAAAGAAAATGAGGAGAAGATATGGACAGACCCAAGTAGATTGAGAAATTACAGCACCTCGCAAAGCAGCGATGTTGCTGAGGCCGACTGTAATTGGAGCTGGAGACGAAAATGCTCGTGAACCATCTCCGATAGAGGGAGAGGGTTGTATTTTCAGCGTCGGTTAGATGCCTTGGATTATGATGCTTCAACGGAAAACCGACATTGGTACTTATGTGAAGTTCACAGATATTCACGGCATGGGTATGGGGAGCTCGGAGCAAGAGACGACCATAAAAAAATAAAAGCTAGCAGCAACAATGCAACATTGAAGGAAAACAACGTTGACGAAGAAGAAAGCTACGCTGCGGAGGAGAGGAGCTGCAGTGACTAATGGAGACATTGGGTTCACTCAGTCGACGCTGAAGAAAAGGCCTGCGCAGTTGGAGATGCAGGAATGAGTTCCTTTGCACTTTTCATGGGGGTATAATTGTCATTGTAATCGACAATTAACGTCTGTCTCCCCTATCTTAAATTCATGGGTAGGAAAGGAATATTTAAAAATCCGTGGGTATACAAAAAACTATAAGTAAAATACACAGGTATATTTGGGAATTCTCCAATTTATAAATGTACTGATTTTTAAAAATTATTGAAGCATGCCAATTAACTATGAAATGCATAAATTACACTTTTATTAAACTTGTTTATGTATTAAATTCATGTAATATCATTTATTTTTTCTTGTCATGATCGTCAATGGAAAATTCATTACCGTTAGTGTGTTTAACATTATATTTTAATTAGATGAACAAGTTTTATCAAAATCAATATATTATATGTCATATATATATTTGTGTATGAATTACAAATAACTAGGTTATCATAATCAATAGTATATTTTAGAATTAGTTGGCGAGTGTGCCATAATATTCAAAGACTACTATATTTTTTATAGGTAAATTTTAACCTTGTTTGTTTGAGAGTAACCTAAATTTCAACCAAAAATTAAGACTAAAATCAATGCCAACTAGGTTGAAACTCGACTTAAACCTGTATTCTAAAATTAGGTTAGAGCTCACCTAAAACCAAAGTTAGGCATTGCCTACTCTTACATGAGGTTGGACTCATACGGCTTACCATTTTTTTTTAATCCAATGACTTAACAGTTAGCAGTGAGAAAACCTCTTTTTTTTTCTAAAAATCTAAAAAATATTTATTAAACTTATGATTAATTTTAAATATACTTACAACCTCTGCTTTAATTATAAATACACCAATTAAGTTGAAAATTTTTCATATATACATACAATATGCACACAATATACGATTAACTTCAAAAATATCCAAAATCAGATGTTTTAAACTATAGTTGTTAGTATTAATCTAATTTGTAAATGACAAAAATAACCCTATGAAAATTAGATCCACAAGTAGAATTTATTCACACATCCATGATCAAAATCTTTTTTGATGAAATATCTAAAGCTGCTACATGCATCAGATTATAATGGAAGTTATAAAATGAAATGCACAAAATATATCATTTTTCGTTCAAGAGCAATATGGTCATTTATAAATGCAAAGTCGGAGTTAACGAGTAGAATATTTGATTTTGGGTATATTTAAAATTAATAATATATTTGGTGGGTATATATGAATGATTTCAAATTTAAGGGGTATATTTATGATTAAGGATAAATCCTGTGTGTGTATTTAAATTAATTCTTAAATTCAAAAGTATAAATTTCACCATTCGTAGTGAAAATTACAAAGATTAGATGATATATATTAATAAAATAGAATTGAAGAATTTTACTAGTAGATGTACTTGTGATTAGAAAAACAATATGGTTTCAAGATCATAAATTTTCTATTGATGAATTTCCAATTTCCCTAGTGAAGTTCTTAACTGAAACTGAAGTTGGTGGACTTATATGTAAAGATTTTTTTTTTCATATTTTTCTGAATTTTTTAATGGATGTTTATATAATGTGACAATTAATATCATAATCAAGTATATTCATAGCCCTTAAACTATAAAGAGACATTTTTATAGACACTCTCTATACTAGGGAAATCTATAAAGACCTAGATCTCCTACATATGAGGTATTCATTTGCAAAACCTAGGTTTACTCATCGAATATTTTACCAAAGTTTTTGACACTTTTTGTATAAATAATCTTTGTATGAGATTTTTATTAATAAAAAAAACTTTTCAAATTAAAACTTTTAATTCTTCACAGCTATCACATGTTTTAAATTATTTTTACTTATTCTTATGTAACTATTGTACTTTTTAATCATTACCAACCTATCTATTTTAATTTTATAATATTTACTCTTTATAAGTACCCGTATCTTATCATATAATTTTCTTTAATTTTAAAAATTTTATATAAAAAGTTTTCCATTAACAGTTTTATCGCTTTCCAAACACACCTAGGATTTTTGTTCTCAAAAGAAAAAAAAAAAATCTCCTTAGTTTTGTTATTGCTAAAAACTGAGGTGCGAACCTGCTATTTTAAAGACTCGAAGAATTGGTCTGGCAAAAATCACCATTTCACCTTTTTTATTTTATTATTATTATTATTATTTTTCAGTATTGGCAGCCGCGTCGAAACGCGAAATTCTCTGCCATTTTCGCTGCCGCCGTGCGGGAGGAGATCTCGCTGCTCTGTCCGAAGCTCTCTTCAGATTTCAGAATCCACTAAATCCGTCCCCTTTTCTTCTTCTCAGTGGAATTCCAAGCCGGCCAAGGTTAAACTCATGGGTTCTTTTCACTTCTATCGAACTTCCTCGGTTTCTTCTCCTTCTTCTCGTTGATTTCCTATGCGTCGTTGCTAGGTTGGATTTTCGCTTGGATTAAGGTTTCTGTGCCTGCCGCGCAAACATGATGATGCAAGATCTCGGAGTGGAAGCAAAAGAAGCAGCCGGCAGGGAGGTCGCCAAGCTGCTGCCGCTTCCGGAGCTCCTCGCGTCGATAGCTTCCATCAAAGCGGATTACGTTCAGCGCCAGCAGGTACTAAGCTTGTCCAATTCCAATGAAGTTGGATCCTGAACCCGTTACGGTTTCTTATTTTGAGCTTCGTTGAGTGGTGGTGCCATTGTGGAGAGACGATGAACTGGGATTTCCTGCACTGCACACCCTCGGCGGCCTAATAGGTGGATTGCGAGTTGTTTCTTGCTTCTAAGCGGTTTTCTAGTTTCAATGGTAACTGGCAATTGGGTTCCTTGATGATTGGATTTTCCAAACCAAGAGCTGATCAAATGTGGAGAAAGCCAGATAGATACTTGCGTTTCACTGAAATAGGGGCTCCTGTCACAGGGACGCTGGATGGAGCTAAACTCTGTTCAGCGGGTGTTGTTTTCTATGGCTAATCCACAGACATGGTGTTTCCCCCTTATTATAAATTCAGAAGTGTGGAAAGCTCTCTCTCTCTCTCCGGCTCCTGAATTTTTTTTCCTGGTCATAGAAACACAACAGGGATGCCCGAGAAATTGTTTTAGGTGCACATTGGAAGTATATTGCTGCAGACTCCTACAGGGCACTAGTGTTTTTGCATGAATAATATCAACATTTTCTGCTTGTTCAACTTTATTATTATTATTATTATTATTTTTGATGGAACTGTTTGTTCAACTTAGGATCATTATTATTATTATTTTTTATTTTTTTCCCGCATTCTGCTTTCCCTCTTATTCCTTTGTTTTGTTAACGCGTTGTGTTTATCTTTTTCGGAATGATGGTTTGGAATGATGGTTTGGAATTTGGGTCAAGCAATTCCTGGTCATGTGCACTGTTCTTTAGTCGGAACTAGTGACTAGCTTTTAATATGAATTTTCTGAAGAAAAGTTCTCTCTGGGCTGTTTATTTGATTGGAGTTTGTGATACTTTATGATATGAAGGTGATGAAATAAATTTTCACTTTTTCCATTCTGTCAGGCAAATGATGCGCAACTCAGTGCAATGGTTGCAGAACAGGTACTAAGTCCTTGTTTTCCAAGAGCTGAGCATGTGCATATTATGCTTTCAATTTCATTTTTCACTAGTGATCGTGTAATTATTGAATGATCCCTGCCATTGATTAGTTAGCCCTCCAATCAGTGGACCATGACAGAGCGAACTTTTTAATATTTGTTGTAATAAAGAAAACCATAATCTACTTATTCCAATTTGGTGCTGTCTATCTGTAACATTTGTGCTTACAACATTGGTTCTGTTTTTTCATTTGACAAGTGGAGTGTCTTTCCTTCCACTAGGCAAGGAGAAAGGCATAGTTCTGGAGATTTCTCGAAACTTTACAAGGGAACTGTAACGATCATAAGCATTTTGAAAATGAGCATATAACTAATAATGATCTCTCTGCAGGTTGAACAAGCACATGCTGGTTTAGAAGCACTGTCCTTATCACAGAAGACAATCAATCAACTCCAAGAAAACTTTGTGTGCATTGAAAAGTATGTCTTGACCATCGCCTTTGGTGTTGTTTACTTGTTTCACAGAGGGAGCCACCTGATCTTGTACCTGCTATTTCTGTGGCATGCTTGCAAGAATTGTGTGCACTTAGCTGTCTTCATGATCTTTCAGGTTGTGCCAAGAGTGCCAGACATTGATTGAAAATCATGATCAGATAAAGCTCCTTAGCAATGCGAGAAACAACCTGAATACAACGCTGAAGGTTGGTCAAGAGTTACCTGTTGACCTCAAATTTCACAATCATCTGCAAACGTAAACTGACCAAGTATCTTGCACTGTTTGTAACTTCTGTTTTCCAGTAAATCAATAAGAAATTCAATGCATTTTTCTTTTTGTAGGATGTAGAGGGAATGATGTCCATTTCTGTTGAAGCTTCTGAAGCACGGGATTCTCTCAGTGATGATAAAGAACTGATTCATACATTTGAGGTTGTCTCATTTGCATCCAACGACCCACCCACCCACCCACTCTCCCAATTTTCAACTCTAAGAAGACAAGTTGTCTCTTGTAGCCATGGAAATTCCTTTCTTTTGGAGCAGTGTTTTTTTTCTATATATCGGAAGAAACAGTCATTAGAGGGGAATATGTTTTTCTCTAGAATTTTTGTCAGTTAAAGCATAAGAAGAATGACATGGATGGTGAATCTTCCTAATGCTTTCATGTTTTTTCCCTCCTTTTGACATGTTTCAAATCGCTGTTTGAGATAGAGGTTAACAGCACTTGATGGTAAAAGGAGGTTTGCGTTAGCCGCTGCAGCATCTCACAAAGATGAGGCTGGCATGCTAAGGTTAGTATCTATTTTGCTTTTCTTACATGTGAGTTTGGATAATGAGAAATTAAGTGTAAATGTAAGTGATATTAATATGATTGGAGTGGTGTCAGCTATGAAGTAAATGAAGATAAAAATAAGTGGCTGCGGTTGCAGACAATGATAAGAAAAAATATGCTTGCTAGGAGTAGGTGGGTATATATGCATCTTGCTTTGGGACTCATATTTCTGTTTCTGTAGAGGCTAGATTGCATAGGTCTTGAGATCCAAACTGCACGACGGATTAGGTTTTGGACCTACAGGTGATGAAGATAGTGTTTTTATTTTTTTAGGGTGTACTTAGAAAGTGATAAAACTTTTTTTTGAAAAGTTTTTAGTGTAAAAGTTTTTGAAATGAGAAAAAATGATATGATATGATAGGGGTAATGATGAGGAATAAAGAGAATAAAGTTAAAATAGATAGGTTAGTTGTATAGGTAGTTGTGTAGAAACGATTGAAAAATGGGGTAGTTTGTATAAAAAAAATGTGAGAAAGTAATTAAAAAAATAGTGTTGTTGTAGAGCGTGAAAAGTTTTAGATTAAAAAGTTGGGGCTTGCTTCTATGTTACTTGGTTACATGAAACTCAAATTCTAAGATTTTGATGCTTGATGGAAAATTCAATTCATTCATTGTGTTTAATATCATTTGTTTAATTATGAAACCAAATTTCATCTAAATCCATTATGTGCATGGGCTATATTTGTTCAAAAATATGTACATTCATGTGTAAATTAGGAAAAATGCTTCATATATTATAATGTGATATCACTTTATAGAATCATTTATCCATGTAGTAATAATATTTTAGATGGTTTAGACTTTGAAAATACTACCTAAAAATTGATATTTGGCATTAAATCATTTCATTATGTTGATTTTGCATGTTTGTAAATGGGATTCATATACAGTGATATTAGACAAATAAAAGGGTTTCCATAATAATATAAGTGATGCTAAACATGATAGATGAAGTGAATTTTTTATCAGTCATTTAGATGTTAAAAATAGAAAGAGTTACATAGAAAGGGGGTTTTATAGAAGCATCCCCGTAAAAAGTTCTCTTTTAACAAACACCCTTAATATAAATTTTTTTTCCTAGTCATGCTATTTTTACAGAAGAAGAGAATTCTGACTCACAGGAATTAATCCAGTGAGGTAAATGTTAAATTAATTTATTCTTTGATTTGCCTAAATAAACCCTCATCCTGCATTGCATAATTGGAAAAACAACAGCAATTAGCTTGGATAACTCTAGGATGATGCTAAAATACATTTTGGCCCTGGATTCATCATTCTGTTTGGAAGTTGCAACAAAGCTGCAATGTTGTTGGAGGCAAGCATCGCTATTGATTGCTTCATCCGTATTTGTTTTCTGTGGGTGTTGCTTCTTTCTAAAGAGTCTGTACGTGGTGATACTTGCTTGTTTCCTTTAGTTTTCTTTTAACATTGAAGGAGTTGGTTCTGGGTAACTCTTGTATGATTCAAGATGAGGTGGTTAACATTGATCCAAAGAACTTACAAATGAAGAAAGCTCTAAGGGTGATTAAATTTCCTAATGCTTGTTGATGTGCTTGTTACTTGATTTCAATGTTAAATGGTTGAGGCAGATACTTTTCAAAGGTAAGATAGCAAGGTCAACCAATTCAAGTTTGCTCCTCATGCTTTCCTTCTGGCTTTAGATAAACAGAATCATAATTTCCTCCTGTACCATTGGTTATGACTTATGATATGCTTTGGCAATTTGGCTCAGCAAGAGCCATTTAATTGAGATTATTTGGCTTCAAAAGGTGGATCTTGAATAGACGAACTACAGTGGCTTCTTTCATGGTTAAAAACTGTGGAATTGGTAGCTTTTGACTCACTATGCTTTGTTTCTATATCGGTGTTACAAAATTCTCACAATCATTCATTCAATGTGCAAACTTTTAGCAGATCCTATATTGATGCTTTTTTAATTCTGAAACTTTTCCTAGGGAATACTTTGAAGATGTCGATCAAACATGGGAGACATTTGAGAAGATACTGTGGGGACACATTTCCAACTTCTTTAGACTTTCTAAAGAAAGGTATTAGTTCCTTCTTTATTGCCTTGTCTTTGCTAGTTGAGGTTGGCTTCTTCGGCTGTTATATGCCATCCCGGGTGTTTTTCGTCCTCACTGATCTGCCTTATGACCACTGAATGAAGTACCATAGCCTGTTGAGGGACCCACACAAGCGGAGTTTTGAGTAGATAGGCTGGCAAAACATTATGGACTTAGATCCTAGAAAGATTTTGTTTGTGAATATTTATATTGTAGAAGTATTTGGAAATAGCTGATATCAACAAACAAGGGTACTGGTTGATGGTATAATATGTATGTTTTCAATTTACATTGTTGAAATGCTAGTGATACATTGACATATGCAGGCCATGGAATCCTTGTGTATTCCAGGCAGTTGAACTTTCCCTTTCCCTGCTTAATTTATTAATAATTTTGTTCTGGGTTGCTTTCCATACTGGCTATAGTTGCTAACTCTTGGTCCTTTTTGCAGCCCGCAGACACTGGTTCGCGCGTTAAGGTAGCTGTTGTTCTGCATATTTGCAAAATCTTTTTTTACTGTCTTTATTTTGAGGCAGTTTGAACTAATGTTTCAAGCTTTTGGCAGGTTAGTTGAAATGCAGGAACTTATCGATCGACAGCTTGCTGAGGAAGCTGCAGAGGCAGAGGGAGGAGGTACCATGGCATCAATCACGAACCCACGTAGATCTGCCAAGTAGGTCTGGAGGTGCATTTAGACTTGCATACATCATGAGTATATAAACATGGAGACCCTAGGGACTGTCAAATAATTACTGAACACAAGCCTTTCTGCTTGCTTTTCGGTACTGCTTTGGTACAACAAGTCATGCTAAGTAATTACTGAATCTAATTTGGAATGGCATCTCCAGTGTATGAACATGGCTGCCTGAAATTCAAAAATGAGAGTGATAAAAGATTTCCTTGCTGGAAAAGTTTCATTAGTTTCATTACTTTTCATTCGTCAACTACCAAGCAGCCTTGAGATTTGGATGGAAACTGCATGGGGCTTTCATGGTTTTCCAGATGAATAGTAAATTGTGGAGTTTGATATTCGTCTTGGCTGTTTGGTTGATGGAAATGATAAATGGTGTTGGATTCTTGAGGATGATGTTAGCTATGAAGATAATAAAGACAACATAGAAATTTTTTTTTTTAATGAGAAAATGGGTGATGATGGGGAAGAGTAGGATATTCAGGTAGGTACTTGTAAATATTTTCCCTTGGTATCATATGTAACATACTTCAGCATTCTTAAATAATGTTTTCATTTTTTAGTGTCTGGAACCTATTACTATGTAGGATTGACATGACGTCAACACCTTGTCTATTAAAAGGATGTGTAAAAGGCACATAATGACCAGGAAGAGCTATATCAGAACTTACTGTTTCTTCTTTTCAGAAGCTGACATCCAGAGTTTTTGTTTTATTAACTTCACTAAACAATTTCTCGTCTTTTTGTTTGCTGATTAATTCCATAACTTTTTCCCTGCTCCAAAATTGTTGCTTAGCTCTCAGATATGATATTTTAGAATCCCATTTCCACCATTACATCACAGATCCTTCTGAATTCTCTTCAAATTTAATCCTTTGTGGTTAATTCTACATGTTTTCTTTGCTGAAGAATCAATATTGACCACAGATTTTGAGTGGTCTTTTATTTGAGGCTATGAAACGAAAATGAAGCACTGGTGATTGATTTCCTTATCGTCTTCAGGAAGCCTGCAACTGCAACAGCTGCCTCTAGAAACTTGGTGCAGGAGAAGTTGAAGACTCAGGGCAAAGGCTACAAAGACAAATGCTACGAGCAAATAAGAAAAGCTGTTGAAAGGCGGTTTGACAAGTTACTTACAGTGGTATTTTGCTTTCTGAAGAGCAAACTTTTTATTCTGAAAACAATATATTAAATTCTCCCTCACACAATCATTGGCACGCACATTTCATGAACCTTTCTATAATGCACAGATCTAGAAAAGTGACCTTTGAGCTTATGGGTGATGTGTTTAATAGTGTGACATTGTCCGCTCTAGCCTGACAGCTTGGTTACACTATATTTAACTTGAGAACCATTTATAAGCCTCCAGGAACTCTCTCTTTTTTTCATTGTGGAATTTGGTTTTGGGCCATTACAAGCTTATTAGCTTCCACCTGGTTTGTCATTGAACCACCATTCAACTTTAGGCTTCTGCCTACTGCTCTAACTTTCATTGGTTCAACTCTTCGACTTTTAGAGTCACATCTACTAGAGGAGATCTACTCTAATACAACCTGCAACATAGATCCAAAAAAGTGACTTTTGGGCCTGTGGGTTATGGGTCAAACAATGTAATATTGTTTTCCCTAGATTAGCAGCTTAGCTCCACAATTTTAAAACATGTAACACCATATTTAACTTGAAATTTATTTATAAACCCTCAGGAACTTTCTCCCCCTTTCGGTTTTGAGCCATTACAATCTCACTAGCTTCTGCCTGGTTCGTCTTAGAACCATAACTCAACTTTGGGATTCTGTCTATAACCCTGGCTTTCACTGATTTAGCTCTCCGAATTTTGGAACCACATCTACTAGAGTGGGTCTGCTTTGATCCCACTTATAACACATTGACCTAGAAAAGTGACATTTGGGCTTGTGAGTTATGGATCCAACAACATGATGTTGTCTGCTTTTACTTGGTAGCGTAGCCGTAAGATTTTAAAACGTGCCACACTATATTTAACCTAAGACTCACTTAAAACTCCGAGGAACTCTCTACCCTTTTTGATGTAGGATTTGGTTTTGACCCGTTACAATGATTTTAAAGTGCATCACACTATATTTAACTTAAGACTCACTCCTAAATTCCTTGGAACTCTCTCCTGTTTTCGATATGAGATTTAGTTTTGGGCCATTACTATTAGTATCAGAGTAGACCTCTTCCAGTAAATGTGGTTCAAAAAGTAAAATAGTTGAACCGGTAAAAGTTAGGGCTGCAGTTAGAAACCTAGAGTTGAGTCGCAGTTTGGGGTCAACCAAACAGAAACTAGTGGGCTTGTAATGGCCTAGAACCGAATCCTACATTGAAAAGAGAAGAGAGTTCCTGAGAGTATGTAAGTAGGTCTTAGGTTAAATATAATATGACGTGTTTTAAAATTGTGCGGTTGAGCTGCTAAGCTAGAGTGGATAATATTACGCAGTCGGACCCATAATATAGACCCAAAGGTCACTTTTCTGGGTCCGTGCGTTATACTCTTTGTTTGGCTCTGCCTTGGTGATTATATAAAATGAGATCTAGTTATTGTATTTACCATCATTTGTCTAATTAGGATATTAAAAAGAAAATTGATTGAAGTTTCGTGTTGTTCACACATTTTATGAAAGTATTAAATCGTAAACAAAACATAAAGTCACTTAGATCTATTTGCAAAGCATTCAAAAGCTAGAAAAAATTATATAATAAGCCATCTAAATGGGAGGTAATTTTGGAAGATGCATATGTTTAATTAAAGTTCCAAAAAAAAAAAAGCATGGCAATAAAATTTTTTTAATGGTTAATATTAACCCTTAAATTATCTCAAGTTGGTAAGTATTTTACTATTACTAGTTAAATAAGCACATGTTAACAATAAAATTGATGCTCAAATTATATTTTATATAATCATTAAGCTGGATCCAAATGTAGTGGTTCCTTGTATAATTATTAAGGTGATCCAAATGGAGTGGTTCCTTGCAAGTATTTTGATGGAACCAGTTTTGTAGAAGCAGATCATGTATAAGTATGCATGTATATCTTTGTGTGTGTGTGTGTGTGTGTGTGTGTGTGTGTTTGTTTGTTTAACTGGTTAAATGGAAGTAAATTTGTGAACAATATCATTTGGATTTTAGACCATCTTTATACCTCCTATTTGATGTCATCCGTCATGATGTTTGCTTTGTGCAGCTTGTTGTCAAAGACTTAAAGGCTGCTCTGGAGGAGGCTCGAAAGGTTTGTATGCGCGTGTGTGTGTGTGTGTTTTTTTTTTAATGTATTCATTGTCTCTATTTTTTCATCACCAGATAGGCAAGAAGAAAGGATGGAGTTGTTTGTGATTTTATTGTGTTGCTTATCTTGATTGTTAGATTGGTGATGAGCTTGGAGATATTTACGACTATGTGGCACCATGTTTTCCACCAAGGTCTGTTTCTCAAATTTATTGTGCGTATAGCCTTTCTAATCTTACTTACATGTTTTTATTTGAAACATTCAAGTTTGTTTAATCTTCAATTTATTTTGTGCACTTTCTACTGTAATTCCTTGGCTTATTTATAGTGGTCTCTGTTGTTTCTCTCAATTTTTTTTATTTGTAGTTTTGTTATTATTATTATTATTATTTGAGAGGAAGCTGACGCCTCAAAATATCTGAGGCTCATTCAAACCTTGGACATCATGCACTCACAAAGTGGTGTCTAATACCTGGGCATCTAGGCAGCAGCGTAACTGACACATTTTTATCTGATAGTCAATATGATTTAAAGATGATTTAATGTTGACATGCGTTCTTTTTGTTTGTTTTCTTGTAGATATGAAATATTCCAACTAATGGTTAATCTCTATACTGAGAGGTTTATTCAGATGCTTAGATTGCTAAGTGATCGGGCAAATACACTTCCAAACATTGAAATCCTGAAGGTATCATTTTACTGATTCGTTGAAAATCCTGAGATATTTAAATTTTTATACATGATGGTACAATCACAAGTCTGGCAACATGGAATTGCATCATCTGGATATTTTCCCTTGGTTAGAAAATTAATACTGCAGTATTCTCTGTTTCATAACTATAGAGGAGCTGTTTATATCCTTGGAGTTCACACGGGTGCAATCATTCTGGAATTTCCATTTTGCTTACCATCTTGAGGAACATAAACTCTGGTATAATTTAGTTTTTCTTCAGTGTAATTTTTTTTTTTTTGTTTGCGTAGGTAACTAGTTGGGTACTTGAATACCAAAAAACTCTTATTGAGCTTGGTGTTGATGAGTCCTTAGCTCAAGTTTGTTCAGAGAGTGGTGCCATGGATCCTCTGATGAATGCCTATGTTGAACGGATGCAAGCTACGACAAAGGTAACTATGATTCCAACATGTTTCTTGTTTAACTTCATTGGTCATCTGAAATAATTTCTAGTATCTTGTCTGTTAACATTCTGTAGAAATGGTACACAAATATCCTAGCAGCTGATAAAGTTGACGCTCCAAAAAGAACAGATGATGGCAAGCTATACACGCCAGCTGCTGTTGATTTATTTAGGATTTTGGGGGAGCAAGTACAGATTGTCCGGGAAAATAGCACAGAAGTTATGCTCTACCGAATTGCTCTTGCCATCATCCAGGCAAGTTTTGTTCTGTTAGATATGTTGGTTCTAGTCTTTTATTATGCTAAGTTGAAATTTTCTCTACCTGCTCAAAAGCACAAAATGACAGTTTTGTTTGTGAATGTTCTCTGAGATGAGAAGTAAAATGAATTACATGAGAACATAACTGTAATTCTCAGCAGATGGTGGATGTGGAACATTCAGCCATGTTCAGCTCTAGAACATTAGAGGTGAAGGTTGTTGTCGGGAAAGCAGACAATGCTGAATGATTTGTCAATCCCTGATTTTGGATTTGCTCTACATTTCTAACGTATAACTTGACAATTACTTGATGGGTTTACAATTATAGCATTGAGTTTCTTATGAAAACTCATTTGTCTTAATAGATGAGCTTATTTGTATCAGAGGGATTCAACTTTTAATACAATATTTATTTCCTTTGTCAGATTTGGACTGCAAGCAATAAGTTCTGCAGTTATTTTTACTTTTTAATTATGATGAAAATTTCTCAGTTTATGCTCTATCAGTATTTTGTGCTTCAAGCTTTTTGGTAAATAAATATTTCCTCTTTGTGATGAAGGTTATGGAATTTTACAATATTATTTGCATCTTTTGGTTCAATTATTCTTTTTTTATTACATGGAATTACAATGGAGACATTCTTCCACCAGCACTTAAAGCCGAGATCAACAATCATGCATCCACATGTCATACCACAGGGCTATGCCTTGGTTGACTGGTTCAATTATTCTTTGACGATTGCAGTACTTGTCATTTTTCCTACTTTCCTACTTTAGCACATTGCTGACAGCATAATATAACTTTGTGACTAGATATTCCCATATTCCTTTTGATTTTCAGGTGATGATTGATTTTCAAGCTGCTGAAAGACAGAGACTCGAGGAACCAGCTTCTGACATAGGTTTAGAGCCTTTGAGTGCAATGGTTTGTGACTCTTTTCTGATGCAAATATATCAAATATATATGCCAAAAGATATAGAGGTATGATTATATAAAATATATTGTATATATGCTTAAGTTACAATATTCATTTTTTATTTTATTTTTTGATTTTTTTTCTTCATAAACTTGTTTTCCAAAGTGTGTTTAATTCATATACCAAGTTTTGCTATCTTACACTACTTTTACATAATTATTTTCGAATTTTGAAAATCATCAATTTTAGGGCATATAGGTCATTTTTCACCCCTAAAAAAACTTGATTTTTAAAAGTAAAAAATAAATATGTGAAAGTATTGTAAAATGGTAAAACTTGGTATATGGATTAAATACACTTAGGAAAACATGTTTATAAAGAAAAAAAAATTTAAAATTAAAATTAAAAAATGAATATTGTAACTTAGTTAAGCATATGTACAATATATTGTATATAATCATACCTCAAAGATATATTGGCAATTTTTGCTGTTCTTATTGTTTTCATTGTTAATTTTTTGCCACCAGATAAACAACAATTTGCGCTGCTATGATCTTTCATTGGATCTCTCCAACAGCACTTTGGAGGCTCTTCCGCCTAACTATGCTGAGCAGGTGATGATTCATCATTTGCAAAAGGATTTCTCCTGTCACCTTCATCTCTTTTATTTCTCCCTGGTACTTGTTGATAATTAAAGTCTGCCACTTACTTTATGTATGCATTTTTCTAAGCTGAAAAAATTTTCACCTTAAATTCTTTGAAAAATTCAGACGAGGGCTCTACCTTGTCACATCATTATAGATTAATTCCCTTTTATAATTAAATTATGATAGTTAATTGCCATTATATCACTGATTTATCTATTTGAGGCCTTTAGAGGAAGATTGATGTTGAAGGCCAAGAAATGGCAATCATGGATGTATTAATTGAATTATTTTTGTTTGTCTCCCTCCCTTGTAAGCAACTCATTTGTAATTCAATACCTCCTCGCATGCACCAACATATTTTATTGGACCAATGATTTTATTTCAAATTAGACGAAGAAAAGTGATTTATCTCTTACTAATTTGGGAGTGTCTGTCCTAGGGGTGGGAATCGGGGCGGGTTAGGGTTTGCTCAACTCTGACCCTACTTTTCAGAAATCTCGTTTGACCCTTAATTTTTTCTACTAGGTCTCGTGACAAAATTCGGGTCGGTATCGGACCGGTTTCGGGATAGCGGGTCGGGTTAAAAATACGAGTCTAATAAGATAATTTTCAGAATTTATATACCTATCAAACATAAGTATACATCTATACTAAATTTAAATATTATATTTTTCAATATTTCACTAATTATTAAAAACACATAATTAAGAAAACAAAACATTTGAAAATATAGTATACATTTATTAAAATAGGTTAATATACAATTACACATAAGGATTATATATGTACAAATTTTTTTTATTGATTCTTATATTGTTTTTTGAATAAATTGATTCTTCTATTGTTGATAGAGTTGATTATAAAAAAGTGAGAAATTTGAAAGAAAATAATAATAATATTTAAATATAGGCTTATAATTTTTAATAAATTTATATATGCAGCGTGGGTCGGACTCTTCGGGTCGGGACATGGTCGACCCACCCCGACCCTATTTTTGAATTCGGGTCAAAATTTTTGACCCATCCCTATACCGGGTAAAAAATATATTAGTTTTACCCAGCCAAAAAGGGTCGGGTCAAAGTCGGGTCACTGGTCGACCCGCCCCAATTCCCACCCCTAGTCTGTCCATCTCTCTGTCCCCCTCTCTCTCTTGTAAAGTTTATTCTGCTGGAAGAAATGTCCTGTTTCACATAGGATAAAAAATGGTCTGTTAGCCATCATTTGAAGATACAAAGTTTCCCTGCATTGTTGGTTGATTACCTGTTGTTGTTGTTGTTAGTTTTCTTTTTCCCAATAAATTTATTCCTCATGCCTAAAATTTCCTCCGATCTGTTAATTTTCTTATCTTGAATAGATCTATCTGTGAATAATTATTTGCTTACCTTGATTATTTTAAATATCAAATGGTTGGTTACTGTTGTTTTGCAGGTTAATTTTGAGGATACTTGCAAAGGTTTTCTTGAAGTTGCAAAGGTTAGTCATGGATTATTACCTTGTATCTATTCAAAGAGGAAAGCCTATTTACCTTGTAGTTCCCAATTGTGATGGTTAATGAATGGGGTACTGACTGCTGACATTTAGAAGCTAAAAGATTTGAATAATATGCATATTTCTGGTCTCCATTGTAATTAAAAAAATTTCAGATACAGTTGGAAAAAAAATCAAATTTTTTTTAAAATAAAATCTTGATACTCTTTTTAATGTTCGAGGTATGTTTTTTCAAATATATATAGGGAAACACCTTTTCTGATTATACCTTGTGATTTCTTTTAATGTCTGGACTATCATTCTATGTGCAAAAAGATTACAAGAGATAGATTTTATATATTGTATCATGGCACTAACCACTAACTTCACGTCCTTTCTTCTCCATTTCAAATGAGACTTGTTTCTGTGGCAGGAAGCTGTGCACCAAACTGTTAATGTTATCTTTGAGGATCCTGGAGTGCAAGAGTTACTTGTAAAGCTTTACCAGAAAGGTAATTTTTCTAGTTCCTAAAACTATATGCCACAATTTGGTGATCTATTTCATAGTCCTATCTCTGCAAATATTGGTCAGATTTCACTTTCCTACCTCAAGTGTTATCCTCGTAATTTGATCTCTCTAAATATTGGCCAGGTTTCTTAAATTTCAATCACACGTGCTAAGGCACCATTTTCTGATGTATGACTATTGAGTCATGCAGCCAGGGTATGGTATTGGTGTTTACCATTCTAGGACGAGGTCCTTTTGTATGGGACTAATGTCAATGGACCACAATTTTAGTTTGCAGCCCTTTTTCTCCTGTTGTAATAAATAATTCTGCACAGGTGCAGAAGTCTGTATTTGACATGATATTTTCTTGTATTCAGGAAGTTCATTTCGGTTTTCTAGGATTAATTTATTAGATTTTAACCGTCCGATCCTGTATGAGCTTTAATGGTGTTTTCTCTTTTATATCTTCCAGAATGGCTTGATGGATTGGTCACTGAGTATCTAGTTGCAACATTTGGTGATTATTTTACAGATGTGAAGATGTGAGTCTCTTCTCCTTTCCTCAACAGCTATTAAGTGCTTTCTTTCAACTATGTGAGTAAGAGGGGGGAATCAAGCCCTCCACTCTATCATTATGATTATTTTAGTTTAATTTTATATAGCTAGGAACTGAGTTGATGTGAGATGCTTACTGATAGCATATCCACTGAGAAAAGAGCTAGATTATTCCCATGTAAGCTGTAGTTTGTTGGCCGTTTGTGTGTATACTTTCTCCTCAAATTCCCGTTTTCTGAAGCCATTATGATTTATGTTCTTTTTGGTCAATTGGAGACAAATTAATTCAAGATGTTTATGTTCGTGTTTTTGCACTTATGTAACACTTACTTTCTATGTCATGACTGGGATGTTTGGGACTTTGTTGAAGCCTCTTTGCTGCTATTTCATACAGGTACATTGAGGACAGATCATTCAGAAGATTTGTTGAAGCTTGCTTAGAGGAAACGGTGGTTATTTATGTGGATCATCTTCTCACACAGGTTTACAATTTTCTTCTTGAAGACTGTCATGGTTTTATCATTTTTTGAAGAGTTCTGTGTCATCTTGAATGTGTAATTTTTTCCGTCATGGTAATGTCTGTTGAAACTTGTTCATGTAGAGAAATTACATCAAGGAAGAAACAGTTGAGCGAATGAGGCAGGATGAAGAGGTCATTGTTGATTTCTTTAGGGAATACATAAATGTGACGGTGAGTGAGCATATTCATCAGTGCTCTGTGAAAGAAATTTTCTGCTTTGGGGAAACTTTATTTTTGCTTTTCCTGGAATGCAAGTGGAGAAGTCTTTGCGAATTAACTAACTGGAAAATGGCAACACTGTTGTGAAATGTTTGTATTGACATACCTTCTGATTCTATGGCTTTCTCGCCTCGTACGTTAAATAGGATGCAGAACCAAAACATCAAGATGGTTTTTTTACAGGACTCAATAATAACTAGGAGTCTCTGAACAATCTAAGCATTTTCCTAGGCTTGGATAGGATGTATTCATTTTTCAGCTTTTGCTTGTATTTTTGCTGCAGAAAGTTGAAAATAGAGTGAGGGTTCTGAGTGATCTGAGGGAGCTTGCTTCAGCTGAGAGTCTTGACACTTTTACTCTTGTCTATACAAACGTCCTTGAAGTTCATCCAGACTGCCCAGTAAGTTTTCTTTGCAATGAGACTTCATATAATCACTGTGGTGCAGTGATGGTTATGTTAGTGTAGTGGTTTATGGTTCCATAACAGTTCTTTCTGTTACAGTCCCCATTTTGACTTGCTTTTATTCTTTTCTTTGGGGGCAAAAAAAAATTCGTTATTTTCCCACAAATTTCTCCCTACTGAAACTTTTGGCAAATATGATCATACTTGATTCAGCATTTCAAATGCGGAATTAAGGTGGATGTGATGAACTTGTCCATTTCCATTATGTGGCCTTCATGAAAGGCCTATGTGGCTGCCCATTGCAGCCGCTGTTGCTTTCTTTGCATTCCATCGTAGTTGATATGGCAGTACTGTTCTTTGCAAGGAGGTAATATTGTTGCAGAGGACAGGATCATAGAGTATGAACTTCTTAAGTATGATTTCTTCTTGATATTTGCAGCCCGAGGTTGTGGAAAAGCTTGTGGGATTGCGAGAAGGCATACCACGGAAGGACGCCAAGGAGGTAACAACACCATTACTTCAACCCACGGCTTCAGAACAACTTTGAGATTTCAGCATAAAGAAAGCCATCCTTGCATCAAAGATATGATAAATAAACCGCAGATGTTAAAGTATATGTTGAAATTTATCCCCAAGAGCAATGTTTAGCTGTTACCATCATGGGTCTCCTTGCAACAAATCGACTAAAAGTTTCTTGCCTTGATGGTTCATATCAAGAACTGTTATGTAGCAGGCAATAGAAAGTGAATGTAGACTAAGATGGTTGTTTGGAGTGCTGCAGCAATGGCTACTGAGGGTATGTCTCCAGTGGGGTAACTACATGGTGTGTTCAGTGACTGTATGTTTCAGTTGTGGTTCAGCAGCAGTCATTATTAAGCTTGCAGTAATAGATATTTATAGTTTATAGACATAAATAAGCCATAGGTCAAAATCTTTGAGATTATGAAGACTCAGCAGAACACGATGGAGACGTCCTTAAGTCTTCAATCTAGTGCCAGTTCTTCCCTTTTATTTAGCATGCAGTCTCATGAGTACCTTTGCACATGGTTTAATCCATTGGTGAATAGTCTAGATTTTGTGGTGCATTTGCCATTCAATCATTGGAACTTCTTCTATTTCTTTTTTCCTCTTAAATTAATATTGATTTTGATGTTTGGGTTCATTCCAACAAATCCATTAAGATGAAGCCTTAAGAGGACCTGCACAGGCTGATTGTCATTTTTTACTCATCAGTATATTAGCGAATGCTTGTGAACCTGATGGCATTGTTATTATGATTCTTACCGGTGGTGGTTCAATTTAATTTCAGGTAATACAGGAATGCAGAGAAATATACGAAAACTCCCTTGTGGATGGCAACCCCCTGAAGGCAGGATTTGTATTTGGCAAGGTGAAATGCCTATCCGCTTCCAAAGGCTCTCTATGGAGGAAGCTTACTTAGAAATCATTGTATGTAAATTTTCCAGCAGAGATATGAGGAAGTTGGTTATGCCCAATTTATTGACAACAATCTTATGGCGTTTTATAATTGTGTATGTAAATTTTTTCCAGAGAATGTTGATTGTGCTCTATTTATTTACAATAACTTTATTTTTTTTTGGTTTTTGTGTCCTCATGTTCTTCTTTTATTTATGATAACCATGCGCCCATGCTGTAGTGCGCTGCAACTGATGCCTGACCTGTTGTCTGATAGCTTTAATTTCTAACCGGGTCCACGCCCCTGTTGTCAAACCAGCTGAACTCTTAAATATGCATGTCGTAGCTATAACCACACAAACTGCTCGGGACAGCTAAGGAGGGAGTTATATTATTTAAAATCCTATCACTACTTTGATGAAAAACTCCAGGTGAATGGTAAATGAGGCGGCTACTTACTACCCTACACGCCATTTCACACACTCATGTGAAGGAAGACGTTGGTCGCTGCGTATGATGAGTGCTTTCATTTTCATTGGGTCACATTAGGATGTGTTTCAAACTTTCAATAAAAAAAATTGCGTACAAATCGCAAAGTTGCTCATTGATGGACAGAGATGGTGAGTAGTCTAGCAGAGTATGAACGTACGCGCTGTTGCCAGCACTGGGAAAGGGATTTTTCGTGCTGATGAACAAATCCAGCATTCCATGATGATATGGTTCAATTCGGGTCGATTTGATTTGGGTAGTAGTTTTTCTTTACCTACACCTTATTTTTAAAAAGCTTATCATACTCTATGACAATTACAGGCTCAGTTCTTACTGTATGTTACCCTGCCCATTAATCATCAAGTTGGTTTTAATTTCGGTTCCAAACTAATGATGACGTGAAATTTTTTTTGTATTGTTTTAAATAATATAAGGTAATACTCATTTACATTTTAGACTTTACAGTTTATAATTAATTTTATTTTGCTATTGTTTATATTTATTTTCATATTCTTTGTAGACTCATTATCCATATTAATAATTACATTTACATCATTATCTGCATCGATATTATGATCATCCATCATTACAAATATAAATCTTATATAATTTATAAAAAATAAATAAATAATCAAACCAACAGTAATTTATTAGCGAATGGGGATAGAAAATATTGTGTATATATATATATATATCCGTTTATAGTTATTTACATATTAAGATATCCGTGCTTATGAAAATATCTGTTTTAGGAAGTTGGATAATGATTTTTACTCTATCCGTGCTCATGAGCAAAATTTTCCACCCTATCTTATCCAATTTAAGGTCTGATGGGTAGGTATCCGTGCCAAGTTGTGCCTCTAAACGATGTTAAGATGTTACCCGAAGAAATAGAGGTTAACACCAGCCTTCGGCACGGGCATGGGCATGTGAGGGACAGAGACCGGTCCCCAATCTCTATGTGAATAAAGTACGCTGTCCATTTCAGTTTGCCATCTTAAGTTGTTTCCACTAAATTGCCTCGTGTAACCACACTACAGGGAGCAGGCGTACGGGTGAACTTGGGCTCACGAAACTCAAATTAACCCCCATCCAAACACTATTGTTAAAACCTCAACCCTAATCCTAACCCTAATTCTATTTTAAAAATCTTAACCCCAATCATAACCAATTTTAAAAATCTCAACCCTAATCCTAATCCTAACCCTATTTTAAAATTTAAACCTTAATCCAATTTTAAAAATCGGGCTATCAATTGCTCTACCCATATTAACTAAATATCCAAAACATATCAAAATATTATATCAATACCGGATTAGTTTTTCACATCAGTAACTCATGCCAATCAACACCTAAATAGATAATAGCGGCATTTCCAACTATAAAATGGCTTATCAGAAGTATTAAGTTTTACCAAACTTGGCCAAATTTCGGCAGATTAATGAAGCTACTCAAGGCCACATCATGGCTATCATTCTGGTGTTCAACCACAAAAAAGCTCTTTTCCAGCTCATCAGCTACTAAAGAAATGATCCACCGAAGGTTGAACTCCGGAGGCAAGCTGTTGCATCATTTTTCAATTGCTTTTATCAGGTGACCTTAGAAACAACTAAAGAAATTTCGCCATAGATGAATATACCACTTGCTACAAATTTGGTAGCCATGCCTGAATCGAATAGTGCTTTTTGTGGACTACATGAAAGGTTAATAATCTGCCTCTCCGTTGCATCTTATGAAGTTTACCTTGCCAGGCTAAAATGGTTATTACAATTCCTCAAATCAACTGAATCACATGGCTAAGATCGTCATTATAGAAATGACGTTGACACCATGTAGATGTGGGCTAAGACCAATCTCTAACCTACACTAATGCGGCTCCTAGATGTGGATCCTCTTCTCATGGAATTCCCTGCGTTATAGGAAACCCATCAACCTCCATGTTGAGCCTCGAAAATCCAACCGTCCACATCTATCCCAAATCTGCCCAAATCATTCCTACTAGAAATAAAAGGGACGGCCAAGATCCATTATGAACAGAACAAGGGCAAAGATAATCTTAAAAAAGGGCAAAAGAAAGAGAGAGGAGGCGGTGGAGCGATTGCTGCAGCACCAAGCGCCGGAAATTAACCAAATCAGAATAAAGGAAGAACACAAAAAGATAGATTTGAGGGGCAACGACCAGGCGGTGAAAAGCTGGAAAAACCAAAACGAAAAAAAGAGAGAGAGAGAAAAGCAGAGTAGAAGGGGCATCGTCGCCGGAAGAGAAAATAGCAGTTGTCGCCAAAAAAGAAAATAACACTCATCACCGGAAGAGAAAATGGGAGATAGAAGAGGTTTTTGCAGCCGTCGCGGGAAGAGAAAAGGTAGACGTGGCTGATCCGGCGGATGATTCGTCAGTTGCTGGCTCTAGGTTTGGATGAACGGCAACAAGGGTTAGGGAGGACCAACGCGAATGTAGCTAGGGTTGCTGGGAAAGAAAGGTTTTAAGTGGGATATAAAAAATATATTTAAATACTGAAATTGGGTTCGGGCTACAGAATTGGGGCTCAGCGGGCCGGGTTCGGTCCCTGCCCGGACCGAGTTGCAGCCCTGTAGGTGGCCTTGTTGAGACCAACATTTACTTTTAGCGTGGCTGTCTCTCGTGACATTTATTAAAGGTACTTGTTGGCTCGAAATGAATCGCCTATGCCTGTTCCTCTTTTAATGAGGCCCGACCCACTGGAGGACGACGCAGAGAGGGCTAGGGAAGCGAGGTAAAAAAAAGAGCAAGTAAACGGACAGAGCAGACGGCGCTTTATTCATTGATATGGACGACGATGCTTCGCTACTACGAGAGGGAGATGCTGCTGCATCTTCTTCCACCCAACCATGCCGTTGCCTGATGCAAGCTGTTAAAGCGTTCCTTGGGTGCTTGGGTTTGGACTCCATCTTCAGCGACCACCCTGTCCCCGCAGCTGAACCTGAAAATAAAGACACCGTAACTCTCTCTCTCTCTCTCTCTCATAAAAAATAAACGCGAGTAGAATCATCGTGGGCATTGCAGGCTTACGTTTTTTTCCTTCCTGAAATGCAGGACACACGTTCATCACTTTTAGCTCTCTTTTTCAACATGCTAGCTACAATAAGGCGACCTGTAAGACCAGGCGCCGATCGCGGGAGTGGCGGTCAGATCAACTGATAACTGTGCTTCTTTCACCTGTGCTGGTTGCATGCCGTAGGTGGGTCGATCCGCAACATTGGGTTGCCTTTGCCGGTTTAAAATCTCCACTATCGTAACGGCCAGTGTTTTCTGATGCTGTGCCACCCTCCATCTGTACTGAAATTTTGGGTTATCACCGATCACCCGCCAGAAAAATGTGAAAGAATGAATTGTGTCCATGTCCAGGGTTCCAGACTCAGATCCCAACTCATACAGATTCCGAAACTTCAGCTTGCGGTGAATCGATTTATTTCCTTTATGAATACATATTGTGGTTCGGATGGTTCATTATTTCCACCAAATTACGATAACACAATGCCCAGCTTTGCTTTTACTCGCGTCCAAGCTCTAAGATCCATGCAATTTCGAGCAGGGTGCAACCGACCTTATCGACCAGCATTTACTGCACCAAGAATACCAGCGCAAGCGACGCGTGGACATCATGCTGCCTCAGACGTGCTAACCGACGATTATCACAAATGACTTTTATAAACGAAAACGGTGGGGCGAGTGGCGACCCCACGGGCTACGGGTGAGAACCGCGTCGGGCTATATTGGGTTAAGATTTATCCAACAATAATCTTACTTTTTAAAAATTAAGTGTGATTCTCTTTTTATATGGACCCTCAATTTTTTTAATAAGTTGGGATAAACTTTGAATTAGTGTCGGATGGGTTTCGAGATACGGGTGAAATAAAATAATTTTAAGAATTTATATCCTTATCAAATATAAGTATATGTCTCTACTAAATTTAAATATTATATGTTTTAATATTTCACTAATTATTAAAAAACACATAATTAAAAAAACAAAATATTTAAAATACAATATAAATTTATTAAAATAGGTTAATATACAATTACACATAAGAGTTGTATATGTACAAATTATTTTTATTGATTCTTATATTACTTTTTGAATAAATTGATTATTCTATTATTGATAAAATTGATTATAAAAAAGTGAGAATTTTGAAAGAAAATAATAATAATATTTAAACATAATATTATAATTTTAATAAATTAATATATGCGGGGCAGGTCGGGACATGGTCAACCCATTCGGCCATATTTTTGAATTCGAGTCAAAATTTTTAACTCATCCCTGGGTAAAAAATATATTAGTTTTACCCGGCTAAAAACGGGCCGGGTTAAAGTCTAGACACGAATCGACCCGCCCCAATTCCCAGTGCCTATTTCCATTTTGCAAACAAAGCGGCACCACGTACGATTATCATATTTACATTTTACTACACCTTGTTACTATTTCAATTAACGACCACGTTTCTATGGTCGAGGAATGCAAGATGCAATCACCACCACAAAAATTTTGATTTTTTTTGGTAGAGAAAATTTCCTTTAAAAAAGTTAAACAACAAATAAAATTTCTTTTAAAAAGATTAAAATTTTGTTGTGAAGAAAAACTTGCCAATAATTTGTGGCATGTTTTGTATAACAACCATTAAAAAGAAATTTAATTGTTAGGTTGCCAAAACATCATTATAAGGAAACTTTCCTTAGCTATACATTATTATAAGTAAGGAAAATTTTCCTTATCCATAAATACCATCATAAATGAGAAAATTTTTCCTTTGGTATACATTTTTCTTACTAATAAAAGACTTGTTTTTCAGCTGCCACAGCCATCATCTATGCACATGGGCGGATCTACGCGGAGCTACGTGTGAGGAGTTTGCACCCACCGTAATTTTGTAAGTTGATATAAACCCCTTGAGATTTTGGAAAATATGTCAAAACTACAGTTCATTTTATCATGATTGCCCCTTCTCAAATGATAATATAACCCACCTAATTTCTGATTGCCCCCTCTCACCCAAGGCCCTGAATCCGCGCCACTGTCTATGCAAAACAAAATGGATGGGTCGGTTAACGAGGCAAGATGCTGCGCTAGCTGACAGTCCCACCTTTTTTCACCGCATCAACAGGCCTCACTCGAGGTACACCCGAGCCTGAAGGCTGTACCGAATATAAAATCCAACTCCAAACCGGGGCCCAATTTCGATTAGTTTAGATGTTAGTCCAATTGTCCTTGCCAATCTAATGATACTAACATGCGTCAAGAAGCCAACTTGTAAGCTTAGCATGGACATCTATTGAACAAAAATCAACCGGGATGCCTTACTCCTTAATGGACCATATCAACTGCCGTATACGTGCAGATAGACGAGTTAAACATCAGCCTCCCTGAAACATGAACACCTCCGGGTAGAAAAAGAAAGAAAAAAAGAGTAAGGTCCATGCCCATGTGCAATTAATGGTATGCTGTGGAATTCACCATAATCATCACTCATATGGTAACTCTCAACTTCAGGCATGAGATTTGTTCAAACATTCAGCTCTAAGTTCTCACAGCAACTAAATGCAACATTGATATCAATTCATATGCGCCTAGAGTCCATGCCAGAGGCATGCTAGAAGGGAAGGTAGAAGCGGATCTGCTGCAAACGGACTGGGTTCGCAGAGGAAGGACTGCAGCAACCTGAAATCCAGATATCCAGATATGACAAGTGAGAATTGAGGGCAAAACTATCACACTACAGTTTCCTGAGGGATAAAAAACATAGGTTGTTTGTCCATCAAATGAAGAAAGGTGCTTGATTACATGGTGCTTAGTCTATGAGGATATCAGCCACTAAGCGAGCTCCTGCTACATTATGGGGATCCTGTTTTTTTGCTGGAGAAATCCAATAGACAGTTCTATATGGCAAAAAAAAAAAAAAAAAAAAAAAGCTTGTCTGTGCTGCAGCCACTATACCTCAGATAACTAATAACGGAAAAAAAGAAAAGAAACACTACTAAGATGTCATTCACAGACCAAAGAAAATATTATGCTCACAAAATACATCATAATATAGAGATGTTCGACAGGATAACATTCCTCTCTTCCTCTAGTTGGCTCACTATCATTGACCTGGACAATGTCTCAAAATTATTCAAAACGCAGATACAAGAGAAAAATCTTGTAAAGCCCAATTGATGAAGCAGAGAGAACTTACAACCAGATCAGGACTCATATGTTCTTTGGAATTGATGCTATAAATGAAAATCATCCTGCATCACAGCTACTTTCCACGTATGGACAAACGTTTCATTGCCCACCATGAAAACTGAGTGAGGTTAAAGAAAAACTGCAATACAGAACGACCTTCAACAATCCCTTCCTTTAAGTTCCTTGCTGACTTAGCCACTATTGGTTCCGCTATCTTGGTCTTCGGGTTGACTTCCTCCTGCGCCAACACTATTCAAGTGAAGATGGAAATAAACTCCCCCTAGTCAATCCCAAATAAAAGCTCCAGGACAGTGAATGAGAAGCCAAAGAACAACGTGGAACTGACCTGTTGGATTGAAATTTGACAGACTACGTAGTCTGCCCTCAGCCAGGCGAACTGCTCGTGTGGAGTTTCTAACACCTTGTGTTATCTCTTGTCTGCAAAAATAAAAATAATAAACTAAAACAAAACATGTATAGTAAACTTAGGGGCAAAACAGCAGAGTTGTTGGATGGTGCAAACCCCAAGTCACTGAGTTCCATGGTAAGGTCACTGATCTCCATGCCAGATAGCCTGACTGCAGCCATTGTGTCGGGAAGCTCTTCTCTTGTGACATCCATTAGCTTTTCTAGTGATTCAGCTGCCTTCTTGAAAGCCTTCGCATATTTACAAGGGGATTCATTCACAAAAGACTGAGAATTGAATCTCGTGTTTGGAGGATGATTGAATAAGATGTAATATTGGGATTTTCATTAGAACACACAAGAGCCAGTTTTGTATGGAAGATACATAGCCTTGAAACTATTGAAGTAGCCATCAGATTGTTCCTAAAAATCTTCCAACTCCAGCCGAAACACGTCCTACTCGCAATCTGAAATCTGTTCTCTCAACACAGAGACACTAATAACAACATGATTTGATGGCTTCCACCTCTTTAGCCGACAATTGTATGCTAATTCAACTTAATAATGAGTTTAAACGCATTTAAATTGCATTTCCAACTCAACTGAACTCCAATAGCATAAAAGGCATCGGGAATAATAACATTAAGCAACAAAGACACAGTTGTGGGATGCGAGTTTCGGAAGACGAACCAAAAGCGCCGGAATTGCAGATAAAAACAACCATGCTGAGGAAATTGCAGTCTGTAATAAAAAACCATTGTCAGAATCCTCTAAAACTGACTCGCTAGAAACAGTAACACTTTTTCAAATCGATTTTCGAATAAACAGGTGTAAAACGTTTTTGAGAATCGGATCGAACGGAAAATACGGAAAATACAGAAAATATATCGGATTGAGATCAAACTCCCCATTTTGATGGTCGATGGTGTCGTCCCGATTCTCCCGCGGACTACTCAAGCACGGAAAAAAATTGCAGGCCAGAAGGAACCCTAGAAAGGAGAAGAGATAGTACGAGGCAGGCGATCGCGTTGAGCAAGTGAATATGTCGACGGTCGAGATTCCATTCCGTTAGCGAAGCGGACGGCGGGGATCCAATGGAAGCCGTGAGCGAAGAAGGAGGCGCATCGCCGGTAAGCGTAGTCGCGGCGGTGGCTAGTGACAAAGAGTAGAAGCGGAGGGCGGAGGGTGTCCGAGCGGGAGTGGATGTGAGCGTACTCGCATTCTCCCGACGAAGCGAGACATCGTTGCTGCGGGTATCTCTAGCGTGTCTGAATAGGAAGGGTTTTGGAGGGGTTGAAGCATGGAATTTTAACGTTGGAAGCATCGTCGTGCCTCGACACCACTCCCCAACCCAAACGGAGAGGGAGCTGGCTAGGCCTAAAGTATACAGGCGACATGGAATGGTATGTTGCGTGTATTGCTACAGAGGCGTACGCACCTTATCTCTCTTCGGGTGAATCAGGCTTTTTATTTATTTATTTTTTTCTATTGGTATTCATATGTTACGTCGTCTTAACAGGTTATATAATTAAGCTTTAAAACATTTTTACAATTTTCTAATAATATTCTGCAAATATCTTATCAATATTTTAATTTTTCTAACAATAGTTTCTAAATATGTCAACTAGAAGAAATACGCCACTGTGCAAGGTACGCACCATGCAGCTACTGTGAGTCGAACCCAACGCGCCTGTGAATGGGGCATGGCATCGCGATACTGAAGCAAGGCTTTGATGCGGTGATTCAGGCTTCTTATGCATCATCCCAATTGTCCATCGAAGCGTTCATTTAGAAGTTAGTTCAAGACAGGATGAGATGACGATGGGATATCATACTTTTCAACGCGATTTTATTCCTTCCAAATACACTTTTACTTATTCGAAATACTTTTTTACTCGTTCCCAATGTATCTTTATCCATTCCCAATACATTTACATCACAAACTCTCAGCCATCTTTATTTCATTCCATCTCTAAACTGCTACTTAACTTCTTTCTAACTTCTAGGCAGGCATTTTAGTATGATTTATTTTCTTTTCTGGTTTAAAAGCTCCACTATCATGGAGTCGAAGAAAGATATTTACACAGTTGAGGGTCAGGTGTTTGCCCAATAAAAAATGCTCATGCATTTGGGTTTCCAATGAATGGACCATGCAAAGGAAGTTTCATCATCGCTCTCATATGTTTGAGTGTATTTGGAAAGTGATGAAAATTTTAATATAAAAGTTTTTGAATTGAAAAAAAATAATATGACATGATATAATATGTAGATAGTTGTATATAATGATTAAAAAGTAGTGTAGTTATATGAAAAAATAATTTAAAAAATAAAGTAGTTACATAGAGTGAAAAGTTTTAAATTAAAAAGTTTTGATTTGAAATTTTTTTTGTGTTAAACAAACACTTGCATTCTTTCTCACTGTTACGTTTACTATTTTTGATTCACAATTTTTACATCATTCATTTAGGCATTTAGCTTGTATATTATCTTATTCACTTTGTGCTATACTATCTTATTGAAGTCGCCATATTGTTTACATTCATCCGTCCTTTTATCAAGGTCTAAAGTTTAAACATTTTCAAATGTAGATTTTTTGCATTTTGGTCCCCATAACTATGCTATGTGCTTTTTTTTTTTATATTAAAAGAGTAGCTCCTACACCGTCCACCTCTGCAAGAGGGAAAGGGTAGAGGTGGAAGGGGAAGGGCTATCATCGCATAACAATGCCAAAAAATTGTCTGTACAAAGTTTTTCTTGAAGAAAAAAAGGTGGGTTTTCCCTCCATTCTTATTCAGGCAAAAAATTTGAAGAAGCAAAATCAGCAAGAAGATGGGCCATTGAATTTCCGGACCGCAGAACATGGTGATATGACAAAAAATGGGCCATTTGGGCGATATGACGAATCTGAGAAACGATTGTGCCCATCGGAGCCCTAATCGCGTGTTCGCCTGTCAGAAAATCAATAAGAATTAGGGAATCAGATTCCACTTGTAAGTTATCAAAATGGGCCTCCAAAGCCCACGCTAAGCCAAAGCATAAAGCGGTTGCCTCCATAGTCAACGGATCCATCAGCTCGCGCCTACTCCAACCTTTGGCCGCCACAAAGGAACCGTTGGAGTCCCGAATAATTGCCGCCAACCCCGTACAGTTTGTCAGGCTGTTCCGTTGGCCATCAATGTTGATTTTGAATTTTCCTTTGCATGGCTTTTTCCATCGAGCCTCCATAGGTTTCTCAAAAAAAGGTGTCCTTCTAATAACCATCGCCATCTGAAAGTGGTCTCTAAAGTCAATGCACCACTCCTTAACCTCCGAAAACACCGGTTGTAAACCCTCCGCTCGGAGTCGATTCCGAAGAAACCAAATGCGCCAACAATATAGAAGGAAAAGGGTAAAGGCGTCCATACGTTGAGCAGTGGAGAAAACCCGGAAGATATCCCGAATGGTGGGACCCCGTAGGAGAGAGAGAATATCACCCATGACATTTTGATAAACCGGCTGCGTGGCACAGCAGTTAGTAAAGAGATGAGTGATGTCTTCCACGTGCTGCTTACAAAAGAGGCATGACGATTCCACCATGATACCACGTCGTTGCAGATTGAGAAAAGTGGGAAGAGCATCCAGGAACAGCCTCCATCCAAAAATCAGAATTTTACTTGGGAGTTTTGCTTTCCAGATAAGCTTGAAAATCCCCTGATTGCGATCATTTTCGTCCTCGCCTACCACCAGGGGCACTTCCGCATTTTGTGTGAGGAGCCGGTATGCAGATTTGACAGAGAAATGTCCATCCGGTTCGGATTCCCAGTAGCAGAGATCGTCCTCGGTCCCAGAAGGGGGCGGGTATGGAAGAATGATGTCACGACCCGACTCCCCAACCACTTGCAAGAGCAGAGTTTCCTCCCATAAACCATCCTGTTCATTTCAAAAAAAGCTGACTTTTGCATCATCAGAAATGTGTTCAGGTAGAGGTCCCACCTTAGAAAGAGGAGTAGAGAGCCATCTATCCCGAAAAAAATTTGCCCGATTCCCCGAACCAATTCTCCATCGGCATCCCTTAAGGATTGCATCTCTGGCACGCAGGAGGCTCCTCCATGTGTATGAATCAGATGACCTCGGCTTAGGAGCCCAGATGTCTCCATGACTAAAGTATTTAGCCCTTAGAACAGAGTAGCATAGAGAATCAGTGATTGATATCAATCTCCATACTTGTTTTGCGAGTAGCGCTTTGTTGAAGGAAAATAGGTCCCGGAACCCCATACCCCCAGCCGCCTTAGTCTTGCACATATCCTTCCACGCTACCCAGCTCATCTTCCTTTTTCCATCATTTTCGCCCCACCAAAATTTGCTCAACATACTCGCAATTGCATTATAAAAACTTATGGGGAGGAGGAAAAGACTCATGGAGTATATGGGAATAGCCTGGGCTACCGCTTTAATAAGAATTTCCTTACCATCCCACGACAGTAGACGTCCCTTCCATCCCTGGATCTTCCGCCAAACACGGTCCTTTAGCTCCCTGAACATCTCCTTCTTAGATCGCCCGAGCCATACAGGCAATCCCAAATAAGATTTAAAATCCGAAGTGCACGATCCAAACTGGCCAACAATGGCATTCCTCATAGTGTGGTTGGTATTAGAACTGAAGAAGAGGGCGGTCTTGTTGATGTTTATAACTTGTTCAGAACACTCACTATATATCCGCAGGATGGAAAGAAGTACCCTCACTTGGTCATCCGCTGCCCGAATAAAGATAAGGGCATCATCTGCGAAGAAAAGGTGAGATAGGATGGATCCCCGTGGACAGACCCTGATTCCATGGAGCGACTGTTGAAGTAAAGCCTGGCCGAGAAGGAGGGAGAGTCCCTCTGCGCAAATAAGGAAAAGGTATGGGGAGAGTGGGTCACCCTGGCGTAGACCCCGCCGTGGAGTGATGAGGGGGGTTTTGTGTCCGTTCACTAATATCCGGTAGCGAACAGACTGAATACACCTTCGGATCCAGCTGATCCACACCGGACCAAAGTTCATCGCTTCCATCATTTGACACAGAAAATCCCATTCGACCCGATCATAGGCTTTGGACATATCCAATTTGACGGCTAATTCCTGCTTCTTCCCCATTCTTCACTGCCGGAGTGAGTGAATAACCTCGTACGCGACGAGCATGTTATCCGTGATGAGACGTCCCGGAATGAACGCACTTTGCTGAGGAGAAATAACTTCACTGAGGCATCCTTTGAGTCTATTGGCCAAAACCTTTGCTAGAATTTTATATACGACATTGCACAGACTGATGGGACGGAACTCTCCAAGTTATCAGCTCCCAGTTTCTTTGGAATTAAGACAATATTTGTATGGTTGAGAGCTTGGATATGTTGATGGTGATTCTGCATTGAGCGGTCGTCCATAAAAGCTTTACACATAGCAATGATGTCGCTCCCAACAATACTCCAATGTTTCTGGAAGAAACCAGCAGGAAAACCATCAGGCCCAGGAGATTTTGATGGATTCATTGATTTGAGGGCCTTCCGAACCTCCTCTGATGAAAGGGGCTTAGACAGACGATCACGGGAAGCAGTTGATACCTTCCTTGTTACAAGATCCGTGATTCGGTGCAGGTTAAAAGGCGTCGAGCTTGAGAAGACTCCCTGAAAGTATGATAGCGTAGTATCAAGCAACCCCTGGGTGTCAGAGATCCTGACTCCCCTATCATCCACGAGGGCTTCGATAAAATTTCGTCTCCTGCGATTCGATGCAACGCGGTGGAAGAAGGAGGTATTTCTGTCACCGTGTTGAAGCCAGTGCACTTTGGCTCTCTGTTTCCATAATAGCTCCTCATCTTCCAATAGGAAGTGGATTTGCTGCTTGACGCGTTGGATATTCTTATCTCTACAATCTGATGGTGTTTGGGAGTTCAGAGATTGAAGTTCCTCTTGCTTATGATGTATCAACTTACGAAGACCTCCCCATTTTTCCTTACTCCATCTTGATAAAGTTGAGCTGCATCTCTGGATTTTCCTCAATAGCAGTGCCGAAGGGGAGGTTACAATGGAATTGGTTGTAGTCCAAGTGTGTTGAATAATAGCCTGTGTATCTTTGTCTCTGTCTCAGAAGAGCTCATACTTGAAATCACGTTTGGGTGGTCTCATGTGTTGCTTAGAGTTGAGGAGGAGAAAGATTGGATGGTGGTCTGACGATACCACCGATAGGTGATGGAGCTTTGCAAAAGGGAAGATGGTAAGCCACTGTGGTGATGCCAGACCACGGTCCAAACGAGCCTCGACCCTCTGATATCCTCTCCTGTTGTTCCGCCAGGTCATAGGAGGGCTGATGAAGCCCAAATCCATTAAATTACAAGTATCCATCACATGCCGAAAAGAATCCATCTGATTTTTCGGTCTCGATCTGCAGCTTCTGTATTCGGAAGGACTAACCACTTCATTGAAGTCGCCCATAATAAGCCATGGAATCTCAGATTGTGCATGGAGTGAAGAGAGGATATCCCAGCTTTCGATTCTCCACCGAACCTCCGGGTGGCCATAGAAGCCCGTGAATCGCCACCCCCGGACATCGGCGTCAATGTGGTGTTTTGAGAAGCTCCTAATGTTGACTCCATATTCCGTGTTCCAGAGAAGACACAGACCTCCCCTCCTATCCTCTGAGTCTACAGCAAAACAGCAATCAAATTGTAATTTTCTTCTTACCCACTCCATTTCTCTAGATGATCGCTTGGTTTCACAAAGGAAAACCAAACTGGGAACTTTCTTCTTGACAAGGTCAAGTAGACACCGAATTGTCCGTGGGTTCCCAAGCCCACGGCAATTCCAAGCTAGGCAGGCCATTATTGGAGGTGGGGCTGAGGGGAATCCTCAGTCTCCACCAAGTCCACTTGAATAGTTCTGCTTCTCTTGGTCGTACCCTGCTCGGAGCATGCGCCATCCCCCCCATCCATATTATGTGTTCTTTTTGTTGGAGTAGAACAAGGTTGCTGTAGATGACCTGTTCCCACATCATCGTGAAGACCCTTCCTGGCCCTGCGTTTCCGGTGGCGTGTCTGTCCTTTCCCTTCCACCCAAGGCTGTGCAGATTCTGCCATGTCATATTCCCCCTCAGACTTAAACCCCTTTGTTAGCTGTTGCAGTTTATCTTTATCCAAACCTTGAGAAAAGTGAGGGGCATTTGGAGATAAGGTTGGTTGAGACAGCCTCATCCGCTCGGCCTCCCCCATAGGATTGACCTCCTTGCGAGTGCATTCAGCTGGGCAGAGTTCCTTGTGCCGCTAGTCGTGTTCCAGGCTGTGTGAGATGGGAGGGACATGTGGGGATGCGGTTGGTTGAGGTGGCCCAACCTGTTTGCCATCCCACATTGGGTTTCTGTCCTTACCAAAAACTTGGGCTGGGCAACATGCTGCATTGTTCGTGTTCTGCCCATCCATACTGGCCGTGGGGGAAAATCCCATTTGTTGTGGACAGTTTGGGGTCTCAGCTAGAGCTGGTTCATTAACCAGAGCAGAAGAGGTTGGGGAGTAGCACTGAATGGGGTACACAGAGGAGGGAGGCGGCTTGGGTGTCTGGGAATGCAATGGGGATGTGATTGGTTTAGAATGTTGATGAAGGGCTGACATTTCAGACATGCCTTCATGGTATGCTATCCCCGTATCTCCATAAAGTCTTGGAGTTCGTAACTTTTCAATAGCCTTCCCGGGTGTTTGATGCAGCTGATGGAACCCCGCTCGCAAGTGGCTGCCAAAAGGGAGATCCTCTTCCTTGAGTGTAGCATACAATGACGGGCTGTGTCGACACTCCTTGAACGCATGCCCTATCCTTCCACACGCAAAACAGAAAATTGGCAATTTTTCATATTGAAACGGTAGCCATTGTCTCTCCAAATTGTCCACTTGGATGAATATCCTCCTTCGGAGAGGTTGTGTTAGATCCACCATGACAAGCATCCTTATGAGATGATCCGTTTTTTCCACTTGCAGGCACTACTCAAAGGACGACCCTACTGCTGTTCCCAGAGACATTTTGTCGAGCAGGTAGGGTGCGTTATTCAGCTGGATCCAGAGGGGTGACCGAGCCATTGTCACTGCCCCCAGCGACGTGGCCTGGAGCAATTCCTGGACAACCACTAACTGCCGATCAAAAATCCATGGTCGGCCCTTGATGACAATATGGCGATCTTCCTCCGTTTCAAAATGCAGCAAGAAGAGGTTATCTTCCACCTGGGCAATCGATACCGGAGCTGTCGTTGGCCACACCTTTCGCATTGTGGCTTTAAAGGCCTCCCGATTGTAGGATTTGGTCGTCCAGAGGGAGCAAACGGCCGCCGGTTTTTCTCCCGGTTCGATTTTCCGGCATGTCTTCTCGCTGTCGAGCTTCAGCGTTTGGATCTCCTCTCCTAACAGATCAGCCATGGCGTGGCTCCGCAACCGTACTCCCCCCTGCTCGAGGTGCTGTCCTTGCCTCTCCGGTCGTTCCCGTGGTTATATCGACCACCCGGATCCCGATCAGATGATGGCCGCGGGGATAGGCACCATCGCCAGACAGAGAGGAGTTTTCTGCTATGTGCTTTTTAATCCATGAGTTTCATGTATTTATTTTTAAACCTTATACTTTTGCCTTCTTTGTATTTTAGTTCCTGCTGTTAATGCACGTTGGAAACTCTGTGGTTAATGCACGTTGAAAATTCTGTCGTTCACTATATATATGAATCGATTCATTAACATGAGTCGACTCATGTTCACGAGTCCACTCATGAGCATGAGTTGACTCATATATGTGATAAACGACAAGGTTATGATTTGACTCATATATGCAGTTAATGGCAAAGTTTCTGATGTGTATTAATGGCAAGGACTAAAATGAGTTTAAAAAAAGCAAATACATGAAATTTATGTATTGAAAAGCAAATACGCATAGTTAAAGAGATCAAAATGCAAATTATCCTCCAAATGCAGTTGCAGTTAGGTAGAGTGAGGAGGTAAAAGCCTCTTTACCTCCTCTTATATTCGGCGGAAATTAGGGGTGCAACTCGGGTCGGGTTATACCGGGTTGGAGTGAACCCAAACCATAAGCCAACCGGGTTGGAGTAAACTCAAACCCTACTAATTTAATCTGGGTTCGCATTAGTTTTGGTTTGGTTTCGGGTTAAAATTTAGGTTACCAATAAACTATTTTTTTCTAAATTTAATTGTAATCTAGAAGAAAATTATTGGAATATACATACCTGTGTTTATGAAGTCAAGCCTCTGCAACATCCTTTCAAAGAATTCTGCAACATCATGCTGAATTCTGCAATATTCTTTGAATGAACTCTGCAAGCAATTTTTCAGCACCCTATAGACACAAATAAATGACAAATTAGTTAGTTTTATAACTAGTTGATCATTTCTATTTAATAGCTAATGGAAATGACTCGAGTGTAGCAAATAGAAAATGAACATATCATACCAACTATTGTAGTTGAAACTAAACATTATCATACAAATTGCTGAAATTGAATTCAAATTGAATATTTATCATACAAATTGCTAAAATAGAAATTGACCACTTGTCATACCAATAAACTTAAAATATGAATCAAATTTATACTACAATCTGAAATTTAAACTAATAGATTTCTCATACTAACAGAAAGTATAATATGAAATAGATTTATCATACAAACTCAAATTCAAATATAATCCACATAACAGTTATTCAAAGCAACTAAATCTAAATACACTAAGCATAATGGTTCAACATTCCAATCTAATTTAAGTGCAATCCAAATTTAAAATGACAATATAAACAAATCTCAAGTTTAAATAAGTTTACATCCACTTTTAAACAAATTTAAAATTTAAAAGAGTTCATATTTCCAAAGTTTCTAAAAAAACTAAAAAATTATTCGAAGACTTCCAAGTAATTTCTCCCTTGATTTCCATCTGCATTTCTAATGTCAAGTTCTTCCTCCTCGATTTACATCTTTGAAAATAATATGCATCAACCTAGACAAAAAAAATGCATGCAACTGTTAACAATAAGAAGATAATAATCATGAAAAATCATCCTATAAATTAAGTTACTTCAAACATGCTTTGGTAATGGAGGAATAGGTGATTTGTCTGAATCAGAGTTGGTAATGCCTTAAACATGTATATATATTAATATTACAAAAAAATATGTATAATTTATGAAAAAATTATATAAATTACACTGGGTTCGGTCCGGGTCGGGTTTTGGTACTGGGTTGGTGTGGACCCAGTTTTGGTTTCGGGTTGAAATCGGGTCTATTTTGAAAAAATTTTAAAAATAAAACTCATTTTTGGTTTTGGTACTGGGTCGGGTCAGGTGGTTTAAACCGACCCGGTACCAAGTTGCACCCAATGTTGTCAGAACCGAACCGGTGATTGAATCGGAAAAGTTACTGGTCTGGTTCGAACCGGTTCGACCGGTTAATCAAACCGGTTCAAACCGATGATGTCAGCATGACATATTTATGACGTCATAAATATTTAATTATTTTTAATTTTAATTTAAAATAAATATATTGATAAAATTATATTTTTATAAATCCTAAATATATATGTTAGATTTTAAGAATCACAATATAAGTACAAAATATGCAGAAAAAAATTAATAGAATGTTTTAAAAAAAATTTAACCATGCATGTTAGAAAATTAACTACATTGACTAACATGTAATAAGCACCAGTGTAACATATCAAGCAAAAACAGCCAGAAATTCTAACTTCTTTCAATGATCAAAGTTTACATATGATCCACCAGTGTAACAAATAAGCAAGGCACGAGTGCAATCACAATTAATAAAGATTTAGCATAAAAAAGAAAAGTTTTTTACAGAAAACATTTCAGAAAAGTGGTCGCCGAAACTGAATGCAAAACGAAGAATGGGAAAACAGAGAATGGGAGCTGGTGGTCGTCGGAACTAAATGCAAAGCAGAGAATGGGAGCTGGTGATGGCCGAAACTGAGTGCTCTCTGCTCAGCAGAGAACGGGAGCTGGTGGTTGCTGCTGGCCGTGAAATGGATTTTGGGGATCGAAGCTGTAGACGAGATGACGACCGAAATGGCTAGCTGATGACGATGATCGGAGCTGTGCTGCTGTGGACGAGATGAGGAAGATCGAAACGGCCTGATGATAACGATCGGAGCTTCTGTCTCAAGGAACCGACGTCTCGAGGAAGACAAGACGCTGAATAGAGGAAGATCGCACGCACTGCTGACACCTCGAGGAAGATGAGATTGAACCAGATCTCCGCCGAATGCACTGCTGGTCGCCGGCGATGGGAGCTGGTGATCGCCCGAACTGAGTGCTCACTGCTCAGCAGAGAACGGGAGCTAGTGGTCGCTGCTGGCCGTGAAATGGATTTGGGGGATCAAAGCTGTAGATGAGATGACGACCGAAACGGCTAGCTGATGACGACGATCGGAGCTGTGCTGCTGTAGACGAGATGAGGAAGATCGAAACGGCCAGCTGATGATAACGATCGGAGCTTCTGTCTCAAGGAACCGACGTCTCGAGGAAGACAAGACGCTGAACAGAGGAAGACCGCACGCACTGCTGACGCCTCAAGGAAGATGAATTGAACCAGATCTCGGCCGAATGCACTGCTGGTCGCCGGCGATGAGGAAGACGGCAGTCACAGCACGCACCGAGCAAATGGACCAGACGAAGAAGACGACTGAAAAAATGGGAAAGGGAAAGTGCTGCCGATTCGGGACGAGGGAGGGAAAGACGATCGGGTTTTGTCATTCTGTGTTTCTTTTATTTGCGAACCGGTCTAACCGGTTTAACCGTGTTTTCCGGTTGAACCGGCGGTTCAACGGTTCATGCGGTTTAATACTATCAGACCGAACCGCATGAGATCGAACCGGATATATGTATGGTTCCCGGTTGGACCGGTTCGACCGGCCGGTCCGGTCCGGTTTTAACAACACTGGTTGCACCTAGGGGTGCAACTTGGGTTGGGTTGAGCCCGAACCCGGCCCGCCGAACTAGATTTTGAATGATGTTGAAACTTGCTTTTTCATAACCCAAACTCGAGGAACCCGATTTGTAATTATGATAGGGTTAGGGTTCAAATAAACCCGAATCTGTAGAACCCGAACCCGATTTCCCATTTTATATTTATTATAAAATATATTATATATATACTATTTAAACAATATTTCTTTATATTTTATGTTATTATATCTATATTTGAATACATGTTTGACATATTGTAATTTTATTATAAATAAAGTATGTTATTTTCATTTATATTTATTTTTTATTTCTATCATTTACTTTTACATTTATTAATTTTCTTCCTTTATCTTATTTTTTGTGGTAATTTTTTCTAAAAAATTCTTTATATTACTATTTTTAAAAACTATGTAGTTTGATTATATATTATTATATTTACTTATATGATTTGTTATTATTATTTATTCATATGAAATTCTAAACTTATCACTTTTAAATAAAAATGTAAATTTATCAATATAAATTCCAACCCGAAACTCAACCCGAACCCGATTTTCAAAAATAGGGTTAGAGTTAGGGTTATGATTGATGTTTTATAAATAGGGTTAGGGTTAGGGTAGGGTCGAGGTGAACCCGAGTTGCACTCCTAGCGGAAATAACTATATATTTTTTTTAAATGCATTTTCTATTCCATTATTATTTTTTTTATTAATGTTTTTCCCGTGTTTTATTCCTTCGCATCTCTTTCACCTAAAATCAAAATGACGAATGATAATTAACTCAACAGAGCAGCCTCCCGAATTTTCAACCTTCCTTTCCTCGTACGGAAGATACCAACATTTTATATTTATCTAATAAAGTTAAAGAAACATAAATTTGCAACAGCCGACCTTAGCTCAGTTGGTAGAGCGGAGGACTGTAGTTGGGAAATCAACAGCCATCCTTAGGTCGCTGGTTCGAATCCGGCAGGTCGGAAATTTTACTCTTTTTCTTTTTTCCCAAATTTCGATCGTATTCGTAGCCCAATCATCGACTATTAAAATAAGGCCCACCAAATGGACAGTCCAGATTCACTCTTAATGGATAAGACCCAAATAAAACAGTTAACTGTCGGCTCTTCTTCCCCACCATTTTCTCCACCCAAAAAAATACACAAGCAACCCAAGCCCATGAATCTCGTCCTCTCTTCTCCGTCCACTCCATTTCGAAGAACACAATTCCTCACTCTCTCCCACCCTCGACCCAAAACCTGGCAACCCTGCGCCGTACAACTCCAGTCCAATTCGCCTCCTGCTTCTGATCAGCCAGCTCTTTCCCGGACCGGCGTCATCATCGTCGGCGCTGGCCTTGCTGGTTTGGCCGCCTCCTTCCGCCTCCACTCCTCTAACATCCCATTCCTCCTTCTAGAAGCTTCCGACGCAGTCGGTGGCCGGGTCAGGACAGACACCGTCGATGGCTTCCTCCTCGACCGCGGTTTTCAGATCTTCATCACCGCCTATCCAGAAGCTCGCAGAATCCTCGACTACGACGCCTTAAATCTCCGCAAGTTCTACTCAGGCGCCCTCGTCTACTGCAACGGCAAGTTTCACACCGTCGCCGACCCGCTACGCCATTTCTCCGATGCTCTGCAGAGCCTTCCCAATCCCATCGGATCTGTCGTCGACAAGCTGCTGATCGGGGTAGCGAGACTGCGCGCTGTGAGCAGAAGCGACGATGAAATCCTCGCCGCGGACGAGATCCCGATCATCGAGCTGCTGCGGAAGACGGGCTTCTCCGACTCGATTATTGATCGGTTTTTCCGGCCATTTTTCGGAGGCATTTTCTTCGATCCCCGGCTCGAGACGACGTCCCGCCTCTTCGATTTTATCTTCAAATGCCTCGCGTTGGGCGACAACACGCTCCCGGCAAAGGGCATCTCTGCTATTCCCGAACAATTGGTTGCGAGATTGCCGCCAAACTCCGTGCTTTTGAATTCCAGGGTAACTTCAATATATTTCGACAACAATACCGAAACAGAGCCGCCGAAAGTGAAATTGCAGAGCGGAGAAGTCTTAACAGGGGAATTCGGCGTCATTGTCGCGGTGGAAGAGCCGGTCACAGAAAAGCTTCTAGAAGGAAGGATAGACAAAAAACCCAGCAGCAACCCGCCGCGCAGCACGGCCTGCTTGTATTTCTCGGCCGACGATTCTCCGGTACGGAAGCCGATCCTTATTTTGAACGGCTCTGGAACCGGGATTGTAAATAACATGTTCTTCGCGACGGATGTGGCTCCCTCGTACGCACCACAAGGGAAGACGCTCGTGTCGGTCTCGGTCATCGGGTCGCGCGAGAAGGTGCCGGATGAGGAGCTGACGCGGGTGGTGGTGGAGGAGCTTGCAGGGTGGTTTGGGAAGGACGTGGTGGGTCGGTGGAAGCATCTGAGGACGTATCGGGTTCCGTTCGCGCAGCCGAATCAGAGCCCGCCAACGGATTTGGTGGGAAAGAGCGCGAGGATCGGAACAGGGCTTTATGCGTGCGGGGATTATCGGACTTCTGCTACATTCGATGGGGCGTTGGTGTCGGGAAGAAGAGCAGCTGAGGCGCTGCTCAACGACAGTGGGGCTCTTCTCAAGGACAGAGGCTTCTCTGCCGCAGTTTAACGGTCAAACTTCTTTTTTTTTTTTTTTCTTTTTCTTTTGGGACTTTTCTGTTGTATATTGCTCCTTGGGTGCGATTCATTTTCTCATGCGAGTAAAGTTCGTTTTTGTCAATCGTCGGATTTGCTTAAATGCACTGAAGAAGGGAGAAAAAGAGATTTTTCTCGACTTGCATTTTCCAAACTGGACTAATGGAATAAAAAAAAAGCAGCTAGCCCTTCTCACATGGGCCGCAGGGACGAGCATATTAGCTAGCCTCTGGTCATGCTCTCCTGTAACCGAAATTTTCTCCGTTTTTGGACTACCTCGACCATTCTCGTGGGTTCATGGAACTCAAACATCAGAGCCGCTGTCAACGACGGCTGCAGCAGAAAGGCCCTTCTTCTTTTTCGCCAAATGAAAGAATCTGGCGCCAAACCGGACAATCTCACCTTCCCTTTCGTTTCAAAAGCCTGCGCGCATCTCTCCGTTCTCCAAAACTCCGAAATCATTCACGCACAAATTGCTAAATCCCCGTTCTCATCTGATATCTACGTGCAAACGGCTATGGTGGGTATGTATGTTAAATGCCATCGTTTGGACTCTGCGCACGCCCTGTTCGTTGGAATGGCCGAAAGAGATGTGGCGTCTTGGAATGCTATCATTGTCGGGTTTTGTCAGTTGGGTCCTCTCGAGAAGGTGTTTGATCTTTTCCAGCAGATGAGGGCAGCAGAGTTTTGTCCAGATTCTATCACCATCATAAGCCTGACTCAGTCTTGCGCTAATGGGAAGAATTCGAGCTTGTTGAAAGCTGTTCATTCGTTGGGTATTCGCGCTGGAGTTGAAGCCGATATCTCAATGGCCAACACTTGGATTGCTGCATATGCAAAGTGTGATGAATTGGGCTCAGCGGAGTCTCTATTCAATGAGATTTCAATGTCGGAAAGAACTGTTGTCTCATGGAATTCAATGATTGGTGGCTGTGCCTATCTAGAAAGGCTAGTTGAGGCCATTTCTTTCTTCCGTCGCATGTGTCTGGATGAAATTATACCGGACTTGAGCAGTATTCTCAGCTTGGTGTCAGTGTGTGCGCATTCCAAAGCCCTTTTCCAAGGACAGCAAATCCACTCTCGTGGCATCAAAGACGGTTTTGATTCAGAGGTATCTGTGGTGAACACTTTAATTTGTCTTTATTCGAGGTGTGGGGACATCATCTCTGCCCGATTTTTATTTGATTCGATGTCGTACAGAACTTGTGTTTCTTGGACGGCAATGATCGATGGGTATGCGCAGAAAGGAGACCTTGATAAGGCGTTGGATTTGTTTTATTCCATGGAAGCCGCTGGTGAGAAACCTGATACAGTTACTGTCGTTGCCGTGTTGTCTGCTTGCAGCCATGTGGGGGCTCTTGAAAAGGGACGACAGATGAATAGGTATGTCACCGCAAATGGGTTGGCAAAGAACGTTGTGGTCTGCAACGCACTAATAGATATGTATGCCAAATGTGGAAGTATTGGTGAAGCCCGTGGCATTTTTGACTGTCTGCATGGAAAAACTGTTGTCTCTTGGACGACAATGGTCACAGGTTATGCCATGTATGGGGATTTCCAAGAAGCTTTTGGTCTTTTTTCTAAGATGGTTGCCGTGGGATCGAAACCAAATTGTCTCACATTCCTAGCTGTTCTTCAAGCTTGCACCCATGCTGGTTTCCTGGAGAAAGGGTGGGAGTATTTCAATTTGATGACTGAAGTATATAAGTTAAGGCCTGGGCTGGAACACTATGCTTGTATGGCTGATCTTCTTGGGCGTAGAGGTAGAGTGAAACAAGCACTAGAATTTATCCAAAATATGCCTGTAAAACCGGATGCCGGGGTATGGGGTGCTTTGCTTGGTGCTTGCAGGATGCATAACGAGATTGAGGTCGGGGAGCATGTAGCTGCCCATCTCTTCAGGCTAGAACCTCAGACTGCTGTCTCATACGTGGTGATGGCTAATATCTATGCAGCAAAAGGAAAATGGGAGAATGTGGCGAGGGTGAGGACAGTCATGAAAGCCAACGGGGTGAGGAAATCACCAGGGCGCAGCCTTCTTCAAGTAGATGGAAAGGTTCATGCATTTACTGTTGATGATAGACATCACCCGGACGGCTCTCAGATATACGAAGTTTTGGATGCTTTAGCTCTACAGTTGAAGGAATCAGGTTTCAAACCAAGTCTGGAATGCCCTCTTCTTGAGTATTGCTAGTGAGATGGAGGAATCGAAAATTGTTGTGGGTTACCTTTCATCTGCTAATGATTAATGACCAATTCCTGAAACTTGGGCAGAGGGGTGCAGGATTGGGAATCGGGTTGGGCCATGCTCGTGACAGCTCCAAGATTGAAAGCTTCAATCTACATGCGCCTGCTACTTACGTGCACGCATTCATCTCTTGCCTCACTGGGATTAGAACGCATGCTGCTGCTGGTGATCAGTATGGGCAATTTTTGGCCTGGCCGCTCGGGCTTGTATTGATCTAGAAAATCTCCTTGACCTCTGGCTGTTTTCATTGACTGGGGTACTTTACATCTATCTCAATTTATCATACAAAATTTTTCAAGAGAGGGACCTCGATTCCTTAAATATTATTCGGAGACAATAAGTTCTCTCCTATTAATTCAGAAGAAAAATCTTCCAACTATTAAATGGGAAAGCATATCTCCCATTTGAACTCTTATTGATGGTCAACCGAGCAACCCCTAGTCATGCAAGATTTTAAACTATAGTACTTTTTCTTTATTATCTAGATACTTCAATTATTTTTCACTTGTTTCCGATTCGCTATTTTGTCTATTTTATTTTTTAGTTTTAATTATTACTCGTGTGATATTTTATCACTCCCTCACCTTTCTAAAAACTTTTTCCAATCATTTCTTTTCTTCACTTACGAACGGAAATATTGAAATCTTTGGCAGACATCGTGTCCGGGAAATGCCTTAGGGCGTTGATTTATACCACTACCTGTATTTTTAAATCTTTTTTACATATGCCAGCCTCTCTAAGGGCATATTGGAAAGGATATAAGGAACTTCAGTAAGATGGCGAGATGAGTTGATAATGTAATAATATGTATCAAAAAAGGGAAAAATTATATTAAAATGTAAAAAATTGTGTAAGAAATTAAAAATCGTTCTTGTGAATTGGAAAAAAGCATCCCATATAAATCCCATTGAGTATCTTGAATCTTTTGGAATACCCATCTTTTTTTCTTTTTTTTTTTTTTTTTTTTTTTTTGATATTTTTTTATATTACAACTGGAACGTCTCAAGCATGTTTCTCAATGAAAGCTTCATCGAACCTCACAATATTTCCTTCAAGAGCCTGGAATACCCATCTTTCATGTTATCAAATTTGATGACTTTTAAATTTTGGTTGGTAGTTTACTTGAAATTATAAAAATTTATAAATAAAATACTAAACAAATAAATTCAAAAAATTACCCAAATTTCACCGAGGTAAAGTTTCAATTAAGATTTGCATATGCACAAAAAATTAAAAATATTTTTTTGAGGTGACTAGAGATATGACCCATTTTTATTTTTTAAAATTTTAATAAAACTGTTAATCTAAATATATATTATCTTAAAACTTAGTTTATAAATAATATACATTTACATTAATAATTTTATTTGAAATTTTTTAAAAATAAAAGAAGTATTTCAGACCAGTAGCAGATGGGCTTATGTCAGACCTGTTTGAGAACATCGAGACGAAAGAATCACCGGCAGTTAGATAGAATCGGGTCGGTAGTTTCTTTACCATTCTATTCTATAACAATTGATACATATCCTGCAAAGATGATGATTATATATATACCGTTTCATTTTTGTCAAACTCTTTTTCTATATAACTTCCATTTAAAATATTGATAACCGATGAAAAATCTACTCTATCCATTGTATTTAATATTATTTATAGTATTTCAAATTTTTATTTATTTATTTAGTATCGGTGTGCATGGACTCCATTGAAAATCAACATAATAAAATGATTTAACAGTCAATATCAATTTTGAAATTATATTTTCAACATCTAAACCATTTAAACTATCATTTCTACGTGGATAAATGATTTTATAAAGTATTATTATATTCTAATATATGCGCAAATGAATTTATGCATTTTTTATGCATATTTTTTTTAACAAATATGATCCATAAATATAATTAAATAGAATGAAACTTGATCTCCTAGATAAACAAATAATGTTAAATATAATGAATGAATTAGATTTTCTACCAAGAATTAATATATTAAAAATTAAATGGGTTATATGGCTAAGCTTCTATATAACCTCGTTACATATAAGTGAAGCGAGCCCATATATATACATATATATAGTCCAGTTTTGTGTAACCAAGTTACATGGAAGCAGACCCATGTAACCCCTTCAAAATATAAGAGTTTGATTCTTAATAAAAAAATCTAATCCATTCATTGTATTTAACAACATTTGTTTATCTAGGAGCTCATGTTTCATCCCAATTAAGTATATTTAAGGGGTCACATTTGTTCAAAAATATATATATTCATGTGTAAATTATGAAAAACTCTTAGATCTATTTACAGATGCATTAAAATGTAATAATATTTTATAGGATCATTTATTCACATAGAAATGATATTTTGGATGGTTTAGATGTCTAAAATACTACTTTAAAATTGATATTTTAGCATTTTTCATAATTTACACACGAATATATACATTTTCTAACAAATGTTGCCCATAAAAATACTTGATAGGGATAAAAATTGATACCCTAAATAAGCAAATGATGTTAACTACAATGAATGAATTAGATTTTTCAACAATGATCAAAATCTTAGGTTTTAAATGGGTTATATGGGTTTACTTCCGGTTACATAGAAGCAGAGCCCATATATATATATAGAGAGAGAGAGAGAGATATTCAGTTGTAGCACAACTACACTGCTGTTGCGCACCGTAACAATGGTGCAGTTGCACTAAAATGGGCTCCACATTATCATAAAATTATAATCTACTTCACATACTGTATTTAGAATCATGTATTCTATTACCATACTAATTTTCATTCCAATCGGATATGTGTATGGACCTTATCTGAAAATGATAAAAATTCAACATAATAAAATAGTTTGATGTAAATAACAATTTTAAAGTAGTTTTTTCAACATATAAACTATTTGCTATAAAATTTATATATGAATAAATGATTGTATAAAGTTTCATTGCATTCTAATATATATATATATAAGAGCTTTTCCGGTGCAGCCGCCGTAAACTGTTCTGGTGCAGCGCAACTGTACCAGAACAGTTGTGCATTTGCCAAAAAATGAGCTCCACACATATTAGAATGCAATGAAACTTTATACAATTATTTATCTATATGTAAATCATACTTCAGACGGTTTAGATGTTGAAAAAATAACTTTAGAGTTGTTATTTATATCAAACTATTTTATTACGTTGAATTTGTACCTTTTTCAAATGGGGTCCATACACATATTCGATTGGGATAAAAATTAGTAAGTAATAGAATACATTATTTTAAATATAATAGGTGAAGTAGATTATAATTTTATAATTATGTGAGGCCTATTTTGGTGTAACATTGCAGTTGCACTGCACTTGAATATTTCTTTCTATATATATACCCGTTATACACCTGTCTTTTAGTCCTCGTTTTAGCAAAATCAAAATTGGCGATTCATCCAGGCAAACCTTGAATTGGTGGGGAAAACTGTACAAAAACTGTTGTGGCATTTGGAGATCTGAATGGGCATCCACTCACCAAATGGCTGTGGCCTGCGGGACGGTTGTACAATGAGACAAAGAACACAGCCGGCCGAAGTCTCAATTTCGTTTTTTTGGATAATCCAAACGTTGTCCGAAAGCAACCATATTTGTCCTTCCATTTGAAATATAAAATTTCCCAAACTAACTCACTATTCGTGAGTGGTGACTTCAACATTATTTTTTTTGATGGTGCGACTTCAACATTATTAATAGAGAAGTGATCCAGTGAGCATAAATTAAGTAAATGACTCCCTTTAACTCATATCAAAAAATTTATTTAAAAAACTTTTTTTTATTTTTTTCTTCACACACTTGTTTATCTAAGTGTATTTAACATATAAACTAAGTTTTACCTTTTTAAATATGTATATATATTGTTTTTGAAAATTTTAAACGTAGGAGTATTTTATACACATATATACACGAATGTTTAAAAATCTCAATATATATATATATATCCAAAAATGCTAAAACTTGGTTTGTATGTTAAATACACTTGAATAAGTAAGTATAAGAAGAAAAATAATAAAGTATTTTAATGAATTTTTTTAAGGTACGTTAATGAAGTTATTGCTTAGTCCAAGTTAATAGGATCATTCTTCAAGCCTTTAAATATTATTGGGAGATAATAAGTTCTCGCTTATTAATTTGAAAGAAAAATTTCCCAAGTATTAAATGGGAAAGTACAGCTCTCCAATTGGAACTCATGTCGACAGCCAATTAGGCTATCCTAATTGAGCTCTATTCATTAACAAGGAAAAGAGAGAACATTTCTTTATATGAGAAATGATCTTGTTAGGCTTGGCTAAGCAAATACTACGCTTAGCCCACCTTAAAAAAATTCATTTATAATAAATTCTTTTGCTTTTTTCTTTGTACACTTGCTTATCTAAGTGTATTTAATATATAAACCAAGTTTACCTTTTTGTATATGCACATATATATTTTTATATTTTTAAAGATAATGATATTTTAAATATATACATATAAATGTTTAAAAATATCAAAAAATATATAAACATATTCGAAAATGATAAAACTTGATTTATATATTAAATACAATTAGATAAACAAGTGTATGAAGAAAAAATTAGAAAAATTATTGTAAATGAATTTTTAAGGCAGACGAAGTGGAGCATTTGCTTAACTTGGACTAATAGGATCACTTTTTTTTTTTTTTTTTTACACGTCTTCTCTTTCTTAATTTCTATGCCTCTTTTGACTTCATGCGAGATTATATCACTTTTTCTTTATTATCTATATATTTTAATTATTTTTCACTTCTTTCCGATTCACTATCTTATCTATTTTATTTTATTTTATTTTTTTACTTTTAATTATTACTCGTGCGATATTTTACCACTCTTACCTTTTAAAAACTTTTTCCGGTAATTTTTCTTCGCTTACAAACGGAAATTTTGAAATCTCTTGGCAGACACCGTGTGCGGGAAATGCCTTAGGACGTTGATTTATACCACTACCTGTTTTTTTATATCTTTTATACATATGCCAGCCTCACTAAGGGCGTATTGGAAAGGATATAAGGAGCTTCAATAAGATCGAGAGATGAGATGATAATGCAACGTTATGTTTCAAAAATGGAAAAAATTGTATTAAAATGTAGAATTAGAAATTAAAAATCTTTCTTATGAATCAAAAAAGCATCTCATACAAATCCCATTGAGTATCCTGGATCCTTTGGAATACCCATATTTCATGGTATCATATTTGATGATTTTTGTTCTAGCAAAAAAAATTGATGCTTTTTAAATTTTATTTGATATATTATTTGAAATTATAAAAATTTATAAATAAAATACTAAACAAATTCAAAAAATTGTCCAAATTTCACCGAGGAAAAGTTTCACTTACGATTTGCATATGCACAAAAAAATTTAAAATAAAAAATATTTTTTTGAGGTGCCTAGAGATATGACTTTATTTTTATTTTTTTGCAATTTTAATAAAACTGTTAATCTAAATATATATTATCTTAAAACTTAGTTTATAAATAATATACATCTAGACTAATAGTTTCATTTAAGAAATTTTAAAAAATTAAAAATAGTATTTCAGATCAATAACAAAAGGGCTTGTCTCAGATTAGTTTGAGAAGATCAAAGGATCGTTGGTGTTCAGATAGAATGGGGTGGGTGGTTGCTGTAAAATGGGCCCCACACATATCAAATTACAATGAAACTTTATACAATTATTTATCTATATAAAAATCATATTTTAGACGGTTTAGATATTAAAAATATAACTTTAAACTTGATATTTATATTAAACTATTTTATTACTTGATTTTGCACTATTTTAATATGAGAATCACACATACGTTGGATTTAGATGAAAATTGGTATGCTAATAAACTGGACAATCTAAATACAATGGGTGGGGTGAATTTCCCATTCATGATCATGTAGGGTTCACAACGCATGGACTATACGGTGCAATCACATGCACTGGATTATATATATATACAGAAATATTCAAGTACAGCATCGCTGAAATGGGCCCTACATGATCATCAAATCATAATCTATTCCACAAATTGTATTTAGAATAATATATTCTATTTCCACACTAATTTTCATCTCAATCAGATATGTATATGGGCCCATATGAAAATGATACAAATTCAACGTAATAAAATAGTTTGATGTAAATAACAACTTTAAATAGTTTTTTCAACATGTAAACCATTTGCTATAAAATTTATATATGGATAAATGATTGTATAAAGTTTCATTGAATTCTAATATGTGTGGGGCCCACTTTTGATCAAATGTACTGCTGTTCCGGTGCACCTGAATAGCTCCTATATATATATAGAAATATTCAGGTGCAGCATTGCTGAAATAGGCTCTACATGAGCATCAAATCATAATCTACTTCACCCACTGTATTTAGAATAATATATTCTATTACCATACCAATTTTTATCCCAATCAGATATGTATATGGGCCCCATCTGAAAATGGTACAAATTCAACGTAATAAAATAATTAGATGTACATAACAACTTTAAAATGATTTTTTCAATATGTAAACCATTTGCTATAAAATTTATATATGGATAAATGATTGTATAAAGTTTCATTGCATTCTAATATGTGTGGGGCCCATTTTGATCGAATGTACCACTGTTACGGTGCACCGGAACAGCTCATATATATATATATATATATATATACACAACTGTTATAAACGTGTCTTTTAGTTATTGTTTTAGCAAAAACAAAATTGGCAATTCATCCGGGCAAACCTTGAACTGTCCGAAAACTGTTGTGGCATTTGGAAATCTGAATGGGCACCCCCTCACCCAATGGCTGCCGCCTGCGGGACGGTTATAAAATGAGACAAAGAATAGAGCCAGCCAACAAGTCTCAATTTCGTTTTTTTTTTTTTGGATAATCCAATTTTGTGGTCCGAAAGCAGCCATATTTGTCCTTCCATTTGAAATATAAAATTTCCCAAACTAACTCGCTGTTCGTGAGCAGTGACTTCAAGATCATTAATAAAAGAAATGATGTTATTAGTCCTTGCTGTTTTACTTAGCTTATCTTAAAAAATTCATATTAAACACTTTTTAAATCTTTTTTCCATAAATTTATTAATATAAATGTATTTAATATATAAATTAACTTCTACCATATTTGAAAACATGTATATATTTTTTTGAAATTTTTAAACATAAAGATATTTTAAATGCATAACTTTTATCTTTAATTCATTATATACTCGTAATATTTCAATAATTCCTTTAATATACATAACATCTAATCCAATATTCCTAATATACCCACGTCGGCAACTATTTAGTTAACTCTACAATTAAAAGACAACTTTACCCTTTCAAAATTTAATTACTAAACAATCCAAATAGTTTCCTTTCTCTCTCATTTACCCACTGTCCCACAAGCACAAGCAGGGATGAGGCTGGAAGGGAAGTCGTTAGCGACTGAGTGGAAGACGAGCTTGTGATTGTTGGATTTGATCTCGCCAAAACTTATGAAAACGGAGGACGTCGAAGATGGGAAATTGCTGGATGTATTGGTTATAAGGAAGATGGAATGTTGCCACTAACCATGGACAAAAGCGAACATTGCTCGAAAATACAGAGATGTTTACAGCGATGAAGAAGAAAAAACACAAATCTATGCTAATCGCCGCCGGATTGGGGGAGAGAAGAAATGGTGTATGAATCTTCTCGCTAGATGAATCCACACAGCGGAATTAATTGACGCTTTTCTCCATAAATTTGCCTCTTCCAGATCCAAAGCGCGACATGGATAGCCTCCATCTTCCATTCCAACGGCATGCCTACTCTAATTGGCAACAACGGCACATTGCCATGGAACCTATAACTTCCTACTAACAAGATCCAACCTATCAGGCAAGGTAGCATGAGCAGATCTAGCTCCAGCAATACCTGTTGCCCTTGCCAGCTTCAGCAGTGGCTACAGATCCATTGATCCAGCGGCTAGTTCCCAATCGAGTAGATCTTAGCCGTTGATTAATGCATAGCAAATTCTGGCTACATCATCCCTTGCTCCTTTCTTCTTATTTTCCAACCACGTTAGCAAGTAGAAATTACCCACCCTGTAAAACCATGATTTCCCCCTCAGTCTTAGTGACTAGCAATTTGGTTGGTGGCGTAGATGGACAAGAGGCAAACCAAGTTGGCAAGCAAGAACACTCCCAATTGCACGCATGATGATGCGCAGTTAGCCAAAGTGCAAATTGGTAGCCGACAAGTAATGCAGCGGTTGTGCAATCCGGCATCAGAGAAATCCATTCTTGGGAACGATGGAGTACATAAATTCGGTACCCTGCTAGTGTAATTAAATTGCCGTGATCCTGTACAATGGGCATGGGTATTTTCAACGTTGCATTATTATTTTTTGATTCAGGTATATATATATATATACAAGCATCTTGTATTATAAATCAACATATGTAAAATCTTTACAAAACGAAGGAACTAGATAATACTTTCATCACTAGAGGGATGAAAAAATAAAGAAAAAATTAGCTAAAATTGTGGGCATTAAATGTTGAACTCATGTCCTCAGCAACGGAGGAAATATGAGTTAGCAGGTGTAAAAGTTAGGTGTATAAGAAAAATTTTTCCTTATTAAAATTCTTCATCGTTCTTTATTGGATACGCATCATTATTTCTTCGTTTTTAGCCGTCGGCGGATCTGCTTATAGCTCCGTGAAGTTTCTAATTTTATTTAATTCTTCTTAAAATATTGAAAAGTATTTGAATAAGGCTAATATGACTGCCCCTCCTCAAATAATAATATAATCACTTTATGCAGTTCTCCTCACGTCAGAGGTCCTATGGATCTATGCCACCATTTTTATCTAGACTCCAAATTATTATTTCCACATGTGTCCCATGCATTTTCATAAAAAAAAATGTGTCCCGTACATGTGCCAGTGAAAAACCTAAGCTAAAAAGTATTGATAAATCTACCAGCTGAATTGGATGGTTAAAAACATTGCAAGTAATGAAAATGAACCGGTTCCGAAATGGACAGTTAAAATCAGCGTACAGCAGTACTTTCGTAGCCACGACGTGCCTGGTGTCGTGCTATCCGCGCCCGCCCGCTCCTGGTGACGCGTGAGTTTGAGTCCTGCACGGTGTAGGTAAAATGTTTGATATTTTACAGTTTAGTTCTTCTTATTACAGGGATATTATAAGTTTTCTCTGTGATAGGGTTTAGAGAAAATTTTCCTTTAATTGTGTGAGTATGCGAATATGCTTTATTGTAATATCTGTAAGTTATGATGTATATAAAATATAAAAAAACAGTTTATCAAAAAAAAAAAATAATAATAAAAAAAAAAACAGTACTTTTGTAAGTTCTCGATCGGGTATAATTAAATTTTCCCCTCTAATTCAGTGAATGGCCTTTTTTTGACAATGAAATTAAAAAATAACTATTCATATTATTTATATTATTAAAATCATTTAATTTGTCGTGAACCAAAATCATCTCATAAGAGCTTTGGTTAGGCCGCATTTAATTAAAACATATATTGATGTATAAATTATGAAAAATAATTAGATTTATTTATAAATGTATTAGAATATAATAATAATTTATAAAATTATTAATTTAGATAGTCACGGTATTCTAGATGTTTTAAATATTTGATCCTGTTGATTTTTAAACCAAAGGTCATGCACTTTTTCTGAAGGTCATATATATCTTCAAAATAAGCTTCATCTAAGAGACTACACAAAGGGTGCGTTTGGAGAATGATAAAACTTTTGATGAAAAACTTTTGGTATAAAAATTTTTAAATTGGTAGAAAATGATGTGATGTGATAGAGTTAATACTAAGGAGTAAAGAAAATAAAGTTAAAATAGATAGATTAGTCATGTACCTAGTTATATAAGAATATGAAAAAAGTGAAAATTGGACAGCTATGGTAATTGAAAAGTTTTATTTTTCGTAAAACACTTCCGTGTACGTCACATGGACGCAGGTACCTACAAAATCTAAATACTTTACAAAAATCTGGACGGATCTTCTTACCTTGCATGGCTGCATTTCCTGGGTCTAGCACATTTATACGTGGGATAAGACACAAGGTCCACTAGATGGGGACGTTTCGACGCTGACATCAAAATTGGCCAGCTTGCATCTATTAATATCATCGGGTAATGGTTCTACGAAATTCTTAGCATTTAACATTATTTATAATATCTTGAAAATCTTTTCATTTATCTAGTGTTACTGTGTACGAGTCCCATCTATGAATGTGTAAAATGAATATAATAAAATGGTTTAATGTTAAATATTCAATTTTAAAATTTTATTTTCAATATTTAAACAGTCTAAAATTTCATTTATTTGTGGATAAATGATTCTATAAAATATTATTATATTTTAACACATATGTATATAGATCTAATTATTTTCCATAATTTATAGAAAAATATATAATTTTTAGCAAATGTGACCCATGCATATATTTAATTTGGATAAAACTAGATCTCCTAGCCAAATAAATGATGTAATACAATAAATGGATCAAATTTTTCATCAAAAATCAAAATTATAAATTTTGAAAGAATTATATGACATTGTTTCTACGTAACCCAATTATATAGAAGTGGTCCCAAATATCATTTATTACTAAAATTTTAAGTTTTATGCAAATTAAAACCTACACAATTTCATGAAAATATGTAAAATCAAGTGATGAAAGTCAAGTTAGATAAGCCTTTACAATAAGAGAAACAAGGAAAGTAGATGGGTTGGTTTTTGGCGATGATTTTGACCTTTATAAGAAGTATCAAGAGAGCAATTGAGAATTCTTGGTAGTGTGAGATGAAGACTTAAGTTAAATAGATGTGATACACTTTAAAATTGTGAGGCTAAACTGTCATGCCAAAGCCAATAATATAACACATGTTAAATAGATGATGACCCAAAACCTTCATTTCTATTATGAGGCAACAGTTTATCAAGGCATTCCGAGATTGATAGAAATATAAAGCTAAGAGAAACATATAAACTTTTATATATGTAAGTATGATCTTTTGGCATAAGACTATAATGATATTAAATTCTTATCATCACTTTAAAGTTTTTCATCAAGATAATTTATTTATTCTAATCATTGCTATATATATAAATGTATAAGACTGTAATTTTATATATTGATTTGACTTTATTTGTTAGTAAAATTATTTTATATTACATAATTATTGATCAATATAAATTTAATCTTATATCACTTTTTAATATTTATATCATTAAAAAGTTTTAATATTAATCCATAATGCCAAATAAATAAATGTTTAAATAAAAATGGGTATATACATTAATGTTAAAAATATCTAAGCAAGAAATCTAAAAAGCATTGACTATTTTTTAACTTAGTATGATTGAAACGACATATTGAAATTTTTATAAAATAGCTTTTAATATCAAAAAGTTAATAATAAATAAATTATTATAAAAAATAAAAAGTGATAATGGTGAAAACTATCAGGTATTAGCTACCAAAGGGATTAGTGAAGTTGAGTAATTAGCTTAAAAAAGATGAATACACATAAATATTTACGTAAAAAATGATTAAAGAGTTTCACTATGTAAAATAAGGAATTGAAGGTATCCTCTTGGGGAGGAGAATGTTCTTTCAACAAGAGAAATTCATAATCAGAGAAAGACATCAATACGAAAGGTGGATTAGAAAATAGAGTCTCCAATTCCTTTCAGGATCTTAGGTAAACTTTATATAACCTTCACCTTGAATGAAAGTCATGTTTCAAGGAACGTAGATCTTATCATGGGGATCAAATATTCTATAGAAATTATTATAATTTTATTAGAAAACAAATGATATTGCAAGGAGGTTTTGTGAAAACATGATATATGCTCATTGAAAAGAAGGTTGGTGGGCATGTAGAGAATTAGCGTTGGCTTCCCCATTAGGTTAGTAGGGAGTCATATATTTATCCACCCTAGTCTCCTAGGCCACACGAGTTTAGGACATTAGATAAGTGTCTTATGAATATAGAGCATGTGAGCAATGTTTCAAATCTTCAAGGCCTTATGAAGAACTAAAAATGCAAGCCAATCGGGATGTGCCCAATTCGTAATATCTTTGGCTTCCATGTAGCGATCGGGTGTTTGAATGGGGAAGGGCGCTATCTCTTTTACATTTACATGGGAGTTATATCTCTTAGTCTGCTAAATGGGGGCTTATGTATCTCCTGAATTGATAAATAAGAGCTCGTTCACTATTTAGAAAAATTATAAGACTTGGTCTTGTACTCTACACTAACAAGACTTTAGAAGACTTTAAAGGGGTAATAAATGAGAGCATGTTGTACTTGGAATTAATATAAATTGAGATGAATGTCAATATAAATTAATAAAAAACAATGCAGGAGTCGCAATAATTGACCTTCTACTCTACACTAACAAGACTTTAAAAGGAGTTTATAAGTTTTTAAATAGAAAGCAGTATACTTTTAAAAATTAAATAATATATCTTGGAAAAATATAAGTAATCCGTCTACAAATTAATTTACTCAAGCAGTTTATAGGTATACAAAAGTATTTTTTATTCGTATATTTTTATTATATCACTTTTATTAGGCATTTAATGGAAGTGTATATAAGAGGCGGGATAGCGAGTCCACTATATTTATTAAACATTTGAATCTTGGCCCATTCACCTACAATATTCTACATTTTATACACACATGACACTTGGTCATCCTAGCGATGACTTTTATTTGTATATTTGTTTATGCAGTATTAAATTTACTTTTTATATTTATTTGCTAATTTTAATTTTTCATGATAATACCAAACTAATTAGCATAAAAACTTTCTTATTTCTCTCGATATTTGACAATCTTCAAATAAAAAATAATAGATAGATTCTCAGGGTTTTTCAGTGCAGCGCTATTCACTTTGGCACATCACCCTGCACGTACAAATATAAAAATACAAAAAATGAGATCTATGTCATTACTTATTATTATTATTATTATTATTTGTTTTATAGATTATTTTATATTTTATTCGAAAATTTTACTCGCTCTAATAATATATAAAATATCTTTTATAAGTAAAATGAATCAAATTTATAAATATTTTTTATAACTTTTTTGTTGTTTTATATACCTAAAAGCACATAAACGCATAATAATTTTCGCATCACACTTTTATAGAAGTTTAACAGACTTTTCAAAAAAGCAGTGTGCCCCACAGTTTTACAGTACTGCGCGTAATGGTGGGGCATGGCGAACCACTGCTATGTCTCCAAGATGTTCTTCCTTTACGCCCGTGACAGTGTGTCGACGATGGAACCCCAAGCGGCCAGAAAGCTCACGGTCAGGGTGCTGGAGAGTTGCAGAGTTTCTCCCCCACCTGCCTCCGTTCCGCCTGCCGCTCTTCCGCTCACCTTCTACGACATCATATGGCTGCAGGTCCCGCCCGTCCAACGCCTCTTCTTTTATCAGCTCCCATACAGAGACACGGACACCAACGCCCTCCTCTGCAAACTCAAGCGCTCTCTCTCCCTTGCACTCAAGATATACTACCCATTCGCCGGAATTCTCACCCATAACTCCGTAAACGGTCGCCATCAGATTCTCTTCACCGAAGGTGACTCCGTTCAACTCACCATCGCGCGGTCTGACTCCGACTTCGATCATCTGGTCGGCTACGGCCTTCGCGACGTCGCCGAATTCCATCCTCTCGCGCCCAAGATCCCCCAGTACGCCTCCATCCCGTCCCCGGTTCTTGCGCTTCAAGTGACTCTTTTCCCTAACTCTGGGCTATGCATCGGAATCACCATCCATCACGCGGCGGGAGATGGGCGGACCTCCACCAACTTCATGAAATCCTGGGGAGCGATCTATCGGACCGGCGACTTCTCAGCCGTCGATTCGCTCCCTGTCTACGACAGGGCTCACACCCTTGCGCTCGATTGGATCGCAGACAATCACTTCCGCCACATGGCGGAAGTCAAAGTCACCGACGGCTTTGACTCGGTCAGCGTCATGACTCGTTCCCGCCCCGTCCGAGCCACCTGCGTGCTCACCCGTGGCGACATCGAGCGGCTCCGAAGCTGGGTTATGAGCCGCCGCAAGGGGGATTCGCGCTTCTCATCGTTCGTGCTGACGAACGCGTACGTGTGGGTTTGCATGGTGAAGGCACGTGGCGGAGCCACTGATGGAGAGCGGACGGCTCACTTCCTGATGGCGGCGGACCATCGGGCCCGACTGAGCCCGCCTCTCGCGCCCACGTATTTCGGCAACTGCATCGGCGCGTGCTTCGCGCATGCGCCGGTGACGGAGTTGATCGGGGAGGACGGCGTGGCTGTGGCAGCGGAGTCGATTCGGAGGGCGATAAAAGGGATGGAAGGGGACGGCGCGTTGAGAGGCGCGGAGAGGTGGATCAAGACTTTCACGGAGCTTGCGAGTGAGCGAGTGTTGTCGATCGCCGGGTCGCCGCTGCTCCGAGTCTACGACACGCAGTTCGGATGGGGGAAGCCAAGAAAGGTGGAGGTGCTGTCGATTGAAGGGACGGGTGCTATTTCGCTTGCCGAGAGCAGAGACGAAGAAGGTGGAATTGAGATTGGCCTGGCGATGCCTGAGTCCGAGATGGACGGCTTTGATTCCTTATTCAAAGAGGGCTTGGTCCGGTTGAGCCTCCAGCAGCCGCAGCTCGGGCCACTGGCGTGAGATAATATACGGGATACTCTATCCGAATAAGGTGCAGCCATATACGCCTAGAATTCTATACTGATCATTGTCTGAAGTTTAAATTAAAGAGTTATCCAGTAATATCTTCTGGTTTGGACACGTCTTGATAATTTTATTAAATCTAATTTATCTATTCTATTTAAGGATATTAGTTTCACTTTGATACAAAAATCATATTAATTGGAGTTATAGTGCAAATAATGTTGGTTCTCATTCCTTTCTAGAGAAGGATCCAAGAGTACTTTTAGAAAGCTGCAAATATGACAGAGGAACCTATCTTGAGATGTCCCTGCGTTTTTGTTGTCTTTAGCATCATTCATCTTAGCTAGCGATCTTGAACATGCAAATTTAGATGTTTTATTTTAAATTTTCTAAATTTAAAAATAGGATATAACAAGTATATAAACTTTTAAAAATAAAGATATATATATTTCTCCATTCATCTTAATGCTTTATTATTTTTTTTTCTCTTTGAGTGTGTTAGGCAATGTATAAAAACTATAAACATAAAACTTTTTAGTATAAAACTTTTCACTCTCCATGATTACTATATTTTAAAATTATTTTTTTACATTTTTCTATACAACTACCATATTATTTAATCATTTATAAATGATTAACCATATAACTAGGCTATTTAATTTTACCTTATTATTTTTACACCTCATCATCACCCATATCCTACCACATTATTTTTTATCAATTTAACAACTTTCAAACTAAAAATTTTGTAACTTCGTGAACACACTCTTTGATAAAAAATTAGTGAAGCTCTTTATTGACATAACTCAGACCTATTGGCCCATGGTTGGTCAGAAATATTGGATTCGAAAGTTCATGACACGGAATTAGAATATAGTAATCACTCGCCTTAAGATATAGAACTTGTTATTAAGGAAATATTTTATATCAATCCATTTGGACTGAAAATGCAAGAATCCTATATCTCAAAAAAAAAAAAATACTAAGGATATGTTGTTATACATTTTTAAAATTAAAATTTGAGCAATCAAAAAATTATAAAATACCACGTTCAAAGTCTTGCTTATAGTCTGTGTAATAGACTCACAAAATCTTTTATAGTTCTTTATTGATTATTTATATTAGATGTATTATAAATGCAATTTATTCTACATGTAATCCAGTAAGAGAGATGTAAAAAATATGACTTACGGAAAATTATTGGGAATGTATATTACAAGTCATCAAAAAGAATAGTTGGACCAGAATGGTTGGTTATATAGTTGAAATTAACCAGTGAGCAAAAAATTGTAAAATATGTACTTGGTCTGTAATATACAGCAATAAAAAAGAAAAGAAGAGTTTCCAAACCGTCTAAGCAGCCATCGAATCAACTGGTACGGCTCAGATGGAAAATTTGCTCTCTTTTTATCAGTCCATCGTTGCTCTTTTTACTGTAGAAAATCTGATTCCGGAGGGGACTGAGTCTGGCATTTGTCGTTCCTACGTTTGACTGACAGGAGGGGGCCGCGTTATGGATATGAATCTACAAGCCCGCCAGACAGTTCATCAAGTAGGTTGCTTACTCTGTTAATGTAAGCACCTTATTGTTGACTACTAACGTTACTATTATGGGACAATGCATCTAATCATTACTGGCTTCTATAACGGATAACCTTAGAAATTTGGTTTGGATAAATTTCGGATATTATAATAAAAAAAAAAGGCAAAGAGCAACTTACAGCGTCCCTGCAAATAACCATTTTATGGAAAATAAATTGAGCCTGATCTTATGCTCCCGAGAGCACGTAGCCTCCATGCTCTCGGGAGCGCGATGCCGTTCGTTCGGGCGGGCGCATTTCAAGCCGTTGGATCGGGGCAGCGAGGTCGACGCATGCCATTTTGCGCGCAAGCCCTCCGTCAGGACGTACGTCAGACCGTCTGCAGACAGTTTCCGTTTTTGCAAGATGACCCCCGACGATTTGAATAGCCCGAAATTCCAAACAGCGCGCCCAGAAAAAGACCCGCGCCGTGAACCTCTCTTCTCATTCCTTCTGCGCATGCCCAAATCCCGCCCCAACAGCAGCAGCGACTTTGATCAATCCAGACCTTGCCAACCTCTCCTCCCCTTCCTTCTGCGCATGCCCAAATGACGCCTCAACAGCAGCAGATCGATGGTTCGATCCAGATCATGCCAGTCGTTCGATTCGTGCTCTCGCTGCTCGCGCACGACGACCGTTTCTGGAAAGGGGAAAGGGATTGCCCTCGGTTCCGACAGTCATCACCGGTGCTTGAAGTCGCGCATGCCTTTTTCCGGCGTTCTTCTCATCATCATCTCCGGCGACCGCGGCGTCTCTTCCCGCTCGTCGGCAAATCATACAGTAAGTGAAGTGTACTCTTTGCCCTTCATCCAAACATTCGGAATGCACTTGTTTTGCTCAGGATTTAGATCTCGGATTTTTGGATTGTTCAAATAAACAAGAAAATAAAGCAGCTTCTGCCAATTGCTATCTTTGTTATTGTTCTTATGGTCAAGCTGCTTCATTTTCTTGTTTATTTCTCTTTTTAATTGTTTGTATTGCTAATATAATCTTTGTCTTTGTGGTTTTAGAGGCTCTATGTTACAATGTTCCCTTGCAATTTGTTAGGTGGGTTCCTCCCACGTGAAGTCCATGTGGGGGCCCCACCCATGTGCATCATTGTCACTACTCCTTTGTTTTCTTCTTGCTTTCGGCGCGAAAGAAAACGCGTGAGAGAGAGAGAGAGAATTCATTCGCATTATAAAACCTCCGTCGACATTACACAACGAGATAGAGAAAAAAGGGCGGCTTTCGGAGTCTCCGTCCAGCAGAGCAGCGGCAGCAGCAGCAGCAGCTCCGACGAAGGAGGATTTTATCCTCACATGCTCAGGGCTTCTACGGCAGTCATCTCTTCCGGCCATTAAGAGAGAAAATTCTGCCGTCATCTCAGATTTGGTGAGATCCATCCTTGGTTTATTTCTATGTTAAAATCCATCCTTATTGTGATGATGAAATCCTCTAGTTTTTGACTAGAGAAGACATTGCTTTGTAATCCCATTATTCTATAGTGGAAGTTTTACCTGGACTGGGTCCCGTGGTTTTTCCCTTTTATTAGAGAAGGGTTTTCCACGTAAAATTGTGGTGTGTTTTTTCTGTGAGTTTGATTGTTTATTATTTGTGATATTTATTGTCTGAGATAAATTATTCCTGTTTAATCTACACAAAAGGGGATAGCCTAAAATCCCAACAAGTGGTATCAGAGCCTGGTCTGTTTTTTACGTAATTTTTTGTGTGGATTAGATGGAAGAAACTTCATTCACAATGGTCAAACTCACATCATCAAATTACTCAATATGGAAAACAAGGATGGAAGATATTTTGTATTGCAAAGAACTTTACCTGCCTATTAAAGTGAAAGGAGTGAAGCCCATGGATAAAACTCAAGATGATTGGGATGTGTTAAATAGAAAAGTTGTTGGGCATATCCGACAATGGGTTGATCAGAGTGTTTTTCACCATGTTGCTAAGGAAACTGATGCATTCAAATTATGGGAAACATTAGAAAGCCTATATGAACGCAAATCAGCTGTAAATAAGGCTTTTCTAATTAAAAAGCTTGTTAATATGAAGTATAAAGATGGACAAAAAGTTGCTGAGCATTTGAGTAATTTCCAAGAAGCTTTAAATGATTTATCCAGCATGAAAATTATATTTGCTGATGAAGTGCAGGCATTACTTTTGTTGAGTTCCTTGCCAGACAGTTGGGAAACCTTGGTAATTTCACTCAGTAACTCTGCTCCTAATGGTGTTGTATCAATGGATGTGGTGAAAGACAGCATGTTTAATGAAGAGGCAAGACGGAGAGAACAAGGTACATCCGTCAATTCTGAAGCACTAGTTATAGAAAACAGAGGGAGAAATCAGCATAGATATTCTCGCAATAATAATGATCGTGACAAGTCTAAATGGAATCGTGATCAATCGAGAAGGAGATCAAAGTCAAGAGGAGTCAAATGCTATCATTGTGGTAAGCCTGGACATGTAATTAGAGAATGCAGAAAGTTGAAAAGAGAGGAAGAATATAAAAAGAAAAATGAAGAAAAGAAAGACGACACAGAAAAAGCAGCGGTTGCATTCGAAGATGATGTTGTCATAGCTTGTGATGTTAATTGCTTTGCCAATGATGTGCCTACATGGATAATAGATTCTGCAGCTTCTTCACACGTTACTCCATGTAAAGAGTTCTTCTCATCTTACACTAGCGGAGATTTTGGCTATGTAAGGATGGGAAATGATGGCAGATGCAAGATTCAAGGTATTGGTGATGTTTGGCTAGAGACAGACATGGGATGCAAACTGGTGTTGAAAAGTGTCAAGCATGTTCCAGAACTTCGATTCAATTTAATCTCTGCAGGACAGTTAGACAATGATGGATACTGTCATCAATTTGATGGTAGTAAATGGAAACTGACGAAAGGTTCTCTTATTTTCGCTAAGGGAAATAAGACTGACACTCTTTACAGATCTTATATGAAGATTGCTAAGGGAGAAGTGAATGCAATGGAGCATGAATCCTCCTCAGAGCTATGGCACAAGCGACTTGGCCACATGAGCGAGAAAGGTTTGAATATTCTTGCTAAAAAGCAATATTTGCCTAAAGGTTTACCTCTAAAATCATGCATTGATTGTTTAGTTGGAAAACAACATAGAGTTGCATTTCATAAATTCCCTCCACATAGAAAGCATGATATACTTGATCTGGTGCATACTGATGTGTGTTCTATGGGTGATAGAACTCTTGGTGGTGCTATATACTTTGTTACTTTCATTGATGATCATTCCAGGAAAGTATCGGCTTATGCAATAAAGGCCAAAGATGATGTTCTAAGTATCTTCAAGCACTTCCAAACTACTGTTGAAAGAGAAACAAGAAAAAGATTAAAATGCGTTCGTGCTGACAATGGTGGTGAATACAGAGGACCGTTTGAAAGATACTGCAGTGAACGTGGTATCAGACTTGAGAAGACAGTTCCAAAGACGCCTCAACAGAATGGTGTGGCAGAGAGAATGAATAGAAGTATTTGTGAAAGAGTCAGGTGTATGCTCTCTCATGCAAAATTATCAAAGTCCTTCTGGGGTGAGGCAATGAGAACTGCGGTTGATTTGATTAATCTATCTCCTTCAGCTCCTTTGGACGGTGAGATTCCAGAAAAGGTATGGAGAGGAAAAGATATCTCTTATGAACACTTACGGGTATTTGGTTGCAGGGCATTTGTTCACATTTCTAAGGATGAAAGATCCAAGTTAGACAGTAAAACTAAACAGTGTATCTTCCTCGGCTATGCACATGAAGAATTTGGCTATAGATTATGGGATCTTATTGACAAAAAGATTATTAGAAGCAGGGATGTAATCTTCTTTGAAGATCAAACAATTGAAGACTTTGAGAAAATTGAAAAAGCAAAGTCTCCAGTAGAAGGCCCAGTTGATTTGAGTTCGTGTACTCCACCTGTTGTGCATACAGGAAATGGGGGAGATATACCAAATGCTACACCAGAGCAACCAGATGAGCAAGCTGCTTCACATCCGTCAGTTGAAAATCAATTGAGAAGGTCTATAAGACAACGTCGGCCATCAGAAAAGTATCCTCCTCATGAATATGTGATGCTTACTGATGAAGGTGAACCTCAAAGTTATCAGGAGGCAGTGTCCCATGAATGCAGTGAAGAATGGATGGACGCCATGCAAGAAGAGATGAATTCCTTGCATGAAAACCATACGTATGAATTAGTAAGATTACCTGCAGGCAAAAGAGCACTCAAGAATAAGTGGGTTTTCAGATTGAAAGCAGATGAAAATAGCTCACAGCCAAAATACAAGGCAAGATTGGTTGTGAAGAGATTTGGTCAAACAAGAGGTATTGACTTTCATGAGATCTTCTCACCCGTGGTGAAGATGAATTCAGTTAGAGTTGTTCTAAGCCTGGCAGCCAGCTTGGATCTGGAGATTGAGCAGCTTGATGTAAAGACAGCATTTCTTCATGGTGATTTGGAGGAAGAGGTATATATGGAGCAGCCTGAAGGTTACAAGGTCAAAGGAAAGGAGAATTTAGTGTGTAAATTAACAAAGAGCCTATATGGACTTAAGCAGGCACCAAGACAATGGTACACAAAATTTCAGTTCTTTATGAGACAGCACGGGTACAGTAAAAGTATGTCTGATCCATGTGTATTTATCAGAAAATTCTCCACTAATGATTTTATTATCCTTTTGTTATATGTGGATGATATGTTGATTGTTGGTCATGATGCTAACAAGGTTCAGAGATTAAAATTGCAGTTGAGTAAATCCTTTTCTATGAAGGATTTGGGACCGGCTAACAGAATACTTGGCATGAAAATTATTCGTGATAGGAAGAACAAAAGGCTTTGGCTATCACAAGAAAGCTATATTAAAAAGGTATTAGAAAGGTTCAACTTGAGCGAGGCGAAACCTGTTTGTACTCCACTTGCAGGTCATTTCAAATTAGGCTCTCATCAATGTCCTACAAGTGAAGAAGAGAAGGAACAGATGAAAATAATTCCTTATTCATCTGCCGTCGGTAGCTTAATGTATACAATGGTGTGCACAAGACCAGACATCGCCTTCGCAGTTGGAGTAGTGAGTCGGTTTCTTTCAAATCCAGGAAAAGAGCATTGGGAAGCAGTGAAGTGGATCCTCAGATATCTCAAAGGTACCTCCAAAGCCTGTTTATGTTTTGGTTCTGATAGACCTGAGCTTAAAGTTTACACAGATGCGGACTGGGCTGGTGATGTAGATACCAGAAAGTCCACTTCAGGTTACTTGGTAACATTTGCAGGGGGAGCAGTGTCATGGCAATCTAAATTGCAGAAGTGTGTTGTATTGTCTACTACTGAGGCAGAGTATATTGCTATAACAGAAACAAGCAAAGAGCTTCTATGGATGAAGAAATTTTTCAAAGAATTGGGAATGAATCAGGAAAAGTATATCATATACTGCGACAGTCAGAGTGCTATTCATCTCAGCAAGAATCCTACTTTTCATTCAAGATCTAAGCATATTCAGGTGCGTTATTGTTGGATTCGTGATATATTAGAGTTGAAGATATTGCAACTTGAGAAAATTCACACAGATGACAATGGATCAGATATGATGACTAAAACTGTAATTAGCGAGAAGCTAATGGTATGCAGAGAGATGGCAAGTTTGCTAGAACCCTCCACGTAGTCGGAAGGGGGAGATTTGTTAGGTGGGTTCCTCCCACGTGAAGTCCATGTGGGGGCCCCACCCATGTGCATCATTGTCACTACTCCTTTGTTTTCTTCTTGCTTTCGGCGCAAAAGAAAACGCGTGAGAGAGAGAGAGAGAATTCATTCGCATTATAAAACCTCCGTCGACATTACACAACGAGATAGAGAAAAAAGGGCGGCTTTCGGAGTCTCCGTCCAGCAGAGCAGCGGCAGCAGCAGCAGCAGCTCCGACGAAGGAGGATTTTATCCTCACATGCTCAGGGCTTCTACGGCAGTCATCTCTTCCGGCCATTAAGAGAGAAAATTCTGCCGTCATCTCAGATTTGGTGAGATCCATCCTTGGTTTATTTCTATGTTAAAATCCATCCTTATTGTGATGATGAAATCCTCTAGTTTTTGACTAGAGAAGACATTGCTTTGTAATCCCATTATTCTATAGTGGAAGTTTTACCTGGACTGGGTCCCGTGGTTTTTCCCTTTTATTAGAGAAGGGTTTTCCACGTAAAATTGTGGTGTGTTTTTTCTGTGAGTTTGATTGTTTATTATTTGTGATATTTATTGTCTGAGATAAATTATTCCTGTTTAATCTACACAAAAGGGGATAGCCTAAAATCCCAACACAATTAGTGTGCTAAGATCATCATCCAGGTCAACATTTTGTTCTTTTGTATTGAGAATATGTACTTTATTTGTTTCAGCTTTATGATTGCCTTCTAATTGGAATGACTTTGCTATGGTGCTGTGCTCCTGTACATGTATTTGGACTTGTATTTGGACTTGAGGTTTACCATCAGAGGAGTATTTCTCATTTTTTACACTGCTTGTTGCATGCAGCTATACCTTTTGCTTTCTTCCTCCCTTGACTAAGGCATTAGCCCCAAGTACAAGCTCAACCTGCAGTAATGGGAACCAGCCAACCAGGCTTTTATGAAAATTTTCCATATGGCAAGTGTAAGTTCTTCTGTGCTCAACTGTCTTATAAAAAAAAATCAGGCTGACAACCATAGTCCAGATGCTTCATAATCTTCTGAAAAACTGTTTGGATAATTTGTTGTGTACACAGACAAAAGTTGATTTGGAGAATACACTTGTTGATGAGAGCCAAAGACAGACGATAGAGCATCAGACTGCTCCATGCTGCATCTAGAGCCGTTGGCGGGTGTGGAGTTTATGTAAGGCAATCAACTAATTCTGTAGTTCCATAACATTGAAATTCTAAACACATTCCGCATCAGAAAGTATGCAGAAAGGAATATTCTCTAATCCTATGTTGACCCTTTACAGTGTTTGAAGACGGTTTGGGGTGAGCGGTGATGGAATGAAACAGGCAGCGAATGACGTGTTTGATCTTGGAAGAGGTGGTGCGGCTGATGATTTTTTTTATGAGGGAAAGAAGGATAGGAAAGAAGCAAAGGACCAGAACGTTGTTGTTGTAGATGCTGAAAAGTATGAGAAGAGGGTAAAAGCTGTGGTTGAGAATGGTTTTGTTGATCGCAGTGATTCTGCAAGGAAGAAAAAGAAGAAGAGAAAGTTAGAAGATTAGTTGAATTGTTGGGGATAATGTAGTCTGCAGCATTGGCTCTTGCTGAATGGGCACGTAGCAGCTTCAGTTGTTTGTGAAAATCCACAAGCTCTCGTAATAGTGTGGCATTGTGGGTTCTGCTGCAAGGGAATTTTGCATTCCATATTTATTTTGTTGTTGGCTACTGTTTTTCACTTTTACTAGGGGCCTTTGTGAACTTCTTCTGTGTAACTTTATTCAGTGATAATTTAAATTTTGTTTCGCATTTTTTATCGGGATTTTATTGTTGTGGGTTTGATAGCTTGAACACAAACATCAACCAGGTTTAAATTTTCTTGCTGTTTTTTCTCTTCATGTTGCGTTGCACTTCTTGATAAGCATGAATTGGTGCAGTTGTTGGATATATTTCTTTAGAATCCATAACAATGACATCTAGGCGTCAAGTTCTAAGTGAATCCATACTCAAGTGTTGGATTATGAGTACAACTTCAGTTGCTCAGGTGATGACAACTTTTGGTTTTAGATTATTCGGGCTCTATTATGGTAAATTTGGGTGTCCTTTGGTCAGCTTTCTCACCAAAAGAAGCCATACCAAGTTCCGACGTCAGGGCTTCTAGTGATGATCAGAAAGCCCTCCTTCATAGTCCAAGGTTCAGCACCGTGTTGCTACCTGTCTGGGTAGTTTGCATTTGAGAATGCCTATTCCATGCAGGCGATACCAATGTTCCATAGAAAATCCATGCCCCACAATGTTGTTCAATATCCCATGCATATAAAGGAGGGAATCTCAGGACTAGGAACTGGGGGAAGGTTGAAAACTCATTAAATTCATAGACAGAATGTGCTAATTATTTAGAAAATACAATACAAATATGACGAATCTGAAGTTGAGGCGGCAAGAAGAATAAGAACCAAGTGATGTTACATTTATGGAATGAATTGCTTAATTTTTAGCAGCACAGGGAAGGGAGCTTGAACAAGAAAGAAGAAGGCAAATGGCCTGTCCTCTGAATATAGTCTGCTCTTTTGGATGTCTTCGCAGCATTCTTATTCACTTTTGCCTCGGCACTTGCCCGCTTCTCTTCTACTATCCTTTGTGTTGCTGCTAGCTTGTTTGCCAACTTATCTTGGGCTCCTCCTTTCAATCTGTCAGCCTTCACCTGGTTGCGCTAATATAATGAGGTGCTATCTTGAGATGAGATTATAATTCAATGATCTTCATTGGAACAGTTGGCCATTGTTATGCATGTATACCCAATATTAACAGCAATCAGAACTTCCTTAGCCAAAGTAGTATTTTTGAACAGGTTAAAGCACAACTCATGTACTTTGAAGCTACATCCCTGATTTAAATGAGAAAAAACAGTTGATAGGTCCAGACTAAGGACAGGTTGAGGACCACCTTAAGTTTTTCATATCATCTCTATTCCAGGTCGTATCGTCAATCATACTATTAGCAAGCACAACCAATGTGTTTTGACCTGTGAATTTTCTTAGTAATTCACATGCTCATGGAAATGTTTCATGACTATTGTCTTATTTTCTTTGATTTCAAGAACTGTTTGTGAACGGATTTTTTTAACTGAATGATGAGTGAAAGACAGACACCTTGTGTCCGCTGTCCGGGAGTATATAAATCTGCCAATTTAGCAGTTGACTGGAAATACCCTGTTGTTTATCAGACAATTTACAAAGTCATCAATTTGTTATCTTGTTGTAAATGGCTTTACATAATAAAAATAGAAATGATAAAATGTTTTTACAAGTACCTCCATCCTTCTCATCTCCATTTCAGCTTTCCTTTTCTCACAATTTTCCCATGCTTCTATCTTCACTTCTTCACGTTGATACCTGTAAATACAAATGTTTAGAAAAGATTTTAGAAGCAACTTTGAACATGCCCTATTATGACTGCTTTAGACATTTATAAAAATTACTTTCTGTCATTACATTTGCTGGATGTGTTACTTGGGAGTACAAAATACTCAAATTATTGAATATGTCCCATAAAAATCCATTGTGTTAGGATTTGATGATTGTGCACATGTTTAAACCTTGACCTGCTCATATGCAACTATATTTAGCATGTTCTTTAGGAATTCCATGAGGCATAAACCTTAACATCCCCATTGAACATGTGAAATTATGTTGGGGGATGAAGAAAAATGATTTGGAAAACTACGACAGGGCTACACCAGCCTAAAAGTAAAAAAAGCAAGATAGCACAGATATAATGGGTGAGTGTTTTAGATCAACCGCCATATATATTTTCCACATTTATGGTGGAGATTTGCACTTTCTAGTTCGTAAGACAAGTGCACTTTATATCACAGTTTCTGGAAAAGATCTTTTAGTTGTAAGTCTGCTAGATTTACGTAGATTTTTGTCGCCATTGAGGATTCAAGACTTAAGCAAACAACAAAAAGGGTCCACCGTCCAAGTCATTGTGACAATTGATTGGACTGAGTAACAGGCCATTAGGATGCTGTAATCAAGTAGTGGGAATGCTTCTATAGAACTTCATATAACTCTCTTCATTTTTACTATTTTGATGATTAATGAAAATTCACTTCACCTATTTTAACTTTAAGTAACCTGGTTATATAGAAGTTGAGGCCATCAAATAAATATCAACTATAAAGGAACAATTGAAGAATTGTGAAGTAACTTTAGTGGAAGAACTGAGAGTTTGATCTCCTTCTGCATTTGATCAGACTTGAGGAACACAGGAATGGTATAGAGCCACTAGTCCCTCAATGCAGCAAGTATCCCACACTGATGATTCCTCTTTCTGGAAAATGGAAAAGGATCATCTCAATCCATTCAAATCAAGCCCCCAAAACATGTCAGCAAAAGTACAAAAAAGCCAGATAAATCAATATAAATGATACCATCTCAAATTGTTCAGGGTTTCTAGTAGAGAAATCATAATAGCCCCAGAAAATTTCAACTAGAATCTTCCAAATTGAGAAAACTAAATGCCACTGAAACCCCAAATTGTAAACTCTCAAAGTCGGAAAATTCCACACCAATCAGTTACCTCCAAACAGCACAAAAACAAGAAATAACATGACCTACTTGTGGACCAAAGAAACAGAAAGGAATCACGCACTTCATCACTTACTAGAGCACATATTCCAGGTGGTTTAGCAGAAAATGCCTGCCTGCAGCCCAACACCATGGATATGAAGACAACTGCCACGGTAGTCTGAAATGGCTTTGCAGGACAAGCTCAAACACAGAGAGCAAAAGCATGGATGCTGGGGATATTCAGAGAAGATGGAGGGGAAACAGATCTGTATGACTAAAATGAATGATTAAAAAAAGTATATAAAATGCAATGTGTGTAAAGATATCAAAAGCAGGTTTAAAAAAAATGAAAAATGCAGTACTACACCCACGTTCATAAATTTGCAAATCAAACATTTCCTTTTGTGGGTGTTGTTTTAGTACTGTTTTCAGCACAACCTGGTTTAAATCCATTTTCAAATGGCAAATGACCATCTTCAGCATCAAAAGCAGACTAAACATGATTACTTGTACGCTTTACCCGCAGACAAACCTATCCCAAATTACTAAGATGCAAATCAAAACAGTAAACCCACATGAATATCTGTACATCAGAGCAAATAAAACCAAACCACTAAAATCGTCTCTTCCTGACAAAGAATGTGAAAGTTCAGAAAAGTAGGTTGAAGAATTGAACCAAAGACAGAATGATTGGACGATCATAAATTTTCAATTGCAGCCACAACACAAATGCAACCAGAAAATGACAGCCAGAGATCCAATCCTTTCTTTAAGGCCCGGTGAATTGTTATCAAATAGGCAAATTCTGAGAGTCAAATACGTTGATTATCTCATTGAGTATGCTTCCAACCATGTGAAAGAAAGAAATCACAAGGCAGACAGGCGCTGCTTCAGAATTGAATCAAAGTGCAACAACAACACATTATCATAGGGAGAAACAGCAATGTACCTGTTGGCAGGAACTTCAATCTTGTAAATCACCTCGTCATCCTCTCCCATAACCTCATCTTCCAGGTGCTTCTCCTTCCGAATAATTGCTTTCTCCGCCGTCTGCAAACGCAGGTAAAAATCAGCGTGCATACATGCACGTTCTTATAATATAGAATTAAAGCACAACAAAACTACCAAAACAGACGGGGACTGGATTCGGAGTGCTCACGACGTCATCGAGCTCAATTCCGAAATCGAAGCACAGCTCCTCGAACTCTTCTTACGCTGCGACAACACAATCCAAAATATTGAGCCAAAAATAAACTAGTAGTATTCGAACATAAACATGCAAAAATAAATTGGGAACATGCCAATAGAGCGAGATATGAAGAAAAATAAAATGAAAATGGAATCACAACTAACACTTAAGGGTGGGTCAGGATTCGTTGTGTATTGGTTGGTTGAAAAGATATTTTTTTGATAGTAATAAAAGTTCATGTTTGAAAAGATATTAAAGTACAAAGATTTTGGGCTCTGATCCATGATCAAAAGTACAAAGATTTTGCATACTTTGTTTGACGGTGGATTTTCAAACACAGCCCTATTATGACATGAAAGTGCATGGATTTAAGAAATAATAGATTGAATGGGTGGATAAAGATTGGAAAATGAGACAACGGAGAAGTTGTGCATGAGGATTTCTGGCTCTCAATGACAAATATCAACGTCCTCTTGCTCTCTCCTCCGCCTTCTGCGTTGTGAAAGCTTAAAAACGCTTATTATTAGACTTCCTTGTGCTAAAGGGAGCTGACCTTGGCTTCTCCTTATTGACTGCTTGACATACATATTGTTGGTTTTAAATATTTATTCGACATTAGAGTTTATTTGGCATTTAGTAGATGGAAGGATTTCCACTTCATCTTTCGCATACTTTGATACGCTATTTATCTTAATTAACTAAGTATCCTACATTTTCTATGATAATTAGGGCTAAGACAACAATAATAAAATAGATAGCATAGTTGTGTAAAAAAAAAACTTAAAAAGAATTGAAATATATAGATGATAATAATAATAAATATAGTAGTTAAGAATTCAAATCATACCAAAAGCGTATAAAAATGTGTAAATGTTTTTAAAAAGCTACACACGGACTAAATACGTAAAAGTTTTTTTTTAGAATATCTACTTTACAAAGATTTTAGCATTAAAAAATACACAGGAAATTAAAAATCAATAATTGGTTCAAACTATTCCATATAAACGGTTATAGGAAATTACTTCTATAGATACACTTTGTTGGATTTAACCCATATATTAAGTTTTACCATTTTATAATATTATTTACACATTTATTTTCAAAAATAAAAAATAAATATCTAAAAATATTGTCAAATGATAAAACTTGGTAAACAGGTTAAATATACTTAAGAAAAAATAAAAAGATACAGATAAAAATATATTGTATGGAGATTGTCGTGCGATATATATTTTTTCGTATTTTTTACATACAACTATTATTGCTTTTATACTTAATTATTACTCTTATTGCAATGTTCTTTCACTTTTCAAAAATTTTTATTTTTTCATTTTTACGTATTTTGTTTTACGCTTTTCCAATTTAACGCTACTTATATCTATGACTACTTATATCTACGACTTTGAATTTACATCCTCATAAATGACCAATGTTTTTTCAGCCACGTTAAATCTTGAAAATTATGCTTAACTTTGCCTTAAGTCCTTAACCAACTAAGCCACAGCGACGTAGTAACCTGGGTGTCCCATGCACGGGCTGACGCAGGTTTAAAGTCCCACTACTGATGCAGTTTAGTTGAGGTAAAAATTTATGTTGTCCCCCTGTGTGTGGGGTTTGATAGATTTCCCTTGGAATGAAAGAATTTATAGAAATTTTCATCCATGACATGAGAGTTGTGAATGTACTCGATTGTAATATTAGCTTGTCACATTGCATAAATACCAATAAAAAAGTCCTTAACCAACTAATAAAGCTACACCACAAAGATACATAAGTAGATGACACAGTCTAAAGGTGCATTTCGAAATACGATTAGATTCAGAAAGTGGGAAAAAATATATTTTAAAAACAATAAAAGTGATGTGATATAATAGAAGTAAAGTTAAAATTACTAAAAATGCCATTAATTTTTAAAAATAAAAAATGTCTATAAATATATAAAAACAATAAAAATTGATACGCATGTTAAATACATTTTTTATTGGGGTATTTTATATTACGTTTCAATACATCTTTCAATTAAGTCCAGAGATAATTCTTACAAGATTTATATACACTTAGATTAATAGTTGTGTAATAAAATTTTCAAAAAAAAATATTGGGCCTCTATAGACAAGTTCAACATATATTTGCTCATTGCAATGGGTATGATCCACAATATAGCTAGGATATTTGGAATTCTGTGTTAGAATTTGTCTTTCTATTAATCAAGCTTATACAATATCAAAGAAGGTATACGATAAAATAATTGAATTATATAAAATTTATTAAGCTGAGTCTAGATATCCAACTTCTTCATGTGAAGTAAGTGAGATATAATTAGAACCAGAGGATGCAAAATGAAAATTATAGGAATCTATAAAAAAAATTGTTAGAGTTACATTAATGAAATTGATACATATTTAAAAGATCCAATTAAGAATATTGTAGAATCATTTGATATTTTAGCGTGGATGTCCATAGCTACAAAATATAGAATTTTAGCTTTTATACAAGAGATATTTGGCTATTCCTGTTTATATAGTAGCATTAGAATCTATATTTAGCAAAGGAGGTCATATTCTTAACCAACATTGTGGTTCATTGATGTTCATGTTGGTTGAGTATTTCATTTATACTCAAGATTGGTTAGCTCCATATGATGCAAAATATGAAGAATTTGTTGATCAACTAAAAGAATTTGCAAAAGATAAAATATATTTTTCTATGTTTCAATCATTTAACACGTTTTTCCTACTATTTTCAAAACTAATATTTAGCTTTTTAGAAGAAGCTAACAAATCATCAACATGTGTCTCTTTATATCCTGTTCCGCCAAAATATTAATTTAGAAGAAGTATTGGTTATATTTTTGAATACATATATGGATTATTCCTCCTTAAGTCTAATTATATATTATAACATCAAAATTTTATATTTTATTTGAGAAATAAGAGTTTTGCTTGGTTGAAGTAACAAGACAAGAAGAATGAATGTTGTCGGGAACTTGAAGTGTTTTATTTTGTTCTATTATAATAAAGATTTATGTTGCAGCAGTTGACTATTTATTTTAATTGGATTAAATTCATGGTAATTTTATTTGACTTGATATCATTATAATTGTTGGATATTTTCTTTTATCGTGATTGACATCATAAGATTTTTCTTATGGTTGGATGTTAATACTTATATAATATAGTAGTCATATTGTTTTTAAATTGATGAATAGAAAATGGTCTTACCTCTTCATTCTCTAAAATATGACTATTATTCTACTTAATGCAAATAAAAGGTTTAAGTGAGGTTTCTTTCTTTCTAATCTCAAGTAACAATTAAATAAAACATGTCAAGTTGTCATTTTGGACTTGAATAAGGATAGAATGAACAACAATTATAAGATTAAAAATAAGGTAGAGGTGAATATATTTTCATGAGCGCCAGTTGCGCCGGTGGTAATGTTACTTAAAATTGAACCATTCTGCCCATTGGACACTGTGGGGAATTTGCGTCATACCCCCTCTAAGTTTGTGAAATAGCATTTTAGACCCCGATATTTATGTATTAGCATTTTAGACCTTGATAAGTTTCGTCTTTTGCATTTTAAACTCTCTGCCCTAACACCGTCTATCACGCATCATCTGGCCGTCCCATTGCTCGTGTGGTTTTTTTAAAATGACGTAAATGACACTAGTTAAGATACTTTTAAGATGAAAAGGGGGAAGGTTGGACTTTTGAAAGAGGGGCGGTGCTGTGAAGTGAAGGGGCTTTAAGTAATGGCTGAAAAAAGGTATAGTTTCTTAATTACTTGTTCACGTAATTTTTTATATCCGCGAGTGACAAATCTTTGAATTTTTCCATTCTTGTGCAATGCCGTATTTGTAAGAGCTAAGGCGTGAATAGAAAATATATTCATGAAAACAGGGCTGAACTATGCGTAATTTTTAAAAACAGCAAAACAACCTGTTTAAAATCAACGTATTAAGGTTGTTTTTTTTGGTTTTGATTAAACCATAAGCTACATGTTATGTTTTAAAATGCGCCATTAATCTTTAATTTTTATCATGTTTTGCTAAAACCGTTGATTAGTTGTTAGCCGCAAGTAATAAATGTTCATTTTGCGTTATAAAACTGGATGCACTTTTTTCCCTCAATATAGAAAGCAATATATAAATGAGACTGCCAAAGGTTTTTTTCTTAAATTTTTTTATCTTATTATGCTGCATTTTTTTTGGTAGCAGAAATATCCCTTGCTGGATAAAGGAGATTCAATATCCATGTGGAATGAGAATTTGTAAAGTTTTTATGTCAAGAACGTCTAAGAATCCAAATAGGTGGTTTTACCGTTGCCCTAAAAAGGTATAAAATATGATTACTACATTTCATAATTGGAAAATCTATAATATCATCATTTGATTGCTTAATCACATATGATTGTAATTTTTTTGTAGGATGTGAAGATATGTAATTTTTTTCATTGGTGTGATGAGTATAACCCCAATGCAGAGATGATGATGTTAGAAGAAGAATGCAAGCTAGAGTGCTCTACTCGAACTGATGGAACCTTGAGGATGAAGTTAGGGGCTTTGAAGAAAGAGTTATTTGAAATGAAGAAAACAACTTCAGTGGAAGAGATCACTAAAGGAATGACAAGCATGACCATAAATATTAATATATGTTCTTCTCCTGATCCGAAGGGATGATTTATACTAATCTATTTAAAACCAAACATGTCTATCTATGTTACATTGTTGTTTTACTTTTTTAGTGAAAGTTGCTAATCAATGAATTAGCTTGTGTATGGATTGACTATGGAAGCAGTTTGTGTTTGGATTGACTATTGCTTTTATAACTTTTTTTAATTTCACTATGATGGCAAAAACGAAGGTCAAGGGAATCTTTGCTGTGCATATATCACACCTTGCATATCAATTTTTACTTATTTTGTCAAAAGAGATATAGATATTGACCAATTTTGCGTACAAGAGTATATGCGCATATGAAAAAGAACACAATAGTATATAAAAAAAATGTTTATACATATAACAGACTAGGTGCATTGAAATCATAGACATGTTTATATTGTGGGAAAACCAAATACAATGCATATACCTTTTACAAGTAAAAAACTTTCCAAAAAATGTCGCTTTCTACAACAGCTGAATTGTCATTGTGTGCTTGCAAATGTCCAATTTCATGCTAGCTTCTTCACCCAACGCCTTGTTGGTTGTGAAGATGATGGAATGTCAAAAGTTGTGGGAGATGGTCCTGAATTTGGTTGTGTCTGTCTTGGTTCACGCATTGGCTGGGTGGCATCTTGTGATTGAGTCGTTTGCGTAGAAGCTTGTGAAGATGAGTTCTTCATTAGAGGCCCTAAGCGACTTGTGGCATTTGGTCCTTTGTTAGGACAACCCCTACGATTGTGCCCTTCTCCCTTGCATAGGCTGCAATGTACCTTTCCAGATGATCTCTTCACATGTTGCGGTAGTCCCTCTTCCGGACCTCTCCGTCTTTCAGTTTGAGGTCTGTCCTTTATCTTCTCAACATTTGGTGGTAAGATAACCATATCTGTGTCAAAATACAACTGCAAATGATAAATTTTTCCACAAAAACAAGAAACAACAATAAATTTCCAAGTAAAGATCAACATGCAATAAGGAAAAAATATACTATCTATATTGGGTTCCCAAAATTGTCGACTAGGCATTGCATGGAGCCCACAGCAGTGGTCCCTCTTCCGGACCTCTCCGTCTTTCAGTTTGAGGTCTGTCCTTTATCTTCTCAACATTTGGTGGTAAGATAACCATATCTGTGTCAAAATACAACTGCAAATGATAAATTTTTCCACAAAAACAAGAAACAACAATAAATTTCCAAGTAAAGATCAACATGCAATAAGGAAAAAATATATTATCTATATTGGGTTCCCAAAATTGTCGACTAGGCATTGCATGGAGCCCACAGAGGTAGGTCTTTCGATACGAATCCATTGTATGAAACCACCTACAAAACGAAATTGGGTCTTCCCATCGCCAAAGAATAACCATATATGCATGTAAACAGGGCATTCCTTCCAATTGCCATTGCCTATAACAACATTGCTTCTCTCCAAACTGAACCACATGTGTGTTTACGCCATAAGAAACTTCATAGTCTTCATTCTCACAGTGTAAGAATGTTGCGCATCTGTCATATACTCCAATCTTCTCCAGTAGTTTTGAAGATTTATTTGACAAGGATGAATTTGACGAAATTGCTTCGCTAGTCCTTACGTTAAACCATTCTAACACTTTAGTGCGAAAATTGTCAAAAAGTTGACAAATTTGCATCTCTCTTGCTGTATTGATCCAAGCATTGAAGGACTCCACAAAATTGTTATCAATTGCAGAACATGGGGCATCATCGATGAAGAATGCTCTAGACCAATGGGTTAGTTCAATTTTCTTGATCCAATCACATGCGAGTGAGCTAATCTCTCTTATTCTACTCATATGATGTTCGAATTCTGCGTGGGTGTATGATCTCACAGCTGCCCAAAAGAGTTTTCTAACCACGTTATTTTGGCCAAAAACCTTCCTCTTCAAATTTCCCGCTAGGTGTCAAATACAATAGCGATGCTTAGAATTTAGGAAGATAGAAGCCACGACTTTCATTCAACCGTTTTGCCAATCAGAAATAATGGTGAATTCTCCCTCCTTCACTGCTCTCTTCAACAATGTGAGAAAGTAAACTTAACTATTATAACATTCGTACTCAACAACTCTGATTGCAATCAACATGATTTGCCCTTTTGCATCCTTTGCAATAGCAGTCAGTAGGCTTCCTTTGAAACCACCTTTGAGAAAAACACCATCTAGACCAATATATGACCTACAACCATCACTGAATGCCTTTCTGCAGACATAAATACATAAGAAAGCTCTTTGAAAATGATGGTCCTCATTGATCTTTATATGTGTGATCGTCCCTATATTTGTCTTCACAATTGTATTAAACAATATTGAAAGGGTTACAAATGATTCATCCTCGGTGCCATTGATCTTCCCTATCGCCTGTTTCTTCCTTCTCCACACCTTCCAGTAATTCAAAGTTAACTCGAAATTTACATGCAACCCATTATTCAGTTGCTTGATTGTCAGATTACTGTTAACACGAAGTTTCTTCCCTACAGATGTTGTGATCCAACTCTTGTTTGTTGTTTTGTTTCCACTACCTTCAGCAATCGTGCATGTATGCTCCACATTGTTATATGTCTTGATAACAAATGTGACTCCGTCAGCCTTTCTTGATGCATGTATGCGTTATGGGCAACCATCAACCTTACATGTGGCAGTTAGGCGATAACACTCAGTCTTCACAAACTTAATACCAAATTCATTTACAATTGCATGTTGTCGGATCACTAACTCTAATTGTTTTTTATGTTGAAACTCAAGACTGACACGTAAGTATTGGTCCTTAAGCTTGAAGTATGGATCATATTCAAGGGAAGTCATATTCCCATCGTAGTCTTCGTGCACCTTAGTGAATGAATCATCACTATCAGAACTCCATCCTTGAGTCACATTCCCATCATAGTCTTCGTAATCGACCTTTTTTGCTGGTTTGTTGCTCACATCATCAATATCATCACATAGGGGTGCAACTCGGGCTCATGAAACTCGGGTTCACCTCAACCCTAACTCTAACCCTATTTGTAAAACTTCAACCCTAACCCTAATCCTAACCCTATTTGTAAACCTCAACCCTAACCCTATTTTTGAAATTCGGGTTCGGGTTGAGTTTTGGGTTGACATCTTCTATTAATATGTCTTTGTTACTCATCTTATATATAATTTTTTATCACAAACCTATTATATAAAAAAGTTTAAAAAGAATTTATTGTATGAAATTAAGAAAATTTCAAATACCGCTTAAGAGTAGAAAGAAAGAAACCTGTTTTGAGCATTCTCTTTGTATCTAGTAGAATATGGATTATGTGTAAACGTTGTCAATAAAATTGTATTATTAATCATTAATTGTATTTTTTTACTCCTCTATTGTTTTAAGCTTATTTTACAACTATAATTTTAAAGTTCTCATAAATTTTTCCGTTGGAAAAAAAGATCTCAAAAAAATTTAATATTTAGTATCACAGGATTTTGTTGGTCAAAAGGCTTCAGTAGAAAAGGTGTGAAGAGTAATTTTTTTAAAAAAAACTGTTGGACCTATATCGTAATGTAAATTAGGAATAGGTATTTTGTTGAAATCACTTAAGACGTTAGATTGTCTCGGCGATGAGCTGTCCATGCCTGCCATGCCGTGCTCCTGTTGTCCATCATCCATCCATGAGTAATATGTTATTATTATAATATATTATTAATATAATATAAATTATATATTTTATATAAATGCAAATTCGGGTTCAGGTTTACAGGGTTCGGGCTTGCCTGAACCCGAAACCGAGACCTATTTGAATTCGGGTTCGCGTTCGGGCTCAAAAATCGGGTTCGGGTTGAAAATCTCAGAGTTTCAACATTGCATTTTTTCGGGTTCGGCGGGCCGGATTCGGGCCGAACCCGGCCCAAGTTGCACCCCTATCATCACATGCATGTTTGTTACTCACATTTTTTGCCTTTTCAAGATTCTCATTTTCTACACTAATGTTGGTGGCGTTTGTGTCTCCTGCACTCCCATTCACAATTTTCTCAACTTCATCTATCATAGTAAAAGATTGCCCAACATCCTCTGTCACTTCTTTCTTGACAAATACATTTAAGTGGCGCATAGATTTTTTTTGAACTCTGCTCCTGCATTTTATTTGACACCCATTGCAGTCCCACTTTGGGTGTGACCCACACATCCATGCAATCGTCGCATATGGCTTCGCGTAGGCAATTATGTAACACCTCATTATCTGATATCAATCTCTTTTTTTTCCCACACCAAAGGTCCAATTGATCACTATGGACTCAGGTTTCTATTGTCATTTGTTCTCGTATTCTACGTAGGCTATAAGTCTCCACGTCAGCACTGCCAACACCAAAATCTCCCCATAGTATACTTCACAACTTTCCTCTATGTCATACACAAATCTGCCCCCAAAGTGCCACCACAAAATCACATCAACCTCATTCGTTTCCCTGCATATTATCCGACATAAATACATTATAAGCAAATCCTTATATATTGAAATGTGCAATAACTGCCTAAAGGCTGTAACCGATTCATTCTATTCCTTTTTTACTACCATCAGAAGTTCTCATATTAGTTATGAGAGTTGCAATATCATTCATGCAAAAGCAAAAGAAATATTAAGTGACGACTTTATTGATTCTATCCATAAGATGGAAAGCATGTGTTTGCTGGGGATTCTCAGTTGAACATCAATTGAACCTCAACACAAGAATGCAAAACATAGGCAGTTTCCTGGTACGATGAATGTAAAACAATTTTCGTAGGGGAGAGAAGCTAGTGGTCAAGGATAATGCTATCACAAAATTTAACAACTGACTACTCAGAAGCTAATATTTCTAAGCTGTTGGTCTGCCATTTTCTATTGCGGAAGGTTAAGAAAGGCAAACAATTTTAATAATGAATTTACAGTCTACCATTTGATACAGTCATTCATGACATGTATCCTTAAAAAGCAAACAATTTTAATCACGACATGGGACCACCGACCCGACAGGGGCAGCCAAGCAACGACACCTCACACCTCTATGCCTGTTGCATCCTAAAAGAAAATGCATCTTTCAATACATGGGACCACCTCCCTTACATCTTCCGCCACACGACAAACAAGCATACCCCACAGACAGCTTACCATCCAAGCAAACGTGCATAAAATAATTACACTTTGGCATATAAATATTATTTATTACCAACTTACCTCTCTTCTATCCCCATCCCTCTCAGCCCCTGTCGCACGACAACCGTAGAAGACGATGCTCAGGGCTGCACACAGCAAACACAAGCAGGATTTCGGCTTTAGTCTCCGATTTGAAAATGTCGGATGCTGCTAAAGCTATCCGAATCATGAATTTACGGTCTGTGAAAGCAATAGGGTTTCAATTTGAAGGTTCGGTCTTATGGTTGGGCGTTTGATTTGGAAAGAGTTTTCTCATTAGGGCTATGATTTTGTTTTTATTGAAAGATATTTTCGTCATTGCATACCGCCAGACAGTGCGTGACAGATGGCGTTGGGGCGAAGGGTTTAAAATGCAAAAGACGAAACTTATCAGGGTCTAAAATGCTAATACACAAACGTCGGGATCTAAAATACTATTTCGCAACTTATAGGGGGCATGGCGCAAATTCCCCCCCTTAAGTTCGAATTTCAAAAATATGATTAAGATTTAAATCTATAAATAATTTTAAGGTTAAAATTAAAACTAAGATTTTAAAAATAAGATTAAAAATAAGATAGAGGTTAATATATTTTCATGAGCGCCAGTTGCGCCCACAGTAATGTTACTTAAAATTGAACCATTTTGCCCACTGGACACTGTTGACAGTAGAGAACGAGCTAGGATGGTTGAAAACTTGGGACGTACGCATCATCCTTACTTACAAAAAAAGGTTATATTCCCTTGGGCAAAAAATTTGTGAAAAAATGCTTATTAAGATATATTTGGAAAATGACAAAAGTTTTGTATGGAATTTTTTTTTTTCCAAATGAAAGAAAATAATGTAATATGATTAGAATAATAATGAGTAAAGAGAATAAAGTTAAAATAAATAGATTAGTTGTATAAATAGTTGTGTAGAAATAATTAAAAAGTAGAATAATCATATAGAAAAATATAAAAAAATTAAAAAATTACATTAATTATAAAGAATAAAAAATTTTAGATTAAAAAATTTTAGCTGATATTTTGCATGCCTTGTCAAACACACCGTAAATTCTAAGCTGCGGTAAGTAGGTGATCTCGCCGCCAGTTCTAAAAATACGCAGGATAAGACAGTACACGAGACAGTCAGCTTGTTACCTTGTTTTATTATCGATAACAGTCCAAGAACTACTGTAAACAGCGTCCGTTCTGATGCTTAAAGAGTCCTTTCAAATGTCTTCTTATTAATCAATTCGACCTGCAATTCGCTCCGCTCTTGGCCCGAATTCTTTAGAGGAAAACCATGGAATCGCAAGCGCCCAACCAGCTTATCACAGTGCTGGAAAGCTGCGGAGTCGCTCCCCCTCCTGGATCCATTCCAACAACGGCCCTTCCACTCACCTTCTTCGACGTCCTATGGCTGCAGGTCCCGCCCGTCCGACGCCTCTTCTTCTACCAGTTGCCGGACACGGAAGCAGACACCACCGCCCTCCTCTCCAAACTCAAGCACTCCCTCTCCGTAGCCCTCCAAATCTTCTACCCCTTGGCCGGAATTCTCATCCACAACTCTGCAACTGACCGCCACGAGATCCGCTACACTGAAGGCGACTCCGTTCGCCTCACTATCGCCCACTCGGACTCCGACTTCAACCGCCTGGTCGGCGACGATCCCCGCGACGCCACGGAATTCCACCCCCTGGCTCCCAACATCCTCCAGTACGCCACCCTCCCGTCGCCTGCCCTTGCGCTGCAGGTGACTCTCTTCCCCAACTCCGGCCTCTGCATCGGTGTCGCAGTCCACCACGTAGCGGCCGACGGGTGGAGCTCCACCCACTTCATGAAGGCCTGGGCGTCCATTCATCGGACTGGAGACATCTCAACCGTTCATCCTCTTCCTGTCTACGACAGGGCTCAGACCGTCGCGCTGGATTGGATCAAAGAAAGCCACTTCCGGCACCTGGAGGAACTGTCCCGAGTCAAGGTGACGGAGAGATGTTGGAATTTCTGGACATACATATATTATTTATATATATGTGCTATCATAAATTAATGGTCCAAATCATAAAAGTGATCTTATAAGGATTTATGGACCTAAATCATTTAATAAAGCATGGATCTCCTATGCGTAGAAACCATATAGCCTAAATTCCAATTTCTAGTTTTATGATGGACTAAATTGGAAATAGGAAACTAGGCTTCCTATAAAATGGGTTGTGGTCCCCGAGTTATGCACCGGTTGGTTTTCTCTCTGTCATCCATCAGCAGAAAGGAAGAGGAGCTACACTCTCCAAAACCTGGGTGCACTAACTTGGAAGACCCTAAGCCAAAGATCATTAGCATCCATGGATTCAGGTACGCTTCCGCTTATGGTTTTAATTTCTTGATAATTCTAGCATGAGACAGATCCTGCATTGATTATGGATTTAATCAATGGTTGTTTTTCTAACAAGTGGTATCAGAGCCTAATCTTCATGTTAGATTATTGAGATTCAGATTTACGAATTCATGTATGCTGTTGGATTCGTGTTATGGATTTATTAATGATTCAGAACTGAAAATTGGAAAACCTTGCTGCTTGGATTTTGCCACCGCCGCCGAGATTGGGTTTGCCGCTGGGATGCCAGATCTGGGTTGCGGTTGGCGTTGCGGTGCATGGACTGGCGCATTTGACGTGCGACTTCCCTGAGATGCTGCACGCGAACGAGCAAGAGTACGCTCCCTTGAAGCCGCGAAACTACTGGTGGTTGATGAAAGGGACGAAAACCAAAAGCAAAATGACAGAATCTGAAATCATGCTTTATCGTTTTCCTCTTTCCTTTATAATAAACAAACGATAGTAGTGGTTGATGAAAGGGACGAAAGCCATCTTTGTTTAATAATAAAATCAAACCAATAGCATTGTTGGATTCAGAAACCCATCTGGTCGTGGACGCTGGTCGTCGGGTTTCTGTTTTCCGCGGGCGAACGGCAGCGGCTCCTGCTGGCGGGCGAGCAGCAGCGATCCGGCAGGGGGCGATCCGGCAGGGGCGACAATCCGACGGCAGACGAGCAGCTGGCAGCAGCGTCCGGGCTAGCCGCGAACAGCAGCGGCAGCGGTTGTTGCTGGCGACAGCGGCTTGGCCAGTGGGTTCGGCTGCAAGGCAGCACGGTGTGCGGCGGCATAGGGGCAGTGGGGTGGGCTGTGTAGGCCGCGGCGGCATAGGGGCAGTTGTGTAGGCTGCGGCGGCATAGGGGCATTGTGTAGGCTGCGGCGGGATGGGGGCAGTAGGGTGGCTTGTGTAGGCTGCGGCGGCACGGGGAAATGGTAGCTAAGGTTAGGGTTTTTTGTTTTTAAGGGAGGAGATGAACTTTTACAGAAAACCCCCTGGCTAGATAAATTGTATAAAACTCCTTTGCAGAAATTTGCAAACCGCCCCCTTTGTGGAAATTACAAATAGGCCACAGAAATTTTCGAGCTGGGCCAGGCCTGAGCCCAATTCATCAGGCCCATAGCTAAACTCCTCCTTTGTACCTGGGCGGGCCTGTGAAACAGGCCCAGGTGGAAACAGCCCAGTTCAAGCAGGCCTAGTCAGCCCAGATCTAAAAGCCCAGCCCATTCAGTTAAGCCCGTTTCAGCCCACCCACAGTACAGCCCACCAGAAAAAGACACGTGGCAGCCCAATAACCATCCAAATTAAAATGCACATATCTTATGATCCCTTTATCCGATTTGGACGATCCAATAGTGGTTTTCTATATTTTTGGACATTCTGGATTGAAATAGGTCCAGAAATATTATTTTTGTGAAATTAACATATATGCATACGAATGTTTGAATTACAATTAATTCATGTGGTTGGTTTATGAATGTTTAGAAAGCAAATTATGTATAAATGCATATGTTTATAATTTATTGCTTTCTATTAAGATTTTAAATTAACCAATTGTCATGCAAAATTTTATTTTTGGATCTTTTGGAATTAAAATTTCAAATAATGGTATAAATATTCTTTATGAATGTCTGATATTTTAAAATAAATTAATTGAAACAACATGCTGCCAAAGTAGCCTCTATTGTGTAGATTAATTTATTTTTGAAATATTAAGATGATTGTGTGATGTAATTCATGCGAATTTTAATCTGCCCAAAGGAAGGTTAATTTTTGGCCGAATTATATTCACACATGTGGTAATAAATATGTGATAATTATTTGGTTTTCCATGTGAATAATAAGTCGGTCCAAAGAAAGGCTTATTATTTGACAGGATTTTATTATCAATATTTGATTACTACAACAAGAGTACCATTTACAAGTTAATATTTCTGTCCAAAGACTAAATATTAATGTTGTGCTAGGTATCTTGTGATGGGTCTTGCCATTATTTGAATTTTTACTAAAGTTTTATGTTTGGAATTCAGAAATAAGTTCAATATTTTAGATTTTTTATTAAATTCAAATAATGGTACAAGTATTTTTATGGATGTCTAATGTTTTAAAATAAATTGATTGCAACAACATGCTACCAAAGTAGCCTCTCTTGTGTAAGCTAATTTATTTTTAAGACATTAAGATAATTGTGTGTATGTAATTCATGCGAATATTCATCGGCCCAAAGGAAGATTAATATTTGGCCGAATTGCGTACACATTTATGGTAATAAATATACAACAATTATTTGGTACTCCATGTGAATAACAAGTCGGTCCAAAGAAAGGCTTGTTATTTGATAGGATTTTATTGTTAAATATTTGATTACTACACTAAAATATTGTGGATATGTAATTATGCGGATATTAATCGGCCCAAAGGAAGATTAATATTTGGCCGGATTACATAGACATATGCGGTGATAAATATGTGATAATTATTAGGCATTCCATGTGAACAATAGTCGGTCCAAAGAAAGGCTTATTGTTTGACAGGACTTTATTATCAATATTTGATCACTGCACCAAGAGTACCACTTACAAATTAATACTTTTGTCCAAAGACTAAGTATTAATGTTGTACTAGGTATCTTGTGATGGGCCCTACCATTATTTGAATTGCTAAAGTTGTGTATAAAAGTTATGTGAACATATTGTTTTGTTCAAATTTTGGTTAATTTATCTGTTTGTGCCATATCTGCCAATATTTGTTTTATTTTCATGTTCAAGTAATGAAAATAAAATATTATGATCATTCTGGGCATTATGAATCTAAACCATGCACTAAGGATTGAACGATTCACTACTCTTGTGGTTAAAAGTTCCAATAAGGAAAAATGGAACTTTAATAAGTGAGATTGTTAAAATTGCATGTGTTTTATGATTATAAAGTATAAAATTTGAAAACTTTCAAGGGGGTATCATGTCCAAAAGGGTAACTAATGCCAAAATTTATATTCAGAAAATTCTAAAGTATTGCTAAAGGTAATAAAGCTGAAACAAGTACGATTCGTTCGAACTTGATTTCAATAAGGTATAAAGTTAAAGGAAATATAAGGGAGTACTTATCTCTTCTTACTTTGAAACTAAAGGCACTAAGGATAAAGCGGATTTGCTTGTGCATTTAGTTTTGATTCTCCTAAACACAATTTGGTCAGTTTAAAGTTAATTATAACTGACAAAAGGATAAATGATCTCTTGATGAGTTTATTTTTTATTATGTGCAAAAGGAGAATAAATTAAAGTAAGAATATACTAAAAGTATTCACTTGGCAAGTACCTTTAAGGACATGAAAAATGATAAATAAACTATGGATGGTCCAATACAAATTTGGTTATTACTTTTGACAGGTTCTTGGACACATAGAGGAGAATTGTACTAATAATGGGTACATTTTTCACTTTGGTTTGTTCAGTATTAATTTAGCCTTAGACCCAAGACACATTTTTTTATGAATAGATTTGGTATTGCTATTCATGTAAGGGTGTCTATGTGAGGTTACTTGAGTTGCTAAAAGGCCAAATGATGATGAAAGATTCATCGATGGAGGCGATAGCAAATCAAATACTATTGAGGCTATATGGTCATTTAAGTTATTATTATTGTTAAAAACTAAATTTTATTTAAATTCAGAAGAGATATATGGTACCATTTTTTAAATGGAATTCGGTTTCTATTTCTGTATTGAATAAATTTAGTTATTTTTATTCATTTGGAAATAGTCATTTTAGTTCCTTCTTTTGAATTTAAATATTATTGGATATGCTGAACAATATCAAGATGTAAATCCTATGATCCCACATTCAGTTCTATTGAGACCAAAAATGTCAATTCTTTGAGGAAATTGAGCTTGAGGGGGAGATATAGTTAGGGACTATGTCTTTAAAGAGAAATCTATAAGACATCGTTGATAAACAGGACATTCCTGATGATCAAGCTCAACAACCTCAAGAATGGATGTCATTGAAGTGATCTACTAGAGAAAGGAAAATGCGGTTTCTGATGATTGAATCAGATTTTGCCAATACGTAAGGATGACATTGGAATGGTGGAAGGCGATTTCATCAAACAATGCAAAGTAAAACCTTTCAAAAGTAGATTGATGCCATAAGTATGTGATTAAGTTCATGAAAGACAATGATGTTTTGGTAGCCTATTCTATTACCTAAAGGTATAAAATTGATTGGTTATAAATGGATATTTAAAACCAAGAAAGAAGGTAATGTGGAAAGGCATAAGGCTTGTCTTGTCTCAATGAACTTTACTCAAAAGGAAGGCATAGATTACAAAGAAATTTTCTCTCCGGTTTTATTGAAAATTTCTTTCAAGATAAATGGTTTCAATAATGGGTTTTAACCTTGAGCTATGGTAAATGGATGTAAAGATAACATTTATAATAAATTTTCAGTTTTTAAGATAAAAAGATCCATCTACAAGCTTAAGCAAGTTTCCTAATAATGGTATTGCAAATGTCATCAAATTATCATTTCATTTGATCTTGAAATGAATTCGGTTGATGATTGCATATACTATAATTTCAGTGGGAGTAATCATATTTTCAGTGGGATTAACACAGATATACTGTTTCCCAACATCAAGATAAGTTTATTGCATAAACTTAAGATATTTTTGTCAAAGAATTTTGAAAAGAAATATGTCTTTTGTATTAAGAATTCAGATATATCAAGATTATTCTAGATGTATTCTTGGATTATTACAAAATACCTATATTAAGAAAATATTTAAGATACTTGATATGCAGGATTGCAAATTAAGAATACCTCCTTGCTAAGGAAGACAAAATTAATTTTATCTAAATCAATGTCCCAAGAATGATTTTAAGTCTAAGGAAATGCAAAAGACTCCCTATGCTTTAGCAGTGGGAAGTTTGATTTATGTTCAGGTTTTGAATCTCAAGATGTATGTATTCGGTTACTGCGTACATTATTGGGATGTTGGGCAGATATTTTAAGTAATTCAGGAATGGATCTTTAAGATGCAGCCAAACAGATTTTTAAAACATTTTTTTTAGAAAACAAAATATTATATGTTCACATACAGAAAGTCATATAAGTAAGAGATCATTTGGTATTCAGATTGTTACTTTATTGGATGCAAATACAGTTTGAGATCCACTTCAGGCTATATTTATCTGTTTGTTGGAAAAGCTATATCAAGAAAAAGTGCTTAGCAGACACTTATAGCTTTTCGACCATGACAACAGAGTTTATAGCATATTATGGGGCATCCAATTATGGAATATGACTACAGAATATTGTCACAGGGCTGCAAAATATAAATAACATTGAAAGACCACTTAAGTTATTTCGTGACAATAAATTAGTAGTCAGTCTAATATTCCAACAACAACAGGAGTTCAGCAATGTTCCTGGTTGTTAAGGAAAGGATTCAGGAAAATAAAGTGTCTATAAAGCATATTGCGACAAACTCCAAAATTGCGGATCCGCTTACTAAGAGTAACACCTTATGGTCTTTCATGAGCATACTGCTCACACAGGTGTTGTATCATTTAATGATATGCTAGTTAAGTGGGAGTTTGTATTTATTTGCTTTTCTGGTTTAGACACTTTACTATGGTTATGGATATTTTCTGCAGAAATAAAGAATTCAGTATTTTTGATTTTTCAGTACTTTTGGTATTGGTTTGATCTCACCAAATAAGGTGGACCAGTTGGAAATAGGCATGTTAGATCACGTTACATGTAATTTCCATGCTACGCATCCATGCTTGATCTATGTCGTTTAGTTATGTTTGATATATGTGATCTTGGATGGGTCTAGTTACGATAAATGTAACAAAGGCCGCCTTGGTTCTATGTTGGCATAATTAATGGACGAGATTGTTCGGAAATGATTTTGATATGATAGCATAAGGTTTTGAGCTCATATGGTCATATATATAATTATAAAATACATGTAGTCCAAGTGGGAGATTGTTGGAATTTCTGGACATACATATATTATTTATATATATGTGCTATCATAAATTAATGGTTCAAATCATAAAAGTGATCTTATAAGGATTTATGGACTTAAATCATTTAATAAAGCATGGATCTCCTATGCGTAGAAACCATATAGCCTAAATTCCAATTTCTAGTTTTATGATGGACTAAATTGGAAATAGGAAACTAGGCTTCCTATAAAATGGGTTGTGGTCCCCGAGTTATGCACCGGTTGGTTTTCTCTCTGTCATCCATCAGCAGAAAGGAAGAGGAGCTACACTCTCCAAAACCTGGGTGCACTAACTTGGAAGACCCTAAGCCAAAGATCATTAGCATCTATGGATTCAGGTACGCTTCCGCTTATGGTTTTAATTTCTTGATAATTCTAGCATGAGACAGATCCTGCATTGATTATGGATTTAATCAATGGTTGTTTTTCTAACAAGAGACTCTTCGCCGGCGACGCAACACCGAGTTCCCGCTTGGTGAGAGCCACGTACGTGCTGACCCGAGGCGACATCGAGCGGCTAAGAGGGTGGGTGGCGGCCCGCGTGGTGGGGGACTCGCGCTTCTCGTCGTTCGTGGTGACGTACTCGTATCTGTGGACGTGCCTCACGAAGGCGTCGGCGCGCAGTGGAGCTGTCGATGGAGGGAAGACTGTCTACTCTGGAACGGCGGTGGACTTTCGGGCGCGATTGCGCCCGCCTCTGCCGTTAGGGTATTTTGGCAACTGCATCGGGGCCTGCTTCACGCAGGTGCCAGAAAGTGAGCTGATTGGGGAGGATGGGTTGGTTGTAGCGGCGGAGTCGATTCGAGGAGCTATACGGGGGCTAGAAGGAGACGGTGCGCTGAGAGGCGCTGGTACATGGGTAAAGACCTTGTTTGAGTTGGTGGGGCAGCGCGTGCTGTCGATTTTAGGGTCGCCGCTTCTCCGAGTCTATGACACGCAGTTCGCGTGGGGGAAGCCCAGAAAAGTGGAGGTGTTGTCTATAGAAGACACCGGAGCTATTTCTCTAGCGGAGAGCAGAGATGAGGAAGGTGGGATTGAGATTGGTCTGGCAATACCCGATTCCGAGATGGACCGCTTCGATTGTTTCTTCAGGGAGGGCCTTGAAAGGCTACGCTGAATCCCCACCGTTCATCGCCGATTGGCCGCTGCCCTGGGATGAGATTGCCATCTTGCAGTGCTCCGGTTCTGTTTTACCATATCTCGGGGATTGCGACCAACAGTAAATATTTTAAAATTTGTGTTAGTGGTACGGAATAACCTGGTAAAGTTGAAATAAATAAATTTGTTCGAAGGTAATTAATACAGAAAATAATTAAAATATAAAAAAATATATATATATATTACGATTGATTGATTGACTGTCGTAGAATCCATGCTCTGTCATTTCGCACCGACGATTCTCGCGACATATTAACAAACGTCCGCATATCCCGATGTAGTCTTGGATAATGTGTTCGATGCATGTGAGTCGGTGAACACCGAGGTGTTTTTATTTTATTTTTATAGCGTCCTATTCCTTTTTTATTCTTTGCCTTTTGGACCTGTTTTAATTTTTCCTCGCTTTTTATTATTTCACCTTACGTTTATTTGTATACAACGAATTAAGTTCGCGATTCAACCCTTCAGACAGCCGGAAGCAGGGAAATTAAAAAAACATATTGAAATGGAATAAAATTGGTAGCGCATGCAAGATATGAGGGTAATATTGTGGATAATTCTAAAATGAAAAAAGGCAGCAATTTTATTAATAATGGTAGAAAATAAGAATATTATAGCTAGTAACCGTGCTCGTTGATAGTTACGAACATGTTGCAGGCGTGCACACCTTGAAGTCAAAGTTTCAGATTTTGTATCCTAAAGATATATTTATGGACTTCTCTTCATTGTAAGAAAACATATTTTTAGCAACGATACTGATTCTATTGCAACAAATCAATTTTCATTGCTAAACTGTTGATTGATACGATGCTAACCAGTATAGCTCCGCTTATTCGTGGCCGTTTTTAATGATCTCATGCTCCTTTCCTTATTGTATGTAAAAGTCTTAGCTGGATATTGTGCCATCTTCAGTTTTGTGCAGCTGACCCCTTTCTTCTCCGTCGATGACTTGTGGCGCCTCTCTCACCTGCTCTCAGTCTCTCACTTGGGAAAAAAAATTTCATCCTCCCTATTTTTCTCCCACCTCGCCCCTCCTGCACCTCTCTTTCTTTTGATTTTCTCCCATCCCACCTTCCTCTCTCTCCTCTTTCCTTCAAGTTTTCAAGTGGTTTTCGAGCCAGAAGCAACCCTCGAAGCATCAAAAGCAGTTTTCGAAATGGCGTGCATGTACTACTGTTGCCAAGCGTTTTCGCAGACCCTTAATTCAACATCAAGTTTTTTTCCTCTGGCGCCATTTCTCTGACTTGTTTGATTATTTTCCTCCTCTCTCCTCACTAAGTCCCTCTATATCTGTAAATTTTGTTAAAGATATTTTCAATCTTTGAGATGTTACCATTGTTTTCTCTCCATCTCTTTACAATTTTAATTTTTTCGTGAACAAGTTTTGCCAGAACATGAGTGATTGATCGACTCTTCTATTTTCTCTCCATGCAATGGGATTTTGAGATTTTAAACCATTTGTTTTGCTTTTTCCTTTGCTTTTTTGGTCGTAAATCTCATTTTTTTAATTGGATGAGGTCAACTAGCAACAAACTGTGATTGAGAAAATTTCAGGAGGTTCTATTGGAAGATTAGACTTTCATTGCTTAGTATCAAATCTCATTTTGTAGACATAGCATCCTGCTATTGAGGTGTTCAATTGGCGAATATTTGATAACAATCTCTCGTTTGAACTTGATTTTTTCTTTTTTATTTTTCTATGGTTTTCAGTCGATCTATAAGCATTTACTTGTCTTTTTTGCTCCATTTGTGCGGTTTTGAAGCGGTGGATAGCATCAAATTTGCAGGAAGGTGTGCCCTGGCATAATTTTGTCACTGTCGACATCGCAATGCCGTTTGAAGACAAAGGCTCTGTTTCAGATAACCACATCTCAAGAAAAATGTGAAGCAAAAGACCATTGCTTAGAAACGAAGACTCTAAATCATCAAATGGTCAGGAGCTAAGACAGTTAAGTCTCTGAAGTTTGATTTCCTTTATAACTGATGTGGGTTTTTTGTCTTTGTTTTTTTGTCTTGGTTTTAATGGTTTTTTAATGTACATATGTTTTTATTGTAACTATGCTGGAGGTCCTTGTCCCCCATCAAGCTCCCAAGTCTCTCGATGTCTTTGACGTGTGATTATATAAGATGAATTTCCAATCTTTCACACCACATTAATACATTTTCTCAACTAAGGGATGATATGTTCAATCATTTTCTCTTATTCAGATAAGAGATGAAGTGAAAAATGCACAAGAGAGATATGGTGCCAATTACAAGGGTTTGTTTTCCGAGTGATGTTTCAACGCATCTCATTGAAATTTCACACATTATGGTGCAAAATTTCATTTTTTTAAAAATATTTTTCTGAATTTTTTTATAAAACTGTTAATCCATGTATATTTAATTTATAAACCAAATTTTATCATTTTTTGATATGGGTATATATATTTTTAATTTTTTTAGAATATGGGAGGATTAGTAATTTTTAAATGACTAAAATATCCTATTTTTAAAAATTTTAAAAATATATTTATATATCTCCAAAAGTAGTAAAAACTTAATACATAAGTTAAACACACCAAGATTAACAATTCATAAAAAAATTTAAAAAATATTTTAAAAAATAAAATATTGCATCCTAATGCTTTGAAACATTACTCTTATTTTCTTTTCCTTCTCCCCTTGAAAGTTTTTAATATATTGAACCTCATTTAATTAATTTAACTTATAGGATGGTGTTATATACTAAATTGAATTTTAATAAATTCATTTTCTTTAGTTTATTTTCTTAGTTTTACAGACAAGATGATGGTTTTTTGTGGGATTTTTCTTCTTTTTTATTTGTTTATTTATTTTAAGAAATGATTGCATGGTAGAGGTTACACATGAAATCTTACATATTCAGCTTCTTTTTAGTTGATTTCAACAAATCATCAAAGTTATTTGCATGTTTTATAATAGCAGAATGCATTTCTTAGATATTTACATAGGCCATTGCTAAAGGTTGATTTACTGTAGTGTTTGGAAAAAAGAAATAAATGTATATAGGTGCTAAAAAAGAAAAAAACTACAAATTAGATCATACGTTCTTATTTTCCTATCAGTAGAACATGTTAGATTCTAAGTATCCTAGGACAGGGGTCATACGTTCTTATTTTCCTATCAGTAGGACATGATAGATTCTAAGTAAAATGTATGTAGGGTATGATAGGGTCTAAGATTTGAATATTCAATTTAAATTTAAGATATTAATATATTTTATAAAATATATTGTAATTAAAAATATAAAGCATATCTTTTGAATATATAAAAAGTTGATCATTTGTATATTAATTATTATATTTGATAAATATATTTTAAATATATTTTTAAAAATCTAAAAAAAATCTATACACATATCCAAAAATGGTAAAACTTGATATATATATTAAATACACTTAGATAAACAAGCGTATCAAGAAAAAAATAAAAAAAATTGTTTTAAATATGATTTTTGAGGTGGGTGATAATTGGAATTTGGTAACATATTTTGTGGACATTTTATAACAATTTGGTGGTTATAATTGATATTAATATGAAATTTGGTTTAAAATGTGGTTTTGCAACTTTTGTGTATTAAATATTAATTTCAAGCAATGTAAACAATTTTTATAATCTTTTGGCTTGAAATTATTTTATCCGTTGCCATGAAATTAAATGGTTTTTAAAACCCACTAATGATTTTTTTGATGAATTAATGATTTAAATATTTTTATGCAGGGAATCCATTTATCAGCCGTCCAAACATCAAGATCACGCTGTCCAGAAAATTCAGCAAACAGCCGTCCATCATGCTGCCAATTAAATTGCATAGCTACCATTTTTTTTCTCTCACAAACCATTCACGTGAGAATGCATCAAACATTAAATGCATGGACCCCACACATTTATGTCCCCATTCACGTGAAATGCAACAACATTTCAATAGCACATTTAAGTCATGGACCCCACACATTTATGTCCCCGTTCACGTGAAATGCAGCAACATTTCAGTAGCACATTTAAGTCATGGACCCCACACATTTATGTCCCCATTCACGTGAAATGCAGCAACATTTCAGTAGCACATTTAAGTCATGGACCCCACACATTTATGTCCCCATTCACGTGAAATGCAGCAACATTTCAGTAGCACATTTAAGCCATGGACCCCACCAAGCATCAATAACAACCAGCATGCTCATTCGCATGAAGTGCGTTAAATTAATGGGGCCCACTTGTGTGCAGTTTTCGGCTATAAAAGGGAGTTCATTTGCAGCAGAAAAAGGAGAGCAGAGATTTGGCACGCACAGCATTCGGCAGACGAAAAAAAAAAATTCCGAGAAAGAAAGAGAGCAAAAGCAAGGTGGAGAGAACGGGCAAAAAGGCAGACCGGCGAGTTGCGTGGAGTAGCCGACAAACCATCGGGGCTTCATACCAATAAGCTTTTCTATCTTTTTCCTTTTTAATTTTTGTTATCTTGTTTAAGATGGGTTGTAATTTTAATTTTATTTTGAACTTAAACATGCTTGGCTAAATCCAAAATCTAGGGTTTAGGATGTAGCATGCGAACAATGCAATGTGGTGTGGATTTTTAATTTATTTATGATGGATATTTTTGTTAATTTAATATATTATGATTTTTATGTTTGCTTTGTACACGGGCCCGTACTTTTGCATGATTCCATATATTAGGCGATGAAACCGAAAGGTAAAAATCTAATATACGAAAATCAAGATATTAAACCTGAAAATCTAAGTCCACGAAAATACGCATGACAACCTTGAGGAATTACATGAACAAACCACAGAACTTAATGGATTCTAATTAACTTAATCCCATGAGAATAGGTGGTTAAGAAAATTAGGGTACACCTTGTAGGTTTCGAGAGAAGGTGCAAGGATAAATTAGGGTTTGTTCTCCTTTAACAAACAATATCCAAATTAAATAATTATACCACTACCCGTTGCAAAATACGCATGTGAAATCCTAGACCCTAGGTATTTGCACTTTAGCTTTCTCTTCTCATTTTTAATTTGCACTTCTTCCCATTTTATTTATTTTCTTTCCCTTTTATTTACTGCATTTTCTCCCCACTTTTCTATTTTATTTGTTATATTCTCTCCATATCTGACACGAAAGCGTTTAAAAGTAAAATTTATAGTCCCAAATTCCCTGTGGAACGATAATTTATATACTACAATCTACGACCCGTGCACTTGCGGTAAGATTGCGAACAAGTATTTTGGCGCCGTTGCCGGGGAATTCGGCGTTACTTTAAAAAAAAATTTTAGATACTTTCTTTATTATTATTATTTTTTTATTTTATTCTCTTTCTTTCCTTCTCTATTTTTTTCTATCTTTACTTTCTATTTTTTGTCTCCGTCTATTTTTATATATTTTTTTAATTATTATTATTATTATTTATTATTATTATTATTATTATTTTATTATTATTTTTATTATTATTATTTTTTTTAATTATTATTTTTTATTATTTTTATTATTATTTTTTTATTATTATTATTTTTAATTTTTAATTTTTTTTTCTTTTCCATCTCTAGTCCTTTTTATTATTATTATTATTATTATTATTATTATCATTATTGTTCTAAATTAGCTGGTTAATCTTTGTATGCACCCACATACCAGAAACTTTGCAAAACAACTAGCTGAAAAACTCTTTGTTGCTAACCCTGAGATTGAACGTTCTTTTAGGAGAAGAATTCGTGAGCAGGAGGAAGGCCAGGCCGAGAACAACGCTCCTCCCAGAAAGTTGACTCTAAGTGATCGGAACCGCCCAAACCCTTGTGGATTTCGATCATGCATTATTGAACCAGAAATTGATGGAAGAAATTTTGAACTAAATCCCGGTCTCATCCGGATGGTTCAACAAGACCAATTTGTAGGACTTCCCTCTGAAAATCCAACTGTACACATCACAAAATTCCTACAATTATGCAACACAATCAGGGTGCAAAATATTCCACGCGAGGTAATTCGTCTACAGCTTTTCCCATTTTCTCTTCGAGACAAGGCAAGCGAATGGTTTTATTCCATGCCGCCCAACACATTCAATACATGGGATGAACTCTCTACTGCATTCCTGGAAAAATTCTTTCCACCAAATAAAACAAGGAAAATCAGAGACGAAATCAATCAGTTCGTCCAAAAAGATGGCGAAACCTTATATGATGCATGGGAGAGAATGAAAGATCTGCAACGCAAGTGCCCTCATCATGGTATCTCACAAGGAGACATTATTGAAAATTTTTTCAATGGACTCGATCGACCTAGCCGAAGTGCCATTAACTCAGCCGCTGGAGGGCGATTCATGCGACTCACTGACGAGGAGGCTCTAAAACTCCTCGATGACTTAGCTCTTTATGATTCTCAGTACGGCGATGTCAGAGGAACCTCTCGGCGAGGAAATATATATGATATTGAATCCATGCATGCTATACATGATAAACTTGATAAAATTTTGCAGCGAAAGAAGCAGGAATCCAAAGATCAGAATGCATCTTCTTCTGGACACATCTCATGTGAAATCTGTGGAGCCTCACACTACACAACTGAGTGTAGTTTTGCCATTAAAGACACCACAGGCGAGCAAGCTAATGCAATCAACAACCAATATGATACTCGCGCATATGGTAACCCCTATTCTAATACTTACAACTCTGGATGGAGGAACCACCCCAATTTTTCTTGGGCAAACCAGTCAAACACCCAAAATTTTGCTCAAAATAATAAGCCACCTGGTTTCCTTAGAAAACCACTGAACCCTCCTCCATTTCAGACCCAACAAGCCTTACCTGCACCACCTCAAGCGCAACCCACTGAGTCCATGCTCGAAAATATCATCCTAATGCTCAAGAAAAATGATGAAAGAATGGACCAAATGCAAACCCATATCAAGTTGCTTGAAAATTAAATTGCTCAAAATGCCACAGCCTCATCCCAAAGAAACCAGGGTAAACTCCCTAGCCAACCTGAAATAAATCCTAGGGAGCAGGTGCAGGCGATTACTTTGCGAAGTGGAAAGCAGCTCAACCCACCTCATATGGTCTCAGAAAAAGATGCCGAGCAGAAAAAGAAGCAAGAAGAGGAGCCACAACCAGAACCGGTGGTGGAAAAGCCATATGTACCACCACCTCCTTACCAGCCTCCTCTCTCCTTTCCACAAAGGCAGCGACAGGCTAAGCTTCAAAAGCAGTTCGAGAAGTTTGTTTCAACTCTTAAAAACTTGTCAATAAACGTACCCTTCATTGACATGTTTTCTCAAATGCCAACTTATGCGAAATTTCTCAAGGATATGTTATCCAACAAAAGAAAACTCGAGGAGTACGGAACTATTTCGCTTACCGAGGAGTGCAGCGCCATTTTGCAGAACAAGTTGCCTGAAAAGCTAAAGGACCCTGGAAGCTTCTCCATTCCATGTGAACTTGGGAATGTCCAAATCAGCAAAGCACTATGTGATCTCGGAGCAAGTGTAAGTCTAATCCCACTTTCAATATGTAAAAAGCTGAACATGGGTGATCCAAAACCAACATCTATGTCTCTCCAACTGGCCGACCGATCAATCAAATTTCCAGTCGGCATCCTTGAAGACGTACCTTTGAAAGTTGGTAAACTATTCATCCCAGTCGACTTTGTGGTCCTCGACATGGAGGAGGATCGCCAAATTCCGATCATTCTCGGGCGACCTTTCTTAGCCACCGCTGGAGCAATCATAGACGTCAAGAATGGCCGACTCTCACTAACAGTTGGAGACGAACAAATCGAATTTAATCTTTCTGAGGTAACAAAGCAACTGTCAACTGATAACTCTTGCCTGCGGGTCGACGTCATCAACACTTTGCCGATCGAAGAAAAGGATGACTTGATAGAGGTATGTATCATTCAGGGTGCAACTGTTGAAAATAATAACCCTGAACTATCTGCTTGTGCAGCTCTCTTGGATGGAGCCCCTTTCATCTCACCGGCTGCCAATTCACCTCATGAAAAGTTGGATGCAGACTTCAATTTTTCTCCATCAACAAAAAAGGAAGAAGCACCAAAGGTAGAACTTAAACCTCTTCTTAAAAATCTCAGGTATGCATTTCTTGACCCAAATGATACTTATCCAGTCATAATCAACGCAAATCTTTTCGAATCCCAAGCCGATGAACTGTTAAATGTGTTAAGAAGACATAGGAAGGCAATTGGTTACTGCATCAATGATCTACCTGGTATCAGTCCTTCTCTATGCATGCACAGAATTTTAATGGAAAAAAATTGTAAAACAAGCATTGAACCTCAGAGGCGTCTGAATCCAAACATGAAAGAAGTAGTGAAAAAGGAAATTTTAAAACTTCTAGATGCTGGAATCATCTACCCCATTTATGATAGCAGTTGGGTAAGCCCTGTACATGTTGTACCAAAGAAAGGCGGTATGACTGTCGTAAAAAATAATAAAAATGAACTTATACCCACAAGGACAGTCACAGGTTGGCGAATGTGCATTGATTATCGCAAATTAAACATTGTCACCCGAAAGGATCATTTTCCCTTGCCTTTCATTGATCAAATGCTTGAAAGACTTGCCAATCACTCTTACTTCTGCTATTTGGATGGGTACTCTGGCTACTTTCAGATTCCTATTCACCCACAGGATCAAGAGAAAACCACTTTCACTTGTCCATACGGCACATTTGCATACAGACGCATGCCTTTCGGTCTTTGTAATGCACCTGCCACCTTTCAACGATGCATGATGGCCATATTTTCTGATTATATTGAACACATAATGGAAGTGTTTATGGATGATTTTTCTGTTTATGGAACTACATTTGAATCATGTTTATCTAACCTATCTAAGGTTTTACAGAGATGCGAAGAAATCAATCTGGTGTTGAATTGAGAAAAATGTCATTTCATGGTACAGGAAGGGATTGTGTTAGGACATTTAGTCTCAAGCAGAGGTATTGAGGTTGACCAGGCAAAAATAGAAGTCATTGAAAAATTACCGCCACCCAATTCGGTCAAAGGAATTCGGAGTTTTTTGGGACATGCCGGTTTCTATCGGCGTTTCATTAAAGATTTTTCTAAAATCGCTAAGCCACTGACTAACTTGCTAAATCAAGATGTAAAATTTAATTTTTCTGATGATTGTTTAAATTCATTTTGTAGGTTGAAAAAGGCTTTGACCACTGCTCCAATCATACAACCACCTGACTGGAACTTACCATTTGAAATCATGTGCGATGCAAGTAACCATGCAGTTGGAGCTGTTTTGGGTCAACGGAAGGACAACAAGCCAGTAGTGATTTATTATGCAAGCAAAACTTTAGATGATGCTCAAGTCAACTATGCAACCACTGAAAAAGAATTACTGGCTGTTGTTTTTGCTATTGATAAATTTTATTCTTATCTTGTAGAGTCAAAAGTGATTGTCTACACAGACCATGCAGCTATTCGCTATTTAATTGCCAAGAAAAATGCTAAACTAAGATTGATTCGTTGGATTTTGCTATTACAAGAATTTGATCTTGAAATTCGAGACAAAAAGGGCACAGAAAATGTAGTTGCTGATCATCTGTCGAGACTGCCATCAACTGGGAAAATGGATTTAAATAAAAATGATCAAATTAACGAGGAATTTCCTGATGAATCCCTTCTTGCACTGAAAGAAATATCAATGCCATGGTATGGAGACATTGTTAATTACTTAGTTTGTAAAGAAATTCCATCCAATTTCAGCTATCAACAGAAAAAGCGATTCATGGCGGATGTGAAATACTACATATGGGAGGACCCATACCTTTACAAGAGATGCGGCGACGGTCTAATTCGCCGATGTGTACCAAACGAAGAAATCCAAAGCATCCTTTACCACTGTCATTCTTCACCATATGGTGGCCACATGGGTCCCACCAAAACAGCAGCAAAAGTCTTACAATCAGGTTTCTTCTGGCCCACTTTGTTCAAAGATGCTCGAATTTTTATACTAACCTGTGACAGATGCCAAAGGACAGGAAATATTTCAAGGCGAAACGAGATGACACTCACAAGCATTCTTGAGGTTGAACCATTTGATGTCTGGGGCATGGATTTCATGGGACCTTTCCCATCCTCATTCAACAACCAGTACATACTTCTGGCAGTTGATTACGTAACTAAATGGGTGGAGGCGATCGCTTCTCCAACAAATGATTCGCAGGTGATCACCAAATTCTTGAAACACAATATTTTTACCAGATTTGGTATACCACGAGCAATCATAAGTGACGGAGGAAGTCATTTTTGTAACAAGCAAATGGAGCAACTGCTCAAGAAATACGGGGTCACACATAAAATCGCCACCCCATACCATCCACAAACAAGTGGTCAGGCTGAAATCTCAAACCGCGAGATTAAACAGATACTTGAGAAGACGGTATCCCAATCACGGCGAGATTGGTCAAGGCAACTCGATGATGCTCTTTGGGCATACCGCACGGCATTCAAGACTCCGATTGGAACAACACCTTTCAGACTAGTCTATGGAAAATCATGCCACTTGTCTGTAGAGCTGGAGCATAAAGCATACTGGGCAATCGAATTTTTGAATTTTGATTTGAAATCTGCAGGAGAAAGGCGTCTACTACAGCTTGATGAACTCGAGGAGATTCGACTCGACGCTTATGAAAATTCAAAGATGTACAAGGAAAAAACAAAATTTTGGCATGACAAACACATCCGGCAGAAGGTAATCAAAGCTAATGACATGGTGTTGCTTTTTAATTCTCGTTTTAAATTGTTTCCAGGAAAATTGAAGTCGAGGTGGTCGGGACCATTCAAAGTATTACAAGTGTTTCCTCATGGAGCTGTTGAAATTTGGAGTGAAAAGACAGGAGCATTTAAAGTCAATGGGCAGCACCTCAAACCCTATTTCTCAGGGGATCACATTCCAATAGGAGTCATCCACTCCTTCTGTGATATCACGCCACTCAATTGAAGATCTGAAGTCAGGCTAATGACTTTAAACAAAGCGCTTTTCGGGAGGCAACCCGAATTTTTCTTTCCATCAGGGAAGTTTTAGTTATTTCTTTTAGTTCCTTTTTAGAATTTTGATACTTTTTAATTTTAAGCTTTATTGGTTATTTTCAGGTTTTACGTAAAAAGAAGCACAGTGGGATGCTAATTCGGGTCAATTTGCTAAAATAGGGAAGTTAACATTGCAAATTTGAACAATTTACTCCCTTTGATTTGATAGCATGATTTTCATTGAGGACAATGTCAATTTCAAGTGTGGAGGTGAATGTGTAGTATTATAGTGAATGTGTAGTATTATGGTTATTCTAAAAAAATTATGGTTATTTCTTAAAAAAAAATGTAAAATATACCTCACTTTGAACCCTTGTATGTCTTAATAGCAAAACATACGTAGAATTTCAACATTTTTGAGAAAGAAAATTAATGCTTAATGAGATGTTAAATTCGATTTTGAACATATGCTTGTTGAAAATACTTGAATTTTTGTCCTAACTCACTTGATGAAACTGATATACCTAGGAACCGATTCTGTTTTCGTTGTCAGAATAATCTTCCCTAATTTATCAAAATTTTTCTAATACACACAATTGTCATTTAAGAAGGTATACATGAAAAATTTTATTCTGGTTGAAGAAAATTTCCAAAGCCAAAACTTCATTAAACCAATTTATGGACATGATTAAGGCAATTTTTTACGATGAGCCTATCTTTAAAAGTATAATGGTCGTTTACTCCTTTTGAGCCTGAACTTAAATTTTTCCTAAACCACAATTCCCACTTCATTGAACCAACTTTGGAATTGAATTCTTAGCTGAAAAGTGAAATAGGGAATAATATCTCCTGGTGGTGCAAATAATGACTTCCCAAATACCCTGAAATATGGTGAGGGAAATTATTGCCGGACTTGGTAAAAAAAAAAAAAAAAAAACACCAAGGATAAGAACAGGCTTAGAGAAAGAATAAAAACACCAAATTGGGGTAGCATTATTTCCTGTTGAAAATGAGGCTCAAATATTACAGAGACGGTTCAAATTTCATTTCAAGTGCCACATCTGACCGTTGTCCTACTAAGTCCTTATGATCCTAAGAATTGGTTAATTGAGTTAGCTGAGAAAATTTAAATGCAAAATTTTTTTTAATTTGACACTACTACTACTTGAATTATTGACTATGTGTATTGAATAACTTATTAAATTAGGAAGATATCTGGTAATTAGGAGTTTATTGCGGGAGTTTTTAACTCTTAATGATTGAAAGCAAATTAGGTAACAGGGGTGTGCAATATTAGTCAAGTGAGAAGTGATTGTTGATTAGAATTTTCAATAAGTATCATGTTTCAAATTCTTTAATACTCTCATTAATTAAGATCATAGGCTAAACATGCAATCTTTGCTCAAGGTTTTGAAATTTTACAATCTGCTCTTAAATTCCTTTATATTTGCTTGAGGACAAGCAAAAGTTCAAGTGTGGGGGTATTTGATAATTGGAATTTGGTAACATATTTTGTGGACATTTTATAATAATTTGGTGGTTAATTAATTGATATTAATATGAAATTTGGTTTAAAATGTGGTTTTGCAACTTTTGTGTATTAAATATTAATTTCAAGCAATGTAAACAATTTTTATAATCTTTTGGCTTGAAATTATTTTATCTGTTGCCATGAAATTAAATGGTTTTTAAAACCCGCTAATGATTTTTTTGATGAATTAATGATTTAAATATTTTTATGCAGGGAATCCATTTATCAGCCGTCCAAACATCAAGATCACGCTGTCCAGAAAATTCAGCAAACAGCCGTCCATCACGCTGCCAATTAAATTGCATAGCTACCATTTTTTTTTCTCTCACAAACCATTCACGTGAGAATGCATCAAACATTAAATGCATGGACCCCACACATTTATGTCCCCATTCACGTGAAATGCAGCAACATTTCAGTAGCACATTTAAGTCATGGACCCCACACATTTATGTCCCCATTCACGTGAAATGCAACAACATTTCAGTAGCACATTTAAGCCATGGACCCCACCAAGCATCAATAACAACCAGCATGCTCATTCACATGAAGTGCGTTAAATTAATGGGGCCCACTTGTGTGCAGTTTTTTGCTATAAAAGGGAGTTCATTTGCAGCAGAAAAAGGAGAGCAGAGATTTGGCACGCACAGCATTCGGCAGACGAAAAAAAAAATTCCGAGAAAGAAAGAGAGCAAAAGCAAGGTGGAGAGCACGGGCAAAAAGGCAGACCGGCGAGTTGCGTGGAGTAGCCGACAAACCATCGGGGCTTCATACCAATAAGCTTTTCTATCTTTTCCCTTTTTAATTTTTATTATCTTGTTTAAGATGGGTTGTAATTTTAATTTTATTTTGAACTTAAACATGCTTGGCTAAATCCAAAATCTAGGGTTTAGGATGTAGCATGCGTACAATGCAATGTGGTGTGGATTTTTAATTTATTTATGATGGATATTTTTGTTAATTTAATATATTGTGATTTCTATGTTTGCTTTGTACACGGGCCCGTACTTTTGCATGATTCCATATATTAGGCGATGAAACCGAAAGGTAAAAATCTAATATACGAAAATCAAGATATTAAACCTGAAAATCTAAGTCCATGAAAATAGGCATGAGAACCTTGAGGAATTACATGAACAAACCACAGAACTTAATGGATTCTAATTAACTTAATCCCATGAGAATAGGTGATTAAGAAAATTAAGGTACACCTTGTAGGTTTCGAGAGAAGGTGCAAGGATAAATTAGGGTTTGTTCTCCTTTAACAAACAATATCCAAATTAAATAATTATACCACTACCCGTTGCAAAATACGCATGTGAAATCCTAGACCCTAGGTATTTGCACTTTAGCTTTCTCTTCTCATTTTTAATTTGCACTTCTTCCCATTTTATTTATTTTCTTTCCCTTTTATTTACTGCATTTTCTCCCCACTTTTCTATTTTATTTGTTATATTCTCTCCATATCTGACACGAAAGCGTTTAAAAGTAAAATTTATAGTCCCAAATTCCCTGTGGAACGATAATTTATATACTACAATCTACGACCCGTGCACTTGCGGTAAGATTACGAACAGTGGGCTAAGTGAGACATTTACTTAGCCCGGGCTAATAGGATCATTCCTTATTGTTATTTATGGATTTAGGTATCTAAGTAAGATCTATAATATTTATATGTGTTATTTATATTTAGAAATAGGCTTACTATTGAAATTCTTTAATTACATCTTACTAATTAATATAATTTGATTTATAATTTTAGAAGAAACTGTGAGTTTACACGAGTAAGTACCCACTAAAGCCTCCCCTCATGTGTAACCTTTTTAAGAGATGTTTCGGAATGTGAATTTTTGTGAGATTTTGGGTTGAATGCGGTAAAAAGTGAGAAAAAATATTTTAAAAATTATGTGAATAATGAAAAATGATAGAGGTAAAGTTAGCAAAAATTTAGTTATAAAAAATTAAAATATAGAGATAAAATTGAAAAAAATATGGTTGTTGGATGGTTAAATCATTTATAGGATAATGTGTAGGAAAGAGAAAATCATAAAAAACCATGGGAATTGAGGCATGTTTGGTAATCTACCTATAAAATTTTTCTCTCCTATACATTCTCTCAGAAAAAATTTAACTAATAACAACCTTATTTTTTCAACTTTATCTTTATAATTTAAATATTTTTCTTTACAATTACCTTATTTATTTTAACTTTGCTCATGTTATTTCATATCAATCACATAATTTTTAAAAATATTATATTTTCGTACTTCCTACCCGATCCTAAATTTCACCAAATTCATTGTAACAAACATAACCTTACCAAATATCCCCTTAGTTTGGGCTAAAAATGACGTGTTGGAAGTAATAATTGAAAGCCAAAATCCCCATTTTGGTAGGGCCTCACATTCTTCAGCATCATATGCTTGCCTGAAAGGGGATTAGAATTTAGTACATGCTGAAGATGGGTGCTACCGACAACACGTTAGAGGGATGTGTACGGAATAGGATTAGGATTGTGGACTGTCTTGTAGGAATAGTCCATGGCACTGCTTTGGCCACGTTGTCAGAAGGATCAATCCATGGACTATCTTGAGGGCGTGTTTCAAACCATAAAAGATTTTTGGATGAAATCTATGTTTAGGATAAGAATGTAATGATGTGTATTGAAAATAACTAAAGTTATATTGAAAATAGATAAAGTTGTATTGAAATTGAAAAAGTTGTTTTGAAAATGGTTATGTAGATTCAATCAAAGAATTTTATATGGCTTAGAATACACCCTTAGGAATTCACTCTCATGATGGCATGGGGTAAAGTAATGAAACATGGATCAAGACACTTCGTGAACAATCTTACCACAATAGTCTTCTCACAAAAGTAGCATTTTATCTTGTATTGAAAATTGTTGTCTCATGACAGTTTATGAACTGTTGTAATTCGCATCTAAAGCGTTACTACACAATCCTAATCTTCTAATGATCACCACATCCAATTCCTAACATCCAAACCACGATCCGCATTTCTACCCATCCAATGTCTTTCCAAAATTAAACACTCCATTTCCCTGGCCCCCCTTCGTCCTCAAATCTTCGAGTGGTTGGTTGGTCACCAAATGACTATATGGTTAATATAAATGTGTAGAAAGGTGTGTATGATAAAAGGTTCAAACTTTGAAGTCCGGTAGAGACACTTAACTCATTTACCTCTTGTTATTGTCTTCCATTAGTTTGCATAATCCAAAAAAGGGAAGATCTTCTACCCGTCGCTATAATATTAGTCATAACTTTGGAATTGATCGTCATGAGATTATTCACACAAAAGGCAACTGAATCCAACTCACCATCATCCTACTCACTTCATGGAAGTTTGGACATCCATTTCTCAGGGGCTGTTTAGGAAGGTAAAATTTTGTGGAATTGTAGAATAGGGTAGGAGATAGAAAAAGGAACATTTCGAAAATTGTATTATTGATAAAAAAAATGATAATAGTAGAGTTGGAATAAATAAGTTTAATGGAGGTAGTTTGTAAGAAAAATGATTTGAATGTAAAGGTAAAATTGGAAAAAAAAATATGATGATTGGTGGAGTTAACAACTACCATGGAGAACGCTCTCCATTTATGATAAGGGTCAAACCATCAGACTAAATTAGATCACAGAAATCCACTTCAGGCACCAGGCAAAATTGAGGAAGTCAAGTTGACCGAATGACTCATTGACAGTGATGTGACAGTGAATTCTCAAGCCGTCTGAGCCACCAAGTGTGTTGCCACTCATATATGGTTGAGTTTTGATTCGTTTTAAAATCTAAGAATGAGGTTGTAAGATTGGTTGAACCGTGAACTACATGTCAATTCAACCACTGGTTTGCAACTATTTTTTTAGAATTAAAATTTTAATTCGTTACACTAACCAAATCCTTACAAAGCGACTCATATAAGAAAAGGGGAGAAATTAACCTCTATTCATGATACAATGGGTAGGGGAGACAAGTCAGACAAGCCCGACGCTAAGGAAACATGATTCGGGTAGAAACGAATCACAACGGAAGCCTATACAATAAAATAGGATCAAAGAAATAACAGTAAGATCACACACAATAAGACACCGAGATTTATGTGGAAAATCCTTCAAAACAAGAAGGGAAAAACCACGGGAGAGAGACCATAATCCACTATGATAAATAGGTTACAGAGATACACATAGAATACCTCACACATATTCTTTGGATGCCTCACACACACCCCAAACAATAACACTCTGATAACCCCCCTCTCTCACGTCCCAATGGGACACCTCTCAAGGTTCCACTGAATCCCTAACCGATCCACCTATAAATAGAATTCTTATAAGCTCTTACGCAATCCCAATACGCAATACCAGTTGTACACAACTAAGCTACCAAGATACGCAATCCTAATCCCAGCAAAATACAAGACAAACTTAACAAGACTGAATCTCTAAACAAGGCCATCCGGCGCACATGACTGGGAAATTAGATCTTGACAGCTAGAACAGAGGTGGGCTCACAAGGGTGAGTCGGTTGTAACCAAACGGGTATAAAAGGGGCTCTGTAATACAACAGGGGCAGTCATTTTTTTTCTTGTAACAGAATAGGAATTATTCGCTCCTCAAGTGGGACCTGATTGGTAGCTTGGAGCCAATCAAAATAAGATCTTTGTTATTTGATATCACGTTATGATTTGATTCGTAACAGCTGGTAGTGGGAAATGTGGGAGGAAATGGTGGAGACACGAATTTCAAAGCATCTCATTAATCAATCAATCGTCATATTTTTCCACTTTTATCCCTATATTCTAATCATTTTTCCTATCAATTACCTTCCAACAAATCTATTTATTCAAACTTTACCCCTATCATTTCATATCAGGAACACGATTTCTAAAATATTCCATTTTCTACTCCTACTAAATACTATATTTCTCACAACTTTTACCTTCCCAAACGTACCCCTGGTATCGGAGCCTTCTGATTCGGTACGCTGGTGAGGAAGAGAAGAAGAGCTCTGGGTGTCGCACTCAGCAAGAAGGGGAAGCAAACCATGGCGGCTCTAAGCAGTTTGAGCAGCCATGAAGGACACATCTATATACTAGAGCGAGAGATGGGGGAATATGGATAAGTGGCTGCAGTCACTCCAAATAGGTATTGACCAAATTCTTGATTCCATTAAAGATAGAAGGCGAAAGGTGTCTGAAAGTGGGGAGGATACATCGGAAGAGAGTCTGGGCTCGGTAGGTGGGGAAAGTCAGAGATGGCAGAGGAGGGAGTTGAGATATCGGACGCCGAGATTAAGGTCAGGATGTTGGAGGCAGTAGAAGGAGGAAGAATGATGGAATTGGACAGGAAACAAAAAGTATGTTCGGGTCTAGTAGTGAGGAGGAACGGTATCGACACCCCTGGAGAAGGGAGTGTTGTGGCCAAGAACGCTAGAAACCACCTCCATTTCCACACCAGCCATTTCCATAGGGCCGACTAGAGTTCTTAATTTTTTCATCAGGAGATCCTAGTGCATGAGTGATGCGGGCACAGATCTACCTTGATCTGACCGGGACACCCGAGGAGGACAAGGTGTAGATCGCCTCGTACCGCTTGGAAGGAGACGCGATCCTATGGTTCTACTAGGCGCGAGAAAACAGGAAGGTATCCTCGTAGAAAAAGTTCTGCAGGGCATTGAAAGAGCGTTTCGGAGATGAAAATCAGGTGGCGTTGGGAGAGGCTTTCACCAAGATGTATTAGCGAGGGAAACTGGAGGAGTATCTAAAAGAGTTTGAAAAACTCTCAATGAGCGAAACATAGCCAAAAGAGGCTCTTGCGGGATCTTTCGTCGCAGGTCTGGACGAGGATCTAGGGGCGAAGGTGTGATTCATTGGGCCGACAACACTAGATGAGGCTACTTCTTGGGCTAAGAAAATCAACAACAAAATATTGAGGCAAAGGGCCCACCGGCGGCAGCAACATAAAAAGCTGTGGGGCCTAGAATTAGGCCAAGAAGGACCAATGAGGCAAAATTGGCAAACGAAGGCCAACAAGGAAGGTTCAGACAAGGTGACGGGCAAGACCGAAAAGGCGGTCGGGGAACAGCTACCGCCGGTCAAGATGCAGACATGGGAGCAAAGGGCTCTGTTACTCCTGCAATGAGAAGTTTTCCCATGGTCATGTCTGTCCTAGCAAGCAACTGTGCATCATGCAATGGGACACGGGGACAGACCATGAAGAATCCGATACAGAGGGAAGTAGCGTGGACCCGGATGAGCGAGCACTATGCAGGATCTCACTCAAAGCTTTTGGAGGGAATTGACTAACGGTCATTCAAGAAGGCCAAGAAACATAAGCCCTACAAATCACTGAAGATCAAAGGGGAGATCAAGGGCCAAGAAGTCCTAATCCTGGTCGACTTAGGTACTACGCACAACTTCATACAACAAGGACTGTTGAGGCTGTTGGGACTCCACTTAACCCCCATAAAAGCATTCAGTGTCGCCACTGCGGACGACAATAAGATGGCTAGGCAGGGCATCTGCGGAAAAGTGGATCTCCGCATTTAAGGGAGCAAACACATAGTGAACTTGTTTCCCTTGAAGTTGAGTGGCACGGATGTCGTCCTGGGAGTTGTTTGTCTTCAAAAACCGGGAGTGATTCTCTTAAAATGGCAGCAGATGAGAATGAGCTTCCAAAAAGGAGGAGGATGGGTACATTTGAAGGGCCTGAAACTAGGGGAAGCAGAGCTATCGGGACACCCAAAAAATCACAAGACCGAATAGTCCATGCAGCTGTCCGTTCTACAAGAGGTAGGAAGTAGCATGCAACTGCACCAAAGCATCCTAGCAAGCCGAAATGGATCAGCTGCTTGCCCTCTTACCACAAGTTTTCACGAAACCAGAAGGGCCACCTTCAATGAGGTCAGTGAATCATCGTATCGAATGTGGCACCTGCATCTGTCCGACCATATAGATACCCCCATCACTAGAAAAAATGAAATTAGGCGACAAGTATAGCAGTTACTGCAGAAAGGGTAGATCCAACCAAGTGTAAGTCCATTCTTAGCACCGATACTCTTAGTTAAGAAGAAAGACAAATCATGGCGGATGTGTATTGATTACTGTAACACCCCACCCTTGAGGTGTTGTGAATGGGGTCTACTATGTCAAAGCTGAAAATATGATCTCCCAAGATGGAAATAGATACCAAGGTGCAAAACCATAAAAATTTTAACTATTACATATCAAGTTCGCTCCTTAAAGAGTTATTATACAATTTTGAGTGTCAAAAATCAAAATAACCAAGCATTATAAGAAAATTTCAATAAAATTCTAAACTTCTTTGTCTTTTCCTCTGTTAGGTTCGCCTTTTTCCCATGTTGATAAAGGCTCTAGTATGAGAGTGATCATTTACGACCAGTCAGTCGCAACCACGCTCTCCGACCATACCTCTCAACCATTGGATCAAGCGGAGAGGTTTTGGAGCGTTGGATGGAAGCGCGTGAATACAGCGACATAGTAGAGATATTAATGACGGCAAATTTTGTGACCAGCCCCTGTCAGAATTGGAGATTTGCAGCTAGCCCCTCCCATCTCTCTTAGCGCTCCTGCTCTCGTCTCTCATCTCCCTCTCCCTATTTCTCTGTCATCCATCCCGCTGGTCTCCCCTAAATCGCCAGCCCTCTCCCCATTTCGCTACAGATCGACGATGTCCCTCCCGCTCTCTCTCACGATTGCTGCCCATTTCTCTGACGACGAACACCGGTCTCCCCTGCGATGCCCCTCTCGCCCCCTGTTTCTTGCTGCCCCAATTTTTCTTACACAAGGTCGGCAAGAAGAAAATGGCATCGACATTGTCCGAGCTCATCTTTGGGACGCTTCCCATCACCATCCGTCTTGGGTTGTCATGGCCGAAAGTAGAAGAAGCCAATGTTAGCTCCCACGGTAAGACAGCGTTGGACCAGGTCGTGGAAGCCATTCGATGAAACCCATTTTTCGTGGTTGTGCTCGAGAATGTCGACTGCGGGCACTGATATGCTTGTCTAGGCCAGCATCAAGGTTGGTCTGAGAAGTGTCATCTTCGTGTTGACCGCCAAATGGGCGTCGGAGAACCTCAAGAACTCTCTACATTCCTAGCCAAATGACAAAGGGAAGCTTGCCACTGACGCTCGCCGAAATCCCTCACATCATCAATAAGATTCTTCACTCCCCAGTCCTTCACTGCACTTACAAGATGGATGTTGGTCAACTTACTCGCCTTGCCCTCGCGGGCACGATGCCGGACCTAGTGCTCCAACATTGTGGGAGAGAGGGAAGGAGGGAGGAGATCAATCTTAGTTAAAACAAGGACGATCCTTGGGACATTGGCTGCCTTCCCCTGTTTCCAAGTTGAAGCATTCTCATCAATTGTAGCTAACAGCAATCGAGATACCTTCCTAGGGAAAGACAACATCCACAAATGGCAGAACAACAAACCTCGTGCCAGAAGTGCTGGCCAACTTCCTGCCAATGGTGTGGTCGAAGTTGCAATCTAGGAGCAGATTCTCGACAGCGGCGTCCTTAACGTTGCCATAATGCCGCAATGAATAGCAATGGGCATAGACGATGGGCTTTTCAATGGGAGTGGTAGGGGACTTCGAACTGTTCTCCGAGGCGGAGTCAGGCTCTTGGACGAAACCTCTTTTGAGAAAATCCGATATCTATGGTTCGTGGAAGATTGGAGTTTTGCAGATATGGGCTCGATATTCGGCGTCTTTCGGGACGGGGCAGATGAAGAAGCCGCATAGCTTGCAGCTCATAGCTTGCAGCTAGAGTCTTGCATGTAGACACCGCAGTAGGGGCAAACGGGGAGATCGGAGGGAGCAGCCAGGGACGGGGATCGATGCTAGCATCACTGCGGAAGTTGGACGGTTGTTTGAGAAGGGAAGATGGGATCTTGGGAGGAGGCAGAGGAAAAGATGATGTCATCGAAGACGAGAGCGTAGACTCCATTTAAGATTTGGGAAATTCCTGTTCATGCCACCTCTGGATGCTGCTCTAAGCAGACGAGGAAAGGAGACAAGTGGTTACTCTATCAGGCAAGCAGTGACGCGTACGGCGGCCGAAATTCTTAGCCGCGATTTGCTGAGTTTATAATCGATAAGCAGAATCTGAAACTTAATATTAAGCGTAAGAGGAGAATAGTAGCTATGCTCATTGCTCCAGTTTCCTGGAGTTGATTCCCGGAGTGAGAGGTGTGAGAGAAGGGCGATTAGAGGAGACGAGGGTGAGATGAGGGAGGTGCTTGCAAATTTTCCCCCATGCATTAATTGTGGATGTCAACTCTTGGTTTCTCTCTTTTAATCCAACGACTAGGAATGAACTCGCGCGATCAAAACAGTGAGCAGGCATGGTCGAAAAACAGCCCTCATCTCCGACCGGTCGTAAATGATCGCGACTCCTCTAGTATAGCATTGTATCCCTGTTTTTCCACTGAAAACAAAAATTATGTGAGCTGAAAGCTCAGTAAGTAAAAATGGATTTTTTTAATTCATTTTCAATCATATTTTTTTTTAAAAAAAAACAAATACAATATTTATACTGTCTTTTATGCACAACAAACTGTAATAAAAAACATCTTGATAGACGTGCACACGTATGTCAATTTTAAATCACGCATTCATACTATGAGTATTGTCATCTACTTGTGCTCGCGTGCAGTCATGCTACACATTCGTGAGCTAAATCATCTCCTTTGGTAGTCCTGAGGTCGCTACCCAGGTACTACCATACTACTTTACTCCTTGGCGGCAAACTCAATATGCAATTATGCATCATGCTCATTGAATTTTAATTGATGCACCACTTAAATTCACTACTAAACATGAATTTGAAATAATAATGCTCATTTTTGAATAAACAAATTTGAAAGAAAATAAATAATCACATTTCATAGCAAATCATAATATTCGCATAATATTTTCAAAGACATGCTTTGGTAAAAGTTTACTTACATCTGAGTAGACTTTAAAACTCCTCTTTTTCCAATTTTTTTGTAGTAGCCTCAAGTCTCTTTTCCTAATTTTCATCACAATATGTTTATTATTTCACTTTGATTTTCACAAATATTATTTAAAATTCCATTTACGACTTTATCAAAATTTCTCATAATTTTTAATCGATCAAAATCCTATTTTCTTCTAATTATTCTTATATTAATTCACTTTTAAACAACTTTATTTTTTTATATAAAAATAAATTTGGACTTATATTTCTTTAGATATTTTCCTTTAATTTTTCTCATATTTTTATAATTAATATTATATATTTATTTATTTTCCATTTATCACACCTTCATAAACTTTCATTTTTTTTCATAAATTTATAATTTTAAACTCATTTAAGCTTCTAAATATTGAATTTAATTTTCTTGGTATTTTTCATAATTTTCTGTATTTTTTCAGATTTTTGGGTATTTATTTGAATTTTTTTTTCCGCCGTCGGCCTGCCGGAACAGTGGGCCAGGCTAGTGGGCTGGATCCTTTGTTGGAAGTTGAGCCAGACTGGATACTGGGCTGGCTTTGTTTAAGTGGGCTAAGCTTTGGGCTTTTGTTTCTGTGGGCTTAAGCTTGGTTTCTGGGCTTCTGACTCAATGGGCCTGTTCAGATGGGCTTAGCCCACTAGTCCAGAAGCTTATTCATTTATTTGTTTATTTTCAACGGTCCATAATTTTCCAAATAAAATGACTTATATATCTTAATATACATATCTGTTTGATCTGAAAATTTAGGGGTAAGCTTATAAAATTGTGCTTTATAATCTGGACGGTCCGTTTTTCAAAATAACATCTCTATCATCAGATTTAATATAAAGGATTTAATAAAGGGTTAATATTAAATATCACTTCAAATAGCCATATAAACTAATTTTTAACAGAATTAATTCATCACATATACTATAAAATATCTCAAATAATATTTGTAATGGTTCAGATTATTCTTTTTTGCATCTATATTTTCCCGTAATTATTTTTTTGTGTTTTTCTCTTAAAATACATATTTTCCACTCTATATTATGTGTAAAATCGCTATATCTAAAAATGTATAAGTCTGATCAATCTAAAATTTTGCAGGAAAGCTAATAATATAATTATCTTGTTATTGTACGGTCACAATTCTCTGATTATGATCATAAGTGCGTTTATTTCATCATATATCATTTCATACCCTTTATTTGGTACTTCCCATTTAAATAAGTAAAATTTCGAAATTAAACATTTCAATAATACTTCTGTGACTAATTACTCATTCTAGAAATGTAGTGAATGGTTTAGATCTATGAAATAACTTTCGTATAATATAGAATGGATGAGATTAACAGAGAAAATGGTTCGACGCAACTTACCTTCAAAAATTCTTTCTTCTTCCTTGGTTGTCTCCTGCGTGATTTCTCTTCTTCTTGGAATGGCAGAAACCCATCTCACATTTGCGCCTTTTATACTAATCCATCTGCTAAACGGCTGGGATTAATTGCCATCAATTTGAAATGAACGTGCATGGCCCATCAATCCCATCCGTTCTTAGAAACGGATGGACGATGGCTGTTACAATTACAGAGTCTTGAATAAAATCACCGTGAAAGACAAATTCCCCATTCAAAAGACAAATCATGGCGGATGTGTATTGACTACAGAGTCTTGAATAACATCACCGTGACAGACAAATTCCCCATTCTGGTGATAGAGGAGTTGCTCGACGAAATTTCAGGAGCACAAATTTTCTCAAAATTGGATCTCAGGTCCAGGTACACCAAATTTGGATGCATCCCGACGATACTCATAAGACTGCATTTCGCACTCACCAGGGGAAGTACGAGTATCTCATCATGCCATTTAGATTGTCTAACACTCCAGCAACCTTCCAAAGCCTGATGATTAAGGTTTTTGCTCCTTACCTTCGTAAATTCATTCTTGTCTTTTTTGACGACATATTGATCTATAGCCACTCGTGGGCTCAGCATATGGAAATTAGCTTTCCGGTGTCTACTCCAATTTCAGTTATATGCTAACGAGAAGAAATGCGAGTTCGGTAAAGAAAAAATCAGCCACTTGAGTCATATTATATCCGCCAATGGGGTTGAGGCAGACCCAGCTAAACTACAACGTGTTCGGGATTGGCCGATGCCAAAATCAGCAAAGCAGCTGCTCGGATTTTTGGGTCTCCCAGGTTATTACTGGCGGTTTATACGCCTGCGCCACTCACAGCTCTGCTTAAACAAGATGCATTCAATGGTCGTCAGCTGCCCAAGAGGCATTCTCCGGACTGAAATAGGCGCTAAGCCAACCGCTTATCCTGCGACCACCAAACTTTGCCATCCCGTTCACCATCGATTGTGACGCGTCGGGCCTGGGCGTCGAGGGAGAATTAAGTCAGGAAGAGCTCCCAGTGGCTTTCTTTAGTAAAGCCCTGTCTCCATAGAAGCATGGTTAATCAGTTTATGAGCAGGAGCTGAAGGCCATAGTGTTGGCAGTCTGCAAATGGTGGCCGTATTTGTTGGGCCACTGACTTACTATATGGATGGACCACAATAGCATTAAGCACCTGCTAAGCCAGAACATTCTCACTCCGGAACAATAGAAATGGATGCTAAAGCTAATGGGCTACGACTTCGAAATCTAATACCGCCGTGGCAGCTCCAATTCTACAGCCGACGCCTTGTCGAGGCAAATGACAGCAACTGCCATCACTATCTTGTCTCTATCATTTTCAATGCAACAACAAGCGTTGGAAGCCAACAGGACCACGCCGGAATTACTCCCCATTAGGCAGGCGATTGCAGAAGATCTTGACAGCAAGCCGAAGTACATTATCCAGGATGACATTGTCTACTACAAGGGCCGCCTGTCCCAGCTTTATTCGATTACTTCCATGCTTCAGCCATAGGGGGCCATGGGGGCATACTGCGTACATATAAATGCATTCACGAACACTTCCACTGGAAAGGAATGCGCAACACCATTCAATCATTGGTAGCGGCGTGCGATGTCTGTAACGGGGTGAAATATTCAACACAGCGTCTAGCAAGGCTATTACAGCCAATACCATTGCCAGAAAAGATGTGGGCCGAGATCTCCATGGACTTCATGGAAAATCTACCACCCTCGGGAGGGAAATCGTAATACTTGTGATGGTTGACAGGCTCTCAAAGTATGCTCATTTCTCGGCGATGGACCACTAATTCACGGCAGCCGGGGTCACTAAGGTCTTCCTTACCGATGTTATCAAACTCCATGGATTGCCACACTCCATCATCTCCGACAAGGATCCCATCTTCTTGAGACACTTTTGGACCACCCTATTCAAGGAGCAAGGTGTTCATCTCAAGCATTCCACTGCATATCACCTGCAGTCCAACGGGGAACAAAGATTACCAACCGAACACTGGAAACTTATCTCCGGTGCTTCTCTCTACAACAACCCAAAAGATGGGTGGATCTCCTCCTATGTGCAGAATTCTAGTACAATTTTGCCCATCACTCGGCAATCAGCATGTCTTCTTTTCGAGCTTTGTATGGATACGACGCCCCCAGCATTCCGGCATATGAGGCCCACTCTACTAATATTCCGGAGGTGGACGCATGGTTGTCTAACAGAGATCAAACCATTTGCTTACTCCGTGATAATCTAATATAGGCCCGAAACAGAATGAAAAGCATGGCTGATCGTGGGCACCGCGATATTGAATTGCAACAGGGGGACATGGTTTTTCTCAAGCTCCACCCTTTTCACCAAATGTCAGTGTGCTTCCTACTGCCTCGATCTCCGCGTTCTATGCCCGTATAGAATTACGGAGCTGGTGGGGCCGGTGGCTTACCGGCTGGAACTGCCAGCGAACTACCGCATACACCATGTGTTTCACGTTTCCTTACTTAAAAGTTACATCGACGAGCGCTCTGCAGTGACCGAATTATCGGCCACAGATCAAAAGGACGAGCTCACCCTATTACCAGCTGGGGTGGTCGCTAGGAGACAAGTCATGCAAGGATCTTTGCCCGTCAACGAGCTGGCGAGGCCTTCCCGAGTCGGATGACATTTGGGAGAATGAGCAGCAGCTTCGGAACCTCTTTCCATCTCTCGACCAGGAGGAATTCGTCGAATCTTTGCCAGTCGGGGATGATACAATGGGTAGTCGACCGGGAAGACACGTCAGACGGGCCCGACGCTAAGAGCTCGAGCCAAGATCCGTCCGAGAGAGAGAGAGAGAGAGAGAGAGACCGCATCTCTAAACAAGGCCATCGGGCGCACGTGACTGGGAAATCCAGATCTTGACATCTAGACAAGGGGTGGGCTTACAAGGGTGAGTCGGTTGTAACCAAAGGGGTATAAAAGGGGCTCGGTAACACAACAGGGGCAGTCATTTTTGTTGATTCTTGTAACAAAATAGGAATTATTCCCTCCTCAAGTGGGACCTGATTGGTAGCTCGGAGCCAATCAGAATAAGATCTTTGTTGTTTGATATCACGTTATGGTTTGGTTCGTAACACAAATAGACCTCATGCCCACCCTCTTTATCGCTACTTTCATGAAGGAAGATTGCACTTGTCCCATCCATAGATAGAATTTCCAGCTTGCCCTCCTCACCCAAAATCAGTGTCATAGATTTGAAGCTAGCGCAACTCGGCAACAATGATTATTTCCTCACTCTACATTGCAACTCGAGCTATCCAGCTCTGCGCAATCAGCTCCTCGCGAAATACCTTCTCGCCTCAATTTCGAATCATTCTCTAGTTCGACTTTGTAACAAAAATCAGTTAATCACACTGATAGCTATTAAAAATTTTTACTTTCCATAATTATCTTATTTTTTTTATTATTTTCCTCACATTTTCATACCGCTGTCATATTTTCTAATTATTTTTATATAACTACTCATACAACTAACTTGGAAATTTTAATTTTATTCTTTTTTACTTCTTATCATTATCCCTATCATATCACATTATTTTTTTCATTTTTAAATTTTTTATCCAAAAATTTTATCTTTCTCAAAATACACCCTTAGCTGATGCACTTTTTTTGATTAATTAGCTTATTCAGCTTGGCTAGTGTTGTAAAAATCAAACTGGACAGAGCAAACCGTGGAACCGCTAATGATCTGGTCTAGTTGACTTCCGATTTCTAGAAAATGCTGAAAACCATTTTAAAACCGGTTAAACCAGTGGTTCGATTGTGTAAAATGGTTGAACTGTGGTCTGGTTCTTAAAATGCAGGAAATGAGAGCGCAGAGAAGCAAAAAAAAAGGCTTACGCACTCGATTAACTTGTCCCATCACGTCCGCTTCCCTTTCTTCACCAAATACGATTTCTAGAAAATGCTGAAAAACCATTTAAAACCGGTTAAACCAGTGGTTCGATTGTGTAAAATGGTTGAACTGTGGTCTGGTTCTTAAAATGCAGGAAATGAGAGCGCAGAGAAGCAAAAAAAAAGGCTTACGCACTCGATTAACTTGTCCCATCACGTCGGCTTCCCTTTCTTCACCAAATACACAAGCAGCCACTGGCACTAAAAAAGTTTACTTTTATTTGAAAACAAGTCTACTATTGAATCTAACATTTAAAATATAAAATAATATTCTTTAAATTATCTTTCAATCTAACATTTAAAATGTAAAAATAATTTTCTTTAAATTATCTTTTATTATATATATTCTATCTTATGCTTTAAAATATTGTAAGATATATATAGTTATGCAATAGATATATATAGTTATGTAATATTTTCAATAAGAGTGTGTTTGGGAAGTTATAAGATTTTTGGATGAAATTTTTTTTATATAAAAGTTGTTAAATTGAAAGAAAATAATGTAATATGGTAGAGATAATGATGATGAGTAAAAATAATAAAGTTAAAATAGATAAGGTAATTGTGTAAAAATGATTAAAAAGTAGAATAATTGTATATGAAGATATAAAAAAACATAATTATAGAGAATGAAAAGTTTTAACTCAACATCTTTTACTATTTCTCACACACAAATTTTAAAAACTAGGTAATATCTTATAATTAACATTAACGATACTATTTTAAATGGTTGGATTAACCATTGAACAGGTACAGAGTTGAACCACACTGCGCTAGGGGTTTTAATGGACAGAGTTGGACGAAATGTAGCCTAATTCTAATCCCAATCCATTTAAAATATTTCAATCCTAATTCGTTTATTGATTCATTTAAAAAATCTCAACTCTAAACCGTTTACAACCCATTTAATAAACATGTTGACGGGTTGTTAATAAATTGTATACTAGACGACCTAAAGCCTAAAGTTTGGTAGATGATAATCTCATATGAAGAGACAAGACAATACGGTAAAACGGAATTAGGATAGCCATAAGAAAATAAAAATTAGGTGACGGGATGAAGATTTAGTAAGGAAAAATAATCAAAAAGTTTAAATTTATATATATATATATATATATATATATATAATTTTAATAAGTTGAACAAGTTAAATGGATTATATGACTTGAATGGGTGATATGGGTTAAAAGGATGGCTAAATGGTTGCTAGGTTATAAAATTTTCAATTTTAATCTGTTTATTTAATTAAACGGTTGGCCGATTTAGCTAATCATAACTTATTTATTTAAAAGTTTTAATTCAAATATATTTACGAACGGGTTAGACAAAAGTGCTAACGGGTTGAACATGAACATTAACACGGCCCACGACACATGAAAACTGTACGGTTTTGAAAACAATGACCTTGCCTGCACGAAGCTAGTGCTCGAGCAGTTTTTCGAAATACTGTTGCGGTAGAGGCGGGCATGGCAATGCGGAAGAAGACCAAGTGCACCATCTGCTCCCTGACTTCAATAGAACCACCAGCAGCAACGACGCAGGCGCCGTGTAAGCGCATGCCATCCTGAAGGAAGAGAAATGGAAACCCCTCTCACCGTGTAACTGCCCAGCTCTTTAGCCGCTCGACGTGGGCGCGAGTGAGAATGATGTAGGTGGCGCACGCTGCTTGCGGCCTGGTCATCGCTTCCACTGACCTCAGGTATTCCGAAATTTCACCTCCTCCATCTCGCAGAAGCAGTTGTCAGTAATCCAAACGAAACCGCTTGTGTAAGTCCTCTAGAAGACGGAGCCGATCCATGTTTCCTAAACTGACGGTGAGCTGCAGTGCGAGGACCGGTGAATAGATGCGAGTCATCAATAAGCTGGGGTGGGATGCCTTGAACTTGGGAGTCTGCTACCTCACGAGGGTTTTAACCAACGACATGATTGAAGCCTGAGTCACACTTAGGAATTGTGATCTGCAAATAATCCACGTCAGTGAAGCGGATCTCATATCAGCTAATTCCCATGTTGTGACTAGTGGCTGAGATTTTGGGATGGTTGGTAGAAGATTTGATGGGCTAGAGAGAGCGAGTGCTCGAGTTTGCGGAGGAAATCGGTGGTGGCTATGGCACTGGCGCTGGGGAAGCGATAGGAAAGGATTCTTTTTTTTTTTGAAATTTTTTTCTGAAAATGACAGGAAAGGATTCTTTAAGTGGGAGGAAGAAGGGAACTGCAGTGGCCACACGAGATCGAAGAAAGTGGAAGAGCAGCTAGGAACTGGGTTTGGAGAGGGCACGATCCAGCACTGTTCCAGCTCTTTGACTGCCATTGGACCACTGGACGGGAGACTATAGAGGATTTGCTAGTATGGGTGTTAATGGTCATGGTCAACCCGTTAACCCGCTTGTTCAACCCGTTAATAAATGGGTTTGGGTTGAGATTTTTGAATAAATGGATTATAATCTGCCAACCCGTTCAACCATTTAATTAAATAAACGGATTAGGGTTGAGGTTTCGCAACCCGTCCAACCCGTCCAACCCGTTTATTTAACTCGTCCAACCCGTTCAACCCGTATAATTCATTTAATATAATATATTATAGTATATATATAATATTTATAACAGGAATTGTCATTAAAGAGATGATTTGAGATTGGATTTGATGTTTTCAAGCCAAAATAAATTAAATTCAGGTATGTTAGCTTCAAATTATTTAATTTATTTAAATTTACAGACTTTATTGAAGATTTTTAGCATTAAAATTAGTAACAAACACAACCCGTTAACAACCCGTTAGCCCGTTTATTAAATGGGTTGTAAATGGGTTAGGGTTGAAGTTTTTTAAATGGGTTAATAAACGGATTAGGGTTGAGATATATTAAATGGGTTAGGATTAGGATTAGGCTCCAACCCGTTCAACCCGATCCGTTAACACCCCTAATTGCTAGGCCGCTGGCCCACTAGTATCACTGCTATTGGTCCATTGGAGAGGAGACTATATAGGATTACTAGGCCGCTGGCCCACTAGTACGTCTTCTTTCTAAGTTTAGAAGGATTCAATAAGCTTAAATGATGTGAGAAAAGAGATGAAGATGTAAAAATTTATGTTGAAAAGAAAAAGTTTTTATTGTAAATATAAAGAATTCCAATGAAAATTTAAAAAATTTATCTTGAGAAGAAAGATATATATTTCATTCTAGTATCTTGAATCCTTTAAAACACCCTTGAGTATGAAACTCTATGGACAAAGTACTAACATTTCTCTTCCATACAACCATTTTACCATTTTATCTTGCATACTTAAGTTCGTCATGTTACAATAATATTAACTACATACACAAGGATAGTTAGAGACATCTTGTCTAATAATCACCTATTTATCATACACCAAGTGACTGTTTTGATTTCTTTTCCCTTTAAATCTTTCTATCATCCATGGGAGTGACATCTAGGAGTATAAATGATTGCTTTAATTCTAATACTAAACATTAAAAATGTTGAAAATTTTTGTATATTGCATTTATTTTCAAATTTTAATAGTTTCATATTCACCCAAATCCCAATGTTAAATATCATAAATATATAAGTTGTCCTTTAAAGTATTTTTAGCATCGTAAATATATATTAATTCATATTTTATACCATTCAATAAAAATTTTGAAAATAAAAAATAATTTATATATCATTCCAGCAAGCATTCACAATAATAAAATGCTTGGCATTTAGAAAATAGTGAAAATAGAATAAAATGAGGGTAAAATAAGAGACATTAAATGCATTAACCACCTATCTTACTTTTTTCTATTTTGTTCATATATTTTAATCCTTTTATTCACAACTAATATATCTATTACCACTTTACTTGTGTAATATAATATTACTCTCTCATTTTTTAAAAATTTATAGGTGATTTGCAAAAACACTCACCTAGTTCGAATATAATTGCAAATATACTTATATAATTTTAAAAATTACAAATTATCCCCACACAGTTTGCCTATAATCGTAAATATACCCACATAGTTTACAAACCTTTGCAAATATACATTCATGATGTGATGATACAGTAACAATGTTATAATAATAACATGGGTGTATTTGCGATTATGGTCAAACTATATTCGGTAATTTATAATTTTTAAAATTACATAAGTATATTTGAAATTATGATCAAACTATGTATATATATTTGCAAATTATCCAAAATTTATTTTATTCCATTTTCACTAATTAACAATTCCCAAATGCTCCCTAAATGATTTTCTTTATTGTACTTTTCAACAAGTGCTATTCAACTTTTCAACGTCGCCCACACCGTGGGTTACTTTCAACGCCCATCCTTTAGCTACCTGACATGGATACATTTTAATTACTCACGCACAAGGAAAGTGTGGCCCAACGTATGCACAATTTGGTAATCACGAGAAGAGCGAGAACATAAATAATAACATATCGTTAAAAAGTTAAGAGAGGTATGATATTATAAAACTAAAGTAAAAAAAAATTAGGTACTATTCAGTAATATGGGTATGGATTACAGAGGAGAGTGATGAAGTGAGAACAATAATATTTTTTAAAAGTGTGCAAGTAACATGATATAATAGAAATAAAGCGGTAATAAATAAGGTATTTGTATGATAAAATAGTTACGATAGTTAAATAATTAAAACGTAAAATTATTTTTTTGAAAATATGTGAAAAGAGGTGAAAAATCTATTTTCACACTCACACGTGTAAGCAAGCAACGTTTAAATAAAATAGTTGTGTGAAGAAATAGTTAAAATATAAGAATAAAAATAAAAAATTAATTAGTCTATGTATCAATTTTTGAAAAACGTGTCGTGAGTGAAAAAGTGTGTTTCACAAATGTGTTTGTTACCAAATGATGCCATAGTATTGCCGTTAGGGAGTTGCCTTTGTACTAACATTAGGTGGGTTATGTCCCACATACTGGTGTTTTAATTTCTCCTGTTGTGTAGAGGTAGTTTTTACAATCTCTCCTCATGTTGGGTATATTTTACAGATTTCTCTTTGGTTTAGAGATATTTACAGATCTCTTACTGTGGGGGTGTACAGAGAAAAATTCTCTTCATTGTCTAAGGATTGTGAATGTGTCTAACAGTAATATTAGTTGTCATGATATAAAAATACTAATTAAAAAAATTATTTCCTACATTATATAAATCACTGTAGCATGACCTATCACGTACGTCCATTAACAAAAAGGTTTTCCGGGTCACTGATTATTTCCGGCGCCAAATTGACAGTTTACATAAGCCAATGTATCGTACGAACCGTCCCCGGCGAGCGTTGTGAAAAATGAATGCCCACTGCATCTGCGACACGCTGTAGCCACCATGTTGCCTCCACGTCTCACCCGCCTGACACTTCCGTACCTAAGTGCATTGGCAGGCATCCTATGTGGCCCGTCTTTATGTGCACACTGTTTCTTTGGTACGCTATGCACACTCTTTCAAAAGCATCCGCCGAATTTCCCGAGACCATATCCATCCACGTGGCGGCCATTCATTGTTCCAGCATGACAAGCAAATCTCATCTCAAAATGATCCCACCCTTTCAATGCCTGAAACGGAAACCAAAAGGATAAGGCGATTTTCTTTACCGTCCAAACATTAAATCACGACCGTCCATTTCCATCACAAATCCTCTTTCCAAGCCCTGCAACCCGTCTCCTTCCCTCCTATGATAAATAAGGATTAAAAAAGATTTATTATTATTTTTTCTGAAAATGGCTGCTCTCCAGCAATCTCCCGTCGTCTTCCATGCCAAAACGCCGCCGTCCGCTCGCCTCCGCATCAAATGCCTCGCCCAAACTCCGCTCCGGACATCGTTTCACGGCAAGAAGCTCACCAGCTGCAAACTCGCCGAGAAATTGGCTGGAAAGGTCACACTCCCTGCCCGCCGCGGCGGCGTGAAGATGACGGAGACTGTGGCGCAGAGCTACGCCCGCGCTCTCGCCGACGTGGCGAAAGCCAACGGCACCCTCGATGCGACGAGCGCGGACGCCGAAAAGTTAGAAACGATCTTCTCCGACCCCCCTGTCTACGGCTTCTTTGTGAATCCGGTCGTCGATTTGGAGAAGAAGCAGGCGACGATTGACGAGATCATCAAGCAGTCGAACCTGCAGCCGCATGTGGTGAATTTCCTGAAAATCGTGTTGGATTCGAATCGGATCGATCTGATAAATGAGATCGTGAAAGAATTCGAGCTGATTTACAACGAGCTGACGAACACGGAGATGGCGCTGGTGACGTCCGTCGTGAAACTGGAATCTCAGAACCTCGCACAGATCGCGCAGACCGTCCAGAAGTTGACGGGAGCGAAGAACGTGAGGATCAAGACGCAGATTGATCCGTCGCTGGTGGCGGGGTTCACGATCCGCTACGGCAGCTCGTTCTCGAAGCTGATCGACATGAGCGTGAAGAAGCAGCTGGACGAGCTCTCCTACAACTTCGATATGAGCGAAGTGGTTGGATCTCTTGTTGATTGAGCAAGAGGAATTAGGGCCGTGTCGGAATGGACCGGTGAGTGTTTGTTCGTTTGTCTCTATGAAAGTCTTCCCCCAGTCTCCGTCGAAGACACCAGACTTGCATTTCGTTCTTTGGGCAACGACAAGGGTATAAATGATGTTATTTTTAGTTTAAAATCTGTTGATTTCGGTCAGATTAGATTTTTTTCAGTCTATTCACCGGCGAAGATTGCATTGATCGGCGGGCCATTTAAACCAAATTCGTACGTTTTGGGAGCGGATCTAATTGCAGCACATTTGATCGAAGGCCAAAATGTAAAGGAAACGGAATTTAATCTTATCCGATGGATATGTATATTTGCCAGTTTGTATTGCTATCTTGCTAGTGACATGGACGCGAGTTTGAGAGAAAGTTGGGCAGTCTTGGTTCGATTTTTGGATCAGGATGTCATTGCCCCCAACATTGAGTAAATATTGTTTCGTTAATTACAACATAAAAACTATAATTAGTGAGAAGAACAAATGAGGTTTGCGCTAGGAATTATTTGATGAATCACACCTCAAACAGCGGAACCAAGGCATTTTTTGCCATAACAAGTGCTAACACAAAAAGCTTGACGAACTGCATGCTTCTTTTATTGGGCGCCATCCCTGCTGGTTGAGGACGTGGGCAGTCATAAGGGTGAGCGTGAACGCTGGCATGTTGGGAGCACTGTGTCTCCTCATAAATAAGATGATAGCAGTGTATTTTCACAAAAAATAGATAGGAACAATGTGTTTCTTCCGAAAATTTGTAAGAATATCTTCGGATTCGAACGTAATAGAATTTTTTTTTTTTTTTTTTTTTTTTTTGTTTACAATGAATGTGATAGAAATTGAGTCGGTGGTAAATACATACATTAAAAAACAACACACTTTCTTGTCGGGAAAAAAAAAAAAAAACACACTTTTTTTTTTAACACTATTTTTCTGATTTTCAATGTAACATCTTATTTTTCAATACGCAATATTAATCTATCCTTGTACTGTCTACTGGTCTAAAACAAATTCCATGAGATACTTTTAAAGATATTTTCATTTATGCGTCCCTCATTATGCCCAGTCGCAGCTCCATCTGCATAAATTCAGGATATGGAGGAGGGCAGTTTTGAAATTGCCATGACGGAACAGTTCCCCTTGGTATATTTGTACACCTGGCCTTCTTGTGTGGAAACCAAGGTGTAAATAAAGCAGGGGAACTGTTACAAAATCCAAACTGCCTAATCCTATGTACTATATAAGTAATTGACTGCACTTTGTGCATCGATCAGCTATCTGAACGGCTATTAACGACTGCTGACTGATTAGAGAAAAGGTGACTGATTAGAGAAAAGGTAAGGGGCAATTGCATTAGTACAAGGGTTCCTTTGGTAAGAGGTAAAACAAAATGGAAAAGAATTTGTAAAAATAATTTTTGAAGAAGTGATATTATAATACGATATGAAAAGGATAACAATAAAGAGCAAGGAGAATAAATATAAAATAGGTATTGTAATTGTATGAAAAATATGAAAAATAATTTAATTAGGAGATAATAAGAAAAAAGTAGGACATATAAGTAAGTAATTAAGGTATCAAATTATATTAAAGAGTGTAAAATAAAGCGTGGAAACTTTTCCCTTTCCTAATTGTCAAATGGACGCTAAATGCAAATAACATAGGAAGTAGTAAACAATTTTGTAAATATTATGCAGCCTTTGGTACAACCGCGAAAGTTCCATTACTTTAAAAAACTGTAAAGAGACGACTCTATGTGAGCGTGTAATTAAATGAAAAAGGCAGCTCGAATGTATAGAATATTGGATTTACTTTTAGCTTTTTAACTTGGTGCAGTGCACATTTCACACCGGTCAGCGCTACGATAGATATTATTAGAATAAATAAAGATTAAAATATTAAAATAAAAATAATAGCAAAATATAAATAAAAAAAAAAGTCGCCACTAATTTTTTGGGAAGATAAGAACTTAAATATTGTATTGATGGATAAAGTACAGGTTTATATAAACAGAGACTGGATTACAGACAAATTATATACTATGACATAATAAAATAAAGAGGGCATCTTTTAAAGGCTAGACTAGAACCGTGATTACAAACGCTTTGGGTATTTTTGGGATAAAAGAGAGAGAGATAGTGGCAATAGGTGAAAAGGTAGGCAAAGATAAAAATGAAAGAAAAGAGGGGCTGAGCAAAAATGGAGACCAAGCGCCAGCGTCCTCCTCTTGCTCTCATGAGCTTATTGTCTTTTTCAGTAGTTCTGGAGTCCTCTATTTATAAAAGAGAGAGAGATAGTGGCAATAGGTGAAAAGGTAGGCAAAGATAAAAATGAAAGAAAAGAGGGGCTGAGCAAAAATGGAGACCAAGCGCCAGCGTCCTCCTCTTGCTCTCATGAGCTTATTGTCTTTTTCAGTAGTTCTGGAGTCCTCTATTTATAGTCTTGGAATTTTCTAAATAAAATAACGTTCACGCGTTTTATGCCCGTTTTTGCCGTTTCATTGTTTTCTATTTAATGCTGATACGTTTTCAGCCGTTTACATTTTTTATTTAAAATTTTATTTAAAACGTTACATGGCACAACTATATATATGGGTACCAGCCTTCTCATTTGATAATCATCACTTGCAAGAACCTAACTTGCATCCTCTTTGCATTCCCTTATTCTCTTGATCTCTTGAGTTCTCCAACGAAGTCTTGTGAATTTTCTCTTTATTCTCAAATTCCATTCTAAGTCTGCTATTTAGTTATCAAGTGTTTGGAATCTAGAAGGGAAGTTGTTTCCATTCTAGATTGGGTACTCTCTTTGTATCATGGGGGCAAATTGTTATAACTCTAAATAGCTGTGAGGGTGCAAATATTGACTTAAGGAAAGTGACGATTGTAACACGCCCGGAAGAGTAACATATTTTGATTTGTATAATTTCCATTTTCCTTAAATTTTTACTTCTCTAATTCAAAGTTTGTGCCCCAACATGGCAGCCATGGCTTTTCCTTCGTGAAGAGAGAGAGTACGATTTGGAGAAGATGATTTATGGTGTTCTGTTGCAGCACAGAGAATCATGCACCTCGTTTTTAATGATTTGGACCGTCCAATCTCATAAGATGTTGTTGTAATGGGCCCAGATGGTGTAGATTTGAATCTAACGACATATTATTATGCAAAATTTGATCCAAACTTGCAAACCATCCATCTGGTTCCAATAGGCTTAAAATGTTTTAGTTCTTTCAAAAATGGGGTGTCTACACCTGGCTCATTATTTCGTTGTGCATTTCGAGCAGCACGAACCACACTTCTCTGACCATCAAATATCAAGTTAGCTGGATTCGAACTACGAACCCATCCAATTAATTATAAAGGAACCACCAGCTCGTCTCTGCTGCTCATCTGAAATTCTGAATTGAGTCGAGTCCTTCTCAGAATTAAGACTTTCTTTCAGTCTGGCTTCAGAAAATTAAAGATGCATGCATGCCACGATCGATCCGATCCGACCGAGCTCTTCCACACCTCAGGAAGACACGTGCAAAGGCAGCATTCAAAACAAAGGCACAGGTGAAGCTTTCTAGCCTTGCATTGCATGCCATCTCCATGCATGCTTAGACAACTTCATTAAAGTCCAAAGCTCAGCTTTCACGTTCATGTCTGCACGGCCTTTCAATCCCCCCAACTCATCTACCTCCTCCGAAACTAAATGTTCAGGCCCGTAACCGTGACTCTCTCTCTCTCTCGCCCTTACTTTGCCTGGATCACGCTTCAAGTCATGTGACCCATCCACGGGTACACGCCGTGGATCATGTGACATGCACACCACAGTCCAAACCTTCATTTATTATCTCTCTTCCAAACCTCAAATCTATATACACGCACATTCATTCTCAGCTTGCTCCTTTCAATGCATATACACCTTGTCCACGTCCTTCCATCCCTATTCCTTACCTATATATCATTCCCAACACTTCGGAATTAGTTATCATGGAGTTGAAAAAGTACTTCATTTCTTTGACGGTCCACATGGTCCTTTTCTTTTCCTTTCTCAGCGTCCGTGACGCTCTCCGGTCTACACCTGCTGGTGAATGTTTTTCCCCCCTTCACCAGTTAAGTTTATCTAACCGTATCTAGTTTCTTGTGCATTCTTCTAATTACGTTTCCATACTTTTTTGTTATTTTGTAGATAATCACAAGGGTTTGAGCGACAACCTTGACTTGAATTTACACAGCAATAAGGTTCGTTTACTTGAAATTGGATTATTATCTTATTAGCCGAGCTAATATAATCTTACATCGGCTAAAATGGTGTATTTTTTAAAAGGCCTTTTAGATTTTTATAGAAATATTTTCCCGAGTATAATAACTTTACCATTTTTGAACTTATGTACATATATTTTTTATTTTAAAAATCAACATTTTGGGGATAAATGTTGATTTTAAAATTTTAAAATATATGCACATATATCAAAAATTTTGTAAAACATAATATATTTTTTTGATGAATATAAAACTTAATATATAAGTTAAAGATAATTGCAAATCTAGGAATAGTTCAGTTGACTAAAGTTTGGGTCTCTGCAAGGTTCGACTCCTGATAAGAAGTGTCTTTAAAAAATACACTTTTTAACCTAGATTAACATAATGGGCAGCTGTATTTTTTTTATAAAAAAAAAAAATTGTATTTCTGGACGTTGGTGGTGTGTAGGAGTGGGCGAATGAAGAGGAGGCCGGAACGGAGATCTTCCCGACTGGATCGAGCTTGCCAGACTGCTCCCATGCGTGCGGCCCGTGCTTCCCGTGCAAGCGCGTGATGGTCGGCTATCAATGCGCTGTCGCCGAGTCCTGCCCCGTCGTCTACCGTTGCATGTGTAAGGGAAGATATTACCATGTGCCTTTCAACTGAGATATTCCATCACATCCATTCCTTCCTTTGGAGGGGCCACCTTTTGGGTTTTCTGTGTTGATCAAGGGCTGTGATTGTCGCCCGTCTTTTCTCTATTTTTTTTCCTTTTTTGTTTTGTTCTGAGTTTTTGTTTTCTGGGACCTGTAGACTAACGAAAAGTAAACGAACTTCTGTGCCAATGGATGATTTTGTCAATGCCCGCAAAAGCTTTCACTGGGTATTTTGATGCGCGCGAATCCGGGTTTCAATGTTTTCATTTGCGCGACGCATTTCACGCAGTATTCGTCTCGACGGAAGTTACGGTGATTTTTTCAAAACTAACCCTTTATATTTCGAAAATAGCATATTTGCCCCAAGCGTTAAAATGGCAAAACTAAATCTAAATTTTGCCTCTTTGCCAATCCAATGCTAACAACGTTAAAAAAAATTTGATCGTGCTACAACGTTAAATTCAGTTGGTAAAAAATAGAAATTGATCAAATTGGCCTTGATAAAAATTGAATTATGAAAATCTGGAAGTCCTTGTCCTTCCCTTAGTCTTTGTTATCCAATAGGTGTGCAATTTGGATAAGGTACTCATCAAACCCACTGGATATCCTAAAATAAGTATAGCAGAATTTTATTTTTATACAATAGGATATATTCTAGGTAAAAAGAGATACTCGGTTCGATTAGGGTTGGGTAGATTCCAAAGTCAAGGTATCCGGAACCGAGGCAAATTACTGATATATGTTTAATATATATTTTAAAAAATATCTTTTATAGTGAAAAATATAAATATATTCTTTAAATATGTAAAAATGTGTTTAATTTATTTATCATTTAGTAAATTTAATAAATGTATTTCAAAACTAATGTTATTATCATCTTGATTATACATTTTTAAATGAGACTTATAATAAATTTATAGTTTTTAAATATAATATAAAAACTATTTTAAAAACTAATTTGAAATCAAAATTGAAACCGATCCAACCTTAACCGATCAGACTTAAAATAAGGTAAGATAGGAGTTTTTGACAATAGAGTAAAGGTGGGATTGACCGTGAAACGAACCTATCCAACTCAAGTTTCATCTCAAGTTTCATCTCTATTATTCGATGATCTTTAGGTGTGTCCTAAATTGCAACCATGATCTTTAGGCACACACTAACTTGTCAAGTAATCAAAATTAACACATTGAATGTGTGGGTCATCAGACATGTGTAGAGTTTTAGTGCACCATGGTTTTTTTTATCATGTCACTTACTTAGGATGATCAAACACCTAACAAATATGTACTCCGAGGGTAGGATAATGAGGTCACTGTATCTAATTAATATTTGAACCCTGAATCTCTCGTTCATACTACTTTACACACTCATGTTAGCTACATGAGCTTCCTAGTGATGACTAAGTGCACCATACTTGAATACACTATCTTTTTCAAATGAAATCCATGGTTATCAACTTGTGCTTCGCCAATTAAATGCATACAACATCTTTATCTTACAATTTTGACCATGATCCAATTGATGTGACACCGATTTGTAATTTCAATGAATTAAATCATAGCAGTAGAAGCCATTGAGGCAATGCCTCAGTGGTCAGAGTTGTTGCCAATGTACATTGATGACTTTGTTTTGATGTTGAGCATCTGCATTCTTGCATGGGGAGTTTGTGATGGTGTATGTTTTCCTCGAATTTCTATGGAAGCGTTAACCAAGTGAGTTTTTAAGAAACATTGCCAGAAAAATTGGATTATTAGTTAGATTTTTGTAAGAATGGTGATAGAAAATTGTAAAAATATCTTAAACTCTGATTGTATTACCAAGTTGAGATGATGCAACATATGAAATCAAAAAAAAATCGTAGCAAGAGAAAACCCATAGATTGCTACTAATAGTGTTGTCCCCTTCGAAGTCGATGACTCTTCAAATTTGCAAAATTCATTATCCAAAGATATATACATATATAATTAACACATTCTATAAAAATTTTAAATGTTCATTGATTTTAAAAGCTTAAATAGTTATAATTGATAAACATTGTTATTAATTTAGCTAAATATATAACTTTAATAAAAAGGTCAATGGGGTTCAAACCTAGATTGAGGCATTAGCTTTTATCTAAACAAAAAAATTTCGAAAATCAATGAAAATGTGATTAATAAATAAGGATTCCTAATGTCAGACATCAGTGTTATTTAAAAGAAGTCAGCAATTACATAGACACTTAGCATATGTTTGGCAAAGAAAAATAAAACTTTTTCATACAACTATCCTACTCTCCTGTATTTTTCGCTTTTTTCCGTACAACTAAAAAAGAACTTATTTATTTTAATTTCATTCACTTTACTCCTAATCATTACCTCTATTAAATCAAATCATTACCCTAGCTATTTAGTTCAAAAAATTCTCCACTAATCTTTCTTCACTTCTTTTTCATCTACCAAAAGTGATTTTATATGGGATGAGAATAAGATGTCATATTTCCCAATGCACATTTAATCATTTTCAATACACTTTTACTTATTTCCAATGCAATTGTACTCATTCCTAACACATATGTACTCATTCCCAATGCATTATCCTCGTCTCATCTCATCTCTAAACTGCCTCTTGTCAAAATAAGCATGATTCAGCGAAAAACCACTAGGCCAAATGGAGCCTAAAATACCTTCGGAAGGCCTGCGGAGAGCTAATTAAGATGATTGTATGGCGTTAAAAACAATTTGACCAAACAAAGAGGTGCTTTGTGCGAATAATCCAAAAGCAGATACCCACTTCCACGAATCGCCAAGAGCAAGACGTGCCAATGGCGTCCGAGTGCTGTTGTCGTTTGCAACCGGTTTTGAGTATTTTTCTCCATCTTTGCCCACGTTAGCATCTTTTCATCCCACGATCAAGCCAGCCACCATGTGCCAAACGGGTAACGTTCGATTCCTAAAATAAATTTCATTTTACGCGACAATAATCTCGAGTATGGGATCGAAACCGTAACCGAAGAAAAATGGCATTGTAGGATTAAAAACGTCCACATCGTTGAATTTGAAATTATTGCTCTTTTCTGGCCACGTCGTTAACTCGAGATGACGATGCTGACAGATTGTGGCCTGATTCAACTTAAAAGTTGAAGTCCAATATATTATGGAATATAATGGCTTTTCTTAGATGATTGATTCTTTTACTAGTTGGTTGGATCATGATGAGAAGTATTCTATTTAAGTACAGAGAAGTCTGGTTTATCAAAAAAAAAAAAGTACAGAGAAGTTTGGGTCTCTCACGTACACATAATTATACTTTTTGGTTGTCCATCGTTTGTTAGTATTATGGGAAGAAGTGTTGAGAATTAAAATTTTGCACTTAATGTTTTTAAAACTACGGAAATCTATAGTGACAAATATACTTTTGTATTATATAATACGTTGCGATTTTGGGTATAATAAATTTTTTCTATAATTTTTTACGAAAATTTTGCAATAAACATATACATGTAGAATTTATATTTTATTGCATATAATTGATAATTTGTGCTAACAAGTTGTACCAGTGCATATTTAAATTTGCCTTTTTGAATGGGTAAATAGATTTTATGGAAAATAATTGAAGCTTATTTTTTGTTCTATTACCGATGCATGCTCCGTTTACATTTAATATGCTTGCCATGCTTTTTTTAGAATATATATATATTCATGATCATGATGTATATATTGAGCATATTTCAATTTCGTTAGCATGCTTTATCGAATTTGAGAATTTACATTCTCATGCCTTTAACCATGCATATCCATGTGTTGACATGGTATCTAATGGGTATAAATCATGCTATAGAATGAATAATAGCATGATTAAAAAATGAACTAGCATGCTTGAAGAATAATTGAATATGGTGCTTTGTTATATGGCCCATCCAGTTTTGGTCCACAAGAGTGAAGCTTCACGGCAGCAGCCCGCTTGAAGCAAATGCCTTCAGCAAGCCTTAACAACAACAACCCACCAGAAAATGGGCTCATCCAGTTGCAGCCCACTGGAGCAAAGCTCCAGCAGCCCACCAGACTTCTCTCCTCTCCAACAAGCTTACAAAAGCAAGGCTCTAGCACAGCTTTCAGCAACCCGGCCAAGCAGCAACATGAGTTATGATAGCTCTTTTCCAGCCAAGCAAAAATATGACAAATACATGTTTTTTCCAACTACACAAGGGACTGGCAGCAACATGCCATTATCCAGAACATGTGGAGAAGCTCCCACGTTTCAGTAGTAGGAGCTCTCCTCTATAAATAAAGGACCATTCAAATAGCAAAGACACAAGAGATATCCCAAGTGGAGAGTAGGGGTGCAACTCGGGCTAATGAAACTCAGGTTCATCTTGACCATAACCCTAACCCTATTTATAAAATATCAACCCTAACCTCCCTAACCCTATTTTCGAAAATCGGGTTCGGGTTGAGTTTTGGGTTGGAATTTATGTTAATGAATTTACATTTTATTTAAAAGTAATAAGTTTAGAATTTCATATGAATAAATAATAATAACAAATTATGTAGGTAAACATAATAATATATAATCAAACTACATATTTTTTTAAAAATAGTAATATAAAGAATATTTATAGAAAAAATTTAACATCAAAACTAAGATAATTGAAAGAATTAATAAGTGTAAAAGTGAATGATAGAAATAAAAGATAAATATAAATGAAATAATATAGTTTATTTACAATAAAATTACAATATGCCAAATATATATTCAAATATAGATATAATAACATAAAATATAAATAATATAAAGAAATATTGTTTAAATAGTATGTATATAATATATTTTATAATAAATATAAAATGAGAAATTGGGCTCGGGTTCTTTAGGTTCGGGTTCACTTGACCCTAACCTTATCATCTTTACAAATTAGGTTCCTCGGATTTGGGTTTTTCGGACTCGGGTTATGAAATGTCAAGTTTCAATACTGCTCAAAATCGGGTTCGGCGAATTAGGTTCGAGCTCAACTCGGCACAAGTTGCACACCTAGTGGAGAGGGAGATTATGCAAAAATCATAACTTTTACACTTCATCTTCTTACCTTCACCTTCAGCCTCCTCGCCCTCCTCTTTCAACCTTCTTCTAGCCCCACAGTCTTGTAAATAGGTTTTCTTTTTTATTTTCACTCCCATGTCCATGTAGCTGCTCTGGATTAAGTAGATTATTGCTATGACTGTTCGATCTAGAAACCGGAATACATACTCTGTAAGATTAGTACCTTTTATTCAATGAAAAGGGATCTGATCTTCCCTTAAATATCAGTGGTGACTCCATCCAGTTTTGCAAGTTTCTCAGCCGTTATGGTCGTATATACATGTTGCGATTTGTTTGATCTATTACTAACATTTTCGGTGTTCTGAAGTTACAGCTGGTATCGTTCATGTCATTCAACTACTTCCAGTAAAATGCATAGCTATTATGGTAAAGAATCCATAGGGAAATGACAACACTTTAATATTATTTAAAGACCATTTTACTAAGAGATCATATTGCCTAAGAATACAGAATTCCAAAGCACATATTACTGCTCGAGATGCTTAAGATCTCCAAATCCGAGCCATTCTGTGCAAACGTTTTATTTTCAAAGGAATATACTAACAACTTTTTTGTTTAATGAGAGCTACGGGTCCAAGTTCAGGTTTTACAAGGCTAGAGAAACGTTCTAACCCATCGTAGCATTCGTGTGGGGTGTTACACCATGCTTGCAAACTGAAAATTATAAGCCTTGCTTGGTCATATAATTTTCGAATAGCATGATTTTGATTCCATACTGGTCTTTTGGATTTTGTGCAAGAACATATTATACTGTGCAAAATTGTGATGTAAAAAAGTCATGCCGATTACATGCCAATTTTGAACAATTTCATCTTGATTTTGTGAGCATGTTTGAAAATTTGTAAAATTATGAATTTAGTACTCGATTTGCTCATAAGTCATAATGCCTTCTCTCTGTTTTTTTGTTTTTTTGTTTTTTTTTTTTGATTTCATATATATTACATCATGCTGCTTTCTTTTTGTCTGGAAGGGAGGTGTGCTTTTATTTTGTCTGTCATGCCCGCGGGCCCCAGTACTGTGTTATTCCTTTCAATGAGCGGACCTGGGCCACGTAATCCAGCTACCTCGTCACGCCCGGCCGCAAAGTCTCTTTGGTTCATTTTATTTCTGCTGGGAGGAGGAGCGTTGAACAGCTGCAGTGCCGGCAAGGAAGGTCGAACGATCCGATCGGCCCAGACAGCAATGTCCCGTAAGTTCCCCGCTCCAAGCTTCGGTCGCGTCTGTCAAGGTTTTCCTTTGCTAATTGCTCGTTTTTTCAACTTCAATTAGCCTTTATTTTCCTTTGAAAATAAAAATCGCCTTTATTTGCGCTCTCCCATCCAACCTTTCTCAATCGTCAGCTTTATCGTGGGCTTCTTCTGTCTCTTGTAGTTGCTTACGGAATTTAGGAAAATTACAAACAAAAAAAAAAAAAAAAAAGCCATTGGTTTATGTATCCCTCCATCCAATCATTTCAACTGTTGGCGTGTGCATGACATTGGTCATGAGACCATGATTATAAAGCTTCGGTCAAAATATCCGTCTTAGGAAATTAGAAACAAATTAAAATTCATGCAATTGCAGAAAGAAGATACCAGAACAAAGATAATCTTATAACCATCCAATCCTTTTCAAGAGATTTTTATCGCTAATAATAGTCAATTACATAGGTAAGGTGTAGAAAACAGCCATGAAAATAAAGCATACTTTTTATTTGTCCCTTATTTATTATGAAATATATTAGTTATAATAATTATATTTTTTCCATACTATCATTTCCGTTCTTTTTACTCTTATTTCTTTTACGATTGACATCATCTCAACGTCAATGATATGATCCGTCAAAAAAGAAAAAATGTTAATGATATGGTGAATATTCCCTTTGGCATACCTTTTTCCCCTCCTGTTAATGAAGGATTTTGGTCGCTGTAGTTTTGCTGATGAGGAGCACTACTGCTGTGCTCTTATTGCTACTCTCGCTAAGCAATTCCTGCCTGTCCGCCCTAAGAGGCGCGGGGACACGCAGGCGTGAAGTGATTGTAGCAAAACAGGGCGCGGTTGCAACAGACCATGGTCGTTGTTCCGGAATTGGGAGGAACGTTCTTCGCGAAGGAGGCCATGCCGTCGATGCAGCTGTCGCGGCGGCTTTTTGCTTGGGCGTCGTCAGTCCAGCGTCCAGCGGCATTGGAGGTGGCGCCTTCATGCTCGTCAGAGCTGCAACCGGAAGCGCTGTGGCCTATGATATGAGAGAAACGGCTCCACTGCACGCCTCTGAGGTAGCCGCTTACATAACCCAGATCGTGTCGTTTGGTCTGTGCATAACTCCTACAAAAATTAGTTTCTGCTTTGGTGAATTTCAATTTTCCAGAACATGTACGCCAACAATTCGGCCTCTAAAGCAAGCGGACCACTCTCAGTAGCAGTTCCAGCTGAGATCGCTGGTCTTCACAGAGCGTGGAAACAGCATGGGCGGCTTCCCTGGCGGAGGCTGGTCATGCCAGCAGCAAATCTTGCCCTGAGAGGATTTAGGATCTCTCCTTACCTGCATTTCCAGATGGTCAGCACAGAGGCAGGAATTGTTGCAGATGGAGGACTGAAACAGATATTCACGTCGAATGGGACCCTTTTGAAGAAAGGCGACATCTGTAGCAATAAGCAGCTGGGCTTGACGCTTCGACAGATTGCAATGCATGGGCCAGAAGCATTCTACAATGGCTCGATTGGAGCGAAGTTGGTGAGAGATGTTCGAAAGGCTGGTGGAGTGCTGTCGATGAAAGACTTGAAAACATATCGAGTGGAGGTGAAAGAGCCAATCTCTGCCGTAATGATGGGGCTCGAGATAATCGGGATGCCTCCGCCTTCATCAGGTGGCCCTGGAATGATCCTTGTAAGAACCTCATAATCCTTCTTTCATCTTAGTATCTATGAGCAATTGTAATTAGCAATTTCTTCGACACAATGTTTTGATGCTACTCAATCCAATTCTATTGAGCATCCAAGAGCGAGGAGCTATATGTCTCTTCATTTCTTATTGCAGGTGCTTAATATTCTCTCCAAATATGGATTCCCTTCTGGTGTTTCCGGCTCCCTGGGGCTTCATCGAGAAATTGAGGCACTGAAACACATGTTTGCTGTTAGGATGAATCTGGGTGATCCGAATTTCGTCAATGTGTCAGCAGTACTTTCTGATATGCTTTCACCCAAGTTTGCTGAAGAGCTGAAGGCAACCATATTGGACAATACGACATTTTCACCAAGTCACTATGGTGGCAAGTAAGCAACCATATGCTAGCATCATTGACAATGAAACCACTAAGCTGAAAATTTGTTGATTGTATTCGTAGGTGGAACCAAATCCATGACCATGGCACAAGCCACTTGTGTGTTGTTGATCGTGAGCGCAATGCAGTTTCAATGACCAGCACGATAAATGGATACTTTGGGGCGAAATTTCTATCCCCGAGCACTGGCATAGTGCTCAACAATGAAATGGATGATTTCTCCATTCCTGGGAACCATCTCCCTAACAGTCCACCACCAGCCCTGGCAAACTTCGTCAGACCGTTCAAAAGGCCATTATCTTCGATGGCCCCAACCATCATTGTCAAGGTAAATCACCTTCTACATAACAAGCCATCAAGGATTAATGCAAAAAAATCGTGAGGCTGCATTTGGATGCACTAAAACAAGGTGTAACAGGGATTGGATGACTTCTCATGTAATTGTCCAAGTACGGAATTTGGTTCAAAGGGCATCTAAATTCTAAACCGATAGCTTTCAGATGGCGATGATGGTAATTGATTTCACCAATTCACAGGATGGACAACTGAAGGCGGTGGTAGGTGCAAGTGGAGGCGGCATGATCATTGCAGGGACAACAGAGGTCTTCTTGAACCATTTTGCCAAGGGAATGGACCCTTTCTCTTCTGTTATGTCTCCAAGGGTTTATCATCAGGTCCCCACACACCAATCCCACTTCTTATTTGGTTATCTTTTATTACATTTCTTTCTATTGTTTGAATCCGTTAGCAGATTTCAACAATCTTCAGTACCTTCATTGCACTTGGGAGAACTGAGTCTTACTTCATTGCACTTGGGAGAACTGAGTCTTACTTGGGACGTTTTCTTCTGATTTATATCCGAATCCAAAAAACAAAAAGACCAACTTGTGCAAGTTCTTTCCATTGACTGCTGAAGGCCAACTGAGTTTCCATCTCCTATAGCACATGAATTGTACAAACAGCTTTTGGGTACTTATCCATCAATTCAGTGCTAATCCCCAATTAAATCTTCTTGGTCTTTCAGCTGATCCCAAATGTAGTAAAATACGAGAACTGGACAACAGTGAGGGGCGACCACTTTGAAGTTCCTGGCGGAATGAGGGCTGCCCTAAGAAAAAAGGGGCATGTCCTAGAAGGCCTTGCTGGTGGCACCATTTGTCAATTCATAGTGCACAACTTAGAAGATGCGAAGGCCGTTGGAGGCATCGTTTCTGGGGGACTTACCGTGGTAAGTGATCCACGAAAAGGTGGTTTTCCTGCTGGATATTGACCAAATGATCCACCTTGTCATGACATTGAGAATAATTGAGCTATTTACATGTAACTGATCTTCATCGATGGAAGAAGATTGAAGATTTGAGATCAATTGGATTATCTACATTTCACCTGTTACCCACCCTTGGCATTTTGAAAAAATTTAATAATACAAAAAAATGCTTGTTAGCTATTTTGGAAGCCCAACCATTATGGGATGTTCCGCCAAACGTTCCTGCTTTCTAATCTAGGGTACAAAAAAAAAAGGAAAAAGAAAAGAAAAGAATAATGCAAAAAAAAAAAAAAAGAAAGAACAGAAGAATGACCGGAAAAGTAAAAAAGAGATTATCAGATTTTGTTTTTCTTTGAATGGTGGTGTCAACCGGATATTCAAAGACATGTAACTCCTTGGGATTGGAATTGTCATCTGTATGGATGGGATAGAAGGACAAGGGATAGTCAGAGGAAAAATGAAAGTAATCATATCTTATGTTTTATTATTTGGGTTTTTCTTAAATATATCCATTAACTTTGATCATAATTCCAATTAGACCTACTATGTTTAAAAATCCCAGGGATAGTCAGAGGAAAAATGTGCTCTTCTTGCTACTCTCGATAAGCAATTCCTGCCTGTCCGCCTCAAGGGGCCCAAGGACACGCAGACGTAAAGTGATCGTAGCAAAACAGGGCGCGGTTGCAACCGATCATGGTTGTTGTTCCAGAATCGGGAGGGACGTTCTTCGCGAAGGAGGCCATGCCATCGATGCAGCTGTCGCGGCGGCTTTTTGGTTGGGCGTTGTCAGTCCAGCGTCCAGTGGCATTGGAGGTGGCGCCTTCATGCTCGTCAGAGCAGCAGCTGGAAGCTCTGTGGCCTATGATATGAGAGAAGTGGCTCCCCATCTCGCCTCCGAGGTATCCGCTTACAGACATTGTTGTTTCGTCCGTGCATAACTCCCACAAAAATTCAATGCTGGTTTGGTGAATTTCAAGCAGCACTGCTGCATGCAATGACTCTGAAGGAAATTTTCTTTCCTGAACATGTATGCAAACAATTCGGCCTCTAAAGCAAGCGTACCACTCTCAGTAGCAGTTCCAGCTGAGATCGCTGGTCTTCACAGAGCATGGAAACAACATGGGAGGCTCCCCTGGCGGAGACTAGTCATGCCAGCAGCAAATCTTGCCATGAAAGGATTTAGGATCTCCCCCTACCTGCATTTCCAGATGGTCAGCACCGAGGCGGGAGTTCTTGCAGATGAAGGACTGAAACGGATATTCACATCGAACGGGACCCTATTGAAGGAAGGCGACATCCGTAGCAATCAGCAGCTGGGCTTGACGCTCCGACAGATTGCAATGCTTGGGCCAAAAGCATTCTACCATGGCTCGATCGGAGTGAACTTGGTGAGGGATGTTCAGAGGGCTGGTGGACTGCTGACGAGTAAAGACTTGAGAGACTATCGAGTGGAGGTGAAAGAGCCAATATCTACCGAAATCATGGGCTTGAGATAATCGGCATACCTCCGCCTTCATCAGGTGGCCCTGGAATGATCCTTGTAAGAACCTCATAATCTCTTCTTTCATCTTGGTATCTATGAGCAATTGCAACTGGCAATTTTTTCGACAATATCTTTTGATGCAATCCAATCCGATTCTATTGAGCATCCAAGAGCAAGGAGCTATGGTTTTTTCTTTTTTCTTTTTTTTTTTTTGAGTAAAAGGAGCTACAGTTTAGTACACGAGACCATTAGTACTTCCTTTCATTCAAAGCAAATGTTTCTACATTTCTTTTTGCGGATGCTTAATATTCTCTCCAAATATGGGTTCCCTTCGGGTGTTTCTGGCTCCCTGGGGCTTCATCGAGAAATTGAGGCACTGAAACACGTGTTCGCTGTTAGGATGAATCTGGGTGATCCGAATTTCGTCAACGTGTCAGCACTACTTTCTGATATGCTTTCTCCCAAGTTTGCTGAAGAGCTGAAGGCAACCATATTGGACAATATGACATTTCCAGCTAATCACTATGGTGGCAAGTAGCAACCATATCCTGGCACCCTTGGTAATGAAACCTCTAAAGCTGAAAATTTGTTGACTGTATTCGTAGGTGGAACCAAATCCAAGACCATGGCACAAGCCACTTGTCTGTTGTTGATCGTGAGCGCAATGCGGTGTCAATGACCACCACGATAAACGGATATTTTGGGGCTCAATTTCTATCCACAAGCACTGGCATATTGCTCAACAATGAAATGGATGATTTCTCCATTCCTGAAAACCGTCTTCCCAACAATCCACCACCAGCCCCGGCAAACTTCATTAGACCGTTCAAAAGGCCATTATCTTCAATGACCCCATCCATCATTGTCAAGGCAAATCACCTTCTACATAAAAAGCTGTGAAGTATTAATGCGAAAATCGTGTGGCTGCATTTGGATGCACTGAAACAAGATGTAATAGGGATTTGATGACTTCTCGTGTAATTGACCAAGTACTGAATTTGGTTCAAAGGGACATATAGATTCTTAACTGATAGCTTTGAGATGGTGATGACCGTAATTGATTTCACCAATTCACAGAATGGGCAACTCAAGGCAGTGATAGGTGGAAATGGAGGAGGCAAGATCGTTGCAGGGACAACAGAGGTCTTCTTGAACCATTTTGCCATGGGAATGGACCCTCTCTCTTCTGTTATGTCTCCAAGGGCGAATCATCAGGTCCCCACTCACAAATCCCATATCTCGTTTGGTTCTCTTTTATTACATTTCTTTCTGTTTTTTGAATTCGTTAGCAGATCATCCATTGAACGCTAATGTCCAATTATGTCTTCTTGGTCTTTCAGCTTATCCCAAATGTAGTAGAATACGAGAACTGGACAATAGTGATAGGTGATCATTTTGAAGTTCCAGGCGGAATGAGGGCTGCCCTGAGAAAAAAGGGGCATGTCCTAGAAGGCCTTGCTGGTGGCAGCATTTGTCAATTCATAGTGCACAACTAAGATGATGCCAAGGCCGCTGGAGACATCATTTCTGGGGAACTTACTGTGGTAAGTGATCCACGGAACGGTGGTTTTCCTGCTGGTTATTGACAAAGTGATTTTCGTCTAATTTTCTCCACCTGGTCATGACTTTGAGAATAATTCGGTTATTTACATGTAACTGATCTTCACTGATGGAATAAGATTGAAATATTCATTGATGGAATAAGATTGAAGTTCTGAGATCAATTGGATTATCTACACTTGGCGTGCTATTCACTTTAATTCCTATGCTGTTAGAAAATTAAAAAAGAAACATATAAAAGCCACCCCTATCTTTCCTAAGCACACATTGGAAGATCATTAACGTGGAAAGCATGAAGCCATCGGCCCAGATGCTCCTCCCTGCTATCTTCCTGCGTGTTTTGCTGCTCTTCAATCGAAGTCTTATAATGCAGTACTTGACTCCTGCACATCGGGCATGTGGTTTGCTTGTGCTCAAGCCATGTATCCATGCAAGTCTTGTGGAAAACATGCTTGCATTCCAACTCTCTCTGTACTTCCAACTCCCTGAATTCACAAAGGCACACCGCACACTCGGCTGATTTGAAACTCAATTCATTCCCAGAGGCAGCCGTTGGACTCTTATTCTCGACTAACGCTAGATGCAAACCTTCACCAGTTGAACGCAGAGAATTCCCAATAAGCCCAATACACCAGATGACTGATCGGATCATAAAAACTACCTCCTGAATTAGCAAATAAAAAATTATGAAAGTTGCTACATAAAGATTAGATACAAAGCTTGAGACTTCAACAAATCCCATATCTTAGTTGGAGAGAAACATGAAATGCTAACAGAGAAAATTGAATCCCTTATGGTGAAGAAATACACTAGTACTGCCATGGTTGTTGGGGTCGTTAAAGAAAAGGGGTTTCAGCTATCATCATTTGCATGTGTGTGGCCATCTGTTCTCAACAACAGTCAACGAATCAATTGAAGAGTCCGTAATTGAGATTTTTTTTTTTTTTTTGGGTTCTGGGTTAGGTGTAAGCTCCATCCCACTTTTCAATAGCAATATCATCTGGAGGTTGGTAATGTTTGTTTCAACTTTCAACAAATCTATGTCATAATGAAACTTTGTCTCTATAAATATATAAGTACGGATACACCTTAAATATACGGATGGTTGGAACTGTTCAAGTGATGGGTTTTCTATTTGGATATGCACTTTGCAGAAATAAGTCAGCAGTGGGCAGTGTAGGCAGGCGAACCATATTACGAACCATAGTAAGACGGCAGAACCACATTCAATGGGTGGGAAGCATTCGACGAGGACAGATGGGAATGCGCCCCTCCCCCAAAAGGAGAATTCTATATGATGTGTTGAGTTTGGGAGGTTAGAATTTAATTGATATCTGAACCACTTGTAATAGGAAACTTTATAAGTAATGTTTTTGAAAAATATTAAATCTTGCATTTGACTAAACCACCCATGAAAGTGATAAAAATGGATTCCAAGAACCATTTAAATTTTAGAATTATGTTATTAGTATTAGATATAGATATTTCATCCAAGTAAAACACACATATGGAATGGTTGAGAAAGATAAATCAAATTTCATCGTTTATAGAAAAATAATTATAAAATTTTAAAGGATCCTAACAGCTATGGACGCTAACATAGTCCACTCGAGTGTTTTACCCCATTATTTTAAAATTTTTATATAACTATTAATCTAAATATATTTAACATGTGTATCAATTTTTACTATTTTTGGAGTATTTTAAATATTTATTTTTAGTAATTTTAAATTACCTTAAATGCGACTGATTTTCAAAAATCGAAAATAAATATGTAAAATAAAATAGTAAAAATTGTTACACACGTTAAATATACTTAAATTAACGATTGTATAAAAAAGATTTTCAAAAAAATAAAAAATAAGTTAAATGCAAAATAGGTTAAATGCACATGCGTGTAATGAGGCTACCAACAACTATTAAATAAATGGTTGGCATACTGAAGTATGCCTTGCGAAGATTTTTGACTCATAAGCAGAAATTTCATATGCACTATCGTTTGAGCCCATTGGATCTATCTTTATTTTAGTCCTTGCTGGCAAGTAGTCGATGAAATTCCCCTAATTTCAATTGACAAACAAAACGAGATATAAACAGAAAAAATAAATATGGAAGGAAGAAGGGAAAGAAAAGTTGTTGTTGCATTGAAAAGGCGAGGTTGAAGATGAAGTAAATACGAAGGATCGGGGAAAGAGAGAGACAGAGAGAATGTATTTTTCCCCTTTCTTGCTTGCGAATACACTGAATTCGTGTCAAAAACCGAAAAGCAGCGGGTGTCTTCTATTTTTTGATGGAAGAGCAGCGGGTGTCTTCAATCTTCTTCTTCTCTCTCTCTCTCTCTCTCTCTCTCACGATGTAGCGATATCTATCAAACGAACACTGAAACAGAACAAAAGCTGAGGAAATTCAGCTTCTTGGGCTAATGGTGCTGAACATTCATCTACAAATGTGAAAGTATAAATCCGCATGCACACTCCCACGATAGAATTTCTACATACACTGGAAGTAAAGGAAAAATTTTTCTAAAGGAATTATAGATATCGGGGAATGATTCTCTGCGATGGAGATAAATACCAAGCACACGACTGAAAAACAGACCGACCCCAAAGAAATCTTAGAGAACAACTGCCTCTCTCTCTCTCTGGTCTCTATACAGCCCACATAGGCCAGTGCAAATGACTGCCATGGAATGAAAGCAGCCATGGAGCGACCAGATCGTCGCCTCTCATCTCCTGCTCCCTCCTCCACCTTTCCATCATCGCGGCCTCTGACAGCATGGGACTCCGGCAGAGCGGACACGTGTGGCCCTGGTGCTCCAGCCACGCGTCCAAGCAATTCCTGTGGAACACGTGCCCGCATTGCAGCTCCCTCACCTCTTCATCCCCCTTGAATCTGCATAAGCACACCGCGCACTCCGCCTGCCATGTTTCCCGTCCGTCCCCGAACCGAACCACTGGCAGTGATTCGTTGACCATTGCCGAGAACAGGTTTGACACTATCGGCGCCGGCGCCGCCGTCCTGCCCAACCGTATGGATCTGGCCAGGGATCGAAATACCGTCAAGATTTCATTGAGAAGCAGCGAGAAGAAGATGACGGCGAGTATGTAGAGCTTGAATAGCTGGCTAGAAAGCTTCATCTGAATCGCCAAAGCAACGAAGCGTTAGAAGGAGAGGATTTCGTAGGCGAAGGAGAGAATTTCGTAGCCTGCCTTCTTTAATTTTGGGCAGCTGAGCTAGCTATACGGCATCGGTTGGTGAAAAAGAGGAGATATTATCATTTCAGCCCTCTGTCCTGGCCTAATTTCACAAAAACTTGCCCCCTCATGCTCGCCCTGGTAATTGTCCTCCTTTCCATCATGCTGCATCGGCCCTCCGGCGTTCATGTTCTATTAAAAAAGGGTTATTAAAATTAATGAAATTCCATTGATCGTTATGTGCAAAAAAAAATATTAAAAACCACTTAAAATTCATATTTCTCAATAATTATATGAAATATATGATAAAACATTGTACATGGCAAAGCTGGATGGAATTAGACATTTTTAAGGGTCTTTGTCATTAATTTATGTATAACTGTGCCTGTGAAAAGAAAGCTAACACTATGGATAAAGATGAAGAAAAAATATATAAGTATGCGTGAAACAATTAAAAGCCACCCAATGAAATTAGGGTAAGTTCGGTATCAAGTAAAAAATGAAAAAAATACAAGAAGGTTTTTTTTAAAAAAAAATAAGAGGGTCTATGTTAGGGGTAATAGTAAAGGAAATAATGATAGCACGATTGTATACTTACATCCAAACATGTAAAAAAAATTGAAATATATAGTTATAATATAAAAAGTAGAATCATTAGATATTTATATCAATTCACGATCCCAGTTTTATGTAAATGTAACTTCTTTTATTTTAAAATTTTAATATTTGATATAAAATTCATCTATTTTATTTGTCATCATTTATTTAGCTAAAAATCATGTTTTATTTAAATCAAATGCGTGCATAGGCTACATTCGTTAGAAAATATATTTATATATAAATTATAAATCGTAGTCATTTATAGATAAAGTCTACGCACAGGGATACTTTACAATGAAATGACTTTAATGATGATATAAATAATGCTAAATATGAGTGATTTTTTAGTAAGCATTAAGATATTAAAAATGTAAAAAGTTATATAGAACAGAGTTTTATAAGGAGGTTATAAAAAATTTTATTTTTATTTTTTGTGTAAATAAAAACTAATGCTCAAATTTAATCTAGACCCTGTTTTTTTTAAGGTCCGCGACTCCAGACGAATGCTGTCATTGGTCTTGAACTCGGAACGTCGGGCATCTGTGCCCAATGTGCTTACCAATACGCGACAGGCGTTGGTGCTCTCTAGACCTCTTAGATACAGTTACGTACTCGATGTTGGCTGTTTTTTTTATTCCCTAATCCACCACCACCTTTCATTGCGATTATGACATGTAACGTAAGTGGGTGGTCCAAATCCTCGTGGAAAACAAAATATTGGCCATTTTACTAATTAGGTGGACCAATTTTATATTGCTCAGCTGTCTGACAATGAGAGTTTCGAAAAGATACCATGTATTGTTAGCCTGGAATCTCTGGATAGAATTTCTAGCCAGCTTAATTTAGAGGCCTTAAAATGTTATATGCTTTACAGAAGGACCAGCCAATTTAACAGACAATCTCAAATCAATTGATGATTGGTAGTATTGACGAAAAAGAAATGGAATATGCGTATTTCAGAACTTTTAATCATTGTCTAAATGTTTGGATGTGTATGAGAAATGCGTGATCATTGGTGTTGGAAGTTTGGATACATAAATTGTGATTGTGATGTATGTTTGTAGTTTCGGTCATTAAATATTTAAATTTTTACACAGATAATTGAATGACAGGATGTTTGTGCGAAATTTGTAATATAGTGGTCGGTTGAATTTTTGGCATAAAGAGTGATTCACGGTAATATTATAAAACGAATGTTTTTTTAATAAACAATTTATATTTTTAAAATTAAAATAAAAAAGGCGCAGCATGACATCAGCCAGGTGTATTAAATAAATCCCCTGCCCATAAATACCCACCGATACCGTGCAAAACCTGTTCGGGTAAGGCAGCGCTTTCAAGAATTTCATGGCTGACAGAGAATCAGAACCCTGTTTTTGTGTCTGTTTGGCATTGCGTCATGACATAGCTTCCCTATTAAAAATGTAAATTTTGGATGTGCCGTTGCACAGAAGTGTCCAATTTTTTTTTGTTTTAATCAGCTAAAAGCGGAAAAAACGCAGCCCAAAACTAACGCTAACTCAACTTGAAAATGGATTAATTTACACTGAGATATATGAAAATTGCGTTTAACCTCATCCAATTTTTAAAATGAGTTTGGCGCAAGTTGGTATCTAGGCAATTGCAACCTGATTGAATCCAACGACTCCAATCTCCTTCGAAATAGATACCATAGCCCCCTTATTTCCCATTATTTCTACTGATATTATATAATTAACAAAAATATATATATTTAAAATAAAATACTAACAAAGTCTAAAATATTAACCTCATTTCAACCAAAACCGACCTGATTTTCTTTGGGTTGTTTTCGAGTGTGGTAGAAAATTTTAAAATAGAATTAGAATTGGATTTGTAATAAAATTCTGTAAATAAGAATATGCGGTTGTATTAATCTGGAGAATTAGCGTCATAAACCTTCAAATTTTACGTATTAGCATTTTGAACTCTAAAGTTTGCGTATTTGCATTTTAAATCTTATTGAATTTTAGTTTTTGCAATTTAAACCATGTCCCTCACGTCATAAAAAAAACTTTGTCAGGGTCATGTGTAATGACAAAAAACCCATACACAGAAAATTGAGAGCTGATCTGGCCACCGGAGGGTGCAGGCGCACATGATGACGCGAGCAGCTTCATCAGCAATAGCAGCAACATGCAAGGGATGGTATTAGCATTAGGCGGATGGGAGTACACCGGCCATCTGGCATAGTAGGTGTTGCACTCTGCCAGGGGACGCTAGTCTGTTCGCCCCATCTCATCCTCAACATGATGGAAGGGAGCCACTGAAATGGGCTGCTGGCGAAAGTGAGGCATTAGATGCGGGACTGGCCTGGGTTGGCGGGGATGGGTTGATCGAAGCCATTGTTATTGAGGAAGACGATTTCAATCTGGTTGAAGGAGGCGAAGAGCTAGAGCAGGGGCCGACAGGAGGAGCGGAAGCAGAGGTCGAGGAAGGTGGTGTTGTTGAAGGGCCAACAAATAAGCACCATGAAGGAGGCTGAGAAGCTGCTTTAGGAACAAATGGCCGCAGCCAATCCCGCTTGATCCCCCACCGGAGCCAATGCCGCTCCTTCTCGCGCACTGCCAAAGCTCATGGTTCGACTCTTCAATTTGATCTCTGTCTCCTACGCAATTTACACCATCAAGCTGCTTTGTTTCCGCATGCCGTCTCTAGCCATCACTGTTTTTCTCTGCAATGCCGGTCGCCATCGCCGCATCAGCTCCAAGAACGGGGTGGTCACGCTGTCACCACAGATCGTTCTCCACAGGCCCGTCAGCTGCGCGACCTGCGGCTAGCTGCTCCTCAAGCAGATGTCGGACAAGTCGCCGTCTAGGGCTCGACTCGCAGAGCTAGCCGGTGTCACGACGACGGAGTGCACGGCCATCTGCCGCTACTGCCCCTGCGGGATTGTCAATCTGGTAGTGCTAGCGGAGGTGAAGCTGCTGATGGGGCTGGCGCGAAAGGGGACTGTACGACGACATGGAGCTTGAGCGAATGGTGGCGGCCGAAGCGTGTTGACCGAGCCACAAATCGCCGTCGGTGGTGGTGGTGGAGATGGAGGAGGAGATGTGGGCTCAGTTGTACGGCGTGGGTTTTTGGAAGAATCCATCCGAGCAAGATTCGGAGCTTGAGCTGGAGCTATAAAGATTGAGAGGCGAGAGTGTTGTCCAAGTATGATCTTCGGCAGTTCTACCACTTGGGAGTTTGTTGGAAAGCCATTTGCAGCACATTTACTCCTCGAATGGGATAACCTACTGCGAAGGAGAATTCGCTATCAGCTCTCTCACTGCCTAGTGCGGCCAGTGGGCTTGAAGAGACGGAGGGCAAAAACGGAAATGGGAAGCGCTTGATGGGGTGGATGGATTGGAGGAAGATGATGATGCTACGACAAAGACGGGGGTATTCTTGTCATTATATATGACTTAGCTAAGTTTTTCTAACGGCGTAGCAGGCAAGATCTAAAATGGAAAGACTGAAATTTAATAGGGTTTAAAATGCAAATACGCAAACTTAAAGTCCAAAATGCTAACACACAAAATTAGACAATTTATGGCTTGCTCGGTTGGTGACAACAGCCGTAATAAGGCTTCTGCGGGGCTGCGGTCGTGGGTTCGAATCTCACGTTGGGATTTCGGCCCGAAAAAAAATGATGTGGGAGCCGTGGTCTCCTTTTGGGGTGAAGTGGGAGCTGTTGTCTCCCATTGGCTGGGTGGAAGCTGTGTCTTCTTAGTTCTTTAATGGAGCTGTATCTTCAAATTTCTTTAGAAGAGTTATGTATTTCCGTATTTGTAAGAATGTCTCAGAACTACAATGTAATATGTGTTGAGATGTATGTAAATATAACCATAAAAAAATTAGACAATTTATGGCGCAAATTTCACCGTTAATCTCATTTGATTTCGACTGTTTTGAATTGACGTGGTGTTCCTAACTCCCACCACTTAAGAAGCGCAGTTGGTAGGCCCTTAGGCCCTTAACTGCCGCCACAGGGCAGTTAACGACCCTGCTGCTTCCATGTCAGCAGAGGCCCCTCTCATCCGTGTTCTGAAATGCACGCCAGGCCGCCACGGGGGCGGAAGCAACAGCAACATTAATTGGCGAGGAGCAGTTCGCGCCCTGCGCTGATCCTTTCGCCACCCTCCAACCAGCCGTGATCAGCTTACGACGATAAATGGTAGTGCTCTCGCACTGACTCGCAGCCCACGGCGCACAATATACGTCGCTGCAACGAAGGTCGGTGTCCCAGAAATTTCGTAAGAACGAAGAGACCCGGACCTTGATTTTTACTCAAGAGGCCCAATTAATCGATTATACACCATGTATTATATATACTCAACTTACAATATAGACATGTTTTTTTAAGTATTTTTATTTTGTATGCAAAATTTTGACATTTTATTTTTTAAAAAATCAATTTCAGGATATATATATATATATATGTTATTTTCATCATCTTAAAAACTTGATTTTTAAAAATCATAAATAATTATGTGAAAATATTATAAAATGACAAAACTTATCCTATAAATTAAATACACTTAAGAAAACATTTATATAGAAAAATCAAAATTAAAAAATTAAATATTATAAGTTAAGCGCATATGACATATTGTACGATTCTAGATTAGATGTATTTGAATGACCTCGTTAATTTTTTATATCATTTATAATTATCCATTTCCATGATTCAATGAAGGGTCCTTTTGACGACATATAAAAGGAAAAAAAATTTCCTTCCATCTCTCTTGCACATATTTTGACATGATTTCAACTATTTTTTATATTTTTATAATTATTATATTTATTTTAACTTTATTTTCTAATTAATTATTATTTTATAATATTTTAATTTCTCACTTTTACATTTTGAATGTCACTGGAGGCTCAAAATTTCAGCTTCTGCCGGCTGCCGTTTACCCACAGAAGGTCGTTTGGCACTCCACGCCAGTTTCAGACTCGGTGCGTGCCACTGATGTCATCCTCTGGAGTCTGGCCGTTTGGCCATCCACGTTCTTCTAGAAAAAAGACCGGATTATTTGCATACTCGTCGGAAAGCTTGCTAATATTGTGGATTTGCCCGTTCAATTTTAAAATTTGCATTTTACTCCCCTGGCCATGCAGATTGGGAGCATTTTACATGTGAAAAGCTCAGTCTGTAGCAGTTTTATTGCAAATAATCTGTATAATAATTGTGCCCATAATTCACTTGAAACTAGGGGTATTAATGTCATGGTCAACCTGTTAACCCGCTCGTCCAACTCGTTTATAAATGGGTTTAAGTTGGGATTTTTGAATAAATGGGTTATGATCCGCCAACTCGTTTAACAATTTAATTAAATAAATGGATTATGTTGAGATTTTATAACTCGTCAACCTGTTTAGTAACTCATTTAACCCATATAACATGTTCAATCCGTTTAATTCGTTCAACTCATTTAACTCGCTTAACTCATTAAAGTTATATATATATACATGTAAACCCTTTAGTTATTTTTCCTTTCTAAGTCTTTCTCAAGTCACCTAATTTTCATTTTTCCACTGCTGCCCTAATTTCATTTTTCCATTATTGCTCTTTTTTCATTTTCCCTATGCTGAAAACACTCTCTCGTCTCTCCCTACAAAATCATCATCTACTAGAGTTTATGCTAGGTTATTTGCTATACAACCCGTTAACAACTCATCATCCCGTTTATTAAATGGATTAGAGTTGAGATTTTTTTAATGGATTAATAAACGGATTAATGTTGAGATATTTTAAATGGGTTAGGATTAGGATTATGCTCCAACATGTCTAACCCGATCCGTTAACACCCTTACTTGAAAAGACAATTCAACTGGTATCATTGATAACTGGACGAAAATTGTGCATCCAAACTCTGTGCTTTCCACGGGACATGACGTGTCTGAAATTTATGATTTTTGATCCTGCATTTCTTGCCAAGGAGGCGTAGCCAGTCCACATCTCATGATTGTTCTTAGGGTTGCAAATTGTGTTAGGTTAATCCGCACTTAATCCAATTCATTTTTCTATTAAGCTAAATCAGTATTTTCACAGCTTAAGATAAAGAATCAAGTTGCAAAAGTTGTCTCAAGTAGAGCATAAGTTAAGCACCTATATGGAGAAACAAAAACTCCGAAAAGTTTCCTCCTTTGTGCCCTAGAAGGATGAACCGGTTAGGCTGGGAAGATAGGAAATCGGTGTCTTTCTTTCGAGAAGGTTTGCTTCCCTCTTTGTCTCTTACCATTTCCTTTTCCCTTTCTCTCTTTTTCCCATTGCTTTCCCATTTCAAGATATTCATAAACAAAGTTTTCCACAGGCAATTTGGAAAGTCAAAATTAAGGATAGGAGATGAAAGTGACTAGAATGACAGAGGCCGATGCAGATTGATTGGGAGACGAACTGAGAACCCTTGAGCTGGGAGAGGGTAAATTTTGCCAAATAGACTCAAAAGATAAACCACACTGTTTTTTTCAGTATGAATGACAAAAACGTACAACAAGGAACTTTTTAAATTGACGATGAAGAAACTTTGGAAGGCCAAAGGAAGGCTTAATATTACAGAGGTGGAATGAAATCTCTATTTGGCAACTTTTGATGAAAAAGAAGACAGGGATGGAGTTATGGATGGAAGACCCTAGTTGTATGATAGAAATTTAGTCCTGTTATGGAGATTAATGCACCCATCAAGTCGTCTAAAATAAAGCTCCACAAGACTCCCATGTGGATTCAAATTTGAGATATTCCCTATGTTATTAACAGAGAAGCTATTGGAGTAGTGGTCGGAGAATACTTTGGGGGTTTCACAGATATGGTTATTAATGAACCTTTCGTCAAACTAAGAATGGAGATTGATGTTAGGAAACCCCTCCCCAAGAGGAATCTTCATCAAATATGTTGGACTAGAGAAGAGGTGGCCAGATTTCCAATATGATAAGTTACCAATATTTTGCTATTTCTGTGGTAAATTGGGGCATGCCAACAAAACTGTATTCTAACCAAGGAAGAGGAAATGGAGGTAGACGAATCAAAGTTACCCTATGGAAATTATTTAAGAGTGGGCTTCCAACTTGGAATTTCGAAGAAAGGATATAAGAAACACCAAGGTGGAACCAATAACGTACATATCGGGGATCGACAGTGGCAAGTCAAAGAAAAAAGAACAAGAATTACATATAAGCAGAGTTATACCAACCAAAATAAAGGATAAGGACAAGCTGAAAGGAAAAGAGAATGCAGAAAACAAAGCAAAGGGGACGCTACAGGGTATGTCCAACGTGCAAGATGGTACAAGGCAGATACAAAACAGCAAGGTGATACAGAAATCTCCTGGGAAAGGGAATCAATCTTAGGAAGTTAGATCTTCAACAAGGGTAATACTGACAGGGGAATAACAAGAGAAGATAGGGATGCAGCTACTCAGTTTGGGTGCTTGGGAGGGGAAGATACATCGAAGGGAGGAATCCACATGGAGCTGGCACAAAATATATGAAGAGGAGGTCAAAAGGAAACAGGATATAGTTGGAAAAGAAGGGCAAGATCTCAAGAAGAAATGGAACTTAAGACACAAGGAGGATTGAGTATGGGGAAGTGGGGGTGTAAGAGGGTTTTAAAGGGACAAGGGGATAAGTTCTGAGGGGCAGATGGCAAAGAAATCAAGAAAGTGAAAGTGACTCTAGGAGAGGGTAAAAAACCAACAGTGTTGGCAGAGGCTGTGAAGTTCTCTCAACCTTGCAGGAGCTAAATGACCTTTATGGCTTGGAATTGCTGTGGGCTTGGGAACTCACAGACAATTCGATTCCTCTAAGAATTTACCAAGAGGCAAGGTCCCACGGTGGCCTTTTTGTCTAAGACCAAGAGAAGGATGAGGGAAATGGAGTACATTCGAAGGCAGCTGAAATATGACTACTGTTTCTCAGTAGATAGTGACGGAAGGAAAGGGAGTTTGGTGATGATGTGGCTTAAAGAAGTGGACCTTCAAATATCTTCATTCTCTTGTCATCATATCGATGCAATTATCAAAATGAACAGAAACAAAGAATAGAGAATCACTGGTTTTTATGGCTAACCAGAAACACATAAAGGGGGGAGTCGTGGAGCCTATTAAGACAGCTATGTGGCCAATATGACTTACCATGGCCGATCTTTGGCGATTTCAATGAAATAGTTGGAGAATCTGAATTCAATAGTAGAAACATCAGACCTGATTTCTAGACGAATGCTTTTAGAGAGGTTGTGATGACTGTCACTTGCCCTACTTGGGCTATATTGGACCGAAAATGACGTGGAGAAACAATAGGGTAGGCTCCAATAGAGTTGAGGTGAGACTGAACCGCAGTTTAGCTAATCTAAAATGGCCGAATACTTTCAAGTGAGCCCAACTTCATTACAAAGTTGTCGCATATTCAAACCATTGTGTTATTCTGGTTTTTCTTAATTGGAAAGACAAGCGGAGACGGGTCTTCAGATAGTTCAAGTATGAACTCTCTTGGACCAAATACAGCGAAGTGCATGAAGTTGTTCAAAGAGCATGGATGGAGAACCCATATCAGATGTCTGCAACAATGGACAAAATTGCTTGGAAAATCAAATAATGCATGAAAGAGTTAACTAAGTGGCAAGCAAAGACAAAAGGCATATCAAGGCAAACAATCCAAAAGCTCCAATCTAACTTAATAGAGACTGCGCAGCCTTCCAACTTATGACGAGAGAGAGTTGCGAATTATGGAGAAAGATCACCTCATCAATATGATGCTAGAAGAGAAAGAAATAGTATTGAAACAGAGAGCTAAAATCAATTGGTTGAAGTGCAGAGACCAAAATACAGCTTTCTTCCATAGGGTTGCTTCAGAAAGGCATAGAAGAAATTTTATAGTGTTTCTTATGGATGACCATGGTGCTGAAATTTCAGAAGAGGAAGGAAAATTAAAGACGGTGGAGAAGTACTTCCAGAAAATGTTTAGATTAAAATATGGAGGGCACATCAATAGTGTGACAGATCTAATCAAATGCAGTTTATCCCAGAGCGAGTGTCGATTTCTCGCCAAAACAATATCGAAAGAGGAGGTGGTGACAACGGTAAAAAGTATAGATCATATGAAGGCTCCAGGACCAGACGGGATGTCTGCCAACTTCTTTCAAAAACACTAGAATGTGGTTGGTGAGGATGTCTATCAAGCGTGTAACGCCTTATTAGAGGTTAGAGAGGAAAAGGATTGTATTGAAGATTTCAGGAAGATCAACCAAACATTAGTTGTTCTTATTCCAGAAAAGAAAGTTGTCTCTCGTTTGACTAAGTTTAGACCGATAAGTCTCTGTAATGTAATATACAAGCTCATTTCCAAAGTCCTAGCCAATAAGTTAAAGGGTTACCACCCAAATCTCATATCTCAGGAGCAAAATGCTTTTATCCCGTGTAGACTCATCACGGATAATGCTATACTGGCGTATGAAGCTATTCATATGCTGAAAAAAGATAAAAATGGAAACGTGAGAAAATGGTTCTAAAGCTCGATATGGCTAAGGCGTACGACCAAGTTGAATGGAACTATCTTATTATGGTCATGAAAAGAATGAGATTCCCTAAAATTTGGATCCAATGGATTAAGATGTGTATCTTAATTGTAAATTTCAAAATTATCTTCAATGTATCATATTCTGATGTAATAAAGCCTTTTAGAGGCCCAAGACAAGGGGATCTTCTATCTCCTTACCTATTCCTCCTATGCGCAGAAGGTCTCTTCACTCTTATCAGAGATAAACATGAGAAAGATAAGCTTCAGAGTCTTCGCATATGTAGGGGTGCCCCAAAACTGACCCAATTATTTTTTGCAGATGATGTCCTCCTATTTTTGAAAGCCTGAAGAGATAATATTCATCATCTCATGCAAATCCTCCACCATTATGAGTCAGCATTGGGCCAATTGGTTAACTTGAGCAAAACTATTTTTTTTTACAGCAAAACCACAAGTGTTGACAAAAGGGAGATGGTGGAATCAATGTTGGGTGCTGCAAATCAAGATTTTTCTTCATATTTGGGTTTTTCAATGTGGTTCGAAAGGAACAAGTCAAGAATTCTCCAAACAATTAAGGAAAAGATATGGAAGAAGATCTAAGGTTGAAAATAGAAGCTCTTATCTGTGGGAGGGAAAGAAATTCTAACAAAAGTTGTAGCCCAAGCGATTCCTCGCTACACCATGAGCCTCTTCCTATTGCTAAAAAAATTGTGTGAGGAAATGAATGCACTGCTTAGCAGATTTTGGTGGAGAGAGAAGAATGGAAAGAGAAAAGTGAGTTAGGTTGCTTGGAGTAAAATGTGCAAACCCAAAAAGAATAGGGGATTAGGTTTCAAAGACTTCATGGCTTTCAATCTATCGATGGTTTCAAAACGAGCTTGAAGAATTATCTCAAGCTTTAATTCCTTGTGTTCAAGAGTGTTGAAAGCTAGATATTTTCCCAAGAAATCGTTTTGGGGATGCATGGCAGTTTTGGGCAGCTCACACATTTGGCAAAGCATACTCAAATCCAGGTTTTTGTTGAGAGTCGAATGTAAACAGAGGATTGAAAAGGGCAACAAAGTGAGTTTTTTTTAATGATTGTCGGGCCAATGGTCCCTTGACAAAAGCTAGGCCGCTTCCAAATGACATCAATGAAGATGATTATGTGGAAAAATTCATAGACAAGCATTGTAAAAGGCAAAAAGATAGAAATAAAAAGGCTGTCGAAGATGATTAAAAATATTCCACTTCCACATGATGAAGAGGAAGGTGAAGTTTTTTGGTAAATGGACCCAATCGGGAATTTCAATGTTAGATCATCCTATATCTTGGCCCTAAAGATAAGGGAGGAGTTGAATATTAGTCATGCGTATGAAGAAACTAGAAGGAGCAACCAATACTTAAAGGTTATTTGGAAGTCAAAACTCCCAAGAAAGATTAAATTGTTTGGCTAGAGACTGTTGAATGATTCAATTCCAACAAGACAAAACTTAAATTTAAGAGGCATAAGAGTGGAGCCCACCTGCCCCCTATGTAAGTAGACGGGATCTGTGGACATCGATGAGCATTTGTTCTGTGAGTGCCCAATTACTGCACCATGCTTCAGGCTGGCTATCTTCAATAATGTAACCCAAATGCAATCAGGGGATATAAAAGACATCATTTTTAAGCTAGTTAAAGGTAATAATCATTTTCCTTTAAGCTTGTATATTATAATATGCAGGAAAATTTTGCTTTTGAGAAACAGGATTGTACCTAATGGGGAAGTATTTTTAGCAAGGGAAATTATGGACTGGTGCGCCGATTACATCATCCAATTTCATATGGCTATGCTTTTGAACTATGATGAACAACTTTTGAATAGCAGTCATGCTAAATAGACCCTCCCAAATTGTGGATTCATGAAAATTAACGTGGATGCTAGCATTATAATGGAGGATAATTGTTTTGGTCTTGGGGCAATATTGAGAGACTGGCATGATAACTTTTTGAGCACCCGATGTGATTCTGATAGGGGTTAGATTAATATTTTGGATTTAGAAGCTATGGCTTCAACTAGGGGTATGATTTGGGGCAATGAAATGGGGATTAAGAGGCTAATCATTGAAACCGATTCCTTGCTCTTGATCAATATGTTAATTGATATGGACAATCCAAAATCTAGTCTGAAATACTTATTTGAGGAGATTATGACTCTCATGTCGTATTTTGATCAAGTAATTTTCAGCCATGTATTATGAAGTGGAAACCAAGCTACTCACAACATGGCTAAATTGGCTTTTTTGTATGAGGGGGAACCCAAATTTTGGTAGGGTACTCCCCAAGCTCGTATATCTTATTTTTTATACAAAGACTTTCATCTTGTAAGCTTGGGTGAGTTGTCCTCTGCTTTTGTTTTTTTGATTTTGCTGAGGACACCCACCAAGCTTACCATAAAAAAATTACAATAGTTTATTCAAATCAAAGAGATAAGATTAGAGTGGGTTGACCACATCCCATCTCAAATAACTTTTTTTTGAAGTTGCATCCCTGATAGATCTTACTTGCCCTACGTAAATTCATTTATTAAAAAGTTATAATATAATATTTTTTAATTTAAAAGGTTTTGCATTATTTATGGTTATTAATACTTTAAACTAATTTTTTTGATGAAATACTTTAAACTAATTTTGTTTGTATATTATAATAATTAATATTTAAATCTGATATGAATGATATTTTATTCTAAATAACTCTTTAAAATACTAAAAATTTCTAAATTGTTAACATTAGAGTTGAAACCAACCCAAACTTGATTTTGGTTTCTAAAAACATAAGATAAGGGTTACACATAGAGTTGAGTATGAAAATTTTCAAAAAAATTAGTGTTAGGTTCACATGACCTTATATAATTTGTACCTTTATTTGTTCCAAACATGGTGTGTCGTTAGAATTTTATCATAACTGAAAAGGTAAAAAAATTAACATCTTAATTATCAAATAGTTAACATGAGTGTATGGGTATATACATGTATAAGTGGTCCACAATTGAAACAGAACAGGGTATTATTGCTTATTTAAACAAAAAGTTCAACATCATATTATTTTAGAAATTGCTCTATTACACTTCAATATTTAATCAAAATGAATGATTAAATCCATAGCTAATGGGATTCAATGAGGTGCACACGGGTGCACTTGAGTGCGAATATTTATTTTTAAAAATTTTTTACACAACTGTTAATATAAGTATATTTAACATGTGTATCAATTCTTATTATTTTTAAATATTTTTAGATATTTTTTGAATTTTTAAAAATCAGTGACATTTTTAATAATTTAAAATTACTAAAAATGTCACTAATTTTTAAAAATAAAAATCTTCAAAAATGATAAAAATTCATACGCATGTTAAATACACTTATATTAACAATTTTATGAAAAAATTTCAATCCGGGTGCATTTAATAATAGCCCATAGTTAATTATGTATATATTTATAAGGCAAATAGTTTTGGTAGTAACTAATTTGGAGGTACTTACCAAATCAAATTCTTGATGTTTGAGATTCTTATTATTATATAGATTCGAGAAACTTGCTAATAGTAATTAGAGCGTTTCTTTTACAGATAAACTTTGTACATGGCCGATTCTCTGTCAAATTGAAATTAGGTGTTTGCATAGTAAGAAGGATAAAACCCAAATTGCTTTTTGAATGTTTTGCAAATATACTCACATTATTTGATTAAAATTGCAAATATACTGCCATTATTTAATAATTAGGAAATGACTCATACTGTTTAGTATAAATTGCACGTCTACCTGCATCGTTTGAATTTTGTTTAATAAAAATCAAAATGCTTAGAATACCCTCGTCTTCCCCGTTGCTTGTCCAATCCTCGAAAACATTTCGCCGTTGCCAATTTTATTTTTGTCACCACTTTGTTCTTTTTATTAGTATTTATATATCATGACAACTTATATTATAATAAAGCATAATATTCATAATCCCCGCTCAATGGAGAAAATTTTTATATAACACTGTCACGTAAAAAGAAATCTACGTACAATACCCCAATCAAGAGAAACGTATAAAAAATGCCCACGCTCCACGGGAGGAGGGACTCAAATGCGTATCGGGGGCATTAATGGCCGAAAATATGGAAAAATTTTCCACATCAGCAATTCCCATCTTTATGCTGGCAGTACGCAGAACATATTATTTTGAGTTTATTACAAATGCATGCGCCCCACATCAAAATTATGATCGATTATTCAAATAGGCTAGTACTCCACGGATTTAAGAAAGGAATTATTTAAATTTGCACTCCAAAACAGGGGACTAGAATAATGGTGGATGGATGACCCACCGGACTGCATTATTGTGGTTCTGCAAAAGGATCTGCTGTTTTTTAATGTTGTATAGTGGTTCTCCCTGCGCTCTTCTCCCGGGATTTTGGTTGGGGAAAGCTACCGTTTTTGTTGGGAAGTTTTCCTTATCTAATTTGCTGTCGATATCGGAAAAAAGAAAAGAAAAGAAAAGAAACGAAAGAGAGAAAGACAAAGAAAAGAATGTTTCGAATTCCATTCTCTCTTATGATGCTAGATGCATACAGTAATTCCGAGAATGAAAAAGAAGATTTCAACTTTCATTTTGAAACTCACGATTTGTGGTCATATAAGAAGCATGCATTAATTAATTCTTCTCCCAACCCATAAACTCTTGGCCAACAAGTTTTAAATTTTTCTTTATTTTTTTTTTATATATTTTTTTTGATGAGAAATTTTTTCTTTATTAATTTGACATCAATTATTTAGATAAACGCCCAATTTCTCGATGTTTCCACCGTATGAACGGGACACATTTTTCACGGGGCAAATGGGTAAACGGAAATTCTAGAAGAGCAGTTGGATGGGTTCTAACCCATAAATGACGGAGCTTTATAGCATGAGAATTGGAACAGTGGGTGTTCCTCGATGGGTTGCAGCTTGCAGTGACATAATGTAAGGTTAGGGAAGAAGAACGGTTATCGACGGCTCAGCTATTTTAGGCATTTTAAATATGTATCAAACAGAACTGGGAAAAACTCCAAAGATATGAGTTAATTTGTAATTTACTTTTTTGAATGCGGTAATTTATGTTTTTAATTTTTTTGATTTAGAGGACGTTTGTAATCTAGATTAAAAACATGGGGGCCATTTGTTATTTTTAAGTTATGGGGATTATGTTTGCAATATTTATAAATGGGCTCTACTTCTGCGTCTATGTAGGAGTAGAGTAGATATTTAGATATTAAAAGTATAACCCTAAAATTAATACTTAGCATTAAAATATTTTATTATATTAATTTTATATATTTTAGTATTTTTTGGATGGGCCCGTCTAGTGATATTGGATAAATAAAACTTTTTCTTGATAATATAAATAATACTAAATATAATAAATTAAATGAAAGGCTATGGTCGCCGGGCAGCAAATTCATACTATGGGCCCAAGAGCAACAAATAAATGGGAAGTTGAAGAAACCCATGAAAGTCATGCCGGACCAACACTATCAAGCCCGGAGAAAATCGGCAGGTGACGCGTGCTCTTGTGGATATTAACAGGCGAAATAAGGAAACGTTGGACGTGGCCATATGTTGCTCGGGCCCGATTATATATAATTAATTGTATGTGTATTGTGTACTTAATTTATAATCTTTATTTTTTATTTTTTCATAAACATATTTTTCTAAGTGTACTTAATTTATATACCAAAATTTTCTATTTTATAATATTTTTACATATTTATGTTTTATTTTTAAAAATAAAATTTTGTTAGAAGTAAAAGATGACTCATATGCCCTGAAATTGATGATTTTTTCGAAAAATAAATATTAAAATAAAAAAAATTATATGGATTAAACGCACTTAAGAAAAAATGTTAATGAATAAAAATAAAATAAAAATGAATTGTAAGTTATATACATACACACACAACTAATTATATATAATCAGGCCTCTATGTTATTATGCTTTCGTTTTCTGCTCACATGATTCGCTTGCATCCATGGCTTTCCTAGACACGTAGGTGCGATCAACAGGATATCCATTGGATCCTTCCTTCGGCTAAGCTCAACCCTCACCAATGTCACGTGCAGCGGCAGATTTTAGCTTTACCAGCCGTGAACGGCTTACCATCCGTGATCAAACAATTTTGACCAGAGTGGATGGTTCAAACGGTAAAGCAGTCTTTTGATGAATATGGAAATTTCGATTGGTCGTCTTATTCAGTCGTCGTTAACTGTTTCACACAATGTCATGGTCGCATTTGTGTCATTCGTTACCATTACACTTTTGGGGTTTTCCGTCCCACTCCTGTTTTAATGCACCCACTTTCATTGAAATTTTAATGTACGGGTGCACGATTCATTTTAATTTTTTTAAAGTTATTGTAAAACTGTTAATCTAGCGATATTGAATTTACGTATTAACTTTTATCCTTTTTTGATATGTGTATATATTTTTTATTTTTAAAATAAGTGTATTTTAGTCATTTAAAAGTCAAAACATGTGTATATATATATACTCTTATTTTTAAAAATTTAAAAAATATGTACACATTTCTAAAAATATAAAATTTAATTTATAAATTAATAGTTTGGCATCCAATTGGACTAAAATTTTAATGTAATCAGATATATTGAAACATAATTCTTTTCACCCTTACAAGGTTTGGTAAAAATTGTATCTGTGTGATGATTTTTGTAAAATTTGCATCTGTATTTATTAACTTTGCTTGAAATTGAAGTGTGCTTACAAACCCTAACCCTTTTTTAAAATAACTAAAATATTTTTATAGATAAATAAAGTTATAAAATGAAAAATATTTTTAAAATATAACAATAATTTACTTTCAATGTGAAAAATATATTTATCTATTTTATAATTTTTTTATCTATAAAAATATTTTCATAATTTTTGGGATGTATAAATGCGTCTACAGTTTCAAACAAACCTTCTGGGCACAAGTGTAAATATCGAAGTAACATGCCTTAGGTAGCTTAAATTTTTTGTAGTAAAAAAATTTCATAAATTCTACAATTGCATTAGGGTTACAGAGCAGTGTAAGAAGAAAGTCCTTATTCAAATGTTGAACAGAGGCAATGACTTTATTATACCTCCCTTAGACTACACATCTAGTAAATGCCTATTCATTCAAAGTAGGGGACATAATTAAAAAAAGCAACATTACTAAGTTGTATCATTAATTATACGTGTTTTGAAAAACATGTATCTATTTTCTCTGTTGTCATCTGCAACCTCAGCAGATCCTTTCCATTTTCAATTTCCATCAAACCAAATTAGTTTTCATTTGTAGCTAATGATTAGTTTTTCCTGATGAAGAAACAGCCAAGTTTTCTCGACCATCCATCTCCCCACCCGCCCCACCCCTTAATTTTGTACCAACTAAAAATTTTGTTCTAAGAACAGCTCCGTATTGAAGGATGATTCGTACGTGACAGGCGTGCCAGATGCCTCACACATGGGCCGCGATCTCTGTGAGCACTGGTCAAGGCGTCGTGCGTTCTCTTCCAGATTGCCACATACCATGACTTGTGCGTTGCCTATGACCACCCAACGTGCGGCTCCACATGTTAACTTCCACAGGCGGCCGGAGTTTGCGTCAATACATGTTTCTACGAAAATTCAATCCACGAAGTTGTGTGCCATTCGTCTAAGATGAAATTAAAGCAACAAATAATAAATAATATAACGTCCGAAGATTGCTAAAAATGCACTTTTTTCTATTATTTGTTTAGAACTCGCTGAAAAATGTCTAAGATCACGCAACTTGTGTTTTCTGGCTAATCTATTTTATCAAGAAGGAAAATACATAGGAATGTGATACAAAGCACTCGGGTGCACTTAGCTTCGGTGTACTTGAGTGCGAAAATTCATTTTTTACAATTTTTTTACAATTTTTTTATACAACTGTTAATTTAGGTGTATTCAACATATATAATAATTTTTTACCATTTTTAGATACTTTTATATATTTATATTTTTGAAAATCAATGGCATTTTTGTAATTTATCAATTACGAAAATTCCACTGATTTTAAAAAATAAAAAACAACTATATAAAACTATTCAAAAATGGTAAAAATTAACACATGCTAAATACATCTAGATTAACAATTGTATAAAAAAATTTCAAAAAAATTACAAAAACGGGTGAAATGCACCCGAGTGCATTTGGTTAGCCCCAAAATATATAACGTATCAACTGGTCTAAAAATAGAGGAATGTTTTAATACACCTTGTTGCATTGAAGAGGGTGCAAAACCCCATTTTTTTAATATATATATTTTTTGAAATTTTGTTATAAGATTGTCAACCTAGGTGTATATATGAGATGTGATTTTACACGGTCGGGCTAAAACTTACATTTTTGCATCAGCACATTTTGAGCCATTGAAATCGGTGGGGTGGTTGTGAACTGTCAGATGGAAAATTTGCAATGCCCTCCCCACCGACAAACACTGAGCAGAAAAAAACCAAAATGATGACGAAACTTTAAAAAAAAAAATGTTGCATCCCGTCCTTGCCCTATCCCATCTCTCTCCCTCATGCTCCCTCTCTCGTCTCTCCCTCGCCCGCTCTCGTCTCTCTTCTTTGGCGACGACGACAAACATGAACCGTCGCTGCTCTCGACCTGCTCCAGCGTGCGTCTCCTCTCCATTTCTCCTTCTCTTGATCCCGTCTCCTTACGACAGAAGCGGCGAACGATATTCTTCGTCTCACCATTCCTCCTTCTTCGTTCTCCACCCCTGCAACAAAGGACGAAGTGAGCCCTACCCTGAGCTTGAACCAGAAGAGGAAGATCTGTCTACCTCTCACAAGCCCTAGCAAAGGAACGACTCTCTTCTACGGCGCCCAGATTCGACTTCACCAGCTTTAGGTAATCCTCCAACGCTCTTCCTTCTCTCCCGGCAAGTTTATTTTTTTTTTTAATTTACAAAACCCCTCAAAAATCAAAATCAAAATGTTGGTTGGTTCCTAAAAAGACAAGTTCTTTCCGTCTAAAAGCAGCATTGTGTATTTTTTTCAAATATGTATAATGAAAGTGTGAGATGCTACTATACAGATATTTCTCTTCTAACGATGGTATAATAGAGAAACGTCTGTATAGCAGGGTTCTCACATTTTCACTATACATATTTGAAAAAATACACAATGTTGCTTCTAGATGGAAAGAACTTGTCTTTCCAAGAACCAACCAACATTCTGATTTTGATTTTTGAGGGGTTTTGTAAATTCAAAAAAAAATAAATTTGCCGGAGGAGAAGGAAGAGCATTGGAGGGTTACTTAAAGCCGGTGAAGTTGAATCTAGCACTATAGAAGAGAGTTGTTCCTTTGCTAGGGCTTGTGAGAGGTAGATAGATCTTCCTCTTCTGGTTCAAGCTCGGGGTAGGGCTGACTTCCTTCTCTGTCCAAGGGTGGAGAACGGAGAGGGAGGAATAGCAAGACAGAGACTACCGTTCACCGCTTTTGTAGCAGGTGAGACGGGATTGAGAGAAGGAGAAATGGAGAGTGGACGCACACGGGGGCAGGACAGGAGCAGCGACGATTTATGCTCGTCGCCGTCGCCAGAGAAGAGAGACAGGAGCAGGCGAGGAATAAAATGGGAGAATGAGCGCGAGGGAGAGAGACGAGATAGAGCGGGGACAAGATGTAGCATGTTTTTTTTTATGTTTCGCCGTCATTTTGGTTTTTTGCTACTTAGTGTTTGTTAGTGGGAAGGGCAGCGCAAATTTTTCGTCTGATAATTCACAACCACCCCACCGAATCTGATGACTTAGAATGTGCAGACACAAAAATGCAAGTTTTAGCCCGACCGTGTCAAATCACATCTCTTTAACTTAAATATTAAGTTTTACTATTTTTAAAGATATATAAATATATATTTTATAAAATTAGGGGTATTTTAGTCAGTTAAAAATGGCCAAAGTACTCTTATTTTTAAAAATCAAAAAAATATACACGTATCCAAAAATGTTAAAATTTGGCTTATAGAGTAAATATAACAAGATTAACAATCTTATAAAAAAACTCAAAAAAATAAATTAAAAAATGGGATTTTGTACCTTGGTGCATTGAAATTTCAATGCATGGGGGTGTATTGAAACATCTCTCCTAAAAATACACTAACATATAAGATGATAAATTGTACACAGCTCAACTTAAAGAATTTTAATAAATGACTGAAACAAATCTAAAAAGATCTTACCAAAAAGTTGAGAATTCTTCAATAGAATTGAGAGAGGGGTAAAAGATGTGATGTAAGTAGGAATATGTCGAGAGTAAAACTTTGTTGGATGTGCAAAACTATTGCACTTTTTATGACCGTTCTCCATATCCAAAAGGAATGGTATCATCAATGTTTTAAAAACCGGACCGAACCGGGCGATCGGACTGTGAACCGGTCATGTCCCGTTAACCGGTTTTTCCGATTCAACCATCAGTTTGGTCCGGTCGAACTGAAAAAACCGGGAACCGGTCACAGACCAGTCCGGTTTTTAAAACATTGGATATCATGTTCACAAATCTCGCACGATTTTCAATTTTCATAGTCTTTTGGAGATATTTATTGGGTCAGTAGGATTCCGTTAAGGAAGCATGATTTCCTTATTTGATATAATTAAATTAGTCTATTGCCCATGTGGCATGGTACGTGGCAATATATGATTAATTGAATTAAGTGTTAGCGATATAACGAATATTTATTGAATGTGTATACCTACCATCTGCAACGAGCTGTTCGGAACTTAAAAAGAGGGAAAGAACCGTACACCTTCTTTGTACGCGGGGCGAAGAACTGGAAAACTGCCCGCTGGACTTTGAAATTTGAAGGGAGGGCTCCTCTGCCCGACTTTACAGTTGGATACCGCAGTCTTTCTCGAAATATCGGAAATACCCTCGCACACGGAAATGATATGCTGTGGTAGGCGGTGTATGGAAATTTGCAACGCACACGGCTTTTTAAACGCTAGTTTGGCTCGTTACCACTTCGATAGTTACCCCATCTCAGCCATCAAGATAGATTTGATGGTTGCAGATTCTTCTACACAGGAGAAATTTTCATGTGGTTTGTATGATTGTCGTGACGATGAGCCTCACGATAGAAATGAACGGTCAGGATGCTCCTATCCGTTGCAACGAAATGAGAGTTGCGAGTTGATGTTCTAGATGCGCTGATGGATTCTCGCGGATAATGTGGACCATTAATTCCAGCCGCTGAATACTAGAAGCCGTGAAACATTTGTTTTCCTAGTATAGTTATTTCTACTAAAATAGTATCAGTGATAGTCAGTCTTTATTAAAATAATATTAGTTAATGTTCCCATCGTGATTGATTCGGTAGACATAAGTTATCAGGATTTAAAAAATGCAATTAGATGGTCCGAAAGTCGATTGGTTAATGCCCAGTTAACGGCTTGCGTGCAGCGAATTCCTCGCTAAAACAAAGGGGCAGTTAGTTGCCGCTCCAGCAGCGTACGATGATAGATTGCGCTTCGACGGGAGCGCGAAACTCTCCCCTCCCATTCTAACTTCGGTTTTATGTAATTTTTTTTATTTTTAAAATTTTGATGGTTGATAAAAAAAATTCACTTCATTTATTATATTTAATATCATTTTTAATATTCTGAAAACTCTTTTATTTTTTAATTTCACTATATACGAGTCACATCTATAAAAATATAAAATCAACGTAATAAAATAGTTAGATATTAAAATATCAACTTTAAAGTAGTTTTTTCAATATCTAAACCATCTAAAATATCCATAATATGTGGATAAATGATCATATAAAGTATTGTTACATAAATAGACTTATTTTTTAGCAAATTGGGCCTATGAACATATTGAATTTGGACGAAGCTTTGTTTTATAGTTAAAAAATGATATTAAATATAATGAATGGATTAATTTTTTTTATCAAATATCAAAATCTCAAAATTAGAAAGGGTTACAGGAATCACTTCTACGTTGCCCGGTGCTCTAAAAAAAGAGCTGCAAATTCAACAAAAATCCTTAGAACTTAGTAACAATGAATTAAATTTTAACGAAACAATTAATAGCTTGTTAGATTCACCTGATGCTTATTCGATACAGAAGACTTGAAGACTTGAAACTGTGACAGTGTTTTTTATCACAAATTGTAACCGTGTTTGATCTCACATATAGTATCGTATATAGTGTATTATTTAAAATAGGAGTTTCTCTTTTATGTAAGAGAAGTAATCCTGTTAGTCCGGGCTAAGTACATGCCCCACTTAGTTCACCTCAAAAAACCAATTTACAACAATTTTTTTATTGTTTCTCCACACACTTGTTTATCTAAGTGTATTTAATAGATAAACCAAGTTTTACCATTTTTGTATATGAGTATATATATTTTTAAAATTTTTAAAGATAAAGGTATTTTAAATACATATATATACATAGATGTTTAAAAATCTCAAAAAATATATAAACACATCCAAAAAAGGTAAAACTTATTTGTATGTTAAATGCATTTAGATAAACAAGTGTACGAAGAAAAAATAAAAAAAGTTGTTGTAAATGAATTTTTTGAGATGAACTAAGCGAAGTATGTATTTAGTCCGAGTTAACAAGATCATCCCTCTTTATTTAACTAGCAGGTCTATGTAACTCTCTTAGTTTTTAAAATATTGATAATTGATGTAAAATCTAATCCGTTTATTGTACTTAACATCATTTATTTAGTCATACTACTTAAAAAATCACTTATTTAATCAGAAGATCAAGTTTCACCTAGATCAAGTATATGCATAAACTACATTTGCTCGCATATATTTATGTATAAATTATTAAAAAATACTTAGATCTATTCACACATGTATTAGAATGTAATAATACTTTATAAAATCACTCATCTATATAGTAGTGATATTTTATATGATTTACATTGTTGAAGATACTGCTTTAAATTAATATTTTAGCATTAAATTAATTTATTACACTAATTCTAATACAACTAAAGCAACTATAGTTAAACAACAAAGTTGAGGAGTATCTATGTGATAAATAAATAAACCCAAGTAATTTTTATTTTTTTTTGTTTTAAAGTCTTTGCCAGAAGAGTTGCATTTTTTGATAATTATATAATCTATTATATGTCTGACAAATCGAGAAGCAGAAAAAATTGCTTTATGGAGGGGTTTTGGCTATAATTATAGCAAATGTAATTTATCTCTTCCAATGGCGTTTTTTAACCTAATAAATAATGACTTTCAAAATAAGTAGAATTAAACATATGCACTCAATACACCCACGTGAGTTGGTTTCTAGGCACTCCTAATATTATATGTCAGTATCTCAGTCCAAGGTATTAATTACAAATTAGATTTAAATATTATATGCATTTTCCAATGGATATTCTATCTTTTCGCCTGTGTCTATATACTATTGAAAAGTTCTTCAAATGGATCACATTACTTTGTTGATTTTCAGAAGTGAAATGTTTTATAGTGCAAATTTAGTTTCCATAAACTTTTTATTTTGGGTGCAGCCCATCTTGGATTGAATTTTGCATGTCCTGTGGTGAGTTAGGAGTCATTCTAAATATGAGGAATTGTCCTTTTTAGCCCGGGCTAAATAAATGTTCTACTTAGTCTATCTTAAAAAATTTATTTACAATAAATTTTTAATTTTTTATTCGTACACCTGTTTATCTAAGTGGATTTAACATATAAATCAAATTATACTAGTTTTGGATATGTGCATATATTTTTTGATATTTTAAAAAATCTATGTGTATATATGTATTTAAAATATCCCTATCTTTAAAAATCTAAAAAAAAAATATAAATATATCCAAAAATAGTAAAACCTTGTTTATATGTTAAATACACTTAGATAAACAAGTTTATAAGAAAAAATAAAAAATTATTGCAGATAATTTTTTTAAGGTAGGCTAAATAAAATATTTACTTAGCTCAGGTTAACAGGATCATTCTTTTTTAAACATTAATGCTTCCATTACTTTAGTTGCAAAGAATATATTTCATGTTTGTCTAAATAATGAATAAATGTTGTCAAATTAGTGAATTAACATAATACATATTTAAAGTATATTAGAATTTTGATTTATAAAATAAAAATTATTGCATTCGTACCTATGTAATTTGGGCCAAATTGCAGATATATCACTACTTTTAAAAAAATGTAATTTTCATCCACATAGTCTGTTTGAAGTTGCATATGGATCATTTTTATCTTAAATTTGTTTAAAATAGCAAGATACTTGTGCAAACGAACAAAATTATAAAATACAAGAAGATAATATTATAATATGAGAAATATTTACATAAACGAGATTTTTCGTATCTTAAAATTAAGAGTATTTCATCATTTTAAAAATTTTAAAAAAAGTGATAGGCTTCAATTTAGGCAAACAATGTAATTATGGATGTAAAAACCTTTATAAAATAATGTAAATAATAATAATAATTATTTTTCATAGATGAAAAATAATATTGATTTTATAACATTAAATTTTAACAAATAAATTAAAAGAAATCTTTAATTTATAAGGTTTAGAACATGTCGAATATTTATAAAAATATAAATAGTATTATACAAGAATTAGTGAATTAGCGAATTAGCATACGTCGAACACTTTTTTAAAACTGTAAAATAGTATTATAAATAAATTAGTGAATTAGGATATGCCAAACACTTTCTAAAGAATAGAAATAGTATTATACATAATGTTTAATTCATCATTAATGGATAATATCAAGAATAATAAAAAGGTAAGAAAAATAATGCATTGATTACTCAATGTTATTCAAAATAATTATCTTATAATAAATATTTTCGATATTTAAAGCACTTTATCGATTAAAATATATTAAATTCATAAGAATGCATCAATATGATTTTACGCAAAAATATATTGTCTGGGGTTAGATTGGTGCTAGGTTTGGAAATTTTGATGCGGGGTTCACGTGAACCCGGACCAATCGTATTTTAAGGAAACCGAATTTTTTCCTGGGTTCCGCTGAATCTTGCCCAAACACACCTATTTTCATTACATTATACACTTACTACAATATCTGCGAGCAGATTTCGACATTGATTCGGAAAATTATAGATGAGAATTGGGTGACTTGACTCTTGCGTGTGAGTGGGCGCTTTTGCGCCGCTGGACTATGAAGATTTGTCCACCCGCGCAAATTTCTTTGTAATCGATGGCGTTTGTGTAATAAACCAACCCACAGCCTCCTTGATCCCGCGCACTTCCCGCTTTCGGACTCGCCATTTCTTTTTCTCCGTTTTCAGATCTTGATTTCTCTCACATTTTCCTCGTTTTCTACCAAATATCTCCCCCATTTCTCGAATCATCCACTTCTTTTCATCGAATTTGCGCCATCTCCTTGTATGATATGCTCCGATCGCTCATTTTCGGGATATTGCAGGATAACTGACTGGATTTGATCCGAGGGTGAGATCTCCGATCATTTTACTGCGTTTCTAAGTTACGCAAGAGCAGAAATGGTTCTTTTCAATCTTCTTACATGTGTTTTGTAAGAGTATATGCATTTATCTAGGTTTTTGATATTAGTTCTGTTTGTTTATCTTGCTGTTCCCTCTCCTAGTGTTCATCTTCTACTTCGAGTAAGGATTTGAGTTTTCTTTCCAGAGTTTTTCAGGCAATCAAGTACCACTGTTTTCTTTCTTTTAACAATAGACCATAGCAAGATTTTTGTGATCGCTGATCAGATAGGCGTTAAAAGGCACGAATCGTTGGACCCTGAATCTTGAACCTTCTGTAAGAATTCAAAGGAGTTGGCCTCGCCTCTGGTCATATGATGGTCTGTTTCTGTATTTAGGTCTCTTGGTCGTTGCTGTCTGAAATCCATCCGCGGACATGTTGTGGACTGTTTGGAATGATTCGTATAACTTCACGAGAAAATACTTAGCAGAAATTTGTTTTCTGTAACAAAAAATCAGATTCTTTCCCGTTCTACTTAGTTGATGGAATTCCCCTGTGATTTTGGGAGATCCCACTCCAAGTGTTAACTTTTGACCGTTCTTGCATGCATCCACTAGAAGGCTTATCATTGTCATTCTTACATTAAATGATTCTTTCAGTTATTGGCTTTTCACCATTCTTACATGCATCCGTTTGAAGTCTTCTCATGGCCATTCTTACATTAACTAATCCATTTAGTTGATGGAATGCCTCTATGTTTTGTGAGATACCCTCACTTCAAATATAATGTCAACATTTCGTTGTTCTAGGATGTTTTTGATAGAAACTTTTTCTTCTTCATTCTTATGCTAAATGATCCTTGAAGTTCATTTTTTCTGAAGAAAAGATTTACTAGAAATTTGGTGCTTGTTATATGAAAACAATATTAAGGATATTTAGGTTCCATTTGGGAAAAGGTAAAAAGAGTGGGAATGGGAAATTTTTTGAAAAAGTGAGATGATAAGAGTAATGATCAGGAGTAAAGAAAATGAAGATAAAGTAAATAAGGTAGTTATATAAAAAAGAGGAGTGATTCTGTAGCCCGGGCTAAGCAAATGTCCCACTTAGCCTACCTCAAAAAACCCATTTACAACAAAAAAAATTTTTCTTTTTTCTTCATACACTTGTTTATTTAAATATATTTAACATATAAACCAAGTTTTACCATTTTTGGATATGTGTATATATTTTTTTGAGATTTTTAAAAATAGGAGTATTTTAAATTCATATATACACACAGATGTTTAAAATTATCAAAAAATATATACACATATCCCAAAATAGTAGAACTTGCTTTATATGTTAAATATACTTAAATAAATAAGTGTATGCAGAAAAAAACTAAAAAAAATTATTGCAAATGAGTTATATAAGGTGAACTAAGCAAGACATTTGCTTAACCCGGGCTAACAGGATTATTTCTCTATAAAAAATGTGAAAAAATGAATGGAATTTTAAACTTAACAGTGCACTAAGGGTCCATTTAGTAAGAAGCAAAAAAAAATTCGCTTTCTTCCTTCCTACACATCTTTTGAAATGATTTTTCATCTTAACTACTTAACTACTATATTTTTTCTAGTATTAGTTCTCAAATGTATTTCGTAGAAAGTCATTTTCTTCTTCATTCTTATGCTCAATGATCCTTGAAGTTCATTTTTTCCCCCTGAAAAAAAAGTTTACTAGAAATTTGGTGCTTGTTATATGAAAATAACATTGAGGATATTTAGGTTCTATTCCAGAAAAGGTAAAAAAGCGGGAACGGGAAAATTTTGAAAAAGTGAAAGAATAATGTGAGATGATAGGAGGAAAGAAATAAAGATAAAATAGATAAGATAGCTACGTAGAAAGATTTTAAAAATTGATTGGAATAAAGAGGAAATAATAGAAAAATAGGACAGTTAGGTAGTTAAGATGAAAAATCATTTCAAAAATGCGCAGGAAGGAGTATGAATTTTTTTAACATTCTTTACATAAGTAAACAGTTGATGAGCTTGTGGTTATTAAGCCTAGATTCTGGTAGCGGAGACTATTTCATTAAACTGAGTTGGTGAATTGGCTATGTGTTCCGTGGCTGAACCGAACTTCAAATTGCATTCTAAAAATTTTATTGATTTATTTATTCTGCATGCGTTTGTTGGAAAGCTTCTCTTCTTTCACTTATATTAAATGAAATCTTTATTTCTTTTCGAATGTATTTATTTTAGTTTGGGAAAATGTGTTGTGAAATTGCAGAAATGCATTATCACAACTTTTAATTGTGTGTTATTTGTGTAAAAGATTCACTTTTGGATTTTTACTGGAATCTGCTGAGAAGTAATTTATGAGCAGGGCAAAATTAATAGGGTACAAGCTTGTCAAAGTTCGAACTGACCATGTCCAGTAACTAGCACACTACAGCTCTTAGTTTCTTCTGTGAGATGGAAGACGAAGGCTCTGCCAATAAGAAATCACAGACTTCACTGACTGCAGAAGAGTCGTCAAGAGATATAATCAATGATGTAAGTGAAAACATTGGTGTTAAGAAAGCACCATCAAGTGAAGACGAATCCCCGAGCAATGTTATCAAGGATGAAAGTGGAAATGGAGGAGAACAACCTAGTGAAATGAACTTGTTAAATGTTGAGCCATCAAATGAAGTGAAATCTTCAGGTAACATGCTTGATAATCTAAACACAGGCGATGACAAAGCAACAGGCGAAATGAAATCTCTGACTATTGTTGAGGAAAACCCAAATCCTCACAATGAGAACACAGAAGTGATGTCATCAAGTAATATACTTGATGATCAAAAGATGGACAAAGGAGAAGCATCTAGTGAAGTGAAATCTCTGAATGTTGTTGAGGAAAACCCAAATCATCACAATGAGAAAGGGAAAGTGAATTCAAGCGGATCAGGTAATGCGCTTGATGATCAAACCATTCAAGAAGATGAAGCAACAAGTGAAGTGAAATCTCTAAATAATGTTGGGGAGAATGATGACAATTGTAAAGGACAAGTGAAGTCATCAGGTAACATGCTTGATGATCAAACCATACATGAAGACAAAGCAACAAGGGAAATGAAATCTCTGAATATTGTTGAGGAGAACCCAAACCATTACCACGAGAAAGGAGAAGCAGCATCAACTTCTCTAGAACTTGGAACCGCCAACAAGGAGACTGGAAGTCAAGCAGAAAAGAACCACACTACAGATGAATTTCATGGTGATAAGAAGGATGTGGAGCCTGTTTTTGATGGAACAGAGATACCTGGTTTGGAAACAGCTGGGACTTCATCCAACCGTTCTTTGGATGTTGAACCAGGGGTGCAGGGGTCTGCTTGGCCTGAAAAAGCTATGGCAATTAGGGACTTTGTTAGGGAGAAGGGTGTTACTGCAGTTTCCAGTGTGTTCCGACGTCTTTCTGGTAAAGGAGATGAAGATAGGCAAACGCTTGCTAATGAACATGACATTGCGGATAATCCATCAACAGGTGTTAAGGGGGAAGTGGATACTAGCCCAGGAAGTAAAGCAAAAGAAGTCAGTCAGCAGTCAGGTGAAAGATCCATGTGGAATCCTTTAAACTTTATTAGGCATGTAGATATGCAAAATAACTCAGAGCAGGAAGTTGGCTTCAGTACAGAAGATTCAGTTGAAGTGCCTAGAATGAAAGGAAGGGTTACACTGTATACAAGGCTTGGGTGCCAGAACTCCAGAGAAATTAGAAAGTATTTGCATCAGAAAAGACTCCAATACATTGAGATAAACATTGACATCTACCCTAGTAGAAAATCAGAGCTAGAGAAGATTGCTGGATCTTCTGCTGTTCCTAGAGTCTTCTTCAATGATCTCCTGATTGGTGGGTTGAACGAGCTAAAGGCGATGGATGAACATGGCGAACTTGATCAAAAGATTAATGATCTATCCAACACCGAACCATCACCTGGAGCACCTCTACCCCCATTATCTGGTGAGGATGATGAGTCTGGCACTGGGACTCTTGATGAGTTGGCAATCACTGTGAGAAAAATGCGAGAATCAGTCACGGTTAAGGACCGATTCTATAAAATGCGTAGGTTCACCAACTGTTTTCTAGGTTCTGAAGCAGTGGATTTCTTCTCAGAGGATCAATACTTGGAAAGAGATGAGGTTGGTAGTTCATGCATCATGTCATTTTTTTAATAAATTCTTTCCTTTCGTTGTTGTTCTGAATGTGTGGTTGCTCCATTTTATGTGTCAGTGAGGTTTCCTGCATTGTGAAATTAGGATCCTTTGCGCTTATATAGCTGATAGTCATTGGTACTTAATCGTACTGATGTTTTTCATTTTGCCTATGATTGTAAATATTTGTTAAAATTTGATGCATTGGGTGTCATTCCAAAGAAATTTTACTTAGAACATTCAAATTAGAAGCTTACCTTTAAAATTTCCATGGAATAGTTGTCTTGCTTCCAAGTCCATCCTTTATGCCATTATTGAATGCATGCGTCAAAGTTGTGTATATTTCAGTAATTGAAAGCTAAGGGGCTTTTTATCATTTTAATTTCAAGGAGATAATCATTTTCTAAAAATTGATGCTGAGAATTTTTTTATTCAGTGTTAAAAGATTTGGGTTTTCTATGCACAATTTAGAAGTGCTTCTAAGTTTTTGAGTCCTAAAATTGTTCAGCAAAAGCAAATCTTTAACAAGATAGGCCCAACAATTTGATCCAGGGGGGTTCTTGTTAGTTTTTTGTTGAAAAGTTCTTAGTGTATGATAGGTAACTAAAGAAACACCCTTTCCATGGTTTCCCATGTCAGATGTATTTCAGTTTGATTTGCCTCTTTTATAACCCACCTGATGTGTAAAGGAAAGTTCTAATATTTTGGTATTCATTGTTTTGTCACAATTATCTGACATCATAATCTTCTTTGCCTTGCCATGGGCTTCCAATAATTCAGAATTTTGTAACATCCACATCAGAAATCATTTTTTCTTTCTTTCTTGCTGTCATACAGGCAGTGGAATTTGGAAGAAAGCTTGCAAATAAATGCTTCTTTAAACATGTACTTGAGTAAGTTTTTACTTCTCACCATCTCATAGAGATTTGATTTTTGTCCATTTACTTGGTGCATGTTTCATTCTGCCAAATAGCCCGTTCTTGTTGTCTTGTTTAATGGAATATTCCATGTATCTTCTGCAGGGAGAATGTTTTTGAAGATGGTAATGAGCTATATCGCTTCTTGGACCATGATCCTTTTGTCATGTCTCAGTGCTTCAACTTCTCTAGGGGTATAATTGAAGTTAAACCGAAGCCTATAGTTGAAATTTCATCCAGGTTGAGATTTCTGATGTTTGCAATGTTTGAGGCATACGTGTCTGAAGATGGAAGACGTGTTGACTATCAGACTATACGGAGCTCTGAGGAGTTTGCAAGGTTAGTTGTTTTGTGCATAGCAATAAAACCATAGCATTTGAGAAACAGGATAAAAAAAATGAAATCTTAAGATGAAAATAAATTCAGAATTTGACAAAACTCACTTTCCTGCTAACTACTCAATGGTTCTAACTTTCGAACAAATTGAGATTATTTCTAGAACGACAAGTGTGCAGCAAAAATCAGATCGGAAATTCATTTTCTTGTTGTGTGGATTATCCATAATTACATTCCATTGAATTTAGATCAATTTCATCTGTGGTTGTGTCGTGAACAGATGGAATCAAGCATATAGAAGATAAACTGCAAGGAAAAAATGGTTCAGAACAAGCTAAGGGAAGAACGTGTACTTCCAAGGATTATTGGTCGGATCTAAAAGCAAGATGTTATATTAATTCTAATGAATTAGATATTTCTACTTCGAATTTGAAGTTTCTTTAGTTGGATGGATCTTAGTGATGAAATTATTACGTACTGCACATGCCCAGATAGACATGTATTTTATTGTAATGCATGGGTTAAAGTGGGGCCTTGTAAAAATCAAAATTAAATTGCTTAACATGTAAATCCTACATGACTAGTTGAAAAGCAATGCTTTGGAACCTACTTCTGGCCAAGGCTTTCACCAGGTGTTTTAGGCCTCAACTTCGAAATTTCCCATCAGCTCAAGTTAATTGATTTCACAATAGTTGATGTTTACCCAGATTTCAAGAATTGCACCTGCGGTATGGTTTTGGGCATACCGTTTGCTTTTGCTTGTGTTGGAAGGATACTTTAACCAACAAAATTTCTTTTTTTCTTCTTCTAATCTCATAATGGGGCCTGCAATGGGACAAAACGGATAAACTCCTTTTAGGACATTGTATAGTTGATTACCTGAAAACAAGAGAGGAAGGGCCTTGGCACAACAGTAAAAGTTATTGCCTCGGAAAACTGGAGGTTATGAGTCTTGAGTCAGAGACACAACTTTCTCTGCCAAGGTTCTGCAATGTGCGGGGGCTGTATGCACTGGGTTGGTGCTTTTTTATCGACTAAAATGCTAGGACCTGCCAATGTAATCATCCCATTTATTCATGAGTCTGACTCATGAGAGACAACCTTCTCTACCCTCAGCCTGCAATGTGCGAGAGCTGTATGCACTACATCAGTGCTTTTTTATTAACCGGAGTCCGGAAAGCTAGGGCCTACTCAACCTGATCATCCCATTTACCATGCACCAGGTCAGGCCTTGCAATGTATGGAAGCTTGATGCACTGGGCCGGCAACCAAATGCCCCTGTTTACCTTTGAAGCCTATTTTAAGATAGGATTTTTTTTGTTACTTTTTTTTTTTTTTGACCCTAAGAGTTCACATCAATGCATGTATCACAGATATCACAGAATTATAGAGGAACTTCAGAGAGTGGACTTTCAGGATGTATCAAGGGAGGAGAAACTTGCTTTCTTCGTAAACCTCCACAACATGATGGTTATCCATGCCATATTGACTTGGGGATGTCCTGCTGGAGCATTGGACCGGAGAAGATTGCTAGGGGATTTCAAGTATGTCATTGGAGGTTGTACGTACTCACTTTCAGCCATCCAGAATGGAATCTTGAGGGCAAACCAAAGACCACCATATAATATCACTAAACCCTTTGGTGCAAGAGACATGAGGCTGAAGGTGAGAGGCTATCTAACTCTTGTTCTTTGGATACTAGACAGCGTTTACTTTTAAACAAGCACTAAACTTCTAAACTGTCAAGACCATTTAAGATCAAAATCCCTGGCAAGAGGGCCACTGGGTCCACAAAACAAAAAGGCAGGAGAATTTTATCTGCTTATCAGGTGGAAAGAAAAAGTAATGATACATAGCTGGCTATGTAGTTCTCTTGAAGCATGGGGTGCCTGTATATTATCTTGAATTCTTGATCCTCTAATCAGGTAATTATCATCATGGTGAGGGATTCACGTTCTCTGAATGTTGCACAGCATGATATTATGATGCAAAAAAGCTCATTAAGTCAATGTTAAATTAGCTCTACAACTAGTTCTTTTGACCATCTCCAACGAATTCCTGAGTTCTACCTTCTCATTGATCAGTATCAATTTGCCAGTTCTTTGTTACTACTTAAATTCTTGCAAATTTCAATTTTTTCTGTCATCTATTTCAATCAATCAGGATCAGTATCATCTATTAATTCTTGTGTTTATTTCATTTGATCAGGTTGCTCTTCTCCAGCATGAGCCTCTCATTCACTTTGTGTTGGTCTCTGGCAACAGATCTGGACCTGCACTCCGTTGCTACTCGCCAGGAGATATTGATAAGGAGCTAGCGGCAGCAGCTCACGATTTCCTAGTGAATGGGGGATTGATTGTTGATGCAGAGGCAAAGTTGGCATCAGCCAGTAAGATCCTCAAGTGGTAAGATGTTTCTTAAAAGTCATAAAAACCATAAAATTTCTCTGCTCACAGAAACATGCTTGTCTTTGGATAAGAAGGGAATAGTTAACATTTGTATGCCAATTATTGACCTTAAAATTTGAGGCTCTTGATAATCTGGAATGGCATAATTTGGTGCCTTGCTGGGTACTTTCCCAGACCCCTGAGTGCTTATTAATAATCAGAAATGCCCACCTCTCATGTCCTTTGTGAACATTCAACCCCTGGAATCTCTCTAGAGCTGGTGATCAGCCAACTTGTTCTAAAACACATGTACAGGTTAGCAGCATGGTCCATTCAGAATATCTTAACAGCATAGTCCCTCCATGTCGGGGACCTGAAATACTGTTATCCAGATGCTAGGCCACGAGACAAGGCAGGATTCAGCCTCAGCTTGCTTCGTAAAATTATCTTCTTTTCACAACCTCCCTCTGTCTGTCTCTAAATTGTGTTTAGCACATATGTCCACATGGAATTGGTATTTAGTACCAACGCTTCCATTTTTGAGCAACAGGCCTTCATCCTAATGGATATGAGCGCCAACTGCTTTTCCTGGTATGTGGTTGCTGTTGACATGTTGTATTCATTGCCATCACAAACTCTGCCACAATTCTTCTTTCCAGACATAAGAAATATTTGTCTCCCATTTGAAGTCAACACCTGAATATCTTGAAGAAACTAATACGCATGTGACACTCTCATTCAAACTGTTTTAGGTTGGATTTGCACCTCCTGCATATTGACATGTGGTAGAAAAGGAATCAGAATGGGATTCCAAAATGCTAGCCTGCAACCAGGAACCTCATCCAAGACTAAAACAATCAGTTCTTATGAAATTCCTATCCTGCTTACAACTTCTTGTTTATAGAACCACGTCTTTGTCCATTCTTTATGCCTTATTTGTATGAACTGTTGAGTAATTTGATCAAAGCTTGCATGCCCCTTACCAATGTCTTTTATCCTCCTTCCAGGTACAGTGCAGATTTTGGTAAGAATGAGGCAGAGGTCATGAAGCATGTGGCAAGCTACCTAGAGCCAGCACAGTCAAGGGAGCTTCTAGATCTGCTTTCAAGTGGTCAGATGAAAGTGAGATATCAGCCTTATGATTGGAGCCTAAATTGTTAGTAATGGTTTTGGCTTCTTGCTGCCCGTGAATTAGAGTGCAAATTTCCTTCCAACCTGTGGGTATTATGGCCAAATAATGAACAGTCTGAAGAGATACAACTGTAGCTTTGTAGACATATGAATGAAAATTTCAGGATGAGTATGGCCCAATTTTTTATATTCATCTTTACGGGATTTGGAACAAGAAAAACATGCTTTTAGAAAATATCATTCATGATTTTCAAAAATGCATTATTTGGTGGGAAAATAGTTCGGCACCTATGGAAAGTTAACCTTTCTTCAAAAAATCTCGTCTGAAACTCTGCTAAAAACCACACAGTCCTTAATCTCGAAAGTTTCCAAATATTATGAAAAATTAAAGAACTCCCTTAGAAGTTCGTTTTTCGTAAGCAGTTCTTAACTTTGCAAATAAATGCTCTCATGCCATGGGATCTGTTGCAGCAGAGTTATATTTTCATTCCTGCTACAGGCTGTTCTGTTCGAGGCCTCCTTAGTGCCCATCTTCGATTCGCCTCTCTTAGTAAGTTCAGTGGTGATGATTATTTGTCGATGCTACCCAATGCAATGGCATTTTTGGGCCAGGAATAAGATGACAAAAGAAATTCTCGTAAAAACATTGCCTCTTTTTTATAAGTTAAAAAAAGAAAAAATTTAACTCACCTTTGTGTTAAGCAAGTCAAAAATGGCCCTTTCTTCGATAAGAACATTTCCAAATTTGAGGAAGAAAGTCCTCATGTAAATACAGACTAGGAAGAAGTCCTTATGTGAACTAAGCCGTTGGCAATGGAGAGTCGAACCTATCAAATAACATGCAGCAATAGTGTTCGTTAAGTAACGACTTGGGAAGGCAAGTAAAATGAACGTCTTTTTGGTTTAATGCTAAGACCAAATGCATCCCTCGCATACCAAAATTTTCACAATGAAACAGCTCAATAATGGAAATGTTCAGACTTCAGGGGCTTTTTGGCATTTTGGCTTCATCGGTACCGTCCCCCTCAACAAGAAACGGAAAACTTCAGAATCATCGTATTTATTGTGCCACAATCCCTCAATTTGATGAGCTCTCATATCAAAGTACAGCAGTCTTATGGATATTCTACCAGTGTCATGTTAAATGCACAAATGTATATTCGGTCCCATGGATACTCTACCAATATCAAGATAAACCCAATTGCACAAATGTATATTCAGTCCTATGGATACTCCACCAGTGTTAAGTTAAACACGATTGCACAAATGTATATTCAGTCATATTGATATTCTACCCATTTCAGGTTAAAGCACAATCGCACAGACGTATGTTCTCAAAAATCTATTCATGTTATTATCCAGCCATTGCTGAAAGAACATTCCTGCTCTCAGCCAATTTGAACGAAGAAGTCCTCTCTGCACACATCCAAATCATTCCCCGCTTTCCTAAATAGCTGCACACATTGAATTTCTTAATATTTGTTCTCTTCCTCTGAAAAATAGATACATTTTCTGCACATTGCTTGAATTTCGTAACGTCCGTTCTCACTTCAATGGAAGAAATATATATATATATATATGGGAAATGATCCCGTGCATGCGACTGCACCGTGCAGCCCATGCACTGTGGGCCCCACCTGATCATTTTCCATAAATCCACCCCACCCATTGTATTTAGAATTGTTCACTTTATTACCATACCAATTTTCATCCAAATCCAACATGTGTGTAGTCTCCATCTTAAAATGGTGCAAAATCAACGTAATAAAATAGTTTAATATAAATATCAAGTTTAAAGTAGTTTTTTCAACATCTAAACCGTCTAAAGTATGATTTATATATGGATAAATGAGTGTATAAAGTTTCATTACAATCTAACATGTGTGGGGTCCATTTTACAGCGGACTGCACAGGATCGGTTCCCTATATATATATATATATATATATATATATATATATATATATGAGACCCGATCGTGTGCAGTCGGACTGCACCGTAATTACGGTGCAGTCCGCTGTAAAATGGACCCCACACATGTTAGATTGTAATGAAACTTTATACACTCATTTATCCATATATAAATCATACTTTAGACGGTTTAGATGTTGAAAAAACCACTTTAAACTTGATATTTACATTAAACTATTTTATTACGTTGATTTTGTACCATTTTAAGATGGGGACTATATACATGTTGGATTTAGATGAAAATTGATATGCTATTAAAGTGAACAATTCTAAATACAATGGGTGGGGTGGATTTTCCATTTATGATCAGGTGGGGCCCATAGTGCATGGACTGCACAGTGCAGTCACATGCACTGGAATAAATCCCTATATATATATATATATATATAGGAACCGATCCTGTGCAGTCGGACTGCACCGTAATTACAGTGCAGTCCGCTGTAAAATGGACCCCACACATATTAGATTGTAATGAAACTTTATACACTCATTTATCCATATATAAATCATACTTTAGACGGTTTAGATGTTGAAAAAATTACTTTAAACTTGATATTTACATTAAACTATTTTATTACGTTGATTTTGCACCATTTTAAGATGGAGACTACACACATGTTGGATTTGGATGAAAATTGGTATGGTAATAAAGTGAACAATTCTAAATACAATGGGTGGGGTGGATTTATGGGAAATGATCAGGTGGACCCCACAGTGCATGGACTGCACGGTGCAGTCGCATGCACTGAATCATTTCCCAAAGAGTACCCAAGTCAGTACCAGCCTGTCATCTCAAGTTGAAGACTGTTAAGAATGAAAACTTCCAATGACAATATACGATCTTCAATTTGGTCAATGGCATCAAGTGTGGAAAATCCATTGTCAGTCTGCAATCTTTGATCTGGTCAATTTCGATTCCCACTTCCGAGATTATGTTCTACCTCTGCAGTGATCAAAAGAATTCACATTTTTCTCACCAATAATCCTTGCACGAACACAACCCATCTTTGAAGTGGTGAAAACGATTAGCATCTCTTACAATAATCTCTCTATCTGTGACCTTGGATATGAATTTGATTGCAGCATGGCAGTCATTACAGACCCTGAGGTTCTTCATAATCCTCAATGTCATTTTTGCCGGAGTACTGATTAGTCCAAATGCAATTGCAAGTTTCTCACTGTGACGACTGAGAGCCTGCTCCTTCAGCTCATCATCAATATCATGCAGAACTGAATCAGTATCTGGAACAAAGCCTGCCTTCTTTATTTCTGTCCAAATCTTTTCTACCATTTTGTAAATCATCTTTCTCTGAGGGTGGGATCCATCATCAACTCCAAATACATGAACCATGCTCTTGATCTGTATCCAACTGAATCCCTGATCTTTCTTCACTCCTCTATCCTTCATCAACTTTCTAGTCTCGGCGGCATCCTCCCACAGGCCACATGCAGAATATATGTTGGCCAGTGAAGGGTAAGCTCCACTGTGCTCAGGATCAATAGCCAGCATTCTTTTTGCTGCAACTTTTGCTAACTTGGCATTCTTGTGGACCTTGCAAGCAGCAAGAAGTGATCCCCAAGCTATGATATCTGGTTCAATTGGCATGTGCTCTATGAATTCCTGTGCTTCTTGGAGCAATCCTGCGCGCCCAAACAGGTCAATCATGCATGCATAATGGCTTAGGGTAGGTTCAATCTTGTGCACATCCTGCATTAATGTGAAATACCTTCGGCCCTGTTCTACCAACCCTGCATGTGTGCATGCAGAAAGCACACCAACATAAGTAATATAATCAGGCATAACTCCCAATCTCAGCATCCTCTCAAACAGTTCAATGGATTCCAGTCCAAAACCATGATGTGCTAAAGCGATGATCATAGAGGTCCATGAAACAGTATCCCGACTCTGACGTGCCTGATTGAAAACCTGTTTTGCCCCCACAATGCTTCCACATTTAGAATACATTGTAATGAGTGCATTTTTTACAGAAATAGATGAGACTTCTCCTATTCTGATGGCAGTTGCATGGATCTGCCTGCCATGATCCAGCATTGCCAGGCTTGAACAAACACTCAACATGGCTGCAAGAGTGTAATTATTTGGTTTTGGCCCTTCATTAACCATCCTTCTGAAGAGGTCCATTGCATCATTATGGAAACCATCTTGCACATAGCCCACAATCATAGCTGTCCAAGCAACCACATCTCGCTCTTTCATTGAGTCAAAGATCTGCCTAGCTGGTTGAAGGTCCCCAAGCTTGACATATCCCTCTAGGAGTGCTGTAAATGATATGATACTGAGATCAGCAGAAGCTGTGTTTTTTACTAGTTTCTTAGCAATTTCAACACCACTTGACTTGGCATACATGGAGATCAATGCATTCCCAACATGACCTTGAGTATCATATTCAGACCTGATGATATGGGCATGGATTTCTTTGCCAGTCCTCAACAACTCAAGATTAGCACAAGCAGAAAGAACACTAGCGAATGTGAAGCTATCTGGATTTATAGATGGATCCATTAACATTTGTGAAAAAAGCACTAATGCTTCACGATCCAACCCCTGCTGGTTGTAACCTGCAATGATTGAATTCCATGAAATAGCATCCCGTTCTGTCATCTCATCAAACTGTGCTTGGGCAAGATCAAGGCGGCCGGATTGAGTGTATAATGAAACCATGGTGTTCCAACTAGAGACACTCCTCAATCTCATCCGATCAAAAACAAACTTTGCTGTCTCTGAATCACCACACTTCCCATACATGTTAAGAAGGGAGTTGGCAACAGGAATGCAGCCAGTGAACCCAAGCTTAATAGCAAAAGTATGCACCTCTTTGCCTATATCTAGAGCTTTCAACAAGGCACATGACATGAGGATGTTAGTAAACGTGAACTGAGTTGGTGTGACTCTAGCCCAAATCATTTCTAGAAACATATGTAGCGCTTTTCCAAATAGACCCATCTGATTGTAACCGACAATCATGGAAGTCCATGAAACAGAGTCCCGTTCGGGCATCCCCTTGAACACATGGAGTGCAGCGTCAATCCGACCGCTTTTAGCATAACCGGACAGAATGGTGTTCCAAGAGAGTGTATTCTTAAGAGGCATTTCATCAAAGAGGCGACGAGCATCTGAAATCGTTCCGGTCTTCACATAGAAATTTACGAGATTGTTGGTCAAGAACACGCCGAGGCGAAGAAGGCCGGCCTTGATTGTGAGAGCGTGAATTGATTTTCCGGCAACTGGATGCTTGTTTCTGACACATGTTTGGATGACAGATGCGTAGAAATGCGAGGGGAAGGGGAGCGGTGGCAAGATTGGAGTCTCTTTCGGACACATTTTCGAAGAGAAGTGAAAGAGATGGAAGAAGATCCATGAGATTCAAGGGACTTGGAGCATCGATCCGTGAGTGTTGAATTTGGAGAACAGAAGCCAGACTTTCAAATTCCGCAGTTTGAAATTGCCGGGAAGACGAGGATGGAGAATCGAATCTATAGATGAGAGAGGGCAGACATATTGATACGTGTGATTTGACACGCCTGACACGTTTTCACGCGTGCCAGTTTCTAGCTACGCACGTGCAAAATAAAGGCTTTCCTTGCAGTCAGTCTACAGGTCGTCGGGCGTTTTAGCTTCGTTCAACAAACAGCCTCTTTTTTAAAAAAAGGAAAGTTGATTTAATACATTCGTTGCACTTAGCTTTAGTATACTTAGTATATTTAACTCATTTATTATTATTTTTTAAATTTTTTTTATATAACTGCTAATGTAAGTGTATTGAATATGTGTTTCAAATTTTACTATTTTTGAATTGTTTAGATTTGTTTGAATTTTTTAAAATTAATGATATTTTCCGTAATTTAAAATTACTAAAATGCTTTTAATTTTAAAAAATCAAAAAAATATCTAAAAATAGTAAAAGTGAATACACGTGTTCAATACATTTAAATTAATAGTTATATAAAACAATTTCAAAAAAATAATAATAATGAGTTTTTGCACCCCAGTGTACAGGAACAGTTCCCCTTTCTTAAGTGTCTTTTATTTACCTTCTATATTCGTCGTTAAAGAATATAAATGGACTTTCCCATCTTCAAATGCATGAACTTGTGCTGCCAATAATTCCATACACTCATGTGCACTAAGTTTTTGTATATCCGAGTGCAATTTTTTTTTTTTTTTTAAGATTTTTTTATAAAACTGTTAATTTAATTGTATTTAACACATGTATTAAGTTTTATCATTTTTGAAGATTTATAAGTTTTTTAAAAAAATTTAAAAATCAATGGCATTTTTGTAATTCAAAATTATGAAAATGCCAATGGTTTTAAAAATTTAAAAAATATTTACAAATATCAAAAAATGGTAAAACTTGATACACATATTAAATATAATTAGATTAACAGTCATATAAAAATTTTGAAAAAAAATAAAAATTAGATTTTTGCTCCTTAGTGCACTAGTAACAGCCCTGCTTTTGCCGCCTCCATATAATTGTCTGGATAAATTGTAGGAACTTTCAGCAAAAAAAAAATTGTAGGAACTATACTTTATTGTTATTGATCGAGTAGAATTATTTAGTAATGTCTGTAGAACACTAAAATTCATCAACGACATTTTTCATTTACAATTCTCGCTAAATTATTTACGCAAAAGGCCCCAAATAAAACCAACCACATATATTTCATTTCAAAATAGTACATTTTTCTTATATAAAAAAATACATTTTCGCGTCTTCTGGTGCGGCCAACGCCTTAAGCCAGGCTGAATTTAACTATTTGCCTTGTTGTTTTATTGACGCTCTTAAATAAAAATAGATAAGGGGACATGATTACAAACCACCAAATTGTTTTGAATCATAACCAAACAAGCTTTTAGTTTTTTGATCATTTTAATTTTTATTATTGTCGTCTAAGTCATTTATTATACTTAACTTGTTATATAAAAAATTACTTTGATTAAGGGCTTGAGTGGACTAAAAGAAAATTTATGTTATAGTAAATGATCACCATATATATGTTGCCATCCATTATGATTGATTTGGCAACTTAATTGGAGACACTATAGAAAAAAATTGGCAGAATTCTTTTTGAAACAGATAGAGTAATGATAGTATGAAAGAGGTAATGATTGGAAATAAAATTAATAAAATTAAAATGAATAGTATAATTATATAAAATATGAAGAAATAATCATAAATAAAGTAGTGGTATAGAAAAATGTATACAATCTTTGCAAAGAAAACTTTCGTTTTTTCATAATTATCAAACACACCCTAAACAAATATTTTAAATTTTTTTAGATATATTGGTTTCATCTGAAATTTTTATTAATATAAAGATTAAAAAGTCCGTTGTTTTGGGTCATAACCCTATAGGCAAAAGTTGAAAAAAATGATACATGCCTCATCTGTTATTATTTTAAAAGTCTAATTATATACATCATGATGTATTTTAGACTAAAATACGATATTCATTTATTTTTATAATTAATTATTTTTTTATCTTTTCTTTATAAACATGTTAAACTAAATATATTTAATCTATACACATAGTTTTGTTATTTTATAATACTTTTATACAATTATTTTTTATTTTTAAAAACTAAGTTTTTTTTGGGGCGAAATGACTTAAATGCCCTAGAAATTGATGATTTTTAAAAAATTAAAAATAAATATGCAAAAGTATTATAAAATAGCAAAACTTTATATACAGATTGAATATACTTAGGAAAGCATGTTTATGAAAAAAATTAAAAATATATAATTAATTATAAAAATAAATAAATGTTATATATATATAATCATGCTCTATTATTTTATGATCAACATAATTTCCTTAATTCCATTTTCGTCCAACTAAGTAGCTTCCCTTGCCTCGCATAGAAAGCTTCCTTCAACTGTACAAATAGTCTATAAGAGAAGCATATGGCATGTCCAACTTTTCCATGTACGCAACATGGATGGAATATGTCCCACTCCATCTTTCTTTAGTTTTCTATAGATGAACCACAAAGACGCATGTTTCATTTCAACCACAAAAACAGCAAGTGCTCCTCACATATATAGCTAGATATTATCCAAAAGAGAGTTTGGACAACATCCTCCGCATTCATAACACACTTATATCATAGTTTAGTGCACTCTGCGTTCGTTGTGGGTGTTAAAGCCGTGGGTGATAAGGGCCGCCATTTCCGAAAGTCTCGAGTTGTTTTTAGATTCGTGGCCGAGCGAGCTTTGGTTTCATATTTTTTTAAGGACCAAATCTCTGTATGCGCTGACGACCTAATCTTTTGATTTAAATTACTTGCATGCTTCGAAAGCTACTAATCATGACATAGTTTTCATTTGATCCCATGTTTATCTTCTTAAATAAGTAGTTAGATGGACAATTAGAGAATGAATGTGCCCTTCACACTTCCAACTCCTCATCTCAAGATAAATAATTTTGTAGCCCTTCCTTGCCTTGATTGCCATTTCCATGCACCAAACATGTAGTTGGATGACCATTATATATTTTTTGAAAATATAATACATGCAAGTGCTTGGTTCGCCTTTCGCACCTTTGGATTCCTGGCTTTGCCCTGATTATGCACTGTAAAACTTTTTTGTTTTCGTTAACCAGAATCTTATTGTAAAAAGTTAAAATTTAGTTTCTAAAGAAAAATCTGTTGTCGATAGTTAGTAGAATATGCCGTATAGTAATCACAACAGCTCATAATTTTAAAAGTTTTTAGTTGCTAGTAAAAGGTTGTCAAAGATCAATTTTCTTGCAGAAGGGATGACAGCTATAAACGCAAAATTGGTTGTTTTGGATGAAATCGACACAAGTCTATCTAGTTTTTATTATGATCACTCATGCATTTGTTTATTTTGTTCCGCTTGACTGCTCATTTCGGATGGAACAGCTCATTTAACAATACTTCTCTCGCATCAAAGCTTTCACTGCAGTGGTGGGGGAACACCTTATTCAGCACTTGTGATGATAAATTTATAAAGGACCCGAGATTTTGTTAACATGGGTATAAAAGTTTCGCACTGTTAAGTAGTTTGTAGAGTTGCTGATTTATATAAATGGAAATAAGCTTCTTAAATTAGTTAATCATTTACCAACACCTGTTAGACCGAGTAGTAAAGAGCACGATTTCCCTTACTTAGAAATAGAACTGTTATATTCCAAAACGATATCAGCGTTAGAAGTAAGTTTCTGCTCCAGTTAAGTAACACCCTTGCAATGTTACAACGTTTAAATAATTTTATCCAAATCTTATGGAGGTTGAAATGTCGAGTTGAAATTTTAAAGCCTTTTTTTTTTTTTATAGAATTCATTGCTAGAAAAAGACTATTTTAAAATTTAATTGGATAATTCAAGATATTTATTTAGATGATTAAAAACTGCACTTTGCTTGTTTCATGTGTCAAAAAAAATGCATCACTTATGTGAAAAAAATTTAATGACAGATGGTGTTAGGGAAGGATTAAATTTCATAGTTTGTAGCGTATGACTTTTTTTTTTTTTGATAAGCGTAGCGTATGACTGTTAAGTATCATACATACATACATAGTTTTTGTCCCTCCAATTAAGTAACCTCCCCTGCACCATTAACTATTTAATGTAAGATTATAAAAATTTTCTTTATATAATTTTGTACACATCTTAAATAATTTGTAATTCTGGATTGAATTTTTAAGCCTCTTTTATGCAATTTATTGCTAGAAAAGATATTTTAAATTTTAATTAGATAGTTCAAGATGCTTATTTCGAAGATTAAAAAGTGCGATTTTTTTCTCATAAAAAGAAGAAAGTGCAGTTTTGTCATTTTATGTCAAAAGTTAATTTTGGTAGGGCTTTATATAACTAGAGGAATGGAAAATGAATATTTCCAATACTTAAAATCATCTAGTATGAATTTGAAATTTCAAAGAAGTTCAAATTTAGCAAACTTTAGGAATTACCTATGTATGACCTGCAGATTCCTTTAGTTTGCGTGGAGTATATAATTAATATATATATAATATTACAGCTCATGTGATTGCACTGTGCAATCCATGCACTGTGAACCCTACATGATCATGAACGGAAAATTCACTCTAGCTATTATATTTAGAATTGTTCACTTTATTAGTATACCAATTTTCATCAATATAACATGGTGCAAAATTAACGTAATGAAATAATTTGATGTAAATATCAAGTTTAAAATAGTATTTTTAAAATCTAAATCATCTAATGTATGATTTTTATATAGATAAATAATTGTATAAAGTTTCATTGCATTTTAATATGTGCAGAGTCCATTTTGTAGCCGATACATGATAAGATAAAATGGAAGCGTCATTAATCTTTCATACTAAATTTTGAAATTCATCGGGATTTGGGGCTTACGCCGACTATATAATATGTTTTTTAAAAAATAATGGACATAATTCCTCTCTTAATTATGTGGTATGCTGTACTGTTTGTCCTGTTAATTTCCAGTTTTGAGAAGAATTACCATTAATAGTAAAAGTGTAACCGATACATTGTTATCTGCCCTAATATTTATTAAAATCTCACCTAACTAAAAACAATAAGTACCCTAGTGCCACGTATATTAGATTAGCAGAGCCCAAACGAGACGTTTTCATTTGGTCCGGACACAACGTACGCCTTTGTCCTGTTATTTTATGGCCCCAAACCCAAAAACAGCCATAGACTCCTGATAATGCAAATTTAAAAATAAAATATTTGAAGTAGTCAACTTTCTGGGTTCACATTGAGATTACAAAATTGAATACCCATTTCCATTTAGAAATTAATTAACGCAGGGACGGTAGCTGGAGCCAATGGAAAAGTGAAATGGTGCTTTCTGGTTTGAAGAGCTTTTGAACGTGGCAATCCGTGGGAAGGGCAACCATCGACAGATCGACGCAGCCCACGGACTTTTTGTAGAAAAACGGCATTCAAGAGAATTGAAATTCCAGATTCCAAGCCTTCCATGATGGAGTGGTTACAAGTTACAACCTTCGATTTCCCCCACCCACCGGTAATAATTCCTTTGGCTCCTATGATCGGATACTATAAATTCGACTGCTGATAAAGAAAAATGAGTAACTTCGTTGGTCACAGCTTCCGTCCAGAGATGGTCAGGCTTCGACTCTTGGTAGTTTGTCGCTGTATAAGGAGTTTTGGTCTCGTTCCCGATAATATAATGAATGTTGTAAGAATTTACGAGTTGGATTTGTAAACGTTAAATGAAAAATAAAATATTATAAAGTAAAATTTCATATGAAACAATGAAAAAAGAAAAAAAATATATCGACATATATATTGTAGTCCAAGTTTAATTGACAATGCCCATCAATATTTCAGGCTTTAGTGGTCCCTCAGTTATGTCATGGTTGCCGGCTCGGTAGGTGCAAGTACATGGATGACTGCAGCCCGGCTGAGTAAATTATAAATCTGCAGTTTAGGGATTTGGTTTGAGAAAATCAATTAACAAGTGAAAAAGATAAAAAGATTACATAAAGGTAAAATAATGGGTTTGATTTAAATTCAGGTAATTATTCAATATATACATATGTATTGAAATCTTAATGAGCTTTATTTTTCAATTTTTTTCATATTTACGTGGCTTTACATGTCTTTAGTTTAAGAGTGTATTTGAGAAGTGATAAAACTTTTACATAAAAAATTTTTAATGTAAAAAGTTTTAAAATGATGTAAATTAATATGATATAGTATATATAATGATAATAAGTAAAGATAATAAAGTTAAAATAGTTATATTTATTGCATGAGTAATTATAAATAAATAATTTAAAAGTAAGGTAGCTGTACAGGAAGATATGAAAAATAATTAAAAAATAAACCGTTGTAGAAAGTGAAAAGTTTTGACTTCATCCATACACTCCCTATATAAAAAAAAACCTTCATAATTTTTCTATTGTTTTTTATTTATATATTTTATAATTTCTAAAATTAATAGCTTTACCCTCATAAGACAAGGATGAAAGATATTTTTTTGAATTTTTAAAAAAATATACATTCAAAAATAATAAATTTTTATATATAGAAAATTACGCATGAACTCATATAAAAGTGAGAAAATTAAATTAAATTACAACGAAATCTCGAACAAAGTGTATTGGATCGTTAATTTAGTTTTGTTTCAATCAAATTTGATGAATTAAATTTATTAAGCTAGAAAGTTTATTTTTAATATTTTTAAATTTTTTTTTATAAAAGTCTTAATTTATGTGTATTTAACTTATATATTAAGTTTTATAATTTCTAAATATGTGCATATATATTTTTTGATGTTTGAAAATAAAAATATTTCAGTCATTTAAAAGTATTAAAACCTTCCTAAATATAGTAAAACTTAGTTTATATAAATGAAATACAATTATATTAAGAGTTTTATAAAAAATATTAAAATAAAAGTTCTAAATGGATTATTAGGTCGTGTTGAAACATTCTTCTCATTAATTACCTTTTAAATTCTTACCGAGCAAAATAGATTTTCTTTGGAGATAAAGATAAGTAAGAATGATTTGAAATAGAGATATACTCAATGGAAGAAATAAAGATTTTTCTTTATAGTGAAAAAAAGAAAGAGCAAAAAAAGGAAAGCCTTTATTTCAAATGCAATGTCCATCCAAGCACACCCAAGGCGTGGATGAATACAAGCCGGGAATAGGTGAAAAGAGTCGCATCGTATGCATGACTTTCTGGTACTCCTCTCGATCCCTTAGGTAGAATATGCTTACATGGCAATGGTGGGTTGACGGTGAACCCGTGGGCAAGCCACTAATAACAGATCCAACCCTTTTTTATGTGCTTCTCCATCTCTCTCTCTCCCCCGTCGGCTTTGAGCTCAAAGAGAGACCAAAATGGGCACGTACGACACCCCAACGACGAGATAGCTAGTGCTGGCTTGGTCAGAAATTAGTCTCAATCCCACCCATCCATTGCTATATATAAACCCCTCCGCCTCCCAATCCCTGAATTCATTCGTTCCTCACGAGTCCACTGATCTACCAGGCCTTGTAGGAATGTCATCCGTCGGATTCAGCGCTGCCGGAATCTACGTGCAGCAAAAGCGTCTGGAGGAGAAGCTGAGGAAAAATGGAGAAAAGGAGGGCACGGACGAGAGAGGCCGTAATGGGAAGGGCAAACAGCCTGCCAATCTCTTCAATGCGGGGAAGAAAATCCATCCGAGTGACGTGTCTGGGCCAGCCAAGGGCAGCGGCGGGGCAGGAAATTCGGTGGAATAGTGGTGTCGGCGTTGGGTATGATTGCCGCAATGCGCGTGGTAGCAGTAGTAGTATTGTATGGTGTGATGAACTTGTAATATTGCATTCGTATGGTTTGATTAGCATGTACACGTAGGTGCCTTGTTGATCTGCTACTCAATTGCTTCTTGTCTGACTGATGCTTTTCTGAGAGACGGCTAGATGCATGTATCCATATTCCATGGCGGACTGAGGCATGTAAACGTGTCGAGTCGGTGCCATACGATCCTGGTACTAATCCTTCCTAACAGCAAGGTGGCAGCTGAAAAACAGCTGAGGCATCACCATTTTCCTCTTTTCCCAGCCCTAAGGTGGTCTCATCGCGGAAATTCGCCGCTTCAGGCTGTTCACGGCAAAAAAATAGGTTGGAAGTATTGAAGAAGATTTAGGGTTTTACAAAAAGGGATTATTCGTATTTATCTTCTGAATTAGTCAGGTTGATTTGCCTATCAATCCCCAAGTTCTATGTTTTTGCATATTCACCTGGCAAGTTCAACATTTAAGTATTTAAACCACTAAACAATTTTGCAATGGACGCGTTCACACACAATGGTGGAAGTTTTCCACTCTGTTCAGGGTACACCGTGGATCCGATTAGCATTCAGTAAAAGAAAAAAAAAAATTGTTTTTTTACTTCGTCTTTTAACATTTTAATTATTTATTTTATCTTTATTTTCATCTTACTAATCATTACCCCTGTTGCAATCATTTATTTATCCTTCTTTTTTATTCTCGTTTATGCATTTCAGTTTATTTTTTCGTCTTTTCATACAACAATCTGATTTGTTTTATCTTTTTTATTTTTGACTGATCATTACCCTTATTTTTTACATAGGTTATTACCTTTGTTATATTATGTTACTCTCTTATTTTTTCAAAATTGTTCTATGAATGTTTTTTTTTTTTTTTTTTTCCGGCGTCTTGCCAAAGGAATCTGAAGAAATTGGTAAAGATAAAAAGTATGAAAATCTTATAAAAATGAAGAAAATGATGTTATATAAAAGAGGAAGAGCGGAACAAATAAAAACAAGTAGACTTTGTGTACATAATAGGACTCTTAGATATTCAATAAATGGGCTTTTCTTCTTTGAAATCGGGGCTATCTGCACCCCTTTTATTTTCCTTTTTAATATCCAAGTCATGCCTTTCCATATTTTCTATTAATGTTTATATCATGTGAGACGTTTTTATAATCCACAACCAGTGCAAATTAATGCACGGGATTTTTTAAAATTATTTTACAATTTTATAAATTATAAAAACATTCGACAAAAGTTGATCTTTCATATGCAGATTGAATAAATAGTTCAAAATATAATGCATAACTTAGATTCAGAGAAAAATATTTTTTTTTTACCAAAAATCTAACGGGTGCAACTTACTCCAGTTTCATAAAAGAAATCCCGTCAAGATATTATATCATATTAAAATGATCGAGAATGGATAGAAAACTACAAAAACACATCAATTTTCTTTATTACCAAAACAAAGCGTTGATGCAATTCGAGTATTTAAATCACCACAAAATTAAATAGCTATATGCAGAGATAGGAAGAAAAATATTTCTTAATATATAAAGGATAAAATTAAACATACAATTTTTTTACAAATAAATCTTAGTATTATTTAAGCCTGCTGCCGTGAGCCTGTGAAGCATCCCTTGAGGGGCCATCGCTCTTCATGCCCGACGAGTGGACACACATTACCTACGGGGCCCGTCATTTTGTTGTTTCTTCAACTGGTGGCGACGCTGCAACTCAACTAAACACAGGTGTCAATCACTGTCCAAACCGTATGGGGAATCGAAGATTAGCCCCAAAAATATCGAGGAGACACACCCAACGCATCTGATTACGACACTGCCCATCTATTTTTGTTTTTTAAAATAATAATTATAATAAAAGAAAAATAGTCCAAATCCCCTCACCGGTCGCTCGTCTTCGCCCATTGGATGGATTGGCGCAATTTTTTCTCGTACGATTGTAAAAATATCACTGTGTAGGCGAATATTCCTCGCAATTTCATTGGTCTGGTATCCGGACGGATTCACGCCGTATCAAATGCCAATAGGAGTCAGCAGTCACCGCCATATTGGATTCGGAATTGATGAAGCCCTGTCGCCAGAGTTCATCCGTCAAGAATCATGCGCGCGTTGCGCCCACCAAAACTCCTGCTGTTGGCTCGTCTACTTTTCGCGAGAAATCTTTTAGCTCATCATATCCGTGTATATTATTAGATACCGTCGATGAGGAATGACTTTGATCAAAGCCAATCAATCGATCCAAGAATGGTTGTGACCTGTGGGCCGGAAATTCCATATTTTTGTTGGTTGGCTACGCTGCGTCGCCCAAGTAAGCAATCGGATATATTTTGTATAAAGCAGAAAGGTAACGCATCTAATCCAAAGCAAATGGGTTTTGTTTTGGTGTTGATTTCGGAGGAGGTGGGTGGGATTAGTTGCGGTTTCTCTGCCTTTCTTCTCAAGGAATTGAATATTTTTTCCGTATCAACGAGATAGATTAAGCCCTACAGCATCTAATCTAATCCCATTCGTGAGTATAATAAACGTGCTTTGCTGGCCACGTGGGTGGCAATACAGATTATCAGCTCTAGATCTTATCCGTTCGTTATGAGCATGCAACGCCAGATCTGATTCCGATTCTTAACCCCGAGCCGTCGCGGGGATTACGGCTCACCAGATGAACGGTGAAGAACTATGAATGAGGAGATCGATAAGGAGCAGCACGCGACGGGCGAGGGATCGCGTGTTGAGATCGTTTGCTTTGAGTTCGAAGTGCGTTTAATAATGGAGATTGGATACGAGCGTGAGGCTCACCTTTGTCAACAATGTATGCCAACCCATGTGAGCGCTGTTGTCCTTTTTTCACGGAACAACCTTTTTGGTACTCTGGCCTTTTTGTTTGGTAATACGCTTGCACTGTCTTTCTTCTTCTCTCTTTCGGTTGGAATGTGGGGCCCGTGGAAATTATCTGAATTGTCTTCGTCCGGGACAACTTTTTGTATGCTAAACAAAATATAATAAATTAAATAACAGTTAACGATACTAGCGTCTTGGACGGTAAATAGCTTAAATCCCTTGTGGGGCAACTGTAGCATGGAGATGCATGTGAGAATAGAGAGTTATGCATAAGGTGCAACTCTGTTAGGGTACATATGTATCTACCGAAACGACTTTAAATCGGTAATGGTAAAGTAGAAAATTTTATGGGTGGATGCAGATAGGGTAGAAATCATTGTCCAACTTCCTAAATAAGGTAAGAGGATAGTATACATGCCGAGTACATAGAACCAACCCGGACGGGTACCCGCATGGGTATCTTAATAGTAAATAACTATAAATGTGTGTATATAAATAAATACATAATAGTTTTCAATCCTCTATTCATCAATAAATTATTGTTTATTTGATTTTTATATAGAGTTTATATTTGTAATGAAGGATGATCATAACATGAAGACAGATAATTATGTTAATGTAATTATTAATATGGATAATGAGACTATAAAGAATGTGAAAATAGAAATAAACAACAACAAAATGAAATTAATTATAAACTATAAAGTTTAAAATATAAATGAGTATTATTTTATATTATTTAAAATAACACAAAAAATATTTTTTTTACATATCATTATTAGTTATTATAGGAACTGATTTGAAAATGGGTAGGGTAAAGTATAGTAGGAACTAACCCTATAGTCAAGTAGGGTAGGGTACGCTTTTTAAAAGTACGGTATGGATAGGATAAACTACTACCTCAACAGAACCGACTCGAATTGCATCCTTAATATACACGAACGCCCTCTCCTTAATATACACGAACGCCCTCTCAACTTGTTATCATGTTTTTTTTTTAAGGGAAAAAAATCTGCGTGCCTCGCTCTACCCATTTAAAAATTCTGCTGCACTGTGACTATAATTAACAATTTTATAAATGAAACTTGCTAAATTTAAGTCCGCAATGTCATGGATAGTTGTAATTAGTTTACCCCATATATAGATATGATAAAATATCTATAAAAAATGACAAATATGATATCATATTTCCAAACATGACATTGCCGTTAATTTCACCAAATTATCATGGATTAAAAACTAGACATAAAAACAGTCAGTGGCATATATGACTGTCAAAATACGAAGCTGTAAGCCGGTAACAATGTAAAGCAAAATTCATCTTTGCATGTGAAAATGAAAAATATGAATTTAAGTTTTAACCGGGTGTATTTTAGTAAAAATACATGGAATGTTAATATAATTGGAAATACAGTGGAAATTTGTGATCATATATACAAAATATGGGTAGAACTTATGGTCATGTTTGAAATTGATCTAAAATTTAAACGGTGTTCTCGTTAAACCTTATTGCAGTATATATTTAAGTTCAGGGTTTCTCTTCTTACGGAGCCCGAGACATGCAAAATTCAAGTTTAATAACGTTTAAATGGCAATGTCAAATTATAGCTATGCTATTTTGCAATATCACAGAGTCTAATCTGCATGAACATTTTTGTGATCATTGGACTGGCAGTACGCAATTTTTTTAAACCGACGACATATATGGGCCTGTCGTCCTGTGAGCCATTGAGTACTGATACTTATACATTAGGCCTTAGTCCTTACAAGTCTTTTAGAATCTCGTACCACAGTATTATGCAAGTCCGCAGGAGGAAAAGTCTAAAACCACGCAAACTTCACATATTCAAGGTTTAAAGGGTTATTTTCAAATATACTTATTATGTTTAAACTTAATTCTAAATATGCCAACTATGTTTTCAAAATCCCAAGTATACCTACGACTATGTTTGCATTTAATCCCAAAAAAGTTCATTCCATAAAAAACTCTCAGTTAAATTTTCAAAATACCCAAAATACCTCTATTGTAAAATAATAAACGATGAAATAAATAAAAAAATAAAATTAAGGTGTTTTAAATTTTAAATTCATGTGCAATTAGAGCATTAGTGAGTTATAATATTCAAATTTTCCAATTATGTCTTACATTTGAGGAACATATTAGTAATTTCACATATTCTCTAATGACTTTAGCTCACAAAATGATATTTATAGGATTAAATGAAAATGTAATGAGTATACTTCAGATTTTAAAAATATAGTGGGCATATTTGGAATTAGGGTTAAACGTAATGAGTATATTTGGGAATAACACAGGTTTAAGTTTATAGCCGCTTGAGCCAACCACTGGTCACAACTCACAACATTGGAAATAGAGCGTTTTGTGGTGTTGTGTGCGTGGGTTTGAATCCCCTTGTAGGATTTTTGGACCAAATTTGCAGCAGTAGTATGAAGGCGGTGGCAATAGTCTCTCCACTATTATGAAAGTGTTCATCGTACGAAGAAAATAGTGACATTTGTTAAAATATTGTATGAAATTTGTAAGAATGTCTAAAAACTTAATCGTGATATCAGTTAAGATAATTATAAATACCTATAAAAACGTTTATAATTATAAAAATCTCATTGTACTAACTAGAAAAAATGTACGAAATGCAAACTCAATTTCCAAATGGCGACATTATCAAAAAAATCTAAATAGCTTCCGCGTAACGAGACGTTGTATAAAAAAACAAAATAAATAAAAACAACTATAAAAGTTCTAATAGATAAACAAAAAATATGAATTTTATATCTAATTATTTACACTTTAACATTGTATTTTTCATGGTTAAGCATGCACGAAGGACCATGGCTGTGAGACCCTGGTGGCATGATTTATCGTTTTAAACGTGCCACTGCAAATACAAGAATTTGACGTGATGCTATGATGGAATATACTTATGATCCGCACACATTTCTGATTGCATTATGCTATGGCGATTTTAGCGATTTAACTCAATTGTTGCTGCTGATAATTAGGCTCTTTTTTTTTTGAAAGGTACAGAGCCAACCTGTCAAGGGGCTCCAGTCCCTTGTTCCTCAACCATCCATACAAAGAGTCACGAGGGGGGAGAACCAAGACAGAACCGAAAAACCAACAAATCATTAAAATTAATTATCTTTACACAAAAAATCAATAATACAACTTGGCGGTTGGACCTCCAATTCTGACCATCTTAAGTTAGATTCCATTGCTACCTTAGCTAATTGGTGGGCCACCTAGATTCCCTCTCATATGATGTGGTGGAAGCTAACCTGATGAAATTGAGTACATAGATCTTTGATGTCATCAATGGCCACTTCAATAATCGATCAGATCTCATTGTTTCCTTGCAGCCAATTGATGACAGTAAGAGAGTCGGATTCCACTTCTATGCGTTGTATTCCCATCTGCTGTGTCCATTGTAGTCCCAGAAAAATCGCCCTTGCTTCTTGATCCATTGGTTTTGGGTCTTCAACTTCATTCCACATGTTCGCTACCCTGAATACCTCATTTCAATTTCAAATAACTGCTCCGTATCCCACTTTCCTCACTTTTTCATCATTACCTGTATCGACATTTAACTTCATTGCTCCCTATGTTGGTTTCACCCATCTTTTTTTTTATGGTTTATATTTACATACATCTCAACACATATTACATTGTAGTTCTGAGATATTCTTACAAACAAGGAGATACATAACTCCTCCAAAGAAATCTGGAGACACAGCTCCACTAAAAAATTAGGAAGAACAGCTTCTACCCAGCCCAAGGGAGACAACAGCTCCCACTCTACCTCAAAGGGAGACCACAGCTCCCACAACATTTTTTCCGGGCCGAAATCCCCATGTGGGATTCGAACCCACGACCTGCTCTAAGGGGACCAACGCCCCTGCCACCTACGCTAGCCGCAGGTGACTGGTTTCACCCATCTTGATTGGCTTTTTTGATTCATTAACCCTCCTCCCCTTAGAATGATGAATGATTGGAAATGATGGAGTCTCTCCTCCATTGAATCATCTCATGCAATGCTCCCATGTGTTCGTTGATTACCCATCTATTTCTGAAAGACCAAATCCTCCAACAACTAGTAATATAAAAAGTTAATAGATTAGGATCCTTCTTTGAACTCATCTCTTTTTTTTTTTTGATAACAACTCATCTCTTTTGAAATTGCCTTTATATATGTGAAATTTTTGTTCGTCAATTGCTGGAAGCCTGGGATTCTAAACAAATTGCTTACTTTTTGACATGACTAAACTAAATGCAGATTATTTTCAATAGAGTTCTTGTTCAAACGTAGAGAGCAATATAATTCTACTCTTACGCATTTCTTCACTAGATTTTCCCTTATGGGGAGAGAGTTTGTATACAATCTTCAATCAAAATGTTGAACTTTCTTTAGGGTTGCAATTTTCCATATTTTGCTAAACGTTCTGTCCATATCTTCATTTTTGTTCCCCTTTTCTCTTGGCTCTTGTTTGTTACTTTCTTTGTGTAAGTCAATTTAGACGCTGATTTCACACTAAACTTTCCATCCTTTTCAACCTCTGTATTCTGAATTTGGACTCTCTTTATCAATTCCCAACCTTGTTCTCCTGCCGCTATATTTATCTCATTCTTTTTCCCTTCCCTTTTGTTGCAATCTAAGAAGAAATCTACTTTAATATCATCTATTAATCCTTTCGGGAGAGGGCTTGCTTTTTACAATCTTTTTTACATCCCCATCCCTCAATAAAGGTAGCACCTTTGTTATGCTTTGCCAAATTTGTAAGGAGCCATTCCTACCTCTTCCCTCCCAAATGGATCTTGTCTGAAATATTTACTTTTAAAGATTCTATGGTTGAGTGCGCTTGTTTTCGTTAGCATTCTCTAGGCTTGTTTTGCCGCTAACAACATATTAAGCATAAAGTTCACGAAATCTTGGACCTCCTTGTTTCTTTGATAAAAAAAAGCCTCTTCCAAGCACTCTAGCTAATCTTCTCCTTCCCTCTTTTTCTTCCCATCAATATCTACTCGTTAAAGAGTTTTTCTTGACATACCTTTTTTGGAATAATGAATAGATTCATAGAATAGCTTGGGATTGCCTACACCACAACTTTTATCAAAACTTCTTTTCCCCCACTTGAGATTAATCTGTTATGCCACACTTGGATTTTTCGCCAGATTTTTTCCTTAATTCCTTGAAACATCTTAGTTTTATTTCAACCAAACTAGACTAGTAGCCTCAAATATTTGTCCATCTAATTATTTCCAGATCCAAACAACTCTTTCACTGTCTTCCGGACTTCCCCTCTTATGTTTCTGCTAAAGAAGATGATTGTCTTATCCTTGTTCACAATTTGGCCAGAAACCACTTCATATTCCTTGAGGACTCTCAAAAGTTGTTTAATCTCCTCACAATTTGCTTACAAAAAGAACAAAGTGCCATCAATAAAAAATAGATGAGACAGCTTTGGGCCATTTTACCTATCATAATATTGTTGAAACTACTACAATCATGTGCTTATTTCAAAAGAGTCGATCAACCTTTTGCACAAAAAAGAAAGAGATATAGTGAGATTGGGTCACCTTATCTGAGTCCTTTACTCGGTGAGAAAGATGAGGTAATTGATTCATTGATGTTGACTCTAAACGACGTTGAGACCATGCAGTTTCTCATCAATTGTACCCATTTATCACAAAAATCCTTTCTTTTCATCATTTCCAGCACAAAATTCCATTAAACTCTATCATAAGCTTTCAACATATTTAACTTTACTGTCATTTCCTATTTTCCTCCTTCCCTTCTGCCTTTTAGAACATGAATCACTTTAAATGTCACCATCATATCATCAACAATAAGTCTGTGTGACACAAAAGTACTTTGTTCTTTAGATATGACCCTGTTCAAACACTTCTTTAAATGATTTGCAAATACTTGCAAAATGATCTCATGCAACACATTACAGAGGCTTATTGGTTGGAAGCCAGTAATCTTTAACGCTCCATTTTTCTTTAGTATCGAAATTATGATCGTTTGATTCACTTCTCTCGTCAATTTGATTTATTTCTCCAACAAGTTTTCTTACAACCAGTAGTTACAAATTTCAAATACTCCAACCCCTACTAAATCCCAAATTTTTGATAAAATTCCGCTGACATTTTGTCAGGTTTTGGAGCTTTCATAGGATTCATTTATCTAATTACCTTCATTACCTCTTCCCTTGACATATTAGCAATCAACATCTGATTGTCTTCGTCAGTCACAACTCTAGTATTTAAATTTAGAACACTGTCAAAGTTCCTCTAGCTGCTGAAAGCATATAGATTTTCAAAATACTGCTGAACTAGAATCTCTTTCTCTCTTTGGTTTTCCACATTATTTTCAGTCATATCAACAAGGACTCCTGTCTGATTTATTCTCCATTTCCATATGCTGCCCAGTGAAGTAACTTGTATTTTTATCACCACGTTGCAACTACATGATTTTTGTTTTCTATTTCTACATTACCTCTTCATCATCCATTAAATTATTAATAATCTGTTTCTCATATTTTATATTTTTGTCTCTTTCATCATAAGAAACCACTTCTTCCTTCAGCTTTTGAAGCCTCTCTAACTGTTTTTAGTTGGCCTCTTTAATACTTCAAATCACGGATGCTACGACTGACGACCATACTGCGACGTACTTCCAAAGCAGAAATGGTTTCATTGTTGTGCACAAACTTCCAAGCTTCGCCGGATTAATAAATGATAGCACCAATCGATGAGCCTTGACTTTTCGCGTTCCATCCACCCACGCCAGCATCCGATGAAATGAATTCGCCAGGACGTTTGGGCCTGTTAGGAGGGTGCAATGGGACAATAATGAAATGAGTAAATTAGGTGATGGATGATTTTGCTCATTGGTATGTGAGAAAATATATTGTTAATGAGAAAGGTAACGTGAGAAATACAAAAAAGTAGATTGTTATGGATTAAAGATAAGAGAAGCCTTTTAATTCATCCCATAACCAGTTCGCCCGCGGGGAGGGGGTGGCGGCGGCGTGAAGCCTGTTCGACGGCCCCGATGTCATGCACGCTTGTGGAATAGTGCGGCCGAGGGGGTCGTTGGAGACTGTCCCGATTTGTAGTCTCTCACGAGTGGCAAATCCCAGTCAGACCTTTAAGCTTGTCTTATTTAAGAGCAGGTCTGGCCCGGTCGGGATTCGAAATCCGCGACTTTTGGCGCGTTCACGTCCACCGCTCGGTGGTGCTCATAGACGTAGGTGTAGGTGGTTAAACGCATATCGTCCAAACGGTCAGCTGGACCATGAGCTCAGATCCAATAAAAAGGGACACCTCAAAATTCGTTATTTATATTCATTGCGACACTGAAATAAACATTTATAACACTTTAAACAGTATTTCGTACTTTGACTCAAATGAATTTGAAAGGTTGGATGTAGACGGTCTCTTGATATTAGGTCATTTTCGAGCAGGGGGCCAGTGGGTTGTAGCATGTCGATCGTAGGATACTGTATAAACCCGCCTATTTAAGTAAGAATTCATTTTCATTGATTTGCCTTTATTAATGACCACGGTCTGATGCTAGGCAACGAGGGTGGAGGGACTTACTTTTCACACGTCTATTTTGCACGGAGTGAGGCATTTGATCGGCTGGTCCATGTTGCTGTGCCTGTGCTGTTGGACAGACTTGGAGCTGTCAAGCATTTCCCCTGACCAAAAATTATTCACCTCTGGGCGAGGTGGACCTTCCTGGCACATACAACATGCAACCAACTGATTTTTCATTTTACTTTTATTTGATCCATATAAATAATAATATTTGTCAATATATATTTGTTTATTGCTAAAAATTGGTATATTGCACTGTCGTTCTCTTAACGGATTGGCTGATTTCTAAAATATATACGTGCACCGATCTTATACGGCCGACTGTGTATATTTTGTTATTTTTTAAAAATAAAAAGTCATGAGTATATGCATTGACGCAATGTATTCAAGACTATTTTTTAATTTTTCAAAAATCTATAAAATATGTAGAAAATAAAAGGAGGCTAACCAGTCAAGGCGACACACGTGTACGTATCATGCTATTTTTGATTTTTTAAAACCAAAATATAAACAATAAAAAATATATCATTTGACGTGCTAATTAATCTAAATGAGGCCATCAGCAAAGCCACCGATTTCCGATGCACCGTATAAGATCGGGTCCAGTATTCGCAGTCACGGGCATCAAGCCAGACAGGAACGAGACACGTCACCGTAACTACGCAGCAATACGCGCGGGCACTGGGCACTGGGGTGGACCCCACGCAAGTGCTGACGCTTGCAACCGCATTCCGCTACAGGCGTATTTCCATCTATGCCAAAGACAGCTGAATAGCCGATGATGTCGAAGGATCTGGACACGAAACAGTCGGTTGAGTCGTTGATCTACCTTTCTCAGACATGCGCCCATTAATCAGCGGCCGAGATCTGTGGATCCATTTTCAAGTCTCCCCGACCGGCGACCTGCCAACACAAGATACGGACGACCGTGCGAGTTTATTCGCAGCCTTCATTTTTTGCGAGTTATCTAACCTTTCGCGACCATCATCTTTGAGTGCCAAATAACCATGGATTGGTTCTGGACCCAATATTTGCACGAATCGAGGAATATATTAACTATCATGAATGCCCGATTTCCAAGTGGGCATCCGGTAGCTGCAAATTTAAGGTGTGTTTGACAATTAATAAAAAACGTCAATGATATGTAAGAATGAATAAAACTTTTGATAAAAAAGTTACAGAGAGCAGAAGTTGTCAAATGATATGATATAATAGAGGTAATGATGAAGAGTAAATAAAATAAAGTTAAAATAGTTATGTTAGTTGTGTAGAAATGATTGAAAAGTAGGATAGTTGTATAAAAAAATGTGAAGAAATGATTAAAAAATAGGATAGTTGTGGAGAGTGAAAAATTTTAGATTGAAAAGTTTTAACTTGACAACTTTTACTCATTAACAAACACACTCAAAGTTAAAACTTCTCAATCTAAAACTTTTCACTCTCTACGACTATTATATTTTTTCATCATTTTTTTTACATTTTCCTATACAACTATCTTACTTTTCATTCGTTTTTACACAACTATCCACACAACTAACTTATCTATTTTAACTTTATCCTTTTTACTACTCATTCATTTTCACTCACCCAAGGACATTTTCGATATTTGCGAGAAGATCATTTAGGATCGTGAACGGCTGAGACTCCAGATTTTTGGACTTCGCCGAAGAACAAAAACACGCGCGCAATTCTCTTGCTTTTTTGCATTTTTATTAACCGCGCGCTTTTTACCCGTTTTATTAACGAAAATTACAGTCTTTGGCGGGATGTCGCTGTTCTAATCCCTGTTTCAAAGCTGCCATTTCAAGCTTCATCCCGTTTTCGGTTGTCTCCGTCTTCAATGAGGAGGAAAGCCCTGCGAATTCCACCTCCATCGCGCCGGAATCCCAGTTCGTGAGTCTCTGATCTCCGGCCACGGCTGCTTCAGAGCTTCTAGAAGACGATTTCCGTGATTTTTTCTTCCGTGCCAAGCATCTACAGATCCGAAATTAGGTAGGAGACGGAGATGCGCTCTCGTTTTCCACGTTCTCTTGTGCTTTCCTGTTTTTTCCAGTTGCCGAAGCAAGCTGTAGCTCGATCGCGAGGTATATCATTTTCCGTACATTGGCAGTCGTCCATGTCGCATTCCTGCAGGAATCGGGCGTTTGGCGGTCGTTAGCTTCTATACGTTCTTTTATGCATATGATAGCTGGATTTGCTGGGATCTTGTGTTTAAGGGTTTCCTGCATTGCTGCCTAGTCCCCCGCAGCGGCTTTATATGTTATGGTGGAGGCTTAGTGACTTGAGTCTGATGATTTGCCGCGTACAAATCTGGTATTGGAACTTCGCATTCTAAACAGCTACTGAAATCAACTTTCATTTTTCCTCAATCCCCTTTCTTACTATTTGCCAGCCCCAGCATTAGCTCGGGTTCTAGTCTAGGGTTTAGATCTGCTCGGTTGGTGGGAATTTTTACTCCCGCCTTCATCTTTATGGCTGCATTCGCTGCATTCTAAGTTCAGATCAAGTTCTGAAGTTGTGGACGGACTCTGGTGTTTTTTGAACTTGTTTTGTATGATTTTGCATAGCATTTCGATCCGAACTCTTGGGTCCTTGTTTTCGCCATGTTTCAAATGTGAATAATTGATAAAGATCTGCTATAAATTTCTACTTATTTATCAACGAAAATTCTCAATCTAAAAATCTTCGACTGAATGGTCGTCAAGATGCAGTTGTCGCATTCAGCTTCATATTCTGCGGCACTTTGTTCATCACTGTCCTTTTTATTTTTACCCCCAGCACTCGATTAATAGTCAACGTAGTTTTGCAGTTAGCTGGTTTCTGCGTTTCTTTCTTCTTTGTAGTATGTTTTGGCTTTTTTGATGTCATAGCTTTTGAAGATGCATGTTACCGCCACTGCTGCAGTTTCTGTCAGCGATGTTTCTTCCTTTTCTTGGATCTGAATCTGAGATTCTTGTTAAGCATTTTCAATTTCATGTTCCACAAGATTCATTGTCTTCATTTTTTCTTCTTCTTCTTTACATTTTTAAGAAATACCGAGAGCTTTAAATATCAGTGCCTAAAGGAGTTAAAAAGTATTTCTTTCACTTTGTTGCACATTGTTTCAGGAATGCTGCTGATATTCTAAAAAGAGCTCATTACTGATGCCCCATATTTGCATCTGGGAAAGTTGGGGACCTTTGTGTGATATTAGCATTCAAACTTGTACCTTTATTACCATAAATGAACATGTAATCTTTGTGTTTCCAAATTGTTTCTACGTTAGTTCCCTTATTTGTAACATTTTTGGTGAGTCAAATAGCTGTTCAGACTACATGATAATAGATTCAATCTATTTCTATGGGAGCAGTTATACAAAGTTCAGCATGTGGTTCTTTCTGTGTGCCTATGTGTTGATTATAACCACAGTGCAGGGTAATATGGTTTTATGGTATCTCCTTTTTTAAGTTACTCTGTCTAGGGAATGATATCTGTATGATTTTTCAGTTATTATCATTGTTATTTTTAATTTGTACCAGGTTGAATGTTGCAGAGAGACAAAGTCAAGAACTGGCTACTTTCTAGGGTTCATTGGTTATCTGTGCAATTATGTCGAGGATCACAAAGTGGAAGCTTGAGAAGATGAAGGTGAAAGTGGTTTTTCGGCTACAATTTCATGCTACACAGGTAAGCTTCATTTATACTTCTGAAATATTAAATATTCTTTCTTGCTTCTGGCTCTTCTTTCATGAACATTTCCATTGCCGAAACAAATCTTCTTTCATGAAGAAAATCTTATTGCCCATTACTTAACTCGTCTTGTTGTCCAGCATGTCACTCTTCATCCTTCTCTATAGTAGCAGAGGTGGCCAAAGATTTCAGTGCTATAAACATGAAAGCATGCTTCAAGAATTTTTGTGACTACAATATAGGTTGCCTGGATTTTCTTAAATTTAGAACCAGACACTAGCAAATTATTAGACTGTTTCCTAATGTTTACTTCCTAGAATACACACTAATTCCTTGGCATTATTATTTGCTTCTCATCCTCATTGTTATTATCATCTTTTTCTGTTGGTGAAATATTGGGATGACTTAGGACATTGTAGACTCTTATGTTTGTTGGTGTTCCACTCTCTTGACATATGATCTATGGAGGCAGTCCAAGATTTTTCTTTTTTTTTTTCATGCATCTAAACTTTTTAGTTTTGCAACTATCAAATCTGAATCTACTTTCTTCCCCTGCAATTATCAGATTCCACAGCCAGGATGGGACAAATTGTTTGTGTCCTTCATTCCTTCTGATTCTGGGAAGGCAACAGCAAAAACGACAAAAGCAAATGTGAGGAACGGGACCTGCAAATGGTCTGATCCTATCTATGAGACTTCAAGCCTTCTACAGGATGCCAAGACCAAGAAATATGATGAGAAGTCATATAAGCTCGTGGTGGCAATGGTATTAATCCTTTCTAAGAGTTTTTAAAGAGCTACATGTGGGAAATATTATAAATAAACCTGTTAGAAAGTTGTCAGTCTGATGACAGACTTCCCAGATTGAAGCTAGCTTTGTTCTGGCAGGGTTCTTCTAGATCCAGCCTCCTTGGTGAGGCTTACATCAACCTTGCTGACTATGCAGATGCATCCAAGCCTTTGTCTGTTGCACTGCCTCTTCAAGGGTCTAACTCTGGAGCTGTTCTACATGTGCGTATTCTTTGTCTGTCGAAGCATTCAAGGTTGTAGTATCATTTGCTAGGGTTTCTTGTCATTTCTGTCTTTTGGATAAATGATTACATACTGTAGCAAACTCCAATATACAGTTCTGTGTGACACTGGCCAAAATGAAACTGGAACCATTGAAACTCATGCTTGCATTTCTTTAGTTAATTATGACCTGTAGTAGCTTAATAGTTGTATGGATCACAATACTCATGTTGCTAACCTATTGTTTATAATCTTTCATGCCAGGTCACTGTGCAGCTTCTCACTTCGAAAACCGGTTTCAGGTTTGCGTCATTTCAAGCATGAGTTGGATGATTGTATAATTCCAGCTACCTTATCTCTTGTTCTTTTAACTCCTTGCAGAGAATTTGAGCAGCAGAGGGAGCTTCGAGAAAAGGGGTTTCAGAAGACCAATGATCAGAATCTTCATGAAGATTTTATTGGAAGACAACCTATTGAAATGGCTCGTGATCATATTGATAAGGTTTGAAAAATTCTTTGGCTCTATACAATCATATTTGTTTTCTTTTTCAAGAGCTATTAGGAAATTACTAAAAGATGATCATGGTAAAAAAGGATTGTCTTCAATGCACCCGGGTGTACTTGACCTATTTTTTTAATTTTTTTTTGAAAATTTTTCTGTTAATCTAAGTGTATTTAACATGTGTATCAATTTTTACCAATTTTGGAGATTTTTAGGTTTTTTTTTATGATTTTTAGAAATCAGTGGCATTTTTAGTAATTTTAAATTACTAAAATGCCACTGAATTTTAAAAATCCGAAAAAAAATCTAATACGCGTAAGGCCACTATTTTGAAATGGAGGCATTGTATCCAGAAATCAAACCAAAGCAAGAAAAAACAAGATTCCATTTCTTTTATGGGAGTCCACTTCCATGGAATTTTTTTTTTTTTTTTTTTTTGATAAAACACTTCCATGGAAATTAGCTTACCTGCTCTGTAGAAGTTTTTCTCCTCATGATTGGTATCTTGATGTCTCGGAAGAGCTATGCGTATAGCATGCATACTGACATACAGCATCAAGTTAGAAACTTAAAGAAGAATCTATTGACATGTATGTCTGTGGTGAAACAGAAACTACAGAAACATCAGAATTACCTTGATCATCTCTCTTCAGAATTCATCAAGAAACTCCCTATTTTTATTAGTATTGGTGATGCCATTTGCATCTTTTCCTACAGAAGCAAACCAACTCAATTACCATGTTGCAGGCCCAAGCTTTCTCATTGACGTTAGCTGCAAAGGCCACCCAAACACATTGTGAAGCTTTTGTGCATTTTTAAAGTTGGTTAACGGTGGTTGTCTGTCAGTTTCGAACAGCTAAGCGAGTTAGGTTGTGTTTGCATACTTTACTGATAAGGGCTATAATTGGGGAACTGGATGTATAATACTAATGAGACTTCACAAATTAGGCCATCAAATCAATTGACAACAAGAGAATCAATTCATTTCCACTCCTCCATCCTCTCAGTTTCTGTAAATGTAAAAGTTTATTCAGATAGTCTTCATCTACAATGATCTTGCTTTCTCCTTATCTGTTTTTCAAGATTGTTACAAATTCATTTGTTTATGATTTTGGCTGTTTTGTCACAAGTGTAAAATATCTAGTCATTTATGGGTTCCGAAATTATTTATTGTTCCTATTGGCATCAGAACAATGCTCTTTTATGCAACAAGACCCTTGTTTTTTCTGGGTTTATTTTGGAATGTGGTTTATTGAAACTCTTACAAAGTGCAGACCAATTATCGCAGCTCATCTTAGACATTATGGGACGAAAATGGCTAGTGAAGGAAAATTATTTAAAATTGATTCAAAGTTGTCTTATCTTTGACAATGTTAAAATGCAATTGTTCCATTACTTAAATCTTCATGTATGTAAAGTTTTATACCCTCAGGTTCCCTATATGACATTTAGCGAATGTTTGACAATCATAAAAACTTGTCAATCTAAAACTTTCAAACTAAAATTTTTCTCTCTTTATTACTACTTTATTTTTTAATCATTTTTTTGCATCTTCTTATACAACTATCCTATTTTTCAATCATTTCTTCATAATTACCCATACAACTACCCTATCTATTTTAACTTTATTCTTTTTACTTCTCATCATTACTTCTATCATATCACATTACTTCTATCATATCACATTACTTCTTTCATTTCAAGAAGTTTTATGCCAAGAGGGGTGTTTGTTAATACCTAAAACATTTTACTCTTCACAACTACCTTATTTTTTGATTATTTCTTTACTTCTTCTATATAACTATTATACTTTTCAATCGATTCTATGCAACTACCTATACATATAACATATCTATTTTAACTTTATTCTCCTTATTCCTCATCATTATCCTTATCATATCACATCATTTCTTACATTTAAAATTTTTTTTACATAAAACTTTTCATCAAAAGTTCTATCACTTCCCCAACACGCATCGAAAAATTTTCTTTCGAAAGTTTTACCAAGTGCAAAATACACCCTTATTGTTATTTTTTTTTCAGCTTAAATCCTTGCAACAAAGACAACATGAAGATGTGATGTTGCAAAATTCCTTGAAATTGTATGATATATTATTGGGAATTTCTGCAACTTAAATGCTAGCTAGAGATTTTTTATTTTTTTTATTTTTTTAAGAACATAAACTAGAGATCATTTAAACACACTGTCGTTAGGTTTAGCTTTGACAAAATATTGTATTCCTGACCTGCCACAGTTCTCCTGAAATATTTTGTAGTGAAGCATTATTTAGAACGTGCACATCAGTACATTTTCTACTAGTGTGCACTCAGTGAATCCTTGGATGATAGTGAAAAGTAAGATATTTACAAGGCTAACCCAACTAAATATAGAAAAAATGTTTCTGACATCTGCTATGCCACATCATAAGGGATAAAGGAATGATGGACGGTGAAGTTACTGTGGATCTCTGTTATTTGGGTAAGAAAACATGCATTTGGTGTAGCCATCTGGCATATCTTCAAGTTTTGAATGTTAAAGAGTCTTGGTGGTAATTGAGATACTAATAAAAAAGATTTGAGGTAAAAAGCTCCTTGGCAGCCCTTTTCACAAGAGAATTTGCTTCAGCAGAGAGGATCTGCACCATATACTTGATTAATTCTGTGCATTCTAGACCCTGAGTCATGATTCTACACTGATCACTTCTAGCGGTTGCATGCTATTTATTTAGTGAGCACGTCATCTATAGATTCCTGTGAATTTTTTGCGGAGCAGGTCGTGATTAGTATTTTATTCTCTTGTAATTCTTTTTTTTTTTTTTTGCCTGTGTTCCAAAATCCTCAAGGATCTGAAAGAAGCTGCGGAGATTCATTAGTGCCGGGAACTTTCTGTCCATTTCATTTGCAGCTTTGTTTGAGTTCCTTTAGAAACGTCTTGTAAGCAATCTGAGGGAGTGTTCTGCTCTTGAGAGAATTTGTGTTGCCATTCTCAATAATGTCTCGGACCTATAGGTTGGCGACTCGGCATAACCATCACAAGCATGGCTGTAATACAGCATAATATTGGAGACTTCTATTGATTCAATAAAATTTTCCAATGCACTAGCTGTCACATAGGTCTATGATCATTCTATTAATCATGATCTTGTTTATGGTACACTAATTCTTTTATCTCTTGTGATAGATGAATGCAAGAGTTAGATTCAAACCAGAATTTACTGAACTTCCTTCACTTGAAGAAGAGGACGAATTGAATGAAGATAACACAGATTCAGCTGTTGGAGTGGACGGTTCCTCCCATACTTCAGAAAGCTTGTATGCTGAAAAGCATGACATTTTGAGTGCAAATGAAAATGACAGCCTTAGAAGCACAATGTCTGGTGAGTTAAGTGGACATTCTTTAGGACAAAGCATTCATTCTGAGAAAGATGATGGATGTGGTCTTCAGCCTCTTCCACAAGGGAGCAATGATTGGATTCAGGGTTGGAGCTCGGACTATTCTATAGACAACGAGTTGGCCACTGCTTATGAGGAAAACAGTAGACTCAGAGGATGCTTGGAGGCAGCTGAGACATCTATCCAAGAGCTTAAGCTGGAAGTGGGCTCCTTACAAAGTCATGCAGACAAACTAGGGACAGAAACACAAAGCCTTAACCAGCAACTAGTTGCAGAAATTGCTTCAGGAGAAGAATTGGCACGAGAAGTTTCCCTTATGAAATCTGAATATTTGAGACTGAAAGATAATTTTGTGAATCTGACACATTCTAAACAAAGAAAGCATATTCCTGGTACAGGAGCTGAATTCCTTGGACGTTCTTCTCCTTGTGATCAAGATTCACCTACAAGGGTAACAAAATGTTCTTTTGATTGTGACCTTCAGGTTGATGCTTCTGAAAAGAATCAGAAACTCCGTGACCCACATTTGAAGTGGCAAGAGTGTATTCTGCTGGTGGAAGCTAAAGTGAGAGAAATCCAAAGCAAGGCATCCTTCACATATCATGAAAGAAATATGGGTTTCCTTCACTCAGACCTTGAGATACTGGATTCATTTGTACAAGGTCTAAAGAAAGAAACTATACAGTTAGTTTCTATGCTAAATGCATCGGCAGTACAAAGTGGTGACCTGATGACAATTTCACCAGAAAGCACCCTGAAATCTGAAATTGTTGTACCAGGTATGTTGAAGGGAATCACTTCAGAAATGAGCCTCTTTGAAGGACAGCTTTCTTTTGGTTTACCTGGTCAGGTTTCCTCAGAATTTCATCATATGGATAAGAATCTTGCTCCTGGAGATATGATGAAAGAAAAAAATTGTGAACTTGTGCGGGAGTTAGATGAGTCAAAAGCAGAGCGCGAAAATCTCAACAGAAAAATGGATGAAATGGAGCGTTACTATGAAGGGCTTATCCAGGAGCTTGAAGAAAGCCAGAGACAAATGCTAGCTGAACTGCAGAATGTCAGAAATGAGCATTCAGCCTGTCCATACACAATTAATGCGTTGAAAGGCCAAATGGAGGCAATAAACGAGCATGCAAATGAGCAGCTTCTAAGCTTTGCAGAAGTCAGATGTGGCTTGGAATCTCAAAACAGGGAACTAGAGAAAAGAGCTAGCAGCTCAGAAACAGCACTCAGAAGGCTACGTTTGAACTATTCCATTGCAGTCGGACAGTTGCAAAAGGATCTTGAACTTCTCTCCTTCCAGTTGCTGTCAATGTTTGAGACGAATGAGAACCTTGCCAGGCAAGCTTTTGCTGAATTCTCCCAGCTCTCCTTTCAGGAGTGTGCAGATGAACATCCCGAATTACCACGCTCGTGTTTAGATAAGGATGATTTACAGAAGCTGTTCCTTAAAGAAGAGTACAAAGCCAGGGTGCAAGCACTTAATGCAGGTGTTCTTCCGAGCAAAGTAGAGGAGCTGTCTTCGCAACTGAATCGCACTCCAGTGAAGTTCCCTGACAAAATGTTACAGAATGATGCCAGAATAGAGTATGTAGGTCAGTTGGCCCTTCCACAGAGAGGTATCCTAGATAAGGAGAAAATTTCACATCATGGTGATCTAGTTGCAGAACTGAAGAAAGAGCTGCCTGATGCACATATGCTATTGGAAGGCATGAAGATATCACTTCAGTTGCAGGAAGAGCTCCATCAGAAGGCTGAAGCTGAACTTTCCGAGATGCATCTGCTGAACTTGCAGTTGGAAGTATTTTCACATGCATTGCAAGAAATCCTGCATGAAAAGAATGATATGATGCAGCTCGTAGAGGTAAAAGTAGATGAACTGGTTCAGCAGCTAGAAAGTTCAGCGAAATCTGAGGAAATACTGATGGCTGAGCTGCAGGCTGCAAAGCATGATGTAGAAGAACTACAAAAGTCTGCATTGAACTACATGACCGAATGCAGTGGCTTGGTAACCAAAAATCATATGCTGGAAGGTAAGTTAGAACATATTTCTGATGACAATTTTCTTCTCAATCAAAAGATCACAGAGCACGAGAAATTGCTAATGGAATGCAACGGTTATAAGAGTCTGTATGAGTCTTGCACTGCTGAAAAGAACAAACTGAAGAATCTTCTGGATGAGGAAAAGTCCAAAAAATGTCATCTTGAGAGTGAGATTAGTTCCGTACTTGCAGAATTAGAAAGGCAAACTTTTGTAAAGCACGAGCTTGAAAAAACTGTCTCATTTTTACAAGAAAAATTGGGAAGCCTCTGGTCTTGCATGGTTTCATACAGTGAGAATGACGGTTTGGCCGTTGCTGATAAATCATTTGAACAACAATTGGATGAGAGAAAATTTGAGGCTACTTTCTTTCATTTGGAAGAGCTTCAGCGAAGAGCATATGAACAAACTCTTCTACTCATTCAGGAGAATCAGCGAATAATGGAAGAACGAGACATTGCTCTAGTCTCTCTAAACAGTACTGAATCGGAGGTTCTATCCATGAAGCAAAAGTTTGAATCTGATGTAAAAGACATGGTGATTAAGTTAGATGCGGCAAATGCACACATAAAAAAGCTTCAGCAAGAGCTTGATGATGTTTCTTATAAATTTAGTCTTAGTGTGACAGCAGAAGAAAAGTATTCTGTACAGAGCTTGGAATTATCATCCAAACTTGTAGCATTGGAGGCAGAGTTAGATATGGCAAATACACACAGAGAGAAGCTTAAGCAAGAGCTTGACGATGTTTCCTATAAATTTAGTCTGGGTGTGTTGGCGGAAGAAAAGTCTGCTGTGCAGAACATGGAATTGTCAGCAAAACTTGCAGCATTGGAGAGAGAGTTCCAACATGTTACGGGTGAACTTGCTCAGAGGATGGTGGTCATCAACAATTTGAATGAGGAGCTCCAAAGGACCAAGTTGGTTGTCAATGACATGGTGCAGGAAAATGAAGCAGTTTCTAAATCTTTTCAGGACAGCAACAGGGACTCTGCCAGATTTGCAACTGAGCTTAGCAGTTTAAGAGAGAGCTTCAGATGTTCACAAGAAGAATTGAAATCAGAGAAAAGTTCCAGAGCTCAATTGGATGCTACTTTGACCGATCTTAATTGCCAGTTGAATCAGAAACATGAGCAGATGCTAGCTTTCAACACTCAGATAGCGGAACTTGTGCATTTCAAGCAAAAGGCATCAGATCTTGAATTTGAGCTATCAATAGTGAATAATCATTTGATCCAAAACGAGTTATGTCAACAAGCAGCCGATGAGGAAGCCTCATCTCTTCGACTCCAAGTTGCTGATCTGGAAACTCATACAGAAGCAATGCATGCACTTTTATTAGCTTCTGATGTTGAAATCACCTTTCTAAAACAGCACTTCCAGATTAGAATGCAGGAACTTCTTGATCAACTTAATTCTGCTGAGAAGGATAGTGCTGATATTCATCCAAAGCATCAAGATGTGGTAACCAAAATGAATGCTTGTCTGGCCAGTGAAGCACAATGCAGAAAAGAAAATACGGAACTGACAAGAACTATTCAGTCTTTGAGGTCTGAGCTAGAAATTGTTGTTGTTGAGAAAAAAGAGCTTGCTGATTATGTGGACCAAAAAAGTGCGATGTTGGCTGAACATGAAGAGCCTAAAGCTGTGGCGGCAGTTTCAGAATCTGATGATAGGCTGCATGGTCGTAGGCATGAGATTGAGATTGAACTGCTGAGAATTAGCCTGTTGAATCATGAAGAAGAGATAGATATTCTGAGGTCTGCAAGGGATGAATTGGAAATTACGGTGGTAGTGCTTAAGTCAAAACTTCAGGAATTGCGTGCCCATGTACTCTTGCTGCAGCAGGACTCTGATGAGCTGGCAAAATCACAGAGCGAAAATCGTGAACTTGCTTGCCGGCTTTCTGAACAGATGTTGAAGACAGAAGAATTCAAGAACCTGTCAATACATTTGAAAGAGCTTAAAGACAAAGCAGATGCAGAGAGTTTCCAAACTCGTGAGAAAAGAGAGATGGAAGGGCCATCTGCTGCCCAAGAATCACTAAGAATTGCATTTATCAGAGAACAGTGTGAAACTAAGGTGCAAGATCTGAAAAGTCAACTTTATGTCTCCAAAAAACATGGGGAAGAAATGTTAATGAAGCTGCAAGATGCCCTTGATGAGGTTGAGAACAGAAAGAAAGGTGAGGCATCTCAAGCAAAGAGAAATGAAGAGCTGTCTAAGAGAATCTTGGAACTAGAGAGTGAGCTGCAGACAGTAATTGCTGATAAGAAAGAAAAAGTCTGGGCTTACGATCGGATGAAGGCTGAATTAGAATGCTCTATGTTAAGCCTTGACTGTTGCAAAGAAGAAAAAACAATTCTTGAATCTTCTTTACAACTATGCAATGAGGAGAGAGCAAGAATTGAGGGTGAGCTTAATATAATGAAGGAAAGCCTGGAAGGCTCGTTGAAGGCTAATGCCATCAAACTAGGAAATCACAAGCATGGTACTCCTGATCTCCCATCAGAAAGCAACAGTTTCATAACCTCAGAACATGGGAGCCATCCTGGAGGGGACAAAGAGAACGCAGTTACTGATAGTGGTGCAAATAATATGGGTAGCCCGCAATCCTCGGACTCTATTCTTATGTTGAGTTTATCCCAAGATTCATTATTAACAGATGAAGCAACGGATTCTGACTTGAAGGTAATTTAATATTTTGTGGATTTTCTTTTAGTAATTTGCCAATGTTTATTTATTCTATTTATAGATCGTATGTTAATCATAATGAGGAATGATTAACTAACAAGATCTTGCAGCAGCGGGATGAATTTTTTGCTGTATGAAATGTTTCTTTTCTGCTGGTAACACTATGCCCTTGCTACTTAAATATACCATACATGTTTTAATTTTATATTATAATATGATGTCCTGAATTTTGATCATGATCATAAGTCATAGATGTTGATGCTGTAACAAGATCAATGTAATTTGACCCCAATTTGTTGGGAAAAAAAATTCTAATGGTGGTGATGATGATGATGATATAGTTCAAAACATATGAGCAAGCACTTCCTTTTCTGTGCATACGAGATTGCTACAGGAGGCTGGGTAAGCATTAGGGGTGCTGGCAATAGATTACTTGTCCAACTGCATGAAGACTGTCAATATTAACCATCTTTTGATTATTCTACAGGATGCACTTGTTCCTAGTTTTTTGGAAGTTTCAATGAAAGAGCGATTTGAAGAAGAAGACCTGCAGGAGAAAAACATGAAATTGACTCTCAACAATGAGCATTTCAAAGAGCATGATCTAAAGTCCAGCATGGAGCGCTTGCATAAAGAAGTATGCCTTCTTCTTCTTCTTCTTCTTAGGGCCTGTTTTGTAATGAGGAGAAAGGAGTGGAAATTAGAGGGATGGACATTATCTTAACTGAATATTTAAATGAACTATAACAAATGCAAATGTGTGAGATTACTTGAAATCAATTTTTAAACAGTGAATTTACTAATGATATTTCTGCTCCCTTCAACCGAATCTCTGTCCTTGCAGTTGGAAAGGATGAAGAATGAGAACCTAACGTCTCTTCTACCACAGGAGGAATATCATTCAGTGCCAAATTTCCCAGGGTTACAAAGAGAGCTGTTGCAGTTGCGTGCGGTCTGTATTCTTTTTTTTTTTTAAAATTTTTCTTCAGCACCATGGTAATACGTTATTCATTCCCTTAGCCTCCTAGAATAAGCTTTCTTGTTTTTTTCGTCCACAGGCAAATGAGCGATTGGGGAATATATTTCCTTTATTTAATGAATTTTCGGGCAGTGGAAATGCATTGGAAAGGGTACTTGCATTGGAAATTGAGCTTGCCGAAGCCTTGCAAACAAGGAAGAAATCAAGTATTCATTTTCAGAGGTAGATCCATTACTGAGGTGGTGCTAACCATCCATAAATTTATTTTTAGAAATAAAAGACTATTTCCTGCTGTAGGCGTCTTTCTTCAGCTAGGTACTTCTACTGATGGGGTCTTTTGGCTCAAGGAATTATTGTAAAGAGGACACTCAATGAATGGGACTTCTTTTCCTGGCTTGGTAAATATTTTCCAGCCCAAGCCTGTAATCAAACCTTGGACCGCTGTCACCATAGATGTCAACTATTGGGGCATCAGATCTTTGGCCTGAAAGTTAGGAAATTGATTATGCATCACCTGTTCTGTTTGAGCTGAACCATAATATGGAACTAAATATCTGATGGGGAGAAAGAAGCAAAATAGTAGAAATTATTCTGATTTTGGACACATCAAAACAAAACATACATGAATTTCCATGGAAATTTGATTCTTGCCCTGAAATGCATTTCTGTTTTCTTTCATTGTCCAGTTCATTCCTCAAACAACATAAAGACGAGGAGGCAGTATTCCAGAGCTTCAGAGACATCAATGAACTGATCAAGGACATGCTTGAAGTAAAGAGAAGGTACACCCTGGTGGAGACAGAGCTGAAGGAGATGCAGGAACGCTACTCACAACTTAGCCTGCAGTTTGCTGAGGTTGAAGGAGAAAGGCAGCAACTGGTGATGAGGTTGAAGAATGTTAGATCACCAAAGAAGACATAGGCCTCTCATCAATCACAGCTATCTCAAACCCAAAACCAACAGTAATTGAATTGCCAAATCTACTCCCACCCCTACCTTCGCAACATCCCATTCAATTAAAAGAGCGGAAATGAGGGAGAAGCATGGGTTGCTATTGAGGCAGACAGTAGCCTAGTACTATCAGGCTCCTGTAAATATGGTTGGTGTAACCCCTTGGTTGTGGCCTCATTGACAGTCCTGGAAGATGTCCATCTTCAGTTACTGATGTAAATAATAAAAGCCACCACATTCCAAGGGTTGGTCAACAAATGGCTTGAGATTTATTTGTTCCGACAGCAGCATACAAATCAAAATTGTGGTATTTGCTCCTGCAGATGTCGGTATGTAATTTATGCTGTACAGTGAGAGCAAGCATTCTTTCATTGGTCTCTGCAGCAACTTAGCTTGTTAATGCATAAACTGGCGATCCTTGAGACGAATTCCTTATCGTAATGTTACCATCGCTGGAGTATTCATCTGTTCTTTCTTATCTGCATTACTGTACCGAAAAGATTTTCATTTATTTATTTATTTATTTATCAAAAGAAGGGAGCCTTGATGCAAGGATAAAAAGTTGCTGCCATGTGATTTGGAGGTTGTTGCTCACTATTTACCCAAAGTTGTCTGACACTTCCTGACCCTGCATAGAAGAAGCTTAATGCAACGAGCAGCCCTTTTTAATTATTGCAATTTTTTTCTATCAAAGCAATGATATAAGGCTTCAAAGCAAGGTTCACTTTCCTGAAAAATTGCTACAAGCCGGGTGTGAGCTTCATGCCTGCTGGAGCAGTAGTTACCAATAATTAAAATACGCACCGATTCGTGCCTTAATTGATTATTAGCGGGAAATGAGAAATGCTTAAGTTGTTGTAGTCCAGTGTAAGATGTTTAACCGAAGAATCACTAGCTAAGATTATTTTTAGTTATAGATTTCAGCGATAGGTATGAATAATGCATGGTCATCTCTGACGCAAGCATTTTCATTCTGAGAAACTACTGGCTAAGCATGACGGGGTGCCAAAAAAGCATGGGCCCCCAACACAACAGAATTGCACTTGGCAAATGGAATTTCACTTTGGATTTATAAATTATCGCATATTGCATATTTCACAAAGGCTTGGGTAAGCCAGGATATAAATTTTTTCAACTGTAAACAATCTAAACCACCATTAATGCTCAACGTCCTGGAGTGACAAAGCAGGCTATCTACAACAACTGCTACTGCAACTGCAACTGTCAGGGGAACTCGATCAAGCACAGGGATTTTACCCGTGAGAAGTTGAGAACTCACAAGTTCACACTCTTATGACCTGCTTCCGGGGAGTGCACCGTCAACATCCGAAAGGGCTGATATCCACGTTGAACAAGTAACAAACACGTAGAGAACATGCATAAGGCTTTTTTTATGTTTGATAGGTGCTTCGCTGCCATGAAATGCGGATATTATCCTTTAATAAAATGATGCAAACCCGGCCAAATGAAGATGCAAGCAGAAGTGCCGAAAGCTTATCAATTGCATTTATATATGAACTCTCTAATGATATCTGAAGCAATAAACACATAAAGATGCACTGTCCAAGAGCTTTACACACTATCACACATCAAGGACCTGGCAGCTGACTAGTTCCGCTGATCCAAAATTCTTAGCTGCAATGACCTTCCATACATCAATATCCGCTTCCACTGATGAATCAGAGGTTTCACTAGTTGGAGGTGATGAAGCAGAAGGGATTGAACCAGCATCCTTAATTGGAAGAGATGACGAAGTGGAAGGTACCGAGCCAGCATCCTTCGTTGGAGGAGAAGAAGGGTATGAGGTGGTGGCATCTTTCTGCGGGTCAGCTTGAAGTACTGCAACACCACCAGTGGAATCTTTTGTTATGACATGCAGCTTTCCAAGGAAACCAGCAAGTAAATAGGGAGATTCTGAATCAGTGAAGTCACGAATTGGAACCCTTCCTATGACAATTTTCCATGCATCCTCTTGCTGGTCATACATTTTGATCTTACCATTATCCAACGAACTCGAAGGATCCAATGCATATAACTCCCCATCCACTACCACACTTAATTTTGATCCTGCCTGCCTTGCAGGCCAACCCTCTCCCATGCCTGTGGGCATTTCTGTCCATGAATTTGTCTTAGGATCATAAATTTCACCACCAACATCAACAAAAAAGGGCCATGAATATAAACTTTGGGGCACACACAATGTCCCCCTGTATGAAGTCATCCCAGTTGCAATAGGCTTCAGCAGGTCAGCTAAAAATGCAGTAGGCAGTACCTGAGCTCTGGAGAAGGGCATGCTTGGTACTTGGGTCCACATGCCTGTACAGGGATCAAATACTTCGGCAGATTGCAGTGGAGTTAACCCGCCTCTACCCCTACTTACTCCTCCAACAACATAAAGCTTATTGTTTAATAGACCTGTCTTACAATATGCCCTAGCAACGGTCATGGAAGCAACTTCACTCCATCTATTAGTACAGGGATCATATCGCCAGACACAACTCATGGCTGAAGCCCTAGAGAATCCTCCCAACACGTACAGACAACCACTGACAGCCCCAATTGCACAGCCACAAAATGGCATGTGATCCAATGAGTCCTTCCGCCCTAGCCAGCCTCTAATGACATCTGCAAGCTTGATTCCTGAGCCCACAACATTCCACATCCTAAGTCCAGCTAGACCCTTCTTGCATTCATCCTCATAAACAACATTGGGCATTGGTGGTAACTTCTGCCATTTTTTAGTGACAGGGTCTAAAGCATACCAGACTAGTTTATCATCCTCAACCTTTGTCAACACATACAACCATTCTTCTGTTGTGCCAAGTTCTCTTCTAATTTGAAACAGTTCAGTGCTTGCAATGGCAGCTCGCCAACTCCTTGACACCAACTTCATATTCAAGTAGCAAATTCTAGGTAATCTAGCAAGAATTTGAACTGATATCTCATCAGGAAGGCTAGGAATCAGCCTCGGATTCTCCTCATCAAAACCAGATGACATTCTCTGCCTCTTGGAGGCATCAAGTTGTGAATTCTCTCCATACCCAGTTGGCCTTGTCTTAGACCCAACAGAGCTCAGAAAGGAACCCATAAAAAACCCACCAGAAATGTTTATTGGAACCGGACTCAAGACTATATAGTCCCAACAGATTTGTACATCAATGGATAATCAATGTTGCCAATTGACATGTGAACTTGATGGAAAAAATGTTGCATCTGATGGCAGGAGGAGGAATCATCAGTGGCAATCTATTAGAAAATTTCAGAAAGAATTAAAATGATTTCAGAACTCGGATAAAGGTTTGTTAATAACCACTAGCGATGCACATGAGACTTAAACTGTTTACATCTGAATCATCAAGTAAATGGGAATGAATGAGTAATTTTTCTATCATTCATGGCAGGGAAGCAACATGGAGCCCAAGTCATCTGCCTCATCATACAACATAATGATATTCAATGTCGCATCCAAACACTTATTCAGAGTTACTCAAGGATTCTTGAGTTATGGATATAAAGCCCAAATAAACAGAATTCAACAATTTGATACTCATCGACTCACGAAAAATAAATACCAAAATACACGAGCTCTGGAAGCTTAAGCCACTCTGAGAAAGACGAAAAGAAAGCCAATCGCCTAAAAAGAGAGGAAACAAGATCAAACAAACATCCACAAGATTTGGTTCAAAACACAGCGCCCAAGCATACCCATCACCTCAACAATCACATTCCAAACAAAAACAGAAAACTAATAAATTCCCACCTTTATAATATTCTAACAGGAAAAACGAAAATTGCAACATCAAGATTTCTGATCTGACAGCGTAAAAAACCAAAACGGCGAAGGGAATTGCAGAGATTTGCGAATGGAAAACGAAAAAGGCAAAAGATAGGTGTCTAGAATTACCTCAATAAACGAAAAGGGACAAGAGAGAGAGAGAGAGAGAGAGAGAGAGAGAGAGAGAGAGAGAGATGGGAATTAGGTTTTTCCCCCTCTTGGAAGAGATGGACGGAAATTATATCTGCACAGAAGACGTGATTTTTTAAGTCTTCGGCACCATGGCGTAATAATTAGCTTCTGTTGATGGCTATCTCGTCTCTTTACACTTTTCAATCCTCTCTCTTTTTTTATTTTAAATTTCTTTCGGGTCCCTCCATTTTTATAATATTCCACTGCACCCTCTTCGAAGAAGCCTTTAAAAAAAAAAAAGAATACACAAAAACAAAACAAACACACTTACTCACTTCCACAGCACATTCAAGCGCATGAAATAAATATAATGGAAGTAAAAAATAATAAAATAAATATTTATTAATTTACTCAAATAGAGTTTCGATCCTTTACGCTGGGCGTAATAGCCGGGCATTTTCGACCACCTGTTTGCGCCGTCCGATCCAGGGTATAAGATCTGAATCGTTGGATTTAAATAATGGGATGTTAGACCATTAAATGCAACACATTTGCAAACAGGCCTCTAAAGTCAGTGATGAAAAATTTTCAAACCGGCCCTTTGTCAGTCGGAGCCCGATCTCATGCGCCCAGCAGCATGCTCCAGGGCGCATACACTTATTTTTTTATTTTTTTTATAAATTTTTTTTACAATATTGTTAATTTATATGTATTTAATATTTGTATAAATTTTTACTATTTTTAAAATATTTTAAATATTTATTTTTAATTTTTGAAAAATAATGACACTTCAGTTAATTTGACCCAGGAGCATGCAGCGCCGCTGGGCTCTTCCCCCGCATCCAAAGATCGCATTGTCGTCTCCTTCCATCCTACATTTTCGTCTACTCACCCCTGCAGAGTCCACCTTCTAGCACCGTAGTATACCAAACTACCATGTTCAGGATAGTCCAATCCAATGATTGAATGGAGAATCTAAGCATAAAGCAGCATATGTCATATGAATCTCAAGTCCCATAAACCTTCACAGCAACCAGTAAAGGAACAAAAACAAAAAAGGGAGACTTACCCGCCCAAAGCAAAAACCCAACAAAATTTCATATGAGGAAGAAATCTTTAACGGATAACCAATACAAGAAGAGGAAAACATAGTATAATCCAGACATGGGTACAAGCTTCTCCCACCCCCCATCTCAAATCCCTCTTCCATTGGCAGCACCCACGTTCTACAAAAAAACAATTATGGTAGATTCGACCGCTAGTAGCTCGGAATCATCCAATGGTCGAGATTGAGAGGACGATTGGAGCAGGTTGAAAACAGAAGAGCTAGAATGGGGAGAAGGGACAGATGCAAAAGAGAAATGGGCACAAGTTTGTAGACACAAGTTAATGTGGTAAATTGAGATTAACATGAAAGTACGGTTGCTAATTTGAGGTTGATCCGTGATTGGACAGCCATTTAACGGTGCGATGAGGCTGTAGATGGTCGCGGTTGATCATGCAACACTAGGTGATTATTAGAAGAAAAAAAACGTGTATGAGTCTTCCTAGATCTGGTACAAGCCTTCTTGTGAAAGATTAATGTTGTGTGTCAAAGTCGTGATCCACCTACCTCCACTCTCCTTTGTAATCGTCTCGTGTTTCGTTGGAACCAAAAAGCTTTTCCTTTTTTTCAAGAAATAGATAATAAAAAAGGTTTCGGGGGAGAGGTTTAGGGTGTGTTTGGGAATAAATAAAACTTTTGGGGTGTGTTTGGTTGGGGGTAAAACTTTTGATGAAATTTTTTTGAGATAAAAGTTGTCACGTTGATAGAAAATGATGTGATCTAATAGGAGTAATGATGAGAAGTAAAGAGAATAAAGTTAAAATAGATAGGTTAGTTGTATAGATAATTGTGTAGAAATGATTGAAAAGTAGGGTAGTTTGTATGGGAAAATGTGAAAAAATAATTAAAAAATAGAGTAGTTATGGAGAGTGAAAAGTTTTAGATTGAAAAGTTTTGGTTGACATGTTTATATCCCAAACAAACACACCCTTGATGAAAATTTTGGAGAATAAAAGTTGTCAATAATGTGATATGATAGAGATAATGATGATGAGTAAAGAGGATAAAGTTAAAATAGATAGGTTAGTTGTATGAGTAATTGTGTAGAAATGATTGAAAAGTAGAGTAGTTGTATGAGAAAATATGAAAAAATAATTAAGAAATATAGTAGTGGTGGAGAATGAAAAGTTTTAGATTGAAAAGTTTTAACTTGACATTTTATACCCCTTGCCAAACACACCCTAAGAGTGTGCGTGCATGTGTGTGTATATATATATATAAAAAAGAAAATGAAAATAGCTTTTTAAAAAAATGAAAGAGCAATATGACGTAGAAGAGGTAATAATTAGGAGAAAAAATAAAAATAAAATAGATATGTATCTCCATTTCTAAGATAAATTTTCAATTTCCAAGAAAGTTTTTTTAATTTTCAATAAAAAATTTCTCATTCCTCATGCACATTATTATATTCTCATTTCGGATATAGATTTCCTTTAAGAGTTTTGTATGACTTAAAGTAGGCACTAAGATAGTTGTATAAGACAATGCTATTACTAATTAGAATATGAAGATAATAATAGAAAAGTAGGATAATTAGATAATTAAAATATAAAATATGTTAAAAGTGTATAGCTTTGGAGTGTGAAATATTTTTTACATCTTAATGATCGGACCTTAGAAGTATAGTATGTACCATATCAGTTTAAATTAATATGAAATATGAATTTCTATAATAATAGAAAAATAGAATAATGAAGTAGTTAAGATGATAAATCTGGTTAAAAAGTATCCAAAAAGAAGTGAGAATTTTTTTTGTCTTACCAAACCATACTGTAAATTATTATTTTTAGTCGTGGATGCTTTTATGAAAATTTCTTTCTATATAACCCTCTGGATTTTTAACATCTAGATAATTGATAAAAAAATTCATTCAATATATTTTATTTAGCATTACTTATATTATCATGAAAATCCTTTTTTTGTCTAATATCACTTTACATGAGTTCATTTACGAACATGTAAAATCAATGTAATAAGATGATTTAATACTAAAAATCAATTTTTAAGTAGCATTTTCAACATCTAAAATATCATTATCATATGGATAAATGATTCTATAAAATATTACTACATTTCAATACATATGTGAATAAATCTAAACATTTTCCTTAATTTACATGTAAATATACTTATTTTTTAGTAAATGCAGCCTATGTACGTATTGAACTTGAATAAAACTTAATTTCATAACTAAACAAATGATGTTAAATATAACGAATGGATCGAATTTTCCATCAGGCATTAAAATCTTAAAATTTGAAAGGATTACATGGAATCACTTCTACATAACCATATAACCCGGTTAAATAAAAATATACTTGAATTTTAGTAACCCATTTGCATAGGAATGAATTGATGGACCGACTAAGTATCGATGAATAGTTGATTTGGTTCGTCATGCAACAAAGCTGATGCACGACAAATCGCATGCCTACCTCTATAGATGGCAAATTATTAATTTTTTGGCTAAAATTTTCCAATATTGTATGAATCACAGCACCAGCATCCTCGCTATTGTTTTTATCAAGCCATTCATCTTAGATGATTTTGTACTTAATAAAGGTATATTCCAACAAGGAATAACAAGACCATTGCCTCAATCCAACTTCGAATCATAAATTTACTTATCCTAATATTTTATAGACACTTGTGTTAGTCACTTACCCTAATATTTTATAGACACTTGTGTTAGTCACTTCGTTATCCAAACCATCTATACTATCTTTAATTTTTAAGGAGAAGTTCCCGGCTAGTGGCATGAAATATTTTTTCTTTTCTTATCAACTTTTTATATGTATAGGGCTCTCCTTCTATGTCAACTGGAAGCTGGAGTTATGTAATCCTTTCAAAATTTAAAATTTTAATTATTAATAGAAAATTCAATTTCATTCATTATATTTAATATCATTTATTTATCTAAAAGATCAAGTTTCATCACGATCAAGTGTGTTTATATTCATTTACCCATGTATTAAAATATAATAATATTTTATAAATTATTTATCTATATAAAAATTATATTTTAGACGGTTTAGGTATTGAAGATAAAACTTTAAAATTAATATTTAATATTAAATAATGTTATTACGTTTGATTTATAGTATTCCCTTTTTTAGATTGCAGATGGCTTTCGAATAATGGACCATTTTAGTACTAGCCTTAAAGTCAAAAATAAAAAAATAGTAACCAATGAACAGCAAACAAGCTATAAATCTAGTAATATAAAAGCCAGTCGGGTTGTCTGTATACAAGAGATATTTGTTTTGCAGGACCGAAGCGGAGGACGCTACCCACATCTTCACAGGATGTCTGTATACAAGAGATATTTTTTTGAAAGCTGTTCACATGGTAAACCCCTGGACTTCGATCCAGGATATTTTTCGTATCCTTGTATCTACTCACAAGCCGGAGGACCTTGGCTTTTTTGTTTTATACTGCTGGCGGGTTTGGTTTTTGTGAAACAAATTCAGGGAAGACAAGAAACAACCGATTTTCTCAACTGTTATCGAGTGGTGTGAGAACTACCTTGAACAATACAGGCGGGCAAAACTACTAATCCAGGATGGGACGATTGATAGGCCTTTGGTGGTAAGATGGTCCAAACCACCTGATGGTTTTCTTAAGATGAATGTGGATGCCCGGAGACAGCCATTCTTTGGGCTTTGCTGCAATCATTCGGGACTCTAATGGCTCCTTTTTCACGGCGAGGGGTTGGAAGCGTTATGGCACCATGGAACCATTGTGTATGGAGGCCACAGCTTTTCTTTTGGGTCTCAAATGGGCTCTTCAGCTCAACCTGCAGGGGGTTCAAGTTGAAACAGATTCTCTTCTTCTCTTCAATTATCTGTCGGCCGATGATCTCATCCTATCACCTGCAGGGACTCCCATTGGGGAGATCAGATCTCTTCTATCATCTAACCAACACTGCTCAGTTCATCATGTTTTAAGACAGGGAAACATGGTCTCTCATTCTCTAGCAGATTTTGTATGTAGTTCTTTTTTGGATAGTCAGGTTTGGTGGGGTAACCCCCCCCCCCCCCCCCCCCCCCCCGAGTTTCTTTTGGAGAAAATTTGTACAGACAATTTTTTGGCAATAAATTGCTTGGATCTCCTTATCCCTTCTTCCCCTCATAGTGCAAGGGAGCTGGGATAGGGTTTTTCCTTTTTCATCAAAAAAAAAAAAAAAAAAGCCAGTCGGGTGCAGGATCGGATGGGATGAACCCATACATGGGCGGTGCTTGGAATCCGGGGAAGAATGCGTATGGTGCACGAAAAGGGGCAGAATATAACGCATGGCATAGTACAAAATAAACGCATAGTCTAACTGATGAGCTAGTAATTATATTTAATAGTCTTCTAAATTGATAAGCATAAACAAAGCCTAATAAGATCTTCAGAGTGCAGTGCTAAATGAGGCCTGATCATTTCAGTCCGGTTTAAAACATTTTTTTGGTTTTTTCGATTTTTTTAACAAAATTATTATGCTAGTGCTGTTTAATTTATAAATTATTTTTTATCAATTTTGAAGATGTGTATATATTTATTTTGGATTTTTAAATATAAGGATATTTTAGTCATTTTAAATTGTCGAAACATGACTAAAATATCCCTATATTTAAAAATTCAGAATAAATAGATATACATCTTCAAAATTGATTTTAAAAAAAAAAGATTTATAGATTAAACATAATAGATTAACCATTTTGCAAATTTTTTGTTAAATTATGTGTTTAGACCGGACATTTTAAGACCGGTGTGAAATGGTATTTTACGCCTGGTCGTCGTTAATATCCCCATTTTCGACCACGCTTGATGGCAGTTGGGTCGCGTGGGAGTTACACCCGCCGTTGGATGCGTTTAAAAATCTGGCCACGTGTACTGCTGCAGATGGCTGCAGGATTGAAGGCCACGTCGCAAAACATACGTGTGCGCAGATCTAAATCTAATTACGTGGCCTTCCCTGGAGAAATACCTGTTATGACCAATGTTCACTTCTTCAGTCGATGAGTCACCTCTCACAAACCCAAAGACCAATCACCTACAACTGTAAAACTAGTGTCTACGGACGTCTCACGTCTACCACACGAAAATCAAACTCATTTTTTTTAAAAAAATAATTATTTCATTAAACAAATCCTTAAAGAGAACTCTCTTTTTTCAAAAAAAAAAAAAACTGGAAGGACGATAAGGGGTTGATCTAGGAAATTTATAATATAAATAAGCATATATCTATAATGCCAAAAATTATTTTGATTGAAAAGTTGTATAAATAAATGTTTAACATTATTTGGGAGTGAACATGCAACAATTAAAATTTTGATAATTATAAAAATAAGTACATAATATAAAATTTTTCAAGTCATATGAAATTTTACATTACCGCCCACTAATCAGTTGATTTGCAGCTGGTCGGAAAAAGTATTTTTTTTTATTTTAAATTTTCTGATGGACCTGGACTTGTTAGCATGTTAAATTTTATATTTCTCATTTATATTTTTTATTTTAAAAAAAATTTAAAAATTTAAAAATAAAAACTGGATAAACTAACCAATCAAGGCTGGGCTCACATATATAGTTATTAAAAAATAATAAAATTTTCATTCGACTGCGAATCAACAATTTACGGTCAGCTGTATAAGATTGGAGTACATAAATAAATATACAGAAGAATAATATAAATATTAAACATTCAAAATAAAAATGACAACATTTATTGTCCAACATGTTTCTCTAATGATAGTCTTTTTTTTTATTATTGGAGGATATTTTACATCATATCTCAATACATATTACATTCAAACCCTGAGATAATTCTAATAAGCTTACAATGGAAGACGACAACAAGCTTCCACAAACAAGTGAGGAGACCACTAGCTCCCATCCAAGTATAAAGGGGGACCACACATGCTCCCACCCAAAATATGATTCAGAATCCCACATGGGATTCGAACCAGCACCGGCTGCGGAACGAGATTGGAAATATAAGCTCAACCATTGATGCCTTTTCTTCCGAGTGGATAAATGATATGCTATAATAAGCAGCAATTCTGAAATTATTTCTCACTTTTCACCAAAGTGAAAAAATGCTTAGATTAGGGCCTACTAATGTAATTTTCAGGGATTTAAATCATTTATTTTATTGAATAATATTTTATATATTGCTATTAAAAGTGGATAAGTTGTAGATTGGGATAGAGGATGAAATTAAAAAAAAGTACTGTGGTGTGTTAAAAAGGAAAAAAATTTTGGTGGGAAATAAGAAAATTAGGTTGCTATTTTATAAAAATAAAAAATGATTAAGTGGAGGAGTGCGCAAATTCGTACAACAGTGCATAAAATACATTATTTGAAGAGAGCAACCATACAAAAGTAATCATATTTTTAAATAACTTTTAAAACTTTAAGAAAGTTTTTTAATTTTTAAAAAATTCCACTGATAGCTACCAATAATATGGGTTTTTTTAGAATATGTGAGCAACCATAAGCATTGTGACTTGTGAGGCATCTTTTTTATTGGGGGTGGGTGGTGGGCCACAGAGACCCAGAATGCCCAAAAAATCAGGCAGCCCAAGAGGAAAAAGAACGGCCACATTTGAATGAATGATTGTCACTTGTCAACCTTGATCTGTTCATATGAATTAAATTCATGTCCTTTCCACCGCCTACAACGTTTTCTGATTGCAAGTAAATCAAGATGAATGGTGCGCGGAGTATCAGCAGCAAATGATGCATGGAAGAACAAGCAAAGAAAGAATGAATTGAATAGAAATGGGTTTTGTTTTCTAGGGAGAAAGAAATGGAAAAGACAGGAGGCTATTAATCTCTGCCTAAATTAAACAAATGACACCTTATCAGTCAATCAATAAACCAAACACCAAAACAGACGCTCTTCATCAGCTTTTTATAGGTCCAATCTCCGGGATCTGCAGTTGAAGTGGGGAATTGGAATCCGATCTATTGTCTGTGAGCCACCCTCCTCCTCCTGATGCTCCCCCTCCTCCCGTCCCACCATTAGCCCCCAAAAGCAACTTCGGCATTGACGACGTTATCGACGGCAACGACGACGCCCTCGACACATCCGACAATCTCTTGCAATCCCCCTGTCTCAATAGACTCGCGACCCCTCCCGTCTTCTCAGTCGCCGCTGTCACCGACGGAGCAGCAACAGCAGCCAATGACGACAGCGCCGAAGCCGAAGACGAGGCGGGTAATCTGAACAGCCCTTGCTGCTCCATCCTCTTCAGCTCGTCGAAGCTTTCCTTCCCCTTCTTCTTCTGCTTCTCCTCCTCCTCCTCCTGATCTTCTCGGCCTCTGGTCGTCAACGGCCGGGGCGAGGGCCGCGCGAGAAGAAGCCTGTGTTTCTCTCTCTTGGGCAATGGAGCAGGGCGGAGCAAGCTGCTTCTGACTCGCTTTTCCTCTTTCTCCTTGGGCTCCAGCGCTTCCGCCTCCTCCGGCTCGTCCATGTGCATGCGGTGAAGAGTGAGACGGCCGTCGGCGCGGCTGGCGCGGAAGAAGTCGTGGTGGCGGACCTTCACCTCGTGGATAACGAGGCGGCCGTTGTCGGTGTAGGAGCGCTTGAGGACCCACGGCATCTGGACGTTACCATTGCCGGTCCAGGCAAGGAGGGGCATGGCGGGCGGGAAGTTCCTGGGCTCGTGGAACGACTGGCTCCGGCGCCTCAACACGGTCCTGGGCTTGGCAGCGTGGCGCACAGTACTGCTTCCCGCCGTGTCAGTGTCGGCGGGCGAGGGTATAATTCGGTGAACAGGACAAGGGACGGAAGCAGGAGCGGAGGAGCAGCGACGGAGGGTAGGGAGAGATGAAGAGGGAAAGGGGAGTGTTGGATTGGGGCTTGGGAAGGGGGATTGAGATCGAGATGCATAACGTGGTTGGGGTGGTTCTTGGGGCCGGTTTGGACGTGGGGAGGTTGGGATTTGCATGGGGTTGGCCATGGATTGTTGGTTTTTGAAATTTTGGTTGTTGTGGGGTGATGGGCCTTTCGGTAGAAAAAGGAGGGAAGAGAATTTGGCGGGCTCTGTCAGGGAGGGGGTGTGGTCAAAAGGAAAGGCAGGTGAGTGTGGTGGGGGGTTGGGGGCAGCCACTTGGCCTGGGCGCCTCGAGATGATTCCACCTTTGTGGAACCTCTGGCCAAGAAAGGGCCGGTGTGGGGGAATGATAGAGAGAATTGTGGGGAGAAGAGAGAGGCGAGGCGAGAATTTTGGGATTGGTTATTCATTGATGATGGCCACAGAGACAGGGAGGATTGAGAATGAAATGAATGACTCCACTTTCTACAATGCCGACAAATCCTCCCTTACGTCTGCATGGATTGAGAACCCGAGGAATTAAATCACGTTTGTTATTCATTATTATTTTTAAAACCACTTCCGTGTAGGGACGAAATTTCGAAATCCGTTTCCGCTGCATTACATAAGAAACATAGCTTTTCCATTGCTTGATTTTCTTGGGTTCTATCGGAATGCTGGCTATGATCTATTGAGTAAGGTGGCGTGCTAATAACATAGTTTACTCTAATTAGTTTACTCCAATGTCTCATTAATATTTTCTCACAATTTTGTAATATATAAGTGAAGTCTTATAATACTCACAATAAGTTTTAAACATGTCGACAAAAAAAAAGCATAACACACATGAGAGGTAGCAATGTTTTAAATAATGTAAAAAATGAAAAGAAAGTGACTCCATAATCATAAAATAAGTATGAATAAATATCAACCTAATATGCGTGAATGCACATGTAGTAGGTGGACACATTACAACAACGCCCATATTATATATATTATTTAATCTATTAAAATTTATAAAGTAGGCGACCAATATCTATTGGTTGTTTTTTTAGTTCTAAATATTGTCATAAATTCATACTATGTTTATAAATTAATTAAAAATAAGAAAATGATATAATAGTCTTGTGTATTGTTATTATAATAACTTTATCAAGAAAATTCAAAATGCCATATATACATTATTTAAAAATACTGAGTTACACCGTGTGTATATGTGTCACTCAATAATTGTTTTCCATGTAATTTCTTTTATATTTTAGGGTACATTTGGTATTTAATGAATTTTTTAAAGAAAAATTTTTGGTTTAAAATTTTTGTAACGAGAGAAGTCTGGGGATAATGATGATAAGTAAAGATAATAAAGTTAAAATAGATAGGTTAATTATTTGAAAGTTATAAAAATTATTGAAAAGTAAAATAGTTGTAAAAAAGCATATGGCGAAATGAAAAAATTTTAAATAAAAAATTTTAGTTTAAAAAGTTTTAGAAAATGTGAAACACACTTGTAGAAGTTTTAAAAGTTTATAAGATTATATATTTATATTTTTAATATTATTTTTTATGTCTTATTTTTATTTTAATAATAATTTTTGATAAAATAATAATATCTCTAACAACATAAATTTTCTTTTTCTCCACGATGAATTTAATTTTTTGAGATAAAATACAGACATGCATGTATGAAATATAGCTTGACTGAACTCTTGTGCACTTAGCTTAGGTGTATTATAAAAAATTATATTTTATGCTGTTCAAAATTTTTTATAAAACTGTTAATCTAAGTATATTTAACATACATATTAAGTTCCATCATTTATAGAAGTTTGTAGACATTTTTTTGATGTTTTAAAAATAGGTCTATTTTAGTCATTTGAAAATGACTAAAATACGTTTGTTTTTAAAAAATAAAAAATATCTACAAGTCTACAACAATGATATACATATTTTAAAGATACTTAACCAATAGTTTTATAAAAAATTAAAATATGAAAAATAAAAGTTACGCCCAAGTGCACCAAAACTAAGTGTGCTCAGGTATACAGGATCGGCGCATCGGCGCCCATGCAACTTTGGCCCTATTTATATTAGAAAATTTTCTTTAAAACCAGTAATTTTTATTCTTACTTCCTGCTCCCTAATTCCTTTTATACACTACTATTAAAAAAATTCTTTTTATACATATAATATTTTATCTTAAATTTTTTGCATACCAAAACATTCATGCCTTTGTTATCTATAAGAAAAAAAAAAGGACATTTTTGCGTCACTGCGCAGTTGGATAACACCTTAGCCCTTGCGGTAGTTGAGAGAGAGCGTTTGTGTGTGGAGTAAGTTAGACAAATGTAATTTCATGTTAACAATAAAGTAATAGATATTTCTGCTCTTACGAATTTTCGTTCTCCTCTTCCACGGCTGCGGCACTAACCCCTACATTTGCCCATGAATTTGGGTGAGCAACGGTTTAACCATCAGCCATTGCCCACATTCCCAAAATACATAAACATAAGAACAATAGCTTTTCCATTGCTTGATTTTCTTGGGTTAGATCGGAATGTCAGATAATGGCTATGATCTATTGAGTAAGGTGGCGTGCTAACAACATAGACGTGTTGAATTATATCTAGGCTGCGATGTATGAGGTAGTTTATTCTTGTAGGATTGTAGATTATCTCAATAGAGATAAGAAAACATAACAGAATGTTTCAAAACTAACCATTTAAATTTAATTTGTTAAGTTTGATTAGACAACTACCGTAACATTACCCATTTCCAAATTTCAAATGACGTAAAAAGCAATTTTATTCACTAATACAATTTCAAGGCTAATTTGTTAAAGAAACTAGGATAACATCGCCTATTTCACCATTTCATTGGGAAGATAAGTATATAAAAAGCTATTTCATTCATTGGAAGCCTATTTTATTTTACTGGTGGTAATTTATTGATGAGTAGCAGGAACCAGCTAAAGTTGAATAAGTAAAGAGTGTTTGATTGGGCTAAAATAAAATAACGTAATCTAATAAGTTATATTCGATGCAGCTAAAACTGAAATATTAAAATAATGAATAAAAGAATAAAATATTCTTATAAATTTGTGATGGCAAAAATAATGTTTTGAATAAATTTAAAAATTCAAGTAATATTTAATTAATGAATACTTAAAAATAAAATGGTTGGATTTTAAAATTACAAAGAGTAGTTAGAATGCTTTTCATCATGTTTAAATGGAATATTTTGTAAATAATTCATATATGATTTTATAATTATATTTATGGATCAGATTTTATCATGTTACTTGAACTCTTTTGTTTTATATTTTAAAAAAGTTATTAATTTATTAAATCAATTCATTAATAATATTCACTAACATTTATTTATTTAAAAGTTTTTTTTATTAAAATGTATATATTTGAAGATAAACCATTCGAAAATGAAATATAACCATTAAACTTTGGAAATAAATGTATATATATTTTTAAAATATTGTTTATTAAATCAATTCATTAATAATTTCACAAATATTTATTTATATAAAATTTATTTTTATTGAAACATATACATTTGAAAATAAACCATTTGAAATTGAATCTAACCTTTAAATTTTAAAAGTAAATATAAATGTACAAAATTTTCTAATGTAATTATTTTTAAATTTAAAAAATATATTAAAGATTATTATTAAGATTATAATCATAAATTTTTATTTACAACAACGACATTATTTTTTATGAAAATAACATTGTCATTCTTTTCTATAGAATTTTTATTTATAATTTTAATAAGATTATCTTAGAGAAATAAAATTTTTAAGCCAAAAAAGAACACCAAGAAGTGCTCATAACTTGTTCGACATATTAGAAAAAGCGTCTGGCATAATGACTATGACCTACAGAGTAAGGTGGCGTGCTAACAACTTGGACGTCCTAAGCTATAAATGGATTGCCATGTATGAAGTGGTTTATTTATTGTAGAATTGTAGACTATTAGCCGATGAATATCTGAATTCAATCAAGATAAGAAAACATAACCCCAATATTTGAACATTAACAACTTAAATTTCATTTCTTTAGTTAGGCAACTACCATAACATTACTCATTTCCAATTTTCGTAAAAAGCCATTTTAGTTAGACAAAGTGACTAGGATAAATATCTGAATTCAATCAAGATAAGAAAACATAACCGATTTCATCAAAAGAAAAAAGAAAAAAGAAAACATAACCGAATGTTTCAAAACTAACAATTCAAATTTAATTTGTAAAGTTTGATTAGACAACTACCATAACATTACCCATTTCCAAATTTCAAATGACGTAAAAAGCAATTTTAAAATGATAAAGTGTAGTTAAAATATTTATTATATTTAAATGAAATATTTAATAATGATTCATATAAGATTTTATAATTTTATTTATGGATGTGATATTATCACATAACTTGATTTTATATTTTAAAAATATTATTTATTAAATCATTTTACTAATAATTTCACTAATATATATTTATTTAAAATTTACTTTTATTGAAATGTATATATTTGAAAATAAAACATTCAAAATTGAACGTATATCCTTTAAACTTTAAAAATAAATATAAATGTACAAAATTTTCCAATATATTTATTTTCATATATAAAAAAAACCCTTTTATTCATTGAAAGCCCACTTGATTTAGCCGGAGGTTATTAATTGATGACTTACCGTGGCTGGAACAGATAAGAAGATAAAGTTGAATAAGTAGAGATCGTTTTATTTAGCTAGAATAAAATATCTATGTGTATATATGTGTTTAAAATATTCTAATATTTAAAATTTTTTAATATATATATATATATATTCAAAAATGATAAAACTTGGTTTATATATTAAATACACTTACATAAACAAGTGTATAAGAAAAAAATAAAAAATATATTTTTAAATAAATTTTTTAAGGTGGGTTAGTGGGGCATTTGCTTACCCAGACAAACGAGATCATTTCTCTAAGTTAATTTGATGTAGCCGAATTTGAAATATTAAAAAAATGAACAAAAACTAAAATATCCTTATAATTTATTGATGGTACAATGATAATACTTTGAATAAATTTTAAAATGCAAGTAATATTTAGGTACTGAATATTTAAAATATGGATTTTAAAATTATAAAAAGTAGTTAGAATATTTATCATTATATTTAAATGGAATATTTAATAATAATATTTGTCATTCTTTTTATAGAATTTTTATTTATAATTTTAATAAAGTTATTTTAGGAAAATAAAATTTTTATGAGCTCGAAAATGAGAATGAAGAAGTGCTCATTGACGTATTAGAAAACTTTTTGTAAAATAAGCGTCAGGCATAATGGCGAAGAGCTACTGCGTAATGTTGTTCGCTAACTACGTGGACATCTTGAGTTATAAATAGGCTGTAATGTATGAGGTGGTTTATTTCTTGCAGGTTTGTAGAGATAAACATCTGAATTCAATTAAGATAAGAAAACACAACGGCAGTATTTGAAAATTAAATTCGACAACCACCGTAACATTACCCATTTTCAATTTTCGAGTTAAGTAAAAAAAACCATTTTAGTTAGACAAGGGGACTAAGAAAACATTACCTGTTTTCAAATTTTCAGCCGAAAAATTAGTATGTAAAAACAAAAGGCCCTTTTATTCATTCAAAAGCCCTCTTATCTAGCTGGTAGACCAGTAGCTGAAGTTGAATAAGTAGAAGATGTTTGATTTAGCTAGAATAAGATAACTTAAATTAATAAGTTAATTCGATATGGCTGAATTTGAAATATTAAAATAATGAACAGAAGACTAAAATGTCCTTATAATTTTGTGATTGTTCAATAATAATATTTTGAATGAAAATAACGTTGTCATTCTTTTTTATAGAATTTTTTATTTGCAATTTTAGTATGATTATTTTAGGAAAATAAAATTTTTACAAGCCAAAAAAGCATACCATGAAGTGCTCATAACTTATTGCCGAATGATCTTTTCCGACGGTCAAAAAATATATTTTTTTGCATTTTTTTTTGAAAAATAATTTTATAAACATCTTAATCTAATTATATTTAATCTATAAACCAAGTTTTATTATTTTTGGATATGTATATATATTTATTTTGGATTTTTAAATACAAGGGTATTTAAGTCATGTTAAGAAAATTTAAAATGACTTAAATACCTCTGTATTTAAAAATCCAAAATAAATATATATACATATCCAAAAATGATAAAACTTGATTTATAGATTAAATATAATTAGATTAACATGTTTATAAAAACATTTTCAAAAAAAAAAAACAAAAAAAAAATATTTTTTGACCTGTCGGAAAAGATCGGTACTTTTAAAAAAAAAATTTAAAGTAAGCGTCAGACATCATGGTGATGACCTTCTGCGTGAGGTAGCGCCTAACAACGTCAACGTCTTGAGTTATAAATAGGCTGCAATGTATGAGGCGGTTTATTAAGAAAAGAAAACATGACGGCAATATTTGAACAATAACAATAACAATTTTATTTGTTTAGGAAATTAGCCTTGGCTAATGAAGCACAATATCGATGACAATAGGAGAACATATGCAATACACAATTGGGGGCTCAACTCGAACTCAATCTGCCCAACACAATTTGGAGCAATACACAATTCGTATAAATTCAGTCTCATTCTCCTCATGTATATTATATTTATTTTATACCATATATAAGCATTATTCCTCCTTAAGTTCAATTATATAATATCATATTTTTATTTTTTATTTTAGGAAAAAATAGTTTGATTTAGTGGAGTAGATTATAATTTCTTGATCATATGAGACCCATTTTGAGATAACCGTACCTGAATATTTCTCATATATATTATAATTTTTGAATATAAAATAAAAAATATTTTAAAAAATCAATTTTGAACTGAAACCTAATTTAACCCAAACCTTAAAAATAAAATTGGGTGAACACGAAACACGTAAAATAAGATAGGTGGAGGTCGCTCGCACGCATCGTGTTACTGTCACTATTTTTCACTCTTATGATATAACAAAAAAGTAATTAACAATAGCATATATTGATTTATTCTAATGGAAAAAAATCTTCAAACTCTTGAACGACTACCTACTGGTAAGAATCAAATATAAATTATTGATGTTACAAATTTCAAATTTCTACATGCTCCACATGACCACGTCAGAAGAAAATGAGTGTGGAGGTGGCGTAGGCGGAGGAGATGGACGCGGTGGACTTGGAGATGGAGTTGGTGGTGCTGGAGGAGATGGATGCGGTGGAGTCGGAGGGGCTGGACTAGGTGGAGTTGGAGATGGAGTTGGTGGTGCTGGAGGAGATGGATGCGGTGGAGTCGGAGGGGCTGGACTAGGTGGAGTTGGAGATGGAGTTGGTGGTGCTGGAGGAGATGGATGCGGTGGAGTCGGAGCTGGACCTGGTGGAGTTGGAGGAGCTGGACCAGGTGGAGTCGGAGATGGAGTTGGTGGTGCTGGAGGAGATGGATGCGGTGGAGTTGGAGATGGAGTTGGTGGTGCTGGAGGAGATGGATGCGGTGGAGTCGGAGATGGACCTGGTGGAGTCGGAGGAGCCGGACCAGGTGGAGTTGGAGATGGAGTTGGTGGTGCTGGAGGAGATGGACCTGGTGGAGTTGGAGATGGAGGTGGTGGAGTCGGAGGAGCTGGACCTGGTGGAGTCGGAGATGGGGTCGGAGGTTTTGGTGAATCTGCAAAACAGCGCCCAATAAAATTCAAATATTTTCAAAAGTAATTGTAGTAAATAAATGATGATAACATGTTATCTAATGGGTTATTTGATTCATTCCTAGTAACAAAAGATGAAGAAATAAGAAAAAAAAGTGTAAATAACTCATCATTTCTACTGGTAAGCTACAGTGTGCATAGAATCTATTATGTCATTCTTATTCATCATACAATGTTCTCATGTTTTAGTTGTTCAACCAGATTAGAAATTTTTACTTCCACAAACTTGAAACCATAAACATGCTTCGATTCGTGAAAATTTTTAAATTGATTTTAAAACTTACAAGAAAGTAGTTTGATATTTATTCTATACGAGACAATAACTATACTATCTTTCGGATAATTTCAATATATACTTGTACAAAATGATTAATTATGGGGAAATATTCTTGTAATATCGATACCAATTGGAGATTTCAATTATATAAATGGTGTGGCACTGTCGAAATCTTCAATAGCATTCAACTGTGAGAGTATTTATCTACTCAATGAATGCACGATCTCCTCTCCGGTGAGTCATGTTATTTCTGAGATCATAACCATCATCGCTGCCAATGCTCACCTCTCTATTCACCATGTTCTTAGGCGGGGAAATGTGGTTGCCCATTCGCTTGCCGATTTGGTTTCTTTTTCTGATGTGGATCGCCTGACTTGGTGGGGAAACCCTCCTCAAGTGATTATTGAAAAAATTTGTACGTATAATTTTTTGACAATGAATTGCGTTGATTACTCTCCTCCGAACCCATTTCAAAGGGAAAGGGTGTTGGGCTAGAGTAATTCTTTTATCAAAAAAAAAAAAAAAAACTGTGAGTGTATTTTTTTTTTTTTTTGTATATTTGAACAAGCTTTATTAAGAGCCGTTTAATCAGTGAGGTGGGTATGAAACATCAAAATCAAAATAAAAGCAATGGGACTTACCGTTACAGTTCAGAGAAGCAGAAATATGACATGCATGTGGTAGCTCACTGGCTTTAGTGAAGTTTAAGTGAAACCCATAATTTTTAAGAACCTTTAATGCATCACAAAAGCATTGCGGTTTGATCGCTACTGCTCTTCTCACTACACCACAACAGGCAAGAAGAGGCGGAAAGTGAGACGGAGGCCCATCTCCCAAGAAGCGGACGCAGCTGACAACACGCAACGGCGGAGCTACAAATCTACATTCTGCAGGATAACCCGACCCTTCCAATCCATGAAGCAACACACGATTCCCATCAGCCGTTGCCCACATTCCCAAAATACATAAACATAAGAACAGTAGCTTCTCCATTGCTTGCTTTTCTTGGGTTCTATCGGAATGCCAGACAATGCTAACAACATAGACGTGTTGAATTATATATAGGCTGCGATGTATGAGGTAGTTTATTCTTGTAGGACTGTAGATTATCTCAATCAAGATAAGAAAACATAACCGAATATTTCAAAACTAACAATTTAAATTTAATTTGTTAAGTTTGATTAGACAACTGCCATAACATTATCCATTTCCAAATTTCAAATGACGTAAAAAGCAATTTTATTCACTAATACGATTTTGAGGCTAATTTGTTAAAGAGACTAGGATAACATTGCCTATTTCACGATTTCATTCGGAAGATAAATATATAAAAAGCCATTTCATTCATTGGAAGCCTATTTGATTTTACTGGTGGTAATTTATTGATGAGTAGCAGGACCAGCTAAAGTTGAATAAGTAAAGAGTGTTTGATTGGGCTAAAATAAAATAATGTAATCTAATAAGTTATATTCGATGCAGCTAAAACTGAAATATTAAAATAATGAATAAAAGACTAAAATATTCTTTAAACTTTAAAAATAAATAAAAACGTACAAAATTTTCCAATGTATTTATTTTCATATTTAAAATTAAAGTTAAAGATTTTTATTAAGAATACTTTTTATTTATAACAATGTCATTATTTTTCGATGAAAATAACATTGTCATTCTTTTTATAGACTTTTTTATTTATAAATTTAATAAGATTGTTTTAGGAAAAAAAAAATTTTATAAGCATGAAAGGAACACCAAAAACTGCTCTATCTTATTTGACATATTAGATTTTTTTTTTAATTTTGTGATGGAACGATAATAATATTTTGAATAAATTTTAAAAATTCAAGTAAAATTTCAGTAATGAATATTTAAAAAATATGGATTTTAAAATTATAAAGTGTAGTTAAAATATTTATCATTATATTTGAATGAAATATTTAATAATGATTCATATAAGATTTTATAATTTTATTTATGAATGTGATATTATCACGTAACTTGTTGGTTTTATATTTTAAAAATATTTTTTATTAAATCATTTTACTAATAATTTCACTAATATTTATTTATTTAAAATTTACTTTTATTGAAATGTATATATTTGAAAATAAAACATTTGAAATTGAACGTATATCCTTTAAACTTTAAAAATAAATATAAATGTACAAAACTTTCCAATATATTTATTTTCATATTTAAAATTAAAGTTAAAGATTATTATTAAGAATACTTTTTATTTATAACAATGTCATTATTTTTCGATGAAAATAACGTTGTCATTCTTTTTATAGACTTTTTTATTTATAATCTTAATAAGATTATTTTAGGAAAATAAAATTTGTATAAGCCTGAAAGTAACACCAAAAAGTGCTCATATCTTATTTGACATATTAGAAAATTTTTTTTAAAAAAAATAAGCGTCAAGCATAACGGCGATGACTAGGATAACAATATCTATTTCAAAATTTTAAGTAGAAAAATCAGTATATAAAAACAAAAAGTCCTTTTATTCATTGAAAGCCCACTTGATTTAGCTGGAGGTTATTAATTGATGACTTACCGTGGCTGGAACAGATAAGAAGATACAGTTGAATAAGTAGAGATCGTTTTATTTAGCTAGAATAAAATATCTATGTTAATGTTTAAATTTTTTTAAAAATATATATAGATTCAAAAATGATAAAACTTGGTTTATATGTTAAATACACTTACATAAACAAGTGCAAGGAGAAAAAAAAAAAATTTAACAAATTTTTTAATGTTGGCTAGTGGGGCATTTGCTTACCCAGACTATCGAGTTCATTTCTCTAAGTTAATTTGATGTAGCCGAATTTGAAATATTAAAAAAATGAACAAAAACTAAAATATCCTTATAATTTATTGATGGTACAATGATAATATTTTGAATAAATTTTAAAATGCAAGTAATATTTCGGTAATGAATATTTAAAATATGGATTTTAAAATTATAAAGAGTAGTTAGAATATTTATCATTATATTTAAATGGAATATTTAATAATAATATTTGTCATTCTTTTTATAGAATTTTTATTTATAATTTTAATAAAGTTATTTTAGGAAAATAAAATTTTTATGAGCTCGAAAATGAGAATGAAGAAGTGCTCATTGACGTATTAGAAAACTTTTTGTAAAATAAGCGTCAGGCATAATGGCGAAGAGCTACTGCGTAATGTTGTTCGCTAACTACGTGGACATCTTGAGTTATAAATAGGCTGTAATGTATGAAGTGGTTTATTTCTTGCAGGTTTGTAGAGATAAACATCTGAATTCAATTAAGATAAGAAAACACAACGGCAGTATTTGAAAATTAAATTCGACAACCACCGTAACATTACCCATTTTCAATTTTCGAGTTTGGTAAAAAAACCATTTTAGTTAGACAAGGAGACTAAGATAACATTACCTGTTTTCAAATTTTCAGTCGAAAAATAAGTATATAAAAACAGAAGGCCCTTTTGTTCATTCAAAAGCCCTCTTATCTAGATGGTAGACCAGTAGCTGAAATGGATAAGAAGCTGAAGTTGAATAAGCAGAAGATGTTTGATTTAGCTAGAATAAGATAACTTAAATTAATAAGTTAATTCGATATGGCTGAATTTGAAATATTAAAATAATGAACAGAAGACTAAAATATCCTTATAATTTTGTGATTGTTCAATAATAATATTTTGAATAAATTTTAAAAATCAAGTATTATTTCAGTAATGAATATTTAAAAAATATGGATTTTAACATTATAAAGAGTAGTTCGAATATTTATCATTATATGAATATTTAATAATAATTCATATAAGATTTTACAATTTTATTTATGGATGGGCCTTTATCAAGTAACTAAAACCTGTCAGTTTTACATTTTAAAAATATTATTTATTAAATCACTTCATTAATAATTTCACTAATATTTATTTATTTAAAAGTTATTTTTATGGAAATGTATCTATTTGAAAATAAACCATTTGGAATTGAACATATAACCTTTAAGCTTTAAAAATAAATATAAATGTACAAAATTTTCCAATGTAATTATTTTTATATTTAAAATATATATTAAAGATTATTATTAAGATTATAATCATAATTTTTATTTATAACAATGTCGTTCTTTTTGGATGAAAATAACGTTGTCATTCTTTCTTATAAAATTTTTTTATTTACAATTTTAGTATGATTATTTTAGGAAAATAAAATTTTTATAAGCCAAAAAAGCACACCAAGAAGTGTTCATAACTTATTTGACATTTTAGAAAAAATTTTAAAGTAAGCGTCAGACATCATGGTGATGACCTTCTGCGTGAGGTAGCGCGCTAACAACGGGAACGTCTTGAGTTATAAATAGGCTGCAATGTATGAGGTGGTTTATTAAGATAAGAAAACATGACGGCAATATTTGAACAATAACAATTTAAATTTCATTTGTTTAGGAAATCAGCCGTCACTACTAAAGCACAATATCGATCACAATAGGAGAACATATGCAGATGCAATACACAATTGATAGCCCAACCCGAACTCGGTCTACCGAACACAATTAGGGCTCAACCCGAACTCAACCTGCCCAACACGATTTGAAACAATGTTAAAACTATCGTATTGAACCCAAGCATGATTTTCGGGTTTCAACCCGAGCCCGAGTTAAAAAGAATTTAATCTCGGTGAAGCTAAACCCGAACTCTATGAAACCAAATCCTAATTTATATAACACATGTACTTTATATTTATTTTATACTTCATATAAATTCAATATCATTCCCTCTAATGTATATTATATTTATTTTGTACCATACATAAGCATTATTCCTCCTTAAGTTCAATTATATAATATAATATTTTTATATTTTATTTTAGGAAAAAATAGTTTAATTTTGTGGTAATTTCAAGACAAAAAACGAAAACTATTTTTAGAATTTGAGATATTTTATTTGGTGTTGTAACTTAACTACTTATCTAGGATATTATCATTTAATCGTTTCAATACGATATTATCGATTAGATATTTATTCTACTTGAAATAAATTTGTTGTAATCTTATTTGACTTAATACTATGATTGTCAAATATTTTTTATTAAGATTGACATTATAAGATTTTTTTATAATTAGATATTAATATTTATATATATGATTATGATATTAATATTAAATTACATGATAGGAAATAATGTACCTTTTCATTTTTCAAAACAGATTACTAGTCTACTCTTTTTTTTTTTTGAGAAATAGCTACTAGTCTACTTAATATAAAGAGAATATTTAGATGAGGTTTTTCTTTTTTACATTCTTAAGCACTCTTGAATTTTTCATTGAACTTAGAAAAATATTATTCTTTATTTTTTTAATGATAGATTTAAAGTTGAATAAGTATAAGATAGATAACAAATATATAGAATAATTTCAACTCAAATTTTAGTCCCAAATTCAACCCAAGCCCGAATTTCAAAAATAGAATTAGGGTTTGGGTTTATAAATAAGATTAGGGTTAAAGTTAAGGCGAATTCGAGTTTTATGAGCCTGAGTTGCACCCTATACACAATTTATTAGATTATTATAAACCCTGTGTGTTACTAAATTCAAAATAAATTTGATCCAAATGATTAAATTGATAAAATACATACTTCACTTCTCTGCTAATCATTCTTTAAAAATCAAAATAAATAATATCCCGAGTTTCATCATGGTCTAGTCTCATATGGTACACCAAACTTATGTTGATCTCCACCTGCATATTTTATGTAAAAAATATAATAAAATAGGACGAGGTCAGGCAAACTCAGTAAGTAAAGCATATAAATAAAAACTGGAAAACTCAAATAAACAGTATACATTTTAGTCAAGAAAATATGAGTTATATGGCACAAGTCTAAATCAAAATTAAATCTAAATGAAACATATGCTAATAACCAAGCATGCATCAATGCATCATATATATATCACTTCTCAAATTAATCCAATAAAGGTCTCAAATCTAATGGGAAGGTTCAGAACAAAATTTTTCAATATAATTATTTTTGTATTTAAAATATATTAAAGAATATTATTAAGATTATAATCATAATTTCTTATTTATAACATGTCATTCTTTTTTATGAAAATAACATCGTCATTATTTTTATAGAATTTTTTATTTATAATTTTAATAAGATTATTTTAGGTAAATAAAAATTTTATAAGCTAAGAAAGCAAACCAATTAAGAAGTGCTTATAACTTATTTGAAATATTAGAAAAAAATTTTAAATAAACTTCGGGCATAATATCAACAAAACATGGCTTATGGCCAAAAAAAAAAAGAAAATAATTCCTAAGTTGCAAAATGAGCCATTTAACCCGCCCTATATCGATAAAGGTCTGATTATATGTAACAAGTTAACCTTGATTATTAACAAAAAATCAACTTCATGTGTTATATCTAAAATTATTTATTTAAGGTAAATTGAAAAGGTGATATAGAAGTGAGGTTTCATAGTAGAGACGTGATCTTATACACGGAGGAGCACTATGTCTCAATGCTCTCGGGTGCATTTAACATTTTTTTTTTACTTTTTTTTGAAAGTTTTTTTTATGAACCTGTTAATATAAGTGTATTTATCATATATATGATTTTTTACCATTTTTAGAGAATTTTCAATATTGTTTTGGATTTTTAAATATCCGTGGCTTTTTTAGTAATTTTAGATTACTAAAAATGACAAAAAATGCCACTAACTTTTAAAAACTGAAAAAAAATCTAACAATCTCTAAAAATGGTAAACATTGATACATATGTTAAATACATATAGATTATTGTGTAAAAAAAAATTTTTAAAAAAAGTAAAAAAAAAAGTGAAATGCACTGGGGAACATTGAACCTCAGTGCTCCCGGGTGCATTTTACCCATTTTCAATTTCACTCATTTTGTTTTTAATTTTTTTGAAAGTTTTTTTAATAAAACTATTAATATAAGTGTATTTAACATGTATATCAATTTTTACCATTTTTGGAGACTTTTAGATTTTTTTGGATTTTTAATTTTTAAAAGTTCAAAAAAATCTAAAAATCTCAAAAAAGGTAAAAATTGATGCATATGTTAAATATAAATAGATTAAACTTTGTGTAAAAAACTTTCAATAAAAGTAAAAAAAAAGGTGAAATTGCGCATTGGATAATGTCTCTTTCATAGTATAACTCTATCCATAATATCATTTTTTTTTACTGATAATTCTTTTTTACCAAAATTTATAATTTCGTTAATAAAATTATTTGATACTTGTATAAAAAATGTATTTGAAGACAATAATGAATACTAATGATATACTAAAACAAACCGAGAACAATATTTAATTGAAAATTGAGTAAATATGACTAAAAATAAATAGATGACTTATTTTTACTCACCATAAATAATTAATTCTAGTCTACTCTCATGTCCTATTAATCTTGTAATACAATTTTAATTATAATATAAATGGAATCTTATAATATTTATATATAATAAATTTTAAATATGTTGACGTATGGATTCATGGCATATAGAAATCGAAATATATTGACTACACGTTGAAAATGAAAACGAAATGAATATCCAATCATAAACTAATATAAGCAATGTAATAAGCATAAATGCATATGTATCGAAAATAATTTTTAGATGAAAATATTGAATTATCAGTTTGATAACAAGGAAAATATATTATGAAATATCTAAGTTCTTTATCCATTATCAAAAATAATTTAATATAATTTTTGCACATAAAAAACTTAATGTTATTTAGTAATACATATTTATTATTATAAAAATTATTTGTAAATAGAAACATATATTTTTAAAAATTTGACTGCTGATCATATACAACTTAGTTTTTTTTTATATTTTGAAAATTCTTTTTAAAAAATCTAAATTATTTGGAACATTCCTCTATGTGCATATTTTTATTATTCCAAAATTCACTTTGATTGAACTTATATTAAGTTTTTAATCAAAATGAAATTTTCCATTATAAATATATATATATGGAGGAATATTGAGAATAGTTTAAAATTTTAAAAATATTTTTTAACGAGTAAGGCCCTGATCCAATGCAACTTTTGCATTGAGCTTCAATGCAAACATTTGTATGTATCATTTTTTTTTTATTTTTTATTCCCAACGTGTAGGCCCGAGTATGTATATCTTGGATATAAATTTCATAAAATTTTTGAATATTGTTTAATTTTTAATATTAAAATTTCATGACTAATATATACTTGGGTCCACATTTTAGGACCGAAAAATTTTAAAAAAATCATAAAAACGTCTACATTAGATCATTGCCGTTTTAATAAAAGATGCTTTCTTCAAAAAGAAATTCATCCCGATCCTTTCTAATAATTTAGATAATTTTCGTCCCCAGTGAATACATGCCTCATGGATGGTTTTTCCAGAAGGGATGGATTGAACTTCTTATTTGCGAGCCTACGTACTCTGCTCTGTCTATTTCATTGCACTCTTTTCTCCACCGAGCAGCAATGTTATAAAAAATCGAACTGTGGATAGAGCCGGTTTTATGTCCAATTCAGGTCAGGTCAGTTCCAACTATTGATTCAAACCATTTTAAACCGTGATATTAATATAAAATAATTATTATGTGTAAACCGTCAAAATTCAATATTAATTTGATTCTACAAATAAAATATTTTTTATCTCATAATTACGCTAAACTACACATATATTATAATAGGTTCATGGGAGAAGATGAGAAGTAAAGATACTGTATTTTTATTTTCTTTGTAACATTATAACAGTGAAAATCGAAACTGTAAGCAAATCGGAGGATTAAATTTTCGATTCACGGTAAGATTGATCGGACTGTACGGTCCATACGGTTTTCAAAACAATGCCAAGCCTGCATGCATTGGGCTACGCATATCTATCAGAGGAACGAAAAAACAACACTTTATGTATAAGGATGAAAGTTGGAGTTCGTTTGCATGCATTGTGTTACTATCATTATTTTTCACTCTTATTATCGCATGCAATTATTGTTGCTAAAACTATATCACAAAATACTTACTCTTTGATAATAATTGTCAGTAAAAATGCAAACCCACAAGCACGAGCTCCATAACAAAAAAGTAACTAACAGCAGCATGCATTGATTTCTTCTGATGGAAAAACAATCTTCAAACTCCTAAACGACTACCTACTGGCTAGACTCAAATACAAATTATTGAAGCTTCAAAATTCAAATTGCTACATGCTCCACATGACCACGTCAGAAGCAAATTTTAAAAATCTCACAAATAATTTTTCAGATAATCTCCCCTGGAATATCACCAGAATTAGCAGTCAATGAGTGCAGAGGTGGTGTAGGCGGAGGAGATGGAGGTGGTGGTGTTAGCGGAGATGGATGCGGTGGAGCCGGAGATGTATCCACAATACATAACTAATTATAGTTTACTCCAATGTCTCATTAATCTTTTCTCGCAATTTTGTAATATATAAGTGAAGTCTTATAATACTCACATACAATTAATTTTAAACATGTTGACAAAAAAATGCACAGCACGCATGAGAGATAGCAATGTTTTGAATACATGTAAAAAATGAAAAGGAAGTGACTCTATAATCATAAAATGAATAAATATCAACGTAATAAGCGTGAATGCACATGTAGTCGAAATAATTTGTTAGATAAAAATTTAAGGTTTTTGCATTCGTACTTGCATTATTTTAGCAAAATTAAAGGCTATCACTAGTTTTTATAAATTGCAAGGGTATGTCCATAGTTTGCATGAAATTAATGGCATTCACTTCCATTAGGATTCCTTTTAAATATTTTTTAAAAAATGCGAATGGCTTTGAGAAGAAATAAATTATTATTTGTGACCATTCATGTCTTCTATAAGCTATTTTGACATCATAAATACGTAGAGGAATATTCTAAATAGTCCAACATTTTATAGCAAATTTAAAATACAGAAACCAATCTTTGTATGATTACCATCACTAAAATTTAGGAATTATTTCAAAAATAAAGGCATAACTATTAAAATTAGAAGGTTAATTTATAATTCAAATAAAATTTTAGTAATTTAGCTTTATTGTCGATAAAATTTATACACATTAAAATTCTATAAGATTCATCTTTTATAACACGCATACCATTTTGTTAGAAAAAGATAGAATAAAAATTTTGTATATTCCATTTTATTATATTAAAATTTTTATTTTATAAAATTATATTCTTAGGTGGACAATTGATCTTTGGCTACATACGGTAAGCACTTTTTGTAATTGTTTCTTTACTTAGAAAGATGAACACATTACAACAACGCCCATATTATATATATTATTTAATCTATTAAAATTTATAAAGTAGGTGATCAATATCTATTGGTTGGTTTCAGTTCTAAATATTGTCATATATTCATACTATGTTTATAAATTAATTAAAAATAAGAAAATGATATAATAGTCTTGTGTATTGTTATTATACTAACTTTATAAAGAAAATTCAAAATGCCATACATACATGATTTAAAAATACTGAGTTACTCCTAAACGACTACCTACTAGACTCAAATACAAATTATAGAAGCTTCAAAATTCAAATTGCTACATGCTCCACGTGACCGCATAAGAAGCAAATTATAAAAATCCCACAAAAAATTTTTCGGATAATCTCCTCCGGAGTATCATCAGAATCAGCAGACAATGAGTGCGGAGGAGATGGACGCGGTGGACTTAGAGATGGAGTTGGTGGTGCTGGAGGAGATGGATGCGGTAGATTCGGAGGTGGACCTGGTGGAGTTGGACCGGGGTGGAGTTGGAGATAGAGTTGGTGGTGCTAGAGGAGATGGATGCGGTGGAGTCGGAGACGAACTTGGAGTTGGAGGAGCTGGACCAGGTGGAGTTGGAGATGGAGGTGGTGGAGTCAGAGGAGATGGAGACGGTGGAGTTGGAGATGGGGTTGGGGGAAATTGTGGTGGAGTTGGAGATGGAGACGATGGAGTCGGAGATGGGGTGGGAGGTTTTGGTGAATCTGCAAAACAGCGCCCAATAAAATTCAAATATTTTCAATAGTAATTGTAGTAAATAAATGATGATAACATGTTATCTAATGGATTATTTGATTCATTCCTAGTAACAGAAGATGAAGAAATAAGAAAAAAAATGTAAATAACTCATCATTTCTACTGGTAAGCTACAGGGTGCATAGAATCTATTATGCAATTCTTGTTCATCATACAATGTTCTCATGTTCTAGTCGTTCAACTAGATTAGAAATTTTTACTTCTACAAACTTTTTTTTTTTTAATGGAAAGGAAAACACCCTATCCCAACTCTCTTCCAAGGTGGAAGGGGGAGGAGATGGGGTGATCCAAGAGATTTTACTTCCACAAACTTAAAACCATAAACATGCTTCGATTCGTGAAAAGTTTTAAATTGATTTTAAAACTTACAAGAAAGTAGTTTGATATTTATTCTACACGAGACAATAACTACACTATCTTTCGGGTGATTTCAATATATACTTGTACAAAATGAATAATTTTGGGGAAATATTCCTGTAATATCGATACCAATTGGAGATTTCAATTATATAAATGGGGTGGCACTGTCAAAATCTTCAATAGCATTCAACTGTCAGAGTATATATATATATAGTGCAGCATCGCTGTAATGGGCCCCACATGATCATCAAATCATGATCTACTCCACCCATTGCGTTTAGAATAATGTATTCTATTACCATACCAATTTTCATCCCAATCAGATACTTTAAAGTTGTTATTTACATTAAACTATTTTATTACGTTAGATTTGTACCGTTTTCAGATGGGGCCCATATACATATCTGATTGGGATGAAAATTGGTATGGTAATAGAATACATTATTCTAAATACAATGGGTGGAGTAGATCATGATTTCATGATCATGTGGGCCCCATTTTGGGGCCACTGCACGGCTATTCCGGTGCAGTGACGCTGCACCGGAACAGGTCCCATATATATATATTAGTATATTTGAACACGCTTTATTAAGAGTCGTTTAATCAATGAGGTGGGTATGAAACGTCAAAATCAAAATAAAAGCAATGGGAATTACCGTTACAGTTCAGAGAGGCAGAAATATGACATGCATGTGGTAGCTCACTGGCCTTAGTGAAGTTTAAGTGAAACCCGTAATTTTTTTTTTTGATTGGAATATATTTATATACATCTCAACATATATTACACTGAATGTTTGAGACATTCTTACAAATCTGGAGACATTGCTCCGCCAAATAATCAAGAAGATACAGCTTCCAACAACCAAACGGAGACCACTGCTCCCACAAGCAACTGGACGAAAGACCACAACTATCACTAGTAATTTTTCCTCATTTCTAGCCGAAATCCAAATGCATGATTCGAACCCACAACCAGCGCTGCTCAGATTCTTATAATGCCCGCGCTGTCGGTGAAACCCATAATTTTTAAGGACCTTTAATGCTTCACAAAAGCATTGAGGTTTGATTGTTACTGCTCACGCAACGGCGGAGCTACAAATCAACATTCTGCAGGATAACCCGACCCTTCCAATCCATGAATCACGATTCCCATCAGCCATTGCCCACAATCCCAAAATACATAAACATAGCAGCAATAGCTTCTCCATTGCTTGATTTTCTTGGGTTCGATCGGAATGCCAGATAATGGCTATGATCTATTGACTAACTGTGGCGTGCTAACAACATAGACGTGTTGAATTATATATAGGCTGCGATGTATGAGATAGTTTATTATTGTAGAATTGTAGATTATCTCAATCAAGATAAGAAAACATAACCGAATGTTTCAAAGCTAACTATTCAAATTTAATTTTTTAAAAAACTAACAATTCAAATTATAAAAATCCCACAAAGAAGATGGACGCGATGGACTTAGAGATGGAGTTGGTGGTGCTGGAGGAGATGGATGCGGTGGAGTCGGAAGAACTGGTCCAGGTGGAGTTGGAGATGGAGTTGGAGGAGATGGAGACGGTGGAGTCGGAGATGGGGTCGGAGGTTTTGGTGAATCTGCAAAACAGCGCCCAATAAAATTCAAATGTTTTCAATAGTAATTGTAGTAAATAAATGATGATAACATGTTATCTAATGGATTATTTGATTCATTCTTAGTAACAGAAATGAAGAATTAAGAAAAAAAAGTGTAAATAACTCAACATTTCTATTGGTAAGCAACAATGTGCATAGAATCTATTATGCCATTCTTATTCATCATACAATGTTCTCATGTTCTAGTCGTTCAACTAGATTAGAAATTTTTAATTCCACAAACTTAAAACCATAAGCATGCTTCGATTCGTGAAAAGTTTTAAATTGATTTTAAAACTTACAAGAAGTTTGATATTTATTCTACATGAGACAATAACTACACTATCTTTTGGGTGATTTCAATATATACTTGTACAAAATGAATAATTTTGGGAAAATATTCCTGTAATATCGATACCAATTGGAGATTTCAATTATATAAATGGGGTGGCACTGTCGAAATCTTCAATAGCATTCAACTGTCAAAGTAATTTTTTTTTTTTGGTATATTTGAACACGCTTTATTAAGAGCCGTTTAATCAATAAGGTGGGTATGAAATATCAAAATCAAAATAAAAGCAATGGCACTTACCGTTACAGTTCAGAGAAGCAGAAATATGACATGCATGTGGTAGCTCACTGGCCTTAGTGAAGTTTAAGTGAAACCCATAATTTTTAAGAACCTTTAATGCATCACAAAAGCATTGCGGTTTGATTGTTACTGCTCTTTTTACTACAAAACAACAGGCAATGGGAGGCGCAAATGAGACGGAGGCCCATCTCCCAAGAAGCGGACGCAGCTGACAGCACGCAACGGCGGAGCTACAAATCTACATTCTGCAGGATAACCCGACCCTTCCAATCCATGAAGCAACACACGATTCCCATCAGCCGTTGCCCGCATTCCCAAAATACATTGCATTGAAACGACTTGGGTTCGAGAGAAGGCTTGACTTTGGGCCAACAAATGTTTATTGGGTGGCTGCAGGAACCTGAGTCCGCTTGAGCCCTTTGCCAGCCGACGCGTACAATCTCTAACGATGCCTAGGACTAGGAGATGTTTCTAAGCCCAGAGTAGAGTGCAGCTCGGGTCATTTGGCTTTGGACTCGGTGTGTGGCTAACCCAAACTCAAACCTAACTTTTTTTTTTTTTTTTTTTCCATTGGTGTTGTATATATGTCATTCACTATGGAGATAACATGTTCCACTTATCTTAGAGAAGATCATAAGCTCCCACCTATAATTTATAAAGGCAAATTTCTCTAACAAATACTAGGGGCAAAAGCCCTTAATGTGAGTTGAACATATATTGAATGTTAAATAGCCGTTGTCCATGACCACTCATGCTGCTAGCATTGTGGCAACTCAAACCTAACTTATAATATGTGAACTTGATCCCCAGTAAACCTTGTTTCTAAAATCTCAACCTTAATCTTAATTTAACAAGTGATGTTTATAATGGATTTTATGTGGTAGTTCGAGTGAGAATTTAGAAAAAAATTATATTAAAATTCGGATTAATCTTATTAATTTACATTCAAATTTTAAAAATATAAAAATTATATCATTGATTTCAAACTCTATGTGCATTAAATTATTATTTTGGGCCTAAAATTTTTTCCTCTTTTCAAAATAATTAGCATGGATGATATAATAAAATGATTTTAAAAAATAAATATTAAAACTACATATTCATGCATGATCTTTTCTAATATATATTAGAATTCAGATTCGGGATTTGCGGGTTGGGTTTCTATCAACCCAAATCAATCCAAAATTTGATTCGGGTTGAGTTTAAACCATCAAACTTAAATCCTAAAGAATGCCGAGTTGAGCTGGGGGTTCCCAAATTTCATCCCTACTCTTGACCTGCCCATCACAATTGACAAAGACGATGCAATAGCTATTAAGTTTTTATATAATACAGTCAGTTGCAACTTCGGTAAATTGCAGCCGGCTGTTATGGATTCCATTTTTAAGTTGTTTTAATTTTTTTTAGTTGTATGCAAGTTCAAATTATGTAATTATATGCCTAATTTTACCAAATTTTAAATTTTCTATAGATTTTTACGAATTTTCAAAAATTAAAAAATTTCACCCATCGCACTCTCCCTCGTGAAAAAAGATGAAAATTTTGTAAAAATATATTAAGAATTTCAAAATAATAGAGTTACATATATAGATTGCATACATTCAGACCCATATGAAAAATAAAAAATAAAAATATTTGAAAATGAGATCAATAATAAGCGTACGACTAGATGTATTGTATCAAAACTCGTAGCTATTTTTTTGCCGTGTCACTCACTTTATATGATCAATGTACGTGATGGAGGTGGATAACAAAACTGGTAGCTGCAAGTCTTTTTTTTCTTTTCTTTTTTTTTGTGTCCTTTTTTCAATCCACTGTTTCAGTTGATTTGTAAGCAATGTGGACTGGGACAGCATCACCACCTTCCCTACGGCAACAGTGACGCCACTGCTTCCTCCACGCTTCCCCACCTGACACCGGACACCTGTATCTACTTGACAAGCACTATTCGGCCTTTGCCAGCCCCTTGGGCCTTGGGACAATGGCACACTAATCGGTTTCTATTTCTAAGGTCCGAAAAGGAAAATTTAATAAAGAAGTGTAACAGGAAAGAGTTTAGTAAAAAAAAATTTTGGGACAAGAAATAAAAAAACTTGTTTACAAATGAAAAGATGATGGAAAAAATAAAATTATAGATTACTCAGTATGAGATATGTTTACGAAGTAATAAAATTTTTGGATGAAAAATTTTTAATATAAAAATTCGTGAATTATAAAAAATGATGTGTTATAACATGGGTAATGATAGAGAATAAATAGAATAAAGCTAAAATAAATAGATTAATTGTAATAGTAACTGTACATAAATAATTTAAAAATAAATTGATTGTATGAAAAGATATGAATAAATAATTAAAAATAAAATAATTATAAAAAGTAAAAAATTTTAACTTAATATTCTTTCATTGTGGAACACACCTATAAATAAAGAGACATTGCATCCAAACCACACAGGTGCTGAATTTTTTGGGAAAAATATGTCTTCCTCTGCTCTGACCAAGTTTATTGGTCTGCTATTAGAAATTTAGAATGACAAAGGCTTCGGTGGCAACTCGTTCTCACCATATCGAGAATTTCTTTCAAAAACTAATTTTTTGATTTTTTTTCAAAAATCTAACCACACATATTATTTAAAATATAATTTTGATTGTTAATAATGAAAATTAAAAAAAACCGATGTTATTTTCACCTTAAATATGTAAAAACCATAAAATTTACATATTTAGCAAATAAAAATTACTATAAAATATTTTATAAAAATAAAAAGACTTTTTTAGTCTCATCTAAACCAAATATATGTATATAATGTTTCAGATCATATAAATTTTGTTTTATATATTACTTATAATCTAAAAATATACACACCATTAATATCCTTATATCATAATTTTTAATTATCACCATCATATTTGAATTATTTTCATTATGAACCGTAAAAATTATATTTTAAATAATATGTGCGGTTAGATATTTGAAATAAAATCAAAAAATAATTTTTGAAATGAGAACTTTGTGACGGGTTTACTGAGTTAAAACACGTCAACCATCAATTGTTAATGAACTGCTGTGCTTGCATTAAATGCGGACCAATACGGACTGTCAACATGGTTGAAGAAGCCGATTTAAGGTATGAATGCCAGCAGACAACAGCTAGTCCGCAAGTGGACTGAATGCGCATTTGCACGCGTTACGCGTCTTCGGCAGTGGGATTTCGTGCTTAGGAATTTTACAATATTTGTCAACCCCGAACGAGAATTGTGTGCTGAAACCGTAAGCGGGATTTCGTGCTGCAGCAAACGTACGGGAGTTCAGCCTTTGTCGCCGGAAGGACAGCTTGAGTTGACGGGTTTTTGCCCATAAGCCCCTGGCGTGAAAAGTATTAACAAAGGGTGTGTTTAGTTGGGATATAAATATGTCAATCAAAACTTTTCGATCTAAAACTTTTCACTCTCCATAATTACTCTATTTTTTAATTATTTTTTCACATTTTTCTATACAAACTACCCTACTTTTCAATCATTTCTACAGAACTATCTATACAACTAACCTATCTATTTTAACTTTATTCTCGTTACTTTTCATTATTACTCCTATTATATCACATCATTTTCTATCAATGTAACAACTTCTACCTTAAAAACTTTTCATCAAAAGTTTTACCCCCAACCAAACACACCCAAAAGGAAAAAGTTTTCGTCGAATCCAAACAGCCCCTGAGATGGCAGGAACTGGAAGCGGTTCTCTTTGCGCAGCGTTAACGTATCACATCAACCTGACATTAGAGACCATATTTTGAATAAAAATGCTAAAAAAGTTGGTAGCATTATTAATTACTGGGACTAAGCCCCTCATAGGATTTTGATGCAGTGCTACCGGAGTGCATATATTTATTTTTTTTGAAAAAAAATTCATGAAGTTGTTAATTTAAGTGTATTTAACATATGTATCAATTTTTAACATTTTTAGAGATTTTTAGATATTTATGTTGGATTTTTAAAAATCAACGCCACTGATTTTTAAAAATCCAAAATAACTAAAAATTTCTAAAAATGGTAAAAATTGATACACATATTAAATACATTTAGATTAACATTCTAAGTAAAAAAAAATTTCAAAAAAAATAAAAAGATCGGTGTATATACCGGAAGCATTGACGCCTTCAATGCTCCGAGGAGCACTGGATTGTATTCCCTCCTCACAAGCCTCTTTTGGGGCTTCCTTTATTTATTTATTTATATTTTTCAAGTATAATGTTTATCCTTATCGCGATTGGTGAGACAATGTTTATCCTTATTGGGATTGCGTCTTCCAAACCACTTCTGTCGGAAGATAAAAGTAGGAAAAACCGAAAAGGGCTCTCACCACCCGCACAAACGTATAATTCGACTCCTCCTGCAGTTATCCCAAAGAAATGAGCTGCTCACAACTTTAAATGAGATGAAAATGTGGTATGAAAAAACATATGATTGTATATTCGGAATCAGAAAACGTATATGAAAGTGAGAAAAGGTTAATTAAAAAAAACTAGGTTGTTATTTATTTATTTTTTGAAAATGAATTTTTTTAAAAAAAAAAATTAAAGATTCCATTCCATACTAATTCAATGATCATATTATCTTATTTGATAAAAATTTTAAATGAAAATCTTTGAAATGTGATAAGTAACATGATGTAATAGAAATAACAATAAGAAGTACATAAAATAAAATTAAAATAAATAGGATAATGACTGCAGATAAATGATTTCAAATAAGATATTAGGTATATATATGAAAATATTAAAAATATAATATTCATGAAAAATGAAAAAGTTTATATTGGAAAAATTCTGAAAAGATAAGTGGTATGAAATACACGACACGTCCAAAGTAAATTTTTTTATTTGATTTTATTTTTTATACCATCCGTCCCAAAAGATCTTGAGCTTGCGGACTAGGCTTCAACGACTCTTGAAGGGCAAAACTACTACCTCGGCCCCAATCGATCATCCCATTCTCTGCTCAGATTTAGTTGCTTCCTGCTCTTGCTTTCCACTCATCAAATCCCCGACCAATTGCTAATGGAGCTATTTATCAAGGGATCAAATTTTTAGAGATAAGAGATTTAAGCAGAGTATAGTATAGATATTTTATTCTTTATATTGCGTGGTACATTTTGTATCGATGTATCAATTACCAGAAAAAGATGTCCAACCGCTGCCGAAGAAAAATGCAATTACTCCTCCAAGTCTCATCCCTTATAAACGCCTGCTCCGCCCTTTGGTTTGGATCACCAAACGCAAGAAAAGTAGAGAGAAGTTCCTGCCGCTTTCTTTTCAGACTGATCCGTGCGTTTCCTGTAGAAATAGCAAGGACATCTCACGCCGTATAAGCGTCCACTTTGGATTTTGGGTTTTCTTCCGCAGGCTCTCTTAACTTGACAAAGGTCTGAAAGAAACCTCCGTGCTTTTTTTGGTGTACTCTTTCATTGCCCTCCTGAAAACTTCTCAAATAAGGTAAGCATCCGCTTCTGGATTTTGGGTTTTCTTCCCCTGAATCTGAAACATCAGAAAGTTTATAGAAGTAGCTTTCTTTTTGGCGTTTTTTCTCATTCCCCTCTTCGACCGTTACTTCCCTATACTGGCAGATCCTTTTTCAATGTCTGTTTCGCAACCGGTCGTCCTCGTCACTGGCTGCTCTCAGGGCGGGATTGGTAATGCGCTTGCCCGAGCTTTCGCTGCTGAGAAATGCACGGTGGTGGCGACAAGTAGGTCGCTGAATTCGACAACGGATCTCGAGCACAATTCTCGAATTTTCCGGCAAGAGCTTGACGTTCTGTCAGAAGAAAGCATCGAAAAAGCTGTGAAAAATGCGGTGGATAGATTTGGAAGGATTGATATCCTAGTGAACAATGCTGGGATGCACTGCGTTGCGCCCCTTGCGGAAGTACCGATTGCTTCTGTTGAACAGACATTCAACACCAACGTTTTTGGTAAATTTTTCCTGTTTTGCTCTACAGATCCCCTGATTTTGTGTTTTGCCTAGTAGAAGTATGTGGAAGAGAATGACCTTTTTCATTATATTCTTTGATTGGTTGATTTTTGTTCCTGGATGCGTTGGTTACCCTGAATAACAGCAGACCCAAATTGGCTTTAAAAAACCTGGAATTTCTTCTCTCTCCATGATAGTCGTTTGGAGTAGTCTTCAACTGCTGCTTGGGATGAATGGAATTGCAATTGGATTGAAGCGTGTTGAGTTCGTTTTTTAATTGAAGTGCTGACACTTCCAATTTGGTACTTATGTTATTTAATCGTACCACAATCAGTTTAAATCAGCATCAGAATGCAAAGTCATTTGCTACTTAAATGGTATAATGGTTGCTAATGGTTGCTGTATGGTGAAACAGAATTTTCGGTTACATCTCCTTAGATGGGATCTTTTTAGAATTGGAGTATTACTGCATGAGCTCCGATGGGGTTTTGTATTCGGCCTTATAGCTCATGTAGGTGTTCATTGAATCATTGAAATTCAAGTAGTTCCTAGGTATTACTCATTTTCATCAGTCGTTGTCCTCGTCAGCTAGAAGTGAAATAGACAAGAGATGAGTAGGAATGAAGATTGAAGTTCCTCATCATAAGGGAATAGCACCTGGTAGAATTCTTCCTGAGAGGAAGAACCATAGTGCTGGGTAGTGCTTCCGAAAGCCAAAAAATGGGATCGCAAGTTCGGTATGCTGGAAGAAACTGCAGAAGGCCTTCTTCCGTCTTTTTTCTCCTTGTACACGTCTTTCGGTGCCGCATCGGAATTATAGAATTCTAAGTCATCAATTTTTCATTTTACGCGTGGAAGGAATTAGCTTTTGCACCAACGAGCACTCGGTAATTTAGGAGAAAATTGTCGTATATCCATCTCCCTTTCTTGTCATTCTACAATGATCTTTTGTTCCCAGCTAGATGGCTCCGTGCTAAAACCAACAAACAGTCAGTCAACAACGGAATAAGCTTAACAACTGTTTTGTCGAAAACTAGCAAAACTGGAAGAAAAATGTCCCAATACAAACTTAAAAGGAGTACATTGGAATTTGGAGCATTTAAGGCACCATATGTTCTTGATCTGGAAATTTAACTTCCAGATGCAAAATTTCAATCCCTTAAAATCCCTGTACAAATTAATTGAAGAAATGCACTATACTGATCATCTTTCTTTATCACTGTTTGTTTTAGGAAGGTAAGTGGGAAGGGGAGAGGTGGGAAACATGTGAGTGATGTAATATAATAGAGATAAAATAGAAATAAATAGAGTAGTGATATAAAAAAAAAATTAATTAGAGTATAGGAGTAGTAAAGATAAAAAAAGTAGAAAAATTTAACTTCTTAATGGAAATTGGGAAAGCAGTTATTTCATTAACTGATATTCTTACTTCATAATTTTTGTGTCCAGGTACCCTGAGGATGATTCAAGCTGTAGTCCCTCACATGGCAGCAAGACGAAAGGGTAAGATAGTGAATGTAGGGAGCGTCGCGGCTTTGGCTCCTGGACCATGGGCTGGTGTGTACGTTGCCACTAAAGCCGCTGTGCATTCCTTGACCGATAGCTTGAGGTACTCTTCCAGTATATAGAAATACTGCCTGTTACCTGCTTTTCTGATTGGCTCTTATCACAAGGTTTGAAAGTACGATACAACGGGCACTGAAGGAACAGTCCTCGCTGTTCGAAATTTCGCTATTGTTAATGGACAGAGTTGGAAGTGGATGTAGGGAACGCTTTCAAATCTTAAGTAACTAGCTACTTTACTTTATCATTATAATTCCTACATTCTAATTAAATTTTTTCATATTCTTCCATGAAATCTTCTTCTCTGTTCCTACTTTATCTTTATTAGTCTTTAGCTCTTACACTTCACAATTTTTCTCATCTCTGCTTTCCCATTTCTAGTTTTTACATCTTACCATATGCTTCCGATCAAGATGCTTATTTAGATCGGTCCCGCTTCTATGAAACTTTTTTTTTATATAACTCCCTCCATTTTTAAAATTTATATGGTTGATGAAAAATTCACTTTATCTATCATATTTAACATCATTTCTAGTATCTTGGAAACTTTTTTATTTTTTTTAATTTCACTGTATATGAGTCTCATCTATAAAAGTATAAAATCAACGTAATAAAATGGTTCAATGTTAAAATATCAACTTTCAAATTTTTTTTAACATCTAAACCATCTAAAATATCAATAATATGTGGATAAATGACTTTATAAATTATTATTATATTCTGATACATATATGAATACATCTAAACATTTTTCATAATTTACACATGAATGTAAATATTTTTGAGCAATTGTGGTTCATGCACATACTTGATTTTGATGAAACTTGATCTCGTAGTTAAACAAATAGTGTTAAATATAATTAATAGATTAGATTTTTCGTTAAGGATAAATATCTTGAAATTTGAAGATATTACATGAGACTGCTATGTAACCTGGCGTAGCCTGATTCGATTATCGATGCGTCTAATATTTTGCAAATAATCTTTTCCTTCGTCCTGAACGTTTCTTCTTTATTATGTGATAGGATCGAACTCCGATGTTTTGGAATAGATGTTGTGACCCTTGTCCCCGGAGCAATCAAATCAAACATTGGAGGTGCTGCATTGTCTGGTTACAGCCAGATGCCCGAATGGAAGCTCTACAAATCTTTTGATAGTGCCTTGCAAGCTAGAGCTGATATGTCCCAGAACCCCAACTGTACACCAACAGATGAATTCGCGGAGAAATCAGTAGCTGCTATACTGAAGAAAAATCCACCAGCATGGTTCTCTTATGGGCAATTTTCAACCATGCTTCGCATCCTTTACCATCTCCCTATTTCTCTTAGAGATGCATTCCTCCACAGAAGTTCTTACACTTGAAACCTGTGTTTTCGAGTACTTTGTATTATGCTTGAAACATACTTATGTTACGCGACGTATTATGCTTGAAACATACCTGTTACCCGTTGCCGGATGAGCCTAGAACGGAATAAATTGTATTTATAGACCGAAATTGAATTGTGTTTTCCATGCTAAACTGCAAACCCAAAATTATCCTATCGTGAAGCAGCACCAAAATGCAGTAAGTGTTTGGCATTCTTATAAACTTTGTCAATTCAAAACTTTTCATTTTCTACATCTATTTTATCTTCTAATTATTTTTTTAATTATTCTTATGTGATTATTTTATTTTTTAATTATTTCTCTATTACTCGTACAACTACCATTTCTATTTTGACTTTATATTTTTTATTTTTCATCATTACTCCTATTCTATTTCATCACTTCTTCCATTTTAAAAAGTTTTACACAATCTGACAATTCATTCAAATCCGTGCTTGGGATCTCCACATAAGTGCAGGGTGAAAACATATGCCAAAAGTGCACCTATTTGGTATCTGGGGACGAAACCATGCATTTACAAACTTGCAATCCGTAAACTGTGTTAACTCCGAAAGACGAAAACCAGGGGGCACTCGTCGTCCCGAATAGCTAGCCACCAAGTAGAAGTTGAAATTACAGTCCACATTAAAATCCTTGCAATGCTCCAAATAAATCGAAGTTAACTAACGAGGTTCCTGCTGAGAAAACTCCGTGGAACATTTTTTCCTATCTAGAAATGTTGCATTTGAGCAATGATCATTACTGACCTATTTAAAGATGGTAACAAAAGCATTCCAAACGTTGGCAGTGACTGTGGTGGGTTGGCAAAAAAATGGCCATTCAGAAGGATGGGCGATTGTCTGTGTTATCCTTCTGATAATTTTCTGCTACAAGTTTAGTGAGAGAAGCATTTAGCTCCCAAACATTCAGACGGCAAAGTTTCACCAAGCCTATTCTGAAGAATCACGCAAGATCCCTCTGTTAATCCTTGTACATACTCTCCTGCATGATCCGATCACCACCAATCAAAAGGCATTTTAATCTCCATATTGCCACTTCATAAAACCAAACATAAGAATGCTGCCAAAGGGAAAGAAGCGGAGAGAGAGAGAACAAGAGGGCAAAGGCAGTCAACCTACAAGGAAAAAAAATAAAATCAGGAACTTCGCACAACTATACAGGGCTCCATTCATGTATAAGTGTATAACTGAGACATGCTACCCTACTGTTAAAAATTACTGAGGCTGATGAGGGTAATTGTAGAACGACATAGAGGGAGGTTGGAGGGGCCGAAAACTGGGAGGAGCAGGCTGCTGCTGGACCAGAGGCATGGGCTGCTGAGGTGTTAATGATGAAGGTTGTTGCAGAGCCAGTGGCATAGGTTGCTGTGGAGGCAAAGGTGCAGACAGTTGCATTGTCATAGGCTGCTGGTTACTAAATGCTGGTCTTGGCAAGTTCATCCCATGTGCTAGAGGGACTGGAGGGGGCGGAGGTGGCATGGTGTGATATCCATATGACATTGCCATCATCATTCCCCCAGACGGCTGCATATACTGATGTGATGACGGAGTTGGAAGCATTGTGTACTGAGTTTGGGAGGTGGAAGGTTGAGACTGCACAGATGGCTGGTGCATAAGCACTGGCGGCGGATTGGTAGGTAGGATAGCTGGTGGCTGTGCAGTAATGAAAGGGGATGCCGGTGCTGAATTATCTAGTTTTGGCTTCTTCTCAGGTGGAAATCCAGTATTGCTATTTGATGGGTTGGTAGATGTGGCTAGACCAGCATTTTTTGCTTCCTCCGCAGCAAAACTTGAAAGAACAGATGTCATTATCTGCTGTGAAAATGTAGAAGCTGCTAGCTTGTCTGCAACCTCAGCTGCAATTGCAGCTGCTGTCTTTCCGTGCGTTCCCCCAGATTGATGGTATTCCCCATGGCTCCCAACAGAAGAGAATGAGGTTGCTGTTGTAATACCAAGTTCACCACTTAGCCGTCTCCGCATGTTGCCAGCTTCCTCTATCTGCGCCTGAGCTACCTATCACAGAAAGGATAGTCAAGTGACATTCCCTTGACAAACCCACTACAAGTCTGCACTTGGAACTTTTGAGAACTCATTAAAGTTCAAATAATTTCCGAAGTTTAGAACAGAACAGCTTTTGGTGACAAACATGCACAAATGTCGGATGAAAATCACTAGAATAACAGGTCTTTACTTGGAACATTAGGCTTCGGAATTTCTAGTGATTTTCCAACATGAACACAATTATTGGAGGAGTATCACATTAGTTATTCTTCGAACCAGGCTGTTTTGTTTAGTGACCCATTTTCATACATATTTCACTAATTATACAACAGCATCTTATCAGATGCTCTTAAGAACTGAAAGTTTGATCTTATAAGCCATGGGAAACATTATATTGATTCACAAGGACTACACTGCTGCATCCAACACCAAAAAATTAACCCATTTGTCGTTCAGGCATGTTGAAATATTTTACTAAAATTCTTGTTGAAGAATGAACTGCCAAAGTCTCAGGCTTCACATGTTAGAATGGCTTCTGGAGTTTGTTTGCAGTGAACTAGACCATTGTGCAAGCCAAATGATATGTTGAGCATGTATAAGTGCTAAATTAATCACATCAATAAACACAGGGCAAGCAGAACAAGCTGTTAAATTTCTTTATGGGAGGTCTGGAAATTAGAACATGTACCTGCATTTGTGTTCGGACATTCTCCAGTTCGGATTCCTGAAGAACTTCATTAAGTGAGTATGAGAACTCCATGCACTTGTATATTCAAAATGCGGATGATATCAAGCAGATCCTTATCTGCATATCACAATGAAAATTTGAAACATGCATACAAGGTTGCAGTGATATATTTCTAAACTCAAACCTGCTCATGCAGTGCTTCTTTCAACTGAGAAACAAGGGCCACCCTGGTTTCTTCAATCGATTTAAGTCTTTCGATGCACTTTCTTAAAATCTCCTCCTCCTCCTGGAGCTCTTCAGCTAAGGTCACCTGCTGTGGGTCCTCCTCTGAAGAAAATGCCAGCAAAATTAAATAACTTTCATTTTGTTTACAATGTTATTATAAAGATGAGAAGAAATGAAAAGGCAGACAGAGGATCAAGACAATCAATTCTTTGCCGTTTAAAGGAACATCAGCAATCAGTAGATTGTGTTAGGAAAAATCACCACAACTCGCAGGTGCCAAGACTCCTAAAGTCAACTTACTTTGAAGACAAGCATTTTGAACATCTTTCTCCTTCTTCTCCAAGCGGCGAACTGCAGCTTTGCATTTGTTCAAATCTGATTCTTCATTTGGATATTCGCTGAGAACAGAGTGCAAGGCAGAGATTATTTTCTCTGCAGTGCCTCCAATAGCCAATTTCTTAATTTCATTGAGAAAAACAAAAGCAAAATTATCAGCCTTCTTTAGTCAGAAAAAGAAATTCACAATAAATCAATTATACTTTAGATAGACATCTATTCAGTACAATGAGACAGGGAGGAGGCAAACTGAAACAACTTACTATCTTAATCGAGCGTGAATCTCTTCTTAGAATTCTAATAGCACGTGAGCGTTTCTTGTTGAGCTCTAATGGAGGAGGAGATTCATTTCCGAGCATTAAATTTTTAAGGCCTTTTGCACGTGAGCCAAATACTCTCCTGTCTTCCCATATGTCAACCTGCACATCACCATTGCAGTTTAGACTTAGAAGCCAACTGTCTATCGCTTCAATGCTTTCAATGCCTCTTGACAATTAAGAAATACTCTAGTCCAAAAAAATCACAATGTAAACACGTGACAGCAGAAAGAGACTTAAATTGCCAATACTTACAGCGAAAACTAGTTATTGATTGAGAAAAGAAGAAAAGATTACAACATAGTGACGATCTTACACAATGGGTTGTTACTTTGCTAAGCAACAACCTTGCATTTTGCATTTTTTTATTTTTAATGTGGGCCAAGTGCATTAGTTCACATACCAAATTTTACCAGTTTGGATTTTTGTATATTATTTTTTTACAAAAGTTCAAAAAATAAAAAAAAATGTCAGCTATTATCCCATGCATAGAGGAGAGGGAGAGAGAGACTCACTTCTTTGTAACTTACATATAAAAATGGGAAATCCATGTGAACCTAGAACATTTTTCCGACCTTGGTAATTGATGGAAATCCACTCTATCCATTGTGTTTAACATTACTTCTTTAGCCAGGAGATCAAGTTTCATCCAAATCAAATGTGAACACAAGATACATTCACGTTTAAAATTATGAAAAATGTTGAGATCTATTCGCACATGCATTAGAATGTAATAATACTTTATAGAATCATTTATCTATGTAGCAATGATATTTTAGATGATTTAAATGTTAAAAATACAACTTTAATTAATATTCAGCATCAAAGAGAGAGTGACAGAGTGAATTAGAACATCAATAGTGCTGCTTGTTACAGAAAGCAAATAATTTTGGAAGAAAAGTTGATCATGTTGACAAGAACAAGGAGTTTACCAGTCTGGTGACAGTCTTCTTTCCATGATCATCACCATTTTCCATGACATCCTTCAGTGCAGAAGGAAGAACTTTCCAGAATTCACTGACAAATTCGGTTCCTTTACGCTTACTATTCTGTAGGATGTCATTGGCCAGGTACAAAAATGGAACCCTCTGATCCTGCTGTGAACTATGGAATTCCTTGTGCCATGTCTGAACAACGAGTTCTGCTTTTTGCTGGTGAAAAATGCACCAGTGTGACAGTGCTGAAAGGCAAGTCAAGAAAGCATATGCATATAATGAAGAAAAGCACACAAAAAAGCACTGTTAATTGCACAGCATCCTTCCTTCTCACAGACATCTTGCCTGTGTTAAAAAAAGACTATTATACTATAATGATTAGTTCAAGAACAGAGAAAGCTTATGCATCGAATGCTCTACATGAAATAAAGCAGTAGATGTGGTCCTCATTTTTTCGACAAATATGATCAGTCTTAGCTGCGGAGGCTGAAAGTTCGACATTTAGAGATCATTACAATGTGGCAATCCTCTGGATGCATAAGATGCTGATATTTAAAAGCTTACAAACCAAACTAAAAAGGGGGGGGGGGGGGGGGGGGGGGGGGGGAACCAGGGCATCTAATATCTTTATTTTTGTGGGTGCTTCCAAAGCAATATGGCAACGACAGCTGCAACATCCATTGGAATCTAGATTTTGGATTCCAGCTAAAATGATTCTAGACTCCGAAATGTGTATCTTCCGCATTTGAGAATAGTTAGTTGGACGACAGAACATTCATGCACCCATGAAACCAAATTCCATAACAGCCCTTAATAACCAAGATTTGGATGATATAAGAGGAAGCTATCTCATCTCTTTTAGCATTGAAGCAAGAATTAGATTTATAGGCAAAACTAAGAATCTTCCCATCCCCCAAACAACAAGACAACCGGAATATAACCAAAGAAGGATACTTTCAATGCATTGCTGTGTGCTGTTGAGTTTCGACAGCTTGTCCGCCAATATCTGTTCACTGAAGATGCTACTCATTCCAATTCGCTCAAAGAAGCTCCGCACCCCTCTGTCTCACTTACAAAGTTGAAGCCTGAAAAATACCATTCAAACAAATTCTCAGAAAATTTCGGGCGCTTCCCGAAAATCGGTAGAAAAATGCATCAGAAAGAATACTTAAGCCACAAAAGGCTCTTTCTTTCCGGAAAAAATTATATAAAAATTTTCTCCTTGAATTAAAGCATTCGGAGAAGAAAGAATGTGAAAGATAGTACCAAAAGAATAAGAGAACCTCCAGAAGAGGAAAGAAAAATCCAAGAAATGAAGAGATCTCGATAGAAAGATGAGACCTTGTGTCCCGACGACGCATTGCTGGGAGAAACGCGAGATTTTTTATGAGCCCTAAAAGGAGAAGAGGTTTTAGCGGAATGTCGGGAGGGTTTTAGATTTGGCGGATTTGGAAGTAAGAAGGTGAAAAATAAGAAAACAGAGGGAGGGAGGGAGCGAAGGTAGCAGCGGAGCTGAGAGACGCGCACGGGTGCGCGGCGAGAGCGAGACGACTCTTCTTAAGCAGAGAGGTGGAAAAGACATCCGGTGCACGGCGGGTCTACCTTTGTACCTTCAGCTCTCGGTCAATGGCGGTAGCTGTTCATAGCCAGAGATTCTCCTGCCATCTGTCGACTTTGGGACCCCCTTAGTAGGAAGGAGCAATCCAATCTGTTGATGATCTGACAACGATTTGATGTGGATGGACCATGGGCCAGAACATGATCATGGCGTGTCCATTGACTCTTTTAGGGTGGGTTGAGGGGTCAGTAAAAACTAAAAAGCCATAAGAGTAGCACCTAATTATACCCCTAGTTGTACTACGCGATCTTTTGACCCCGCTCGTCGTAGGGTTCGATGCATCACACTCACCCACGCCCTGACGTAAATGCCCTGTCTTACGACGCAGATTTGTCCTACTGTATATTTAGCGTATGTTTGCTCTTCAGTAAAATTTTAACTGAAACTTTTTTTAATCAATAATTTTTTACTTTTCATAATTATCATATTTTTTAACAATTTTTATATATCTTCTTATACAAATTATCATATTTTTCAATTATTTCCACACAACTAACCTAACTATTTTAATTTTATTATATTTACTTGTCATCATTACCCTTGTTATATTACTCCTTTTTTTTTTCATTTCAACAACTTTTGCGCTAAAATTTTTTCATGCAAGATGATATTTGTTAAAAGCTAAAACTTTTCATACTAAGGGTGTGTTTGTGAATAGTTAAAACTTTTGATGAAAAGTTTTGAAGAGTAAAAGTTGTCAAATGATGTGATATGATAGAGGTAATGATGAGGAGTAAAGATAATAAAGTTAAAATAGATAGGTTAGTTGTGTGGATAGTTGTATAAAAATGATTGAAAAGTAGGGTAGTTGTATAAGAAAATGTGAAAAAATAATTAAAAAATATGATAGTTGTGGGGAGTGAAAAGTTTTAGATTGAAAAGTTTTAACTTAACATTTTTTAACCATTGCCAAACATACCCTAAAACTTCTTAATGTAAAATTTTTTACTCTTTGCAATTATCATACTTTTTAACTATTTTTTTCATTTCTTCTTATATAATCATCTTACTTTTTATCATTTTTCACGACTATTCCTACATCTAACCAATCTATTTTAATTTTTTTTTACTCTTTATTATTATCTCTATCGTATCATATTATTTTTTTTGGTATTTCAAATATTTTAATACAAAAAAATTTCATCAAAATTTTTATCACTTTCCAAACACACCATTAATTTATTATTTATTTTTACTTTTTTATTTCATTTCGACTGTTATTTATAGATAGTATTTTCATCATCTGTTATAATAAACTTTTTTCAATGAATGAGCCAAATTTGGGGCCCCGACTACGTGAGATTGACATGATTGGAATGAGTTTCCTTGAAAAATAATTATAAGGCATAATTAGATATATTTTTTCTATTACTATGTACATTTCTATTATTAGTATTTATTTATGTTAACCTAAGCATTTCGTGTTTAATATAAATCTTCATACAATTCTATTAGTTTCATGCCAGTTAAGACCACAATGTCTCAAATCTCTTATTATGCTACTTATACAAATGTATAATCTATTATATCAAGGATATTTTTATGGAATTTTCTTTATTTTTTAACATCTAGATAGTTGATAAAAAAATTCATCCTATCTATTGTATTTAATATTATTTATATTTTCATAAAAACTCTTTCATTTATCTAATATCACTGTATATAGGCATCATCTACAAATGTATAAAATCAACATAATAAAATAATTCAACATTAAATATCAATTTTGAAATTGTATTTCAACATTTAAACTATCTAAAATGTCATTTTTATATGGATAAGTGATTCAATAAAGTATCATTACATTATAATATATACGTGAATAGATCTAAGCATTTTTCCCAATTTACATATGAATATATCTATTTTTGAGCAAATATGACCCATGCATATGTTTGATTTGAATGAAACTCGATCTCCTAGTTAAACAAATGACATTTAATACAATAAATAGATTAAATTTTTTATCAAATGTCGAAAACTTAAAATTTAAAGAGGTTATATATGACCGCTTCTATGTAACCCAATTGCATAGAAATGATTCCATTTTTTTGTATTATTTCTATATGGTTATTTTCACATTAAATACCTAATAGTTGCTCCATTAGACAACATATAAAGTGGTTGCAAGTAAAAATCACATTGATTTATTGTTTGCATTTATATTATAATTAGAAAATGCTAGTGTGAAATACTCGTATGCTATAAAGTTTCCTTGAGACAACATGTCTAGGGGTGTTAATGGTACTGGTTAACTTGTTAACTTGCTCATCCAATTCATTTATCAATATGTTTGAGTTGAAATTTTTGAACAAATGGTTTATGATCCGCTAACCTGTTTAACTATTTAAATAAATAAACAGATTATAGTTAAAATTTTATAACTCGTCAACTCATTTAATAACTTATTTAACCTATCTAACTAGGCAACCCGTTAAGAATGGTTTGTATACATTTTTAAATCCTAAATCTATTTTTTTTTCAATTTTGACTTCCTATTTTTCTCCTTCTGTCTATGACTCTATAACGTCTTCTCTACTATCATGCTATGGCATTGGCATCGCTGTCCCTACTGCCGCCTGAAGTGCCGCAAGTGAGATTGTTGTTCCTCTTGTGCCTCTCTCTCCCTCTCCATTTTCAATCATTCTCTCTCCATCTCTTCATGTTTCCACATTTATCTCTCCTCTCTCTCCTTCTCTCAATCTCTTTCTCCGCGTCTCCGATTGTTTTCTTCTTCACCTTTGTTACTCTAAGTCACCGTATCTGCAACTCTACATTAGCTTAATTTTGACTTATTTACAATGTATATACACTACCTGTTAATACTCTGTCAACTCGTTCATTAAATGAGTTGTAAATGAGTTACAATTAATATTTTTAACCGGATTAATAAATAGATTAGGGTTAATAAAATTTATATATCAAATTTAAATAGGTATATTTAACATCTAAACTATCTTAGACATTATTCATATGTGTGTGCATTATTATATAAAATACGATTATATTGTAAATTTATAACACTATACACAATCTGTTAGCTCCTTTATTAAATTAGTCATAAATGAATTACAATTAAAGTTTTTAACTTAATTAATAAACAAATTACGGTTTATAAAATTTATATATCGATTTTAAACTGGTTAATTAACATCTAAACTATCTTAGACATTATTCATATGTGTATGCATTATTATATAAAATACCATTATATTGTAAATTTGTAACATATATACATATAGTAAATGTATGATTACAAATAGTTTTAAGCAACTCCGATGAAATGATTTTTTTTACACCTGGTGAAACAAATAATATCCAGTGGCATGACCGGTTCATTTCAGCACGGAGGATTAGGGTTCCATTACAATTTTTATCCCCGGTTTATGTTCCCAAAACACCCATAAAGTGCAAAAAAAGATAATATTATCATCAAAATATGAAAACTGAGATGAGATATATAGAAATGGAGTTACATAATCTCTTCAATTTTTAAGATTTTAATTATTGATGAAAAATTTAATTTATTTATTATATTTAATTTCATTCATTTATTTAGGAGACCGAGTTTCATTCCAATCTAGTATCTTTGTGAGCTACGTTTGTTGAAAAATGTAAATATTCATCTATAAATTATAAAAAATGTTTAAATCTATTCGCACATATATTAGAATATAATAATACTTTATAGAATCATTTATTTATATAATAGTGATATTTTAGATGGTTTAGATATTGAAAAAAATATTTTAAAATTGATATTTTAACATTAAACTATTTTATTACTTTCACAAATTTATGGATGGAACTCATGTGCAGAAAACTAAATAATACTATAAATTATACTAAATACAATAAATTAAGTAAATTTTATATCAATCATCCAGATTTTAAAAACAGAAAAAATTACGTAGAAAAGAGGTCCTGTAGAAGAGGGACCGAGAGGAAAGTTTTGGACCCTAGACATGAAATGAAATCCCAGGCTTGCCTTACATGACCCAGTTGCACACTTGCACTGCAATCTCTCATGCTCCGGACATGTATTAGTCATTTTTTACAGTAGGATTTTAATCACCGGTTTCGGTTTCGGCACCGAGAGGGCGGAATCGAAAATCTAAATCCAAGCAAAGGTGAAGAAACTCGAGATGCTTCTGACATCAATACCATCTCCACAATTTAGCTTTGATTACACTGAAAATTCAAATTCCCAGATTACGTCCGTAGGATAAATTACCTTCATGGTCAATGAAAAAGGATTTTTTAAATTAGTATTTCCAAAGTATTGATTGTTTTAGAACTTTGTTATGACTTTAACAGGTAGATTCTGTAGTTTTGGCAAATTGTGGTGGTATGATCAGATGATGGGCGACTTTTTGTGATTGGTGAATTGCTCATCAGTTTGTTTTTTTCTTCATGATACTCGCCCATTAGGCTGACCAAGTTTGTCTTCTGAACAGAGTAGTCTTGAAGGGGTGGGTTGTATGCTGCTCACGTTTCTGAGCTAGTGTGAATGGGCTCTTGCTTGTGTCCTGAGACCTGCCTTGGCTGCGCATCAATAGCACAGCCGTTGCAGAATAATCGAGTTTTTACCGTCTACCCAGCAATGTACAGTGGGTGGGCTTTATATTTCTCAGCAGAAGAAGTTAACATGGGCTACAACCCTCACATCCATATTATACAGAATTGTTAACAATATTCAAGCACTGTTGATTAACGGGTGTTTCTTTTTTTTCTTTTTTTTTATCACGAGGGGCATTCCACTGAGTAGCACAATGATGCACCTATCAAATTCATGTTTCGATGCTTGGTGTTGTCTGGCGGGCAAAAGAGAAGTACATGTAAATGGATTGCTAAATGCGGCAATTGAACATAGTGAGGCAATGATGCAGGAATTGGCTTCTGACGCTTGGGAAACAGGATAGCAAGGACGAGGTCTGATTTGATGCTTTTAATGGCTGAGGGAAGTTACATGTTGAGATGGATCTGCAGAATTTAGCATCACTCTTGCACCAGTGCTCAAAGGTAAAATCTGTCAGGCATGGCTGCTCCCTCCAGGCCAATATTATCAAGATGGGACTGCAATCTTGTACCTTCCTGTCCAACCATTTGCTCAACATGTATGCGAAGTGTGGCTATGTCAACCACGCACGACATGTTTTTGACGACATGACTGAGAGAAACCTTGTTTCTTGGTCTGCAATGATATCTGGTTATGACCAGGCTGACCAGCCTTCGATGGCACTTTCCCTCTTTTCTCAAATGGAAGTCCAGCCTAATGAATACATCTATGCAAGCATCATCAACGCCTGTGCCAGCACCTCAGCTTTGTCTTGGGGCAGACAGGTTCATGCCCATTTGCTGAAAGCTGGCTACGAATCCATATCATTTGTATCAAACTCTCTTATCTCAATGTACATGAGCTGCAGACTTTGTTCTGATGCTGTCACCATCTTTAGCACTACATCAGAACCAAATTCCATCTCTTATAACGCAATGATTGCAGGTTTTGCAGAAAACAAGCTGTTTGGAAAAGGTATTGAGTTGTTCAAACTCATGCATAAACTAGGTGTCTGTCGAGATCGGCTTACATTTATGGGTGTCTTGGGAATTTGCACATGCCTGGAAGATTCACAACTAGGGTTACAACTCCATTGCCAGGCTATTAAGGTTGATCTCCATGCGTCCGTTTTTGTTGGCAATATGATTGTCAGCATGTACTCAAACTTCAATTTATTAGAAGAAGCAGAGACATCCTTCAAAGCAATTGAAGAGAAAGATGCGATATCGTGGAATACCTTTATTACCGCTTGCTCTCATTGTGGTGATCATGCCAAAGCTTTGAGAGTCCTTGGAGAGATGGGGAGAACCAAGGGTGTTAGGGCAGATGACTTCACATTTGCTAGTGCGTTGTCTGCTTGTGCAGGCCTTGCGTCAATCCATTATGGTGGTCAAATTCACTGTCATCTTATCAGAACTACATACAATTTGGATGTTGGAGTTGGCAACGCGCTAATGAATATGTATGCTAAGTGTGGTTGCATTGGATATGCAAATACAATATTTGAACGGATGCAGGATCGAAATCTTGTTACATGGAACACAATCATAGCTGGATTTGGGAACCATGGCCATGGAAGGAGAGCTGTTAAGATTTTTGAGAAAATGATTGCATCTAATATGATTCCGGATTCAGTTACTTTTATCGGCTTGTTGGCAGCATGCAATCACTCAGGATTAGTGGATGAAGGTCGTGCATATTTTGATGGTATGAGAGAAATATATGGAATCACCCCAAACATTGAGCATTTCTCTTGCTTGATTGATTTGTTGGGGAGAGCTGGGCGTTTAGAAGAGGCGGAAGAGTACCTGAAGGCGTATCCTATAACAGATAGTGATCTCATTGTTTGGGGGAGCGTGCTTTCTGCCTGTCGGCTATACGGAGAAACTGTAGTTGGGGAAAGGTTGGCGCAGCAAATTCTGGAGCTTGGACCAGAGACAAGTTCCCCATATGTTCTTTTGTCAAACCTGTATGCTTTAGATGGCAGGTGGGACAGTGTTGCAGAGTCGAGGAAGATGTTGAAGGGCAGTGGTGTCAAGAAAGAACCAGGGCATAGCCTGATTGAAGTGCAGGGAATGGTGGAGAAGTTCACTGTTGGAGATTTTTCACACTCAAAAATTGTTAACATCAAAGAGGTTCTTGGAAATTTGACCTGGGCAGCTAGAGAACTTCAGCTGTAGCTTGAATCTAAGGACCTGTTTGGCCATGCTGGGGTCGATAACCTCTAAAATTTTTAGTTATTAGCCTAAACACGCAAGTGCTTACTCCATGGAAAATAAGTAATTCCTGTTTTCACTGCACTGCGCGGTGTGGCTTTTGTTTTACAGGGAAGCTAGGGCATAAAAGGCCCTAAGCTTTTGGTTCCAACAATGGTAATTGAGTAACGTCATCTTATTCGTTGTGACTCTGTGGTAGTCCTTTACCTTTTTTTGTTCTGAGAAAAATTCACAATTAAGTTGACCTATCCTCTCTTATTCCTTTGTGATTTTTCTGTTATTTATGAGCTCTTGGCGCACGCAACAGGCTATGTGACTCGGCCTATGTTGAGCTTCACATGGTCTTCTTGCGACGACCCTGGTCAACCACCTATACAGTAAGACAGGCTATGCCCTTTGTAGCTGGGCCATTCTAGGCCTCGTTTGGCCGCAGAGTTAAGAGGCGTAAAGCATGGTTTTTTACTGCAAATCCCGTTTGGGTAGGTACATATTATGTGCAAAATCCTATGTCAAAAATAGTTTGTAAAAATATTGTTAGAAAAAAGTAATCTTAAAACTTTTCAATTATCCTATTTTTAATTATTTTTTATTTTTCTTATAAAACTATTATATTTTTCAATTATTTCTACACAATTGTTCATACATTTAACTTATGTATTTTAATTTTATATTCCTCATCACCACTGCTATCATATCATATCATTTTTCACATTCCAAAATTTTTTTGATTAAATTTTTTTTTTTTATCAAAAATTTTATCACTACCATACCCAACTAGTGAGGCATTGGCTATGCCACTAGGCTAAATGAAGCTTTGCTTAACCACCAATGCAATGAAAAAGGCTTGTTTGAACGTTCAAATAACCTTGAAGGTATGCAGAAGCCATAACCGCGTATCATCTCACTACATAAACTAGAGAAAACAGTGATTGCTATTGATTTGGAATGACATAAGATAGGTTTTTCTTGTAATTGATAGACAGTGGGAAAGAAGATTTATTTCATCGTTGCGCCTTCCACTTTCACTGCTTTTCAAAATTATGGCAGTAAATTGTTATTAACAAGAGCTATGACCATTATAGGATTTTTAACCTTTGAAGGATCATGCTTTTAAAGTGTTATTAAATTCGTGGCATTTATTTAATCGTTACCTACCCCTTTCACTGCTTTTTCATTAAAAGCAGTAAACCATCATTGGATCTTCAACCTTTCAAGGATCAGGATTTCAAAGTGTTATTAAACTTGTGGCATTGTTACAAAGAAGGCTACTTTTCCAACACTTCTGCCGGCAAATGTCTCAAGAGTCCGAGACAGTTAGTGACTGCTGCCATCTCTCTTTTTCGCATCCTCCTAACTGTATAAGCTTGGGATGGCTTCGCAGTTCGCACCATATGCCCAACTGCAATGTGGCTTATCTACCGAAACAATTGGATCTTTCACAAGCACCAGGCAAACAAGGGTTGAATTCTTGCTTAGCATAAAACTAGCTTCGTTGCTGTTGTTAGAGGTGCAGACCATACAAAAGGCCACAATGTACATGAAATAGCATCCAAGGCCACAATGTACACGAAATAGCATCCATGGAACCTATGATCACTTTTAACAATAAAAATTCTAAAAATAAGGAAACTAAGAGGATAAAACAAAACCAATACGAATCCCATTTTCATTCAGATGCGCTGAAGCTTGAAAGCAGGCAAAAACCAGATCAGCATATTCCACGGGCATGCATGGAACACTTGGATCTCTCCTGCCGTGTCCTCACCTGCCTGCATAAAAATTCATCACGGTCACAGCTGGCAAAATGAGTATCAATGTTAGTAAAAGGGAAAATCTTACCAATACGCTGCATGCCTATGCTTTGACATTCTTTCCTTGCATAGCCATCTTGGCAGCAACTTGTTTTTCAGATAATGGCAGGTAATAGATTCGAGGTGTAGCTTTTGTTTTCTTGAAAAGATCATCCAGTGTCACAATGGGTGGATCAACTTTCATGGTGGGTGGAGGCGGAGGTGGCAGCCGTTCCCTCGGAGGGTGTGAATCAGATGTTGATGGGGTAGGCTGTACAGGTGGAGGGGGAGGGAGCTGCTGCTTTAGGGAGCCCTTGCGGCCAGTTGGCTGCTGGGGTTGGAGGGAAGGGGTTGAAGGTGCAGCTATTGGGGCAGAGCTAGGAGCAACTGGAGGCTGGGGAGGTGCTTCCAGCCGCATCTTCACTTCTTGAGGATCCACAAACTCAGCAATCAGAAGTCTTCCTCCATTAGGAGGCCACTGGAGATTATATAAAGCATTGCGAGTCTCCACAGCTTCATCTACTGAAGAGTACTGCATGAAGGAAGGTTCATCAGGCATGAGATGAGACTGCAGATTTCTAAATTTGATTTCCTTGCATGACTTGCTAAAATGATTTCACATCAGTCGGAATGAAGTTGCAACAAATCATTTACATTCATTAATCCCCGGGCTTATATTCATTACATTAATCCAATGTTATTATTCCAAAGTGTTTTCCCCCCTCCAAAAAATTTCACTTAGCATCTTCCATGGCAAATCATAGAAAACAGCAAGTGATGGTGGATGCTATATATGCGGCATAGTAACCAAAACAGACCAACCCTAAATGTGAAGAGTACTGTACAGAGTTGTGGTTTTTGTATATACTGACAATATTAAGTTCCATGCAAGAAGATTCACACATACCGTAACATAGCAATGTGTCTTGATTTGATCCATCCAAAAACCACAGACAGTCCCCATTTTTCCTAGAAGTTCCTGCACAGCCTTAAGTGTGAATGGACGCAAAAAGCGATCAATCCTCAGGGAAGTAGTGGGAGATTTCTGTGATGGTGGAACTGTCAATGTAAAAGCATACTTAAGTTAAGAGCCCGAAAAATTTTCCAGGGATGAAGCATTCTGAAAACTAAAAGGGCCAAATTTGCAGACTTACCAACTCGCTCTTTTGGAGCCTCTTCACTGGCTGCTGAGTCAGTCTTAGTGAAAAGCCATCTAGGAGTAGACTGGGATGATTCTTTTGGTGTAGTTGAAGCTACTGGCTTAGAGTTTTGCAATTCAGAAACCTTGAGGGGTTCAGAATTCCATTTCCGCTGTCTTTTCGAAGGTTCCTGTTTCCCAACAGCTGGATCTGTGTGACAAGTGAGATAAGTATTGTAGTTCAAAGCAGCACAGTTTTGAAACTTTTTGATCAATACTAAATTGTCATGAAACTTTGGATAAAGCAATCACAGGTTCTTTATTTCAGGCTCTGCATACACTTCTATATTTAAGATCAATATATCTCCATTTTGCAGGTACCAGTTTGTATTAATGTAATAACAGTAAGATCATAAAAGTATAATCTCATGATGCTAGAAACTATAATCTTGTATGAAAATTCAATCAGATCTTGAAAGCATATCCTGGAACATGAAGCATAATCTTGTATGAAAATTCAATCAGATCTTGAAAGCATATCCTGGAACATGAAGCCACACAGGGTTCACATTTTGGAAAACATTGTTCTTGACTTCATCAAAGGAAAGCACTTGGCAGAGACCACAAAATGTAAAATGAACCTTCAGAAGCAACCTGTTTTATTCAATCCCTAGAGTACATATACAAGATGAAATCCTTGAATAAAAACTGAAATCGATAAAGGAACCTCTAAAGAAGATCCTAAATGAATCAAGACAAAGATAGCTGTAAATGGGCATACCTTCAATTTTTCTTTTCTCTACAGAAATATCCTCCTTTTCACTTGTTCCTTCATTAATATCCTTCTTTTCAACCAGAGTTTGCACCATATCAACATCAGATTCGGTGACTTCAAATTTGTCAACAGCACCATCACCATCGATGTTATGGCTGGAGTCAATTTGCTTACTCTCGAGTAAATCTTCTTCCATAGATTCATCTCCTGAGCTTCTGTCTAAATTTAATTTTTCTGGGGACCCACCATCTGCACTGTCATTTTTTCTAGCAAGGTCCAAATTTGCAGCATTGAGGTTATCAGCCTCCTCCATGGAGCCCTGGCTCTGACCTGTCTCTTGACCATCCAATGAATGGAAATCGCCACCAATGGGACCTTTGTTGGATGATGGTTGCACCATCTCCGGAAGGGTAATTTTTTTTTCTAAATGGAAATTATCAGCATTTAAATTATCACTTAGTTCATTCTTTTCATTAATTGACACAGAATCAGTAGAAATTGACTCACACTTTACTTGGCTGACATCAGGTACCTGGTTATCTGTCTCTGGTATGTTGTGCATGAAATCGGTGGGATGAGGCATTGGATCCTCCTCATGGACCTGGTCACTTGGATTGAAGATGTTGGGCTTTGAGTCTCCTAGATATGGCTTGGAATCCTCCCCCGGGAACTGGTTGTTTAGATCGGGCACACCAGCATCTTCAAGATCTGGTTCCTTGGTTGCCTCATTGATTGATGACATCTCATTTTTGACAGCTTCTGTATGAGGCTTAAAATCCACAGATAATGGGCAATTTAGATCTGACACATGAGGGTTCTCTGGTTTTGGTTTTGGATCTTCCACAGATATCTGGTCAGTCAGATTGGGATTGCTGAGCGTGACAATGCCTGGACAAGGCTTTGAGTCCTCTGACACTGGGTTATTCAGATCACAAGCTTCGAACTTCATGTCTTCAGCCTTAGGTTTTGGATCTTCCTCAGATATATGGTCATTCGGATTGGGATTCTCGAAATTGATATTGCCCAAATCGGGCTTTGAATTCACATTATCTGTGTTGGTTTCAATATTTACCGGCTCTTTCATGCTGGTTTCCAAACTATCTCCAGCTGTGATACAGTTCTCCATGATGGAAACATTGACATTGTTGTGAACCAACTGGTCAGCGCCAGTTCCTTGCAGCAATTCCTCATCCTGAACTTTGTTGCCTACCAGAGTCTCCGCAGTCTTGTCATCGATTTCAACAACAGTTACCTCATCGTCCACTTCTTCACCAGCATTCTTGGCAGGTTCTACTCCATCTTGTGCCTTTTGACTATTGGCAGGCTTGCTTTCCTCATTGTTGATGCTAGATGGAACTCCTTCAGCATCAAGTCCATTAGTCGATTCTGCAACAGCAGATTCCATTTCCTCACGAAGTGCTTCGTCCAATCGCCTCACTAATTCTTCCTTTAGACCCCTTGTTGGGATCTTCCGCCTCCGCAGCTCCTCTCTCAGCTCTGTCACTCTCCATTGATCAATGGGCCTATTTTCTAGCACTGGATACCGTGACGACATCCTTCCTTGAGTTGGAAGTTGCAACAAGATTTGTCTTCGGTATCCTGCCAACATTATTATATTAAAAAAAAAAAAAAAGAGTAAACCATGTGGGCAATTTGGAAGTACTAGCATGTACTGGATGGAAATTGAAGAAACGAGAATTTAAAATAAAAAGAAAGAAAGAAAATGCAATTCCCATGCTGAAATTTTCATACATTTATTGGGAAGGTAAAAACAAAAGAAATCTGAGAGTTCCTCTGAGTATGCAAAAAGAAAATAAAAAAGGAGATTACAGAACAGAAAGAAAAATGTAAACGTGGCCCCGCCCCCAAAATATATAACCATGAAGTTCAAGAAAAGAATACCACAAAGCAAATATGAGCTAAATAGAAATAAGAAAAACAAATTTAAAATTTTTAGGGAAAATAAAAACTAAAGAAAACAAAAGGAATTTAAAAAGTCTTTATAGCCGAAGCTCATAATCTCCAATGCACTAATAAGTGAAAGATGAAGGCGCTCGTACAACGGATCATCACGTTTCTATTTTCTGTATTTTTCCCCAAAGCGTAAACATACATAAAAGAAATATTAAGTGCATCAAAGGTGGATTGAAAAATGAAAAAAAAAAAATACAATGCAATCAAGAAACAAAGCCAACACAAAGACGGAAGAATCCACACAATGCGAATAGTACAAATCCCAATCCAATCAAATTACACCCAAAAATATGCATACATACAGATAGGTATAAAAAGGGACTAGGCAAATTACCCTCACACCCAAAGGGAAAACCTAAAAGACCCTATAATCAACTCAACCATACAAGCTAAAAGAATCAAATGTCTTAAATAAAGCATCGGGGATAGGAACTCACCAGAATATTGCTCGCTCCTCCAATAAGAAGTCCCGCAAGACAAGATACCCTAATTCCAGAACAGAAAGACAGGCATTAGACAGAAATCAAATCAAAAGCCTTTCAAAGAAACAAACACCCCCAAGCGTCTTGATTCGTACTCCTTCCCTCGACCTGAAAACCGAGAAAAAAGAGAAAAAAGGACAAACAAAAAGAAGAACAAGGAGAGAAAAAAAGAAATGATCGGAAACGAGGAGGAGAGGAGAATGGCCTTGTTCCTGAGCTAGGGTTTTCTCTGTGTTAGCAGGCTTTTGATCGTTACTCGCCAAAGATAAAGAAAACGGATGAAAGCGGAGGGGAGATGGAAAAAACCATCTACACCGGCTGTGTCGTTGGTTTTTATGGTACAGTCATGATATCGCGCCAGTGACCGAGGAGTTGCATCCTATCCGTCTATCAAAGGATGGGTTGCAAGCGCAACGTTATTTTCGTTGGCCCACGATTCTTTTTATGAGAATAGGCCCAACACTGTAATGATTGTATCCGTTCCCGTAAGGCCCATGATTTATAATTAGAGTCCAGTCAGATCAATATATAGTTTGAGTCGAGTCCTCTTTAAATGTTTTTCGCATGGGAAAAATGATTCAGCGAAATTTTGTGACATTTAATTTTACATAAATAAATCAAAATAATTTTTTATGTGTCTATATTATATATTTTGTATAATTTAATACCTAGACTTCCAATTAGAATGGTATTGGATAATTAGATAAGTATAAAATAATCATAGGACAAATTCCTCATATATTCATGAATTTTACTCTCAATCTTAATTATATTTATTTACTTACAAAAATTAAAGATATAATTATATATTTTGCCTAAAATTTTGATTATATCCACGCTATTATAGATCAATTAAAGAGAACATTAACCCCTTATGAAATAACGAATATGTTCATATGTTTTTATAGTTATAAATTCATATTCTAATATTTTTTAATAATTCTACAGTTATAAAATCATATATTATTTAAATATGAATCTTAAAATTCGAGTAGACTAGTTTCAAATTATATCAAAGTTTAGGCATATTTGTCGTTTTATAGGATTAATAGCTCATCTAAAATGTTCTTAACACTATGAGTAAAATTTTAGGGTGTTTCTGAAAAGCATTAAAAATTTTCAATAAAAAGTTTTTTATGTAAAAATTATTAAAATGAGAAAAAATAATATGATAGGACAAGGGTAATAATGATGAATAAAAAATAATAAAGTTAAAATAGATAAGCTAGTTGTATAGATAATTATGTAAAAATGATTGAAAAGTATAATAATTTTAATAAGAAGATGTAAATAAATAATTAAAATTTTGAATAATTGTAAATAACGAAAAGCTTTAGATTGAAAAATTTTATTTGATAAGTTTTATTTAAAAACAAACGCACCCTTAAGCAAGATATGTATGTATAGTTGAAATTTTTGAAAATTCATGTATGCAAGTGAAATTAGAGGTAAACTGAAATTTGCCTAAAATCCTAATAAGCTCACATTAGTACATTTTATAGAAATTAAAAAATAATTACAACGATTGAAAATTTCCAAATCGTTCACAAAGCTTTGCTATGTCCTTGAGAAATGGTTGCAAGTGCTTTCCTTTAGTGATAAATATAATCCATAATCCGACGACGGAAAAAGAAAATAAAATTAACATCTAAAGAGCAGTGCTTCAACGGGGTTGATGGTAGAACCCATTAGATCCCTCCCCTGCACGCATACTCACATTTCAATACTTAAATCAACGTATGATCCACTCGTTTTTAACAACATTTGTTTTTTCGCGATACTAAAAATCATTTCCAAATTTCATAGGCCATACCTACTCAATAATATGTAATGATTTGTAGATTATAAAAAATATTTAAATCCATTCATATACATATAAAAATACTGTATATAATTGAAAGTAATGAAAATTTATTATAATAACTTGAATAATCATGCGTTTATATAAAAATTATAAGATATACATACATTCATTCGTACAGAATATTATAATACTTGATAAAATATTGATTTAGGGCTTATTTCAAACAATACAAGATCTTTATAATTTTTCCTACTACACATTATTATTGCATCTTCGTCCCAAATACAAGCTCCGTTTAAAGATACTGCATCCTTATGAACATAAGGTACTAGTTGGATTGAAACTTGTGAAAAACCCTTTTTTATAAAACTTTTAGTATAAGAGTATTTAACTTACTTATTAAGTTTTACGATTTTTAGAGACGTGTATATATTTTTATTTTAAAATACTCCTATTTTTAAAAATAAAATAAAATATGCATACATATCAAGAAATGGTAAAACATAACTTATAAATTAAATACAACTAAATTAACAATTTTATTAAAAAAATTTAAAAATAAAAAAGTAGGTTTTGCACCTAGTTAAACTACAAAATCAATACATAAATTAAATGATTTAGTATATTTTACTAGATGGGGCTAATGTGCATACTTGATTTGTATGAAATTTAAGCAAATAATTTAAAAAGCAACGAGTGGATTGAATTTTGATTTAACTATTAAAGTGGGCTAAAATGGGAGAGCAATATCAAAAGTGGACACCAATAAAAACAATGCCTTTCATCTAAATCCTGGTACGTCAATATCATATATACTTTTGGCTTCTCTTCATCTTATTGTTTAGTCTGTGTTAAGTAGAAAATGACATGAAACGGAAATATCATCCTTACCCCGAGAGCAATTCAAGTCACTATTGAATTTTACTTAGTGTTATCACAGGAGCGAAAGGATTTTGAATTTTGAGTTCTTTCAGGCACGACGTTGGTCCTGCGAACACCCTAGTTTAGCAGGCCTCTTGCTGAAGAATTTTTCTGGAGCACACAGGGTCCAGGACTCCAGATGCTACAGCAAAAAATGCTCTTTAAAAAAAAAAAAATTTTTTTTTTTACCATATCACTCATATTTTGTTACAATTCAAGCCTAATTCACCTTATAATTTTCACAACCACCAACAATTTTCATCTTACACATTTGCTCCATCAATAACTACCAACAATATATATCACCAGAGGAGACCAACGCTCCTCAAATGGGAGACACAATGCTCCCAGTGGGAATCAAAATCCCAAGCAAAAATGCTCGTTTAACCTTTTTTAGGACGATAGACCAGATCATTTCAAGCACTGCCAAGGATTATTCTGCACAGGAAACATCAATGTCGCACAACAATGCCTCCATATCCTTAAGAACTGCCAGATTCTTCAGACATAAATAATAAATAAACTACTAGATAATTTTGCATTTTATAAAAGGCAAAATTCATGTATCTCATATAAGAAACAGACATGTTAATCTCTCCCTCTTGAGCGGCCGAATTAGAATCTGATGATTCTGCTCCTCCTTGACTTCAAACCCATTTACTCGGTTTCCTCCTCGCTTCCCGCCAAGTTCAAATGATTCAAGTTCCTCTCAAGTGGTGGAAGTCCATCATCAGAATCATCATCAGACCCCTCATAATCAACATGGGGTTGTTCCCTATCAGTGCCTACACCTGCATTATGATAAAAACAAGCGCAAACTCTTAAATTGATTTAAGATGTATTTGTTTCAGAATAAAACTTTTCACTTGCCATAACTATCTTATTTTTTAATTATTTCTTCACATTTTCCTATACAATCTATCACATTTTTCAATCATTTCTACACAATTACCCATACAACCAACTTATTTTATTTTAACTTTATTATTTTCATTCCTCAATATTACCCTTATCTTATTACATCATTTTTTCTGATTTCAAAAACTTTTTATCAAAAAATTTTATTACTTCCCAAACACATCCTTAGCATCAATCATGCAGAGACCTACAAGTAAGCTATGCCGGAAATGCTATATCCATGTGGTAACCCAGAATCAGAATGTCCATGACACATAAGAATCCTGAAATGTTTTCACTGAAACATTTGAATGAATACCATAAATATCAGGGGGTGGCTCTGGAATTCTTGAATTGTTAGAAAGCCAGGAATTCTGAACGGAGATGATGTCGGAGCCGCTTTCACAATTAGAATATGCCTTCAGAAGATCTCTGCCTTGGCAGTGAATGAAAGGTGAACACAAAAACAGTCAGTAGAAACAATGATCAGCACCTAAAAATTAAAAAATAAAAGGAGATAAAAAACACAATCTTCCAGGATGGTCTTTGGGATAACAACTTGCAAGTTGTTATGGTTAGGTGATTGAAATGCACAGGGTGATGGACTTTCATGAAAAAAGAAAAAAAATTGCCTTCTTGTGCATAATTGGCTTTCATGCATGTGGATATGATTAGAGTTCAGTAGAAATGCTCAATTGATTGTAGAGATTATTCACAAATTTCTATCATATTTTCAACTTACTAATCTAGGGGAATCTCAGTAGAATCTTTTTAATCTGGGTGTTTGGATAGTGGTAAAAGATGAGGGAAATGTAATAAGTTCTTTTGATAGAAAGATAGGAGATTGCATTAGGAAATAAGGGGGAAAAAAGGATTGTTGGGGATAAACAAATGCCACATCAAACAAAAGAGATGGGTTCCCACACCCTACACTCTTACATGTACTTTTGCATCTACATCCTGACATATGATAGTTCCCATGCAGGATCATCTGAGCCATTTATACAGGAGACGAAGGATTTAGGTCAGCAGTAATAGTTAAATCTTAGTACAATCCTTCAAGAAAAGTTATTAGCCTTAGATCCAATGTGATCTAAATTACATGTGCAATGCAAATTACTCTTTCAATATTGTTCCTCTTTATATTCTGTGTGAGCCTTGGTGCATTTTGACTTGGAATCTGCACCTAGAGGAATTTTAACTCTCAATCACAAATGGCTTCTTTCACCTCAAGAAGTGTTTTCTGCCAAATTCAGATGCAACGTAGTGCAATCTTAGAAGACATGAGATCTCTGCCATTAACCAGGTCCCACAGTGCTTTCATTGGTACGAGCTATGAAATAAGCTATTCTTCTCATCAGGGAGGACAAGTGCAAAGCCTACACATGGGCATGGCATATGCAATAATAAAGACGATCAAGCATGCCAAAATCAGAAAACGAGGGGGGAAAACACAGTATGAGTTTGATGCACCTGTTCAGAGTCAAGAACGAGTGGCCCCACTTAAATTTGCTCAGTAACAGGTTTGCTGTTTCCTCTTCCCCACTGTCCCAAGTATGACGAAATGACACAAATGATAGACTGACTTGAGTAATCACATAAAAAGGTGTAAAAGGAAGAAGTAAAAGGGGGCTATTTTAGAGCAAATAAATAAAATCAATCTCATTAATATTCATTAAAAGGACATCCAGGAAATAATAAATTAATTGACAAAATCTGCTTATCCATGGAAACTTATGACCATCTTGAGTTACTGTCAAGACAAATTCAGATAAATTAATTCATAAAATTGCAGCATTCACATGAACATTTAACACTCATTGATAAAAATCTAGAAAGTTGATTACCATATTAGCAGGGCTGCAGATAACGCTTCCACACAGGACAATTCACATGGTCTACCATAATTTACAGGATTTGCAGCCACCAACCAAGGCACTGCAATTCCAACAGAAAAATAATCAGCTACTTGCCCATTCAACAGACCACATCTAGCACTTAACAGACAATAAGGATCAGTAGGAAAAAGCCATAAACTCTCTACCAGAGATGCAATGGCATGACAACTTTTCAAATGAAATGACTTTAAGGCACATTAGCAAATAAAAAAGCATGCTGCCAATCCTATTTCCAGATATGATGATTTTGTCTTGCAACTGTGAGTTCTTACCCACGTTTTGAGTTTCTATGCTTCTGGAAATAGACAGGATAGTTACTTCCTTATAATGCAATAAGAAGGACAACATGAAAACTCAGGATATGCACTTCAATTTCTTACAGAGACGAGGTGCGGAACAACGAAGTTTAACAAAAGGAACATCCTCCAAACGTGCCCATGAGCAGTCTACTACAGCCAATCCTCTTCTTTTTATCAGTGGATGATCTTCCTTTGAGACGCACTGCTTTCCAACGGGGCTGTGCAATAACAGCGCACATCAAACTTGCTAAAACACACGTTTTGGTTTTTTGAACTCAGAAGCAACTACATAGAAAGAACAAAACATGAAGAGCACAACCTTAATTCAGATTATTCAGACAAGTCCCATCCAAACCATGACGTAGATACCATAAAACAGCCAAGTTGGCATAGATGGCAAAGTATTTAGGGGGGAAAAAGTCAAAAGTATTGGATGATATTAGAATATCATGCTCCTTGAGAGGGAGGTTGGCATACAGACAAGATTTGTTTGTACGCAAGTCTAGTATCTGATCATAAAGAATTTCAACAAACTTTATGTACCTTAGGACAATGCCACCAAAGCCATTACTGACCCGTAGTTCCTGCAACATGAAAGCTTATCAGTTTTGGCCAAAGGAACATGAAAAAATAGCATGCATTGGATAGTGTAAATGACAGAATTCCCCAGTTGGTAATGTACTGATCTCAACATTGTTAACATCCAAAAGATTGGGTTAGTACCTTCCAAACAAAAAAAAGAAGAAGATTGGATTAGAAAAGCATCTGGAATTGACTTCAGAGAAGATATAACCCTTGTTGCATTAATATGAAAGTAAAATTCTGGATCAAAGTGGCTTGAAAGAAGAAATAGCATCCAAGCTAAAACTTAAAACAAATTCCTTATTATTGTGAACTCAAAATTGGCATGATATGAAAAGGTATGTTGCATAAATTGGAGGTGGGGAAAAAGCCAAAAAGATTTTTGAGCCACAACCAGGGTGAAAGAAAAACAAAGAACACTGACGGTCCAATCCTCCATGTCAAGGAATTGAACAATATGCACCTCTTCTCCTCCTCTTTTTACATAAATCCATGGTCTTATAAGCCATAAATTTAGATATCCTCAAGCTATCAAATGAATTAGTCATGCATCAAGAATAAAATTAACTATCTGCACTAAAACATAGATAGAGATCAAGATTATACTCAAAAAGCAAAATATATTTTCTGTTCTGGGAAGACAGCTTGTTAAACAAGCATAATGAGTTAAATCAACATGACACTTACCTTCAATAAGCCAAATCTTGAGAGCTTGCGGCCTGTGCATCTCTTCACATCACACTGCCCGAAATCCTGGAACAATGAGCCAGTTTTAACAGGCAATACACATGTATGTGTGCATGTGTGTGTGTCTATATATGTGGTGGTGGTGGTCGTGGTGGTGGTCGTGGTGGTGAATTTCCATTAAAAAACATACCCACATAGCAAGCTGGATTGTTGGGGCCTTTGGTCCATCTTCCTCTGCAACATCTGCTCAAAAAGCCTTCTGGTAATTTTATCTTCTTGAAGAAAACCAAAATTCTCTCAATAAAGTACAAAAATAGTTTGGGAAATCGAAGCATTCAAACCTCTTAAGTACAAAATGCAATTATCGAAGAATAAATCAAGAGAATGGAAACTTCAAGGTTTTGTTGGATAACCATACAAAACAAGCAAGAGACATCATAACTCATTAGCAAAGTTACATGAAGAGCATTAATGTTACGTGTCTCAGGGCCAGAACCACAAAGTCTGTTTCAATACATGATCAAGCATTATGAACAAGAAAGGCTGCAATGACTGCTTCATGTTTCTGAGGAAAACATATCATTGACGCCTGGGTGAAACAGTATGGGTCTGTAAAAATGAGAAACATTGAATGGAATCCATTCAATCCATGCAGCTGACTCCACATGTGAGAAATAGCTTGTGACAATGATGGCAATGACTGAATGGATTGACAGCTGGAATGCCTTAAGCAGTATGCCACTAACCAACTGGTGCCTCCCACATTGCAGCTCGGGCAGGGGGGGTCAAGTAAAGTGGTTGCCTGAGACACAAAGAAACCTAAAACTTTGACTGGTTTCAAGTTGCATCATACCTTGTTCCGATGGGAGTGTATTATCAGAAACTTCTTCCCTATGATGTACAACACAGAGCAAACCATTAATACAATACCTTGCATACATATGTCATCATACTCAAATAAAAACTCACTCTTTGACAACTAAGTTTTTCAGTTTGCCCTGCAACAAACTGCCTGGATGTGCTTGAGGGAGGATCAAGCCCACACCCTAGCACCAAACTGGTCCAATTATTGCAACTTGTCTTCCAATTGTCATTAGTGGTGCAACTAAAAAGAGCACACCACTGATGGTCTGACAGTAAAGCTGTTCGAAATTGTTTGGATTGACCAAAAGAGCACACCACTGATGGTCTGACAGTAAAGCTGTTCAAAATTGTTTGGATTGACCATCAAAACTAATCCATAATCTGATAATGCATACATGAAAATCAATAGTCAGCTCCAATTGAGGAGCGAATGGGTTCAAAATTAGTGTTTTACCAGTGCATGCTAACTCAAGAGCACGGGTTTTGGGCCTTGGTGAAACATTCTAAGGTCTTGAAAAGTAAACCCATTGACCAGTCTAGTCTGTCTAACTTCACCAGTTGAATTTAGAAAGTAGCCATTTTTATTTAAGTTATCATACCATGACCATCAGGTAATGATCATAGTAACTTGCCAACCGTATTTCAGGCTATGCTCCATGTATTGGCCAAAAGGTAGGTGTTGAAATTCCAGTAAATCGAGTTTCGATCTTTCAAGTCCACAAATTCAAACCTTACTTTCAGTACTATAAAAACAATACCCTGCGTTTGATTGCACCAAACTTCACTAAATTTCGTGAACTGTTGTTCAAGTTGAACCGATTCGCAAAGAAAATACTAGAAAGCTGAAATTTTTGATCAACCAAACGCTCCTTGGCAGCGAAAGTAGCTTTGAAATTACCAATGAAGTTGACGAGGATTACTGGACTGCCCGCGATGAGATGAGAGATTTCTAGCTCGCCTTGATTTGTTGTAGCCCATTTCCAGACGAAAAGAGAAACGGAAGAAGAGAGGCAAAAACCTCGGAATAAGAGCTTCTTATCACGGGTTCCTTTTTGCCGGCTGAATTGCGCCGCAGACGAGAGTTTTTCTCGAGTTCTGAGGACAGACCGCGTACGAAGTAGGAAACTAGGAATTCGTTTGCCAGGGGAGAAGCCAGGCAGCCAAGTCGGTTTTAGGCTTCGTGTGGCTGTTTAGAGACGGGTTCAATTTAAATCCCTATTCGAAATGAGTTTTTTTTTTTTTTTATAAAGGAATCACTCTGGTCCTACTCCCTATCAGCATTGACGGGAGGAGAGAAAGAGTGATCCACTCCCTATCAGCATTGACGGAGTAGAGAAAGAGTGACCCGTGCGATTCATTGTCAAAAAATTATCTGTACAAATATTTCTACAAATAGCAGCAGGTGGATTACTCTACCAGGACTGATAGTCCTCAGAAGAAACCAAAATCAATTCAGTTAAGGAATGAGCAACTGCATTATCCTGCCGAAGCACATGATGAGCCGAAAAAGATATATTGCTAGTGAAGATTGACCTAATCTCATCAATGATAAAACCTACCTCAGAGGAAATAGATTCCGAATTAGATATGAAATTGTAAAGAATGAGGGAATCGGTTTCGAATTGCACTTGTCTAAGATCCTGTTCGAAATGAGTTGGTAAAGGGCTTATTCCCAAAAATTTCTTCATTTTCAAAAATTCTTTCCACCTTCAATACTTAACTGTTCAAAATGATAAAAGAGGCTTCAATGTGATAAAGAAATATAGTGAGAATGTAAGGCTTCAATGCGATGAAGAACTATAGTGAGAATGTAACTATGTATATTATGAATGAAAATTATTTTAAAAATATATAAAAATTATATTAAAAATTGAAAATTTTGTATGGCAATGGTAAATCACATAGCATACTAATTCTATTCAAGAATCAAGATATTAAGATCCTTTGGAATACTTCTTACTTTTTTTAATTTTGAATTCTACTTTATAATTAGCAATTTTGTTTTCTTCATTTTTAATACAATTTTCACGTTCCAACACATAACTATGCTTTTTCATTAAATTCTCCAATCTCATTTCACCGTCCTCGACAGCCTCTAATGCATTTTTGCACATAGATTTAGAGTAGAGTGTGTTTGGTAATAAGTAAAAGTTGTCAAGTTAAAACTTTTCAATCTAAAACTTTTCACTCTCCACAACTACCCTATTTTTTAATTATTTCTTCATATTTTTCTATACAACTACCCTACTTTTCAATCATTTCTACACAACTACTTATACAACTAACTTATCCATTTCGACTTTATCCTATTTATTTTTCATCATTACCCTTATCATATCACATCATTTGACAACTTCTACTCTCTACAACTTTTCATCAAAAGTTTTATCCATTCCTAAACACACTCTTAGCGTTATCAATACGAGTACAATTACAAATGTTGATAAAAAGTAAGATGCATTAATAGCTGGTTTGAGTGACTTGTCCTCTTTAAAAAAGCCTTGGGTTCAAGACTTACGCATGAGAAAACAGGTGCCGAAAGAACTTCTCTTTTATTGGGCCAGCCTCACTTGACCTCAAAAATCAAATGTTATTATTACGAAATAGTAAAATTTGGTATATAAATTAAATATATTTAAAAAATATGTTCGTAAAACAAATAAAAAATATGAAAACAAAAAGGCATTTGTGTTGATCACCCCTTAACATCAAATGTTGTATAAGCAATGTGGAAATTTTTAAGCAATGTGGAAATCTTAATTTTAAGTTTCAGTGAACGTTTGATAATGTGGATACGGTAGGAAAGTAGTAAAATAAGAAATAGAATATTTTGAAAACTATAAGAGTAATACATATAAAATTAGCATAAATGGGATAATTTGGTGAAAAATAATGAAATATAACAGTAAAGTTAGAAAAATAAAATTGTCAGATGATTAAGATGTCAAGTTGTTTATTGAAGAATGTGCAAAGAAAAAAGTAATTTCACAATACCACAATTAACAAATGTCCCCTCAGCTAATAATATTTTAGTTCATCAACGAAAGGTGATTGGCGTATTCTTCCAAATATTGCGCCGTCAATTGTTGTGATGGGAACGTAGAATGGACTATGGAAGTGTCCTTTTTATCATTGGTTCATATTTATTGTTTTGGTTTTATGTAATAAAACAAGGGGTGAAAATTTATGTATATAAATTTTTGAAAAGTAAGAACGTGATGTGCTATAATAAAAGTAATAATTAGAAGCAAAAATTAAATTAAAATAGATAAAATAATTATATAAAAGAGATATAAAAAAGATTGAAATGTAAAAATGATTAAAATATAAAGTGGTGCTATGTAACATCATATAAAAGAGGTGTAGAAAGTAGGGTATAATTTTTTTGCCCTTTACACAATACCAAATTCCAAAGTTAGGAGAATATGAAAAAAAATTGTGAAATCTAGGGGAGTCCGTTACAAAAATATTTTTTTTGTTTGATACTAGTTACAATATGTATATAGGAAAATAATCATGTATATTCGGACTGCATTATAATTACGGTACAATCCATGCACTATGAGGCCCATTTGATCATGAATAATAAATCTACTCCACCAATTATACTTAGAATTATTCACTTTATTAGCAAACTAATTTTCATCTAAATCCAACATGTACATATGCCCCATCTTCAGATTGTACAAGATCAACGTAATAAAATAGTTAATGTAAATATCAAGTCTAAAGTGGTATTTTCAACATTAAACTATTTAAATGATGATTTTGATATGGATAAATGTAGGGGTGCAACTCGGGTCGGGTTATACCGGGTTGGAGTGAACCCAAACCCTAAGCCAACCGGGTTGGAGCAAACCCTAATCCTAAGAATTTAATCCGGGTTCGGACCGGGTTCGCATTGGTTTTGGTTTGGTTTCGGGTTAGAATTCGGGTTACCAAAAAAATGTTTTTTTCTAAATTTAATTGTAATCTAAAAGAAAATTATTAGAATATACATACCTGTGTTTATGAAGTCAAGCCTCACGCTAAATTCTGCAACATCCTTTCAAAGAATTCTGCAACATCATGCTGAATTCTGCAATATTCTTTTAATGGACTCTGCAAGCAATTTTTCAACACCCTATAGACACAAATAAATCGCAAATTAGTTAGTTTTATGACTAGTTGGTCATTTCTATTTAATAGCTAATGGAAATGACTCAAGTTTAGCAAATAAAAAATGAACATATCATACAAACTATTGTAGTTAAAACTAAACATTATCATACAAATTGCTAAATATAGAAATTGACCACTTGTCATATCAATAAACTTAAAATATGAATCAAATTTATACTACAATCTGAAATTCAAACCAACAGATTTCTCATACTAACAGAAAGTATGATACAAAATAGATTTATCCTGCCAACTTAAATTCAAACATAATTTACATAACAGTTATTTAAAGCAACTAAATCTAAATACACTAAGTATAATGGTTCAACATTCCAATCTATTGATACACTGGCCACCTATATATTAATATTACAAAAAAAACATGTATAATTTATGAAAAAATTATATAAATTACACTGGGTTGGGACCGGATTGGTGCGAACCCAGGTTTGGTTTCGAGTTTCTACGGGTTGGGTTGAAACCGGGTCTTTTTTTTGGAAAAAATCTAAAAAATAAAACTCATTTTTAGTTTTGGTACCGGGTCGGGTCGGGCGGGTTCGGACCGACCCGGTACCAAGTTGCACCCCTAGATAAATGATTGTATAAAATTTTATTAAATTTTAATATGCAGAACCCATTTTACAGCGGATTGTACTGTAATTAAAGGACAGGCATGGTTTAAATGCCAACCAAAATTTATGATGACATTGTTTACCAACCAAAATTTATGATGGCTCTAAACAATGCTACACTAGCAGAGTCTTTAACATTAAGAATTAAGATGATGCCAAAAGGTATGAATCTTAATGCTAAACATTTAGCGTATCATACCAGGGATGTTTATGTTAGAATGAAGATAACTTCTAATGTTACGAAATTATTCAATGAAGCCTCTAATGATTTTAGTAGGTTTGATAGAAAGCAGGTGTTACCACATCAGCTTATTTGGCTAAGGTAATGGGCATTTGATAACCCTACACTAACGACAAGGTCTATAGGAGGTCCTGGTATTAAACAATCTGGTAACAAAATTAGTTTTAATCTTGAAAACGTAAACTTTGATGATAAAGAGAAGAGACCATCTATCTCTTCCTAGCCAATCATAAATCAAAAAGATGAAATTACAAAACTAAAAAGAGGAAACTCATCGTATTCTTCTAAGAAGGTAATTGAATACAAAAATATTAGTATTCCGATCTTCGAAGATTTAAAGAAACTTATAATTATAACACTAAGTTTGATTGAAAGACTAGGGCATATTAAAATTCAAAAGAACCCAACTAAAAGTACGTGTATTAAAGTAAACTTTAAATACTCTGGATATCATCCTTACGGTCTTGATGTGATAATTGACATTGGAGCAACAACCAGTGCTTATCACCCAAATGTTATTCCAAAAGAATTTTGGAGACAATTGGAAGAACCTGTCCAATTAACTACGAAAAGAGGAGAGTATCGACGGTTAACTCATGATGCTGCAAATGTTTCGATATGGATTTGGAACTAAGAGTTCAAACTGAAACGATTATTTGCGTTTCCATATCTTGCAAATGATTTTTTTTTAAAAGAGAATGCTTTCCTTCAACAAGATGAATGTTGTCCTTATGTTCAACATAAAGATAAAGTCGTCATAGGCAATATTGAAATTCCAAGAGTACAAACCCCTGAGTTACTCTTGAAATTTGGATTTTATTCAGTCCAATTTTGCCCTTTACACAATACCAAATTCCACAATTCTAGGAGAATATGAAAAAAAAGTGAAATCTAGGGGAGTTTGTTACAAAAATATTTTTTTATTTGACACCAGTTACAATATATATAAGAAAATAATCAAGTACATTCGGACTTCACCGTAATTACGGTACAATCCATGCATTGTGGAGCCATTTGATTGCGAATGAAAAATTTACTCCACCAATTGTATTTAGAATTGTTCACTTTATTAGCATACTAATTTTTATCAAAATCCAGCATGTGTATGTGCTTCATCTTAAAATGGCACAAAATCAATGTAGTAAAATAGTTTAATGTAAATATCAAGTCTAAAGTGGTATTTTCAACATTTAAATCTTTTAAAGTATGATTTTTATATGGATAAATGATTATATAAAGTTTTATTACATTCTAATATGTGTTGAGCCAAATTTACATCAAACTACTACAAAATTTCTGCATATGATGGGTTATATACATATATATATATATATATAAATTTTTATTAATCTTTTTCCTTTGTTAAAGATTCTTCCTATTTTTTGAACTTTTTGGTGTTTTAAGAGCTTTTAATCTTTCATTTAGCTTATCTATAATTTAACTATTCTTTTTTATTTCTTTTAATTGGATTTTAAGAATTTCATATGAAATAAAAAGTGATTCTATCCGTTTATTCCTTTTTTGGTTTCGGAGTAACAGGAGGTATTATTTCATCTTCTATTATGGTTTGAATTTATCTAATTATCTCTCTATAATGATTAAAGATTGATTCACATAATTATTTCATAGAGTGTTTTAATATCATTCTCATTTGGAAGTGTTTTAGTATCTATTCCGACTTTATATAGAGAACATGTTATTTATTTGTTTTTAAATTCTATTACAATTTCAGTTTATGTGGGATTGCTTAGGTTTTTTTCTTATTTTCATGTAGAGTCTTTCTATATAGGTTTTATGGTTCTAGAGTAATTAGTTTGTTTTTGAGGAGAACGAAAAGTTTCAAACAATTTAAAGAAGAACATATAAACTTTATGTGTTTTCATAAATTTGTAATATTCTTGTTGAATTGATTTTCTTTCATCATTGTTATAATTTTTATAAAATCATTTTCTTTTTATTTATTAAATTTGTTATAAAAGTTCTCTTAATTTGCCTTTGTCTAATTCAAAATTTTTTTCAATAACGTTTATTGATGAGTCAAAGTCTCTTATATCTATTTTAGTAAGAGACATTCTTGGGCTTGAGATCTCTTTATTTGGTTATGCATAATAGACTAGTTAGGGAATTAGAGTATTAATATTTATTCATTTCATTTTTATGTCTGATTTTTTATTTGTAGGTATTGAAAAATATGAGACTCTTGATTGGGTTGTTCTAAAAGATTTTTCTCGAGTTTCATCAATAGATCTTCTGGGGTTAAAAGAATACATTTTTCTAAATGAATTCATCTATTGTTACATTTCCTTTTTCATCTTTACTTATTTCTGAGTTTTTTATTTGAGGAGATAGTAATTCGATATGAAGTTTCTAGTGAGACGAAACATGGTTTTGGGCACCATTACGTTTCCTTTTCTAATGTTTGTTTGTAATAATATTGTTTCTCCTCTTAAGGATTGTTTAATAGCTTTTGTATTAGAAGTTGTAGTTATGGCTTTGTAATTAATCCTATATACCAAGACTATGATAAAGATCCTTGTTTTATTTTATAGTTATGAATTTTCAAGTTTAAGATTAAAACGTCTAAAATATTTTGATCTTTTAGGAAAATGGCGAAATTTGGATAATAGTCAAAATAAATAGGTCCACTGTATAGCTCGTTTTTAACCATTCACAAGAGTGAGTCTTGAAATTTATTAAATATATAATCTCTTAAGCATAGTAAAATTAAGGTGTCTAAGCCTTCTCTCATTAGTGGTTTAAGAACTACTTGTATTATTTATAAATGTATGAAATTATATTTTTATTGATATGGTTCAATTAATCTTATGTTTAAATGAGAATAGTTTCATGTTGATTAGATAAGGAGATTGTCTGTTTAACAATTTTAATTGTGTAATTTGTTAAAATTGGAATGATCTCTTTTTGTAGATTTGATTGTCTCAGATATCGAGTATTTTTCAACCATTTAAGTCTTTTTTTAAATTATCTATATTAATTTCTTTTTTATTTAATATATTACCTTGGTCACTGCTTTGATTTAGAGCTAAAGTTTCTAAATAATGCATTCATTGTTAGATTATAATAAATTTTTCGTTTGTGATCACTGTTAACGATATTACTTCAGAGGGCCTGACACGACATCACATGCTTTTGAGCGTCTTTCTAGGAAATGCAATTTAAGGTTTTAAAGAAATTCTAAATACACTATTCTTCTTCCGCCAATCAAAATTTAGTGACGTGGTTCTGATACCAAATGTATCCCAGGTAATACGAAACAAGAAGGAATTAACGAATACATTAATAGATATATATATATACATGTATATTTATATGAGAGATGTTTCAGTGCATTGCCATTGCACCGGAACAACGGTGCATTTGCCTATTTTTGAGCCCCACATATATTAGAATGCAATAACACTTTATACAATTATTTATCTATATATAAATTTCATAGCAAACGGTTTACATATTGAAAAAAATATTTTAAATTTGTTATTACATTAAGTTATCTTATTACGTTGAATTTGTACCATTTTCAGATGGGGTCCATACACATATACGATTGAGATGAAAATTGATAGGATAACAGAATATATTATTCTAAATACAATGAGTGGAGTAGATTATAACTTTATAATCATGTTGAGCCCATTTTGGTACAACTGCACCGCTGTTATGTGTAGTTGCGTTTGCATTTGAATATTTCATTCTCTCTCTATATATATAGAGAGAGACAGAGTTGTTCCGTTACAGCGCGTTGCACCAAAATAGTAGTACATTTGTCTATTTTTCGGCCCCATACATATTAGAATGCAATGAAATTTTATACAATCATTTATTCATATATAAATTTTATAGCAAATGGTTTACATGTTGAAAAAACTACTTTATAATTATTATCTATTTTATTACGTTGAATTTGTATCATTTTTAGATAGGTCCATACACATATCCGATTGGGATGAAAATTGATATGGTAGTCGAATCCATTATTCTAAATCCAATGAGTGAACTATATTATAATTTGATCATCATATGGCGCCCATTTTCAACGCCACTACATCGTAATTATGGTTCAGTGGCGTTGTACTTGAATATTTCTCATATATATAATTATAATTAATGGTTTATATGTTGAAAAAATAATTTTAAAGTTATTATTTACATCAAAATTATCTTATTATATTGAATTTATTGCATTTTCAGATGAGACCTATAGACATATCAATTGGGATGAAAATTAGTATGACAATAGAATATATAATCTTAAATAAAATGGCTGGAGCAGATTAAATTTTATGATAACGTGAGACCTATTTTGAGGTAGATGCATCGTAATTGTGGTGCAATGAAACTGCACCTGAATATTTCGCTCTCTCTTTCTCTATACATATATGGATAACATTTAAGTGGCAATTTCGCTCTCTCTTTCTCTATACATATATGGATAACATTTAAGTGCAGTGCCACTGCAGTGGCTTCAAAATAGGCTCCATATAATGCTAAAATTATAATTTACTTTACTTATTGTATTTAGAATAATTTATTTTATTATCGTATTAACTTTTATTTCAATTGGCTATGTGTATGGATTTTATTTGAAAATGGTACAAATTCAACGTAATAAAATAGTTTGATGTAAATAAAAACTTTAAAATAAATTTTTTCAATACGTAAACCATGCGTTATAAAATTTATATATGAATAAATGATTATATAAAATTTTATTATATTTTAATATGTATAGGTCTAAAAATAAACAAACGTATTAGTGTTCACTGCACGGAACAGTTCTCTCTCAATGTTATATATACTCACATTAGTTGCGTAATGTTTTTTACCAAATGGCCATTGCCGTTCGGAAGGCTGGGCTTCATATCGCTTACCAGGCCTCATACGAAGTTTTCATTACGTGGGCCAAGACCGTTCTAAAACCGAGAGGCGGTCTTTGGTAGTAGCGCTGGACTGCTTGCCCACGCGGAGCGGCTGGAACGACCTGAGAACCGAGAAGCACCCTTGCCCCCCATGGCGGGAGAATAAGAAGCGAAAAAGCAGCAAGAGCTCAAAAATGGCGCTGAGAAGAATGCTCCTCTTCTCCTTCCAGTTTCCTTAGGTCTTCCTTACACTCCAGCAACGAGCCACGAGACCCGCCAGACGCAAACAAGATGATGCGCAGGTTCGCTTCTCTCATCCATTTCGATGATCCCAGACATCTCCGGAAAACAGAATTTTCTTAGGGTTTTTTTTTTACAAGAATCGTGAAGTAGGTGGTTAACATCGCTACAAAGTCTCAAATTGGCCATGTGCGGTGGGAGTATGATGATCCGAGTCTTCAGTTTGCTGTCTCCAGAACAGATGGAATACACTTAAAAAATCTCTAAATCAGATTGCCTTTCCTACGTGACCTGTGACCTCCGGTGCAGCGGGAGAAACGGGATCGGATCGAACTGGTAATAGAGTTGAAATACACATTATGCTGAGAAAAATAGGCGTTGTAGGTTTTTAGATTCTTCCATTCGGGGAGATTAGACGGGCAGCAAACATTGAATGTGCAATTCCGGGGTGCTTGTCTACACTTGTTTGAACTGAAAATGCAATTGCACTTATATATGTGTGACGAAGATTCATGGCAGTGCGTTGTTTCACAAAACCCCTGTTGGTTCCTCTTCGATTTTTCTTTTCATGTTTTCATTTTTAAATGTTTTCATTGGGTATTGTTGGATTCAAATTATTTTATAACAGGTGCATTTTGGAAGTTTTATCAAGTCAGCCATTTGGACGGCTCCCCAGGAAGATTACTGCGCAGGCATGTAGCACTTCATTCTAATTTTAATAAAGGGAGTATTTGTGCATTACAGAATTGAATTCAGAATATTACTTGAATATGGAAATTCACTTTAAGTAGCATTCACGAAAGGACTAAGGGTGATAGCAATCCCTTACAAATTTCTAATAGGAAAGAAGTGCAATAGCTACCCATTTACACAAAATTTGAGGATGCTGTGGCATTTTAAATTTTAGCTACCTAACACCTAAGCTACCCAGCATTTTTTTCATTCTTACTTATAGATTCATTCGATTCGATTTTTTTTTCAATAAAAAATCAGTTTTACTGATAATGTCTTCTATTATACTTTTTTATTACATTACTACACATTTTTAAACATATCCTTAAGTTAGGACTTGCAATAATCAAATTTCCAATTTACAAAGATGGCTTTGTAATTACTTGTACAAACTACAAAGAGAAATCATATATTCTTTCTATTCCCATCTGCTTCAATGAGATATTTTTGACTTGGGTCTAGTAGGGCATTCAAAATTCCAAATGCATATAGATCTTATCCTCGGTTATAGCCAATTTGTTCAAAGTGTTGCTTTGATATTGTTCAAGCTATGACAAGTTCCACTCGTCTAATGTGGTAAAGCTCATTTATTTCATATGTACTTATGTTGAATTCTGCTTATTCCATCTCATTTTTTTTATGGTTGGCAGATACCATCATTTCTTTCTTCAAGGAAGGAATTCTTTGTTTCACATGCAAACAACGGGTCACCGAAAGTCACTCCTCCCGAAAAGTCCCCTGGACCAAGGAGTGAACTCTTGAAGTCTATAATAGGTGGTGTCGTAGTAGGTACAGTGGCTGGAACTGCATTATTCTATGTAGGCAAACATTATATTACAGAAGATCAGTCTTCTGTTGGATCTAGAAGTCCTGATGCTAGCAAGAAAAACCTAGAGGCAGCGGAGCATAAAAAAGATGTAGTAGTTCATCCAACCATTGAAGAACCAAGCAAACTGAGCTCCACTGCAGGGAAAAACTTCGACCAGAGTATGCCTCTTTCAGATACTTCCCTTGTGAAGGAAGCTGAAAGAGAGGTGCGGGAAGAATCAGAGACGGCTGTTGTTGATAATGCCGCTGGTGTCAAAGAGGAAGTGTTGCCAAAGTCTCCTGAAGGAACTAATGATCAGAGTATCCACTTTGAAGCTTTGCCTCAAGATAATGGAGGCAGAGAAAAATCTGAAAGTGGTGCTGAGCACCTGAAAGGAAGTACTGAACCAACTGAGGTATCTGGCAGCAGAGCAGTTTTTGAACAGAATAAGGAAAAGCTAGAATCTGAAAATCATATCTTATCAAACAACATGCCAGAGGTACTCGTCTTTCAACTTTATCGTGGACAGCATGAAATAGGGGACAGAGCATGCAGTTTTTGTTATGATTTTTGTGAGATTGTTTCTAGGGTGTACACAATTTTTAAGCAAAGAACTTTTGATGCGACATCTCAGCTGGCAATGACTTCTGTGCACTTTCATCTTGCTTTCAGAAGCATGCTGTGCACATAAGAGTTTCTAATGGCTGTGCCCTTGTTGTTTGCTACCACGTTAGGATGCAGTACTAGATGGCAGCAAACTCCTGGGGTGACCATTCCTCTTGCACTTTTATAGCTCCTTGTCCAACACCACTGGACGTATATGTGAAATACTGATGAAGTTCTCACCAGGTCATTTCAAAATGGGAACTATATCATGATGAAAAGTTTCCTAACCCTATACTTGCATGGATTCTCCTCTTTCTAACCTGGAAAAGATTGCCTTCTGCATAAAATTCTTTGAGTCTGAACTTGCTTTCTGCATAAAATTCTTTAAGTCTGAACTGTAACTGCTCTATATCAGGGCACCTGAACTGTACCAATTTTTCTTTGTATATCCTTGCTCATGATGGGGTCATATGTCTTTCTTATCTCTATTACAAAAGGCACAAAGGAGGGCTGCACCTTTAATATGCCTGTTGCTTGAGCTTCTGACTCTGCTGCATCCTTCCTGTTTGCAAGATAAATTATTATAATGTATTTGTGTCATAGGAATTGACATGAGAGTTATTTTGGCTACCATCAACAGGTTTTCCTAGATTTGTGGCTACTGTGTTCTTCCTTTGGCATGTTAATGTTTGAAGCTATTCCAACATTATTTGGTATTTCAAATGGAATATTTTGACACAGGAGACTCCAGGTCAAGAAACAGGAGGACAGAGTTCCCTTTTGGAGGAATACCTGCTAGTAGAGAAGGATGACGAAAAGTCTCATATTTCTGCCAATCAGAATGGTTCTCCAGTTTCTGCACCTATTTCAAAAGAAAAAGAGGTTATTTCATGGCAAGATTTTTTACCATGCTGTATGCATTCTTTACTTTCTGAGATCCAATGCATGCAGTTTCTATTTATAGTGTTGGAAAAATTGTTGTGTATTTAATGTGCTGAATTGTCAACTAATAGGTTTCGTTTGCCACCGGTGAAGATCAGAAGAATGCAAGGATGTCGATAGATGGAACATTAGTCCTTGATTTCATAGAGGCCATTCATGCTGCCGAGAAAAAGCAGGCTGAATTAGATGCTCGGATTTATGATGAAGAGAAGAGGAAATTGAAGGTGAACATTTTTGGTAGTTCAACCTGGCCACAAATGCAACCTTGCCTCCGAGCTATTTGTTGTTGTCTTGAGTGTTAGATTGTTCTTGGAACAAATGTTAGATTGAAGAAGGTGCTCTGTTTTGTTAATCCAGTAACCGTTTTCATGTGCTGTTCATGTTGGTGTGTTCAGGAAAAGTTTGACAAAGAGGTGAAAGATGCAAGGGCGAGAGAACTTATGTATGCTGAAGAGGCAGCACTCTTGGATAAGGTTTTTGAAGATCTATCTTTCCATTCCACTTTGCATGTTTGACTACACTTTTTTTTTTTTTGGCAACTGGTCACTGTTTTTAATTGCTAGTCCACTTAGCAGAAATAAACTTCAATGATGACAACAGTGATTTGTCATTTTCTGTTTCAATTGGTCATGAAGGTACCTTGTTTACTAGTAGTCCAAGTTCCTAATCCTTCCTAGTATTCATTTCAGTAGTTTGCTAGAAGCTGCATGCAGTAATCTTCTTTAGTTAATTCTTTATTTTAGTTATTTATGAGGTGTTTGATGGTTGACTGTTCATATCATGCCTCTCGGAAATCTAGACAAGGATTAAGGAATTGCAATTTTTTTTTTTAAAAACATTTGTTATTAGCACGATGTTTCAATATAGTGCTATGGTGATGTTTCGCTATTTTGCTATCGGGTCATGATTCACTTGTATAAGTTCATTATAGTTCTCATTGAGAATGTGTCTGACATTGACAAGAAATCTATATGGGGCAGCACACCGTGCACATCACATATGTTGGTATTAACACTCAGTCTACATTATAGTGTATTTCTTGATTGCTACTGTAACCAAAAGATGTAAGAATGACTGGTATGTAAAATGTATTCATGAAGATCATTTTGTTGGTTATCATCCATATGACAGCTGGAAAATCATCCAATACCGTCTAATTGGCTTGAGGGCAGGCCCTTGTTATTTGCTTCTGTTGTTGCCAGAATATCCTCCATATCCCTATTAGCTTCACATCATCTGTTTGGTGTAGGAGATATGGTCTTTGTGTGTGTGTTTTGGAAGTGATAAAATTTTTAGATGCAAATTTTTTATGTAAAAGTTTTTGAATTGGTAGCAAATGATGTGATATGATAGAGGTAATAACGAGGAGTAAAGAGAATAAAGTTAAAAATAGATAAGTTAGTTATTTGGGTAGTTGTATAGAAAAGATTGAAAAGTAAGGTCGAAAAGATTGAAAAGTAGGGTCATTGTATGGGAAAATGTAAAAAAATAATTAAAAAAATATGGTAGTTGTGGAAATTGAAAAGTTTTAGATTAAAAAGTATTGGATTGAAATGTTTTTGTTTTTTTTCCCCCCTCCAAACATGCCCTTTGTTTTCTTAATTCAAATAGAATTAACTTGAATGATTTCTATCCTTAAAAATATCATTCAGAATAGAATCCTATCACACGGTGAAGATCTCATTTTTCATTATGTTTTTAAAATTTCCATCCCAGCCATTTAGTGGCTTAACTTGCTTTTCCAAGAAAAAAATTCAGCAATTAGAATATATTTTATAAGCTGTTTAGAAAATGGCTGTGATACTGCTATTGATATCCCCTTGTTATTCTGCTTCCTACTGAGTATATTCATTGTGGGTGTCCCCAGGGAAGATACATATATATTTTTATTGATGATTGCTTTTATTTGTCCTTTGCCGTTAAATGCTCCTTTTGTGCACTGTAACATCTATTTTCAGGAGTTGAACAAAGAAAGAGCGAGAGCAGAAGCCACAATTAAGTCATTTCAAGAAAAAGCTGAACAGAATCTTAAGACAGAACTGCAACGCAAGGTGAAAATTTCATACTTTTACAGGTTAGTGGTTACCTTCTTAGGGATCTTACTCAAATTTATTTAACTTAATGCAGGAAGAAGAAGCAAAATGGCAGCTGAAGAAAGCTCAAGACTTAGCAAAGGCAGAACTAGCCGCAGCTATAGCAAATGAGAAGGCATCACAAATAGAAAAAATGGCAGATGCAAATCTTCATGTATGATCATTTGCTAACGAAACACATCTTATTTCTTGGAAATGATACCAATAGATTGTATTTCATTACGGGTGATATATTTTAATTTCTCTATTTTGGTTCAAAAACATAGCCTTCTTTAACACAAGAGGCATAATGTGCCTCACATGCTCCTTTGGAGTTGTGAAACGCCATTTTATGGTCTAAAAGGTGTTTTCACATAACAAAGCGAAAGCTTACAGCAGAAATGAATTGAAACATATTAAGTCATATAAATGCCTTCTGAAAACTGATTTCTAAGAGAAATGATTTTGTTTCTTGGGTTCAGGATAACTAATTCAGCACTATGTTATGACTTCATGAACCTGTTAATATGGTTACATGAATCATGTTTCTTTATTCCACTATAAGATTGTTCAAGTTAATGGTCATAATTCCTGTAGACTTCCAATCCAGTTCCAAACAGTGCAGAACTCTCAATCAGGTTTGGTACTGACAATAGGAGCATGCATTCATAGGCAGTGTGGTGTAGCCTGTTGAATCGGTCGAATAAAACTGACTAGTGTGATGACTGTTGATGAGGTGGTGATTCATTTATTTGCTATGCAGCTTTGCATTTTTTCCCCATAAAATAGGGGAAGGAGGTCATGGATACGTGAATCCGTCATAATATTCACCTGGTTTGGTTTTAGTCGTTATGTTATGATTCTCAGACATTATATGTATTTGCTCTTTTAATAATTGTTTCCCATTCACTCTGCCGTTCTTGTGCATATTGGTGCCTCCTTAATGTATTATCCATGAAGTCATGCAGTTTGTGTTGTTTGATTTGCAGATAAATGGCCTTTGCATGGCATTCTATGCTAGATCTGAAGAAGTTCGCCAAAGTCACTCTGTTCACAAGCTTGCTTTGGTAATTGTTTTTCAATCCCCACACCTTTTTTTTTTCCGAGTTGTTTACCTAAGAAACTAGGTCTAGTACCTGGGTGATGCATGTGCCTTGCTGGCTATATGCATGATATGAACATGATCTTTCAGGGAGTACTTGCTTTGGAGGATTCATTGTCCAAAGGATTACCCATCCAGAAAGAAATCGATGCACTTTATACCTCCGTAGATGGTGTTGATCAGGACTTGCTTCTGGATTTGGCACTTTCATCCCTTCCTAGTGAAACATTGAAAAATGGAACAGATACCCAACTGCAGTTGAATCAAAAGGTAAGCTAATTGTAAGTTTGCTTTCTTGCTGTTGATGGCAAATTCTCTTTCTGTGCTATTTGTCATTTGAAATGATTATTTTTTGTGATTTCACGACACATCTTGAAGACCAAATATCCAAATGAGTTGAGAGCTGGGAGTCCTAGTGATGTAGGACAGGTAAAGAGGAAGATAGAAGAAAGAGGAAAGAACCTCTAAATAGATATGAAGACTAGAAAGAAGAAGATAGGAGTAGAAGAATAAGGAAAGAGATAAGAATAAGAATAAATAGAAGGAAAACCAGAGAAACACTTTTTATAAATCTCTAACAGATTCTAAGATATTCTAGATGATCTTCTAAATATTCTAATAAATCTAAAATAGAAATAAACATCCTAAAATAATCTAAACTCCAATTTATGAAAATATCTTCGAGTTTTGTAGTGAACATTCTTCAACTTTGACAAAAACTAATAATGAAATTCTTCAATGTCCCACATTTCAGAAATTGTGAATAGATTTTCTAAATTTCAGCAAGCAAAGAGGCTTTTAGATATTTAGTTCGTGTTTTATGAAAATTTCTGATTCAAGGATGTTTTAGCAAAAGCTAGCAAGTGGAAGAGCTAGCTTGAAAATCTCTAAAGTTAAGATAGCGATTTGTCCTTGAGGCACTGCTGGGAACAAGCTGCAATTTCCACCAAGCTCTATAATTTGTTTGCACAGAGTTGTGGAAGTGAAGAATAGGAAATCTATGAAAGAATCAATGTTGCTGCATCAATGGAGTTAATGAAGAGAATTGCCCAGACTTGACAGATTTCAACGATGGATCTAAAGCTTGGTTGGTTGTAGAAATTATTATGTGGAAATAAAAATTTACCAGGGTTTTCTCTGATATCAATTAATGTAGGATGGGTAAAGAGAAAGATAGAAGAAAGAAGAAAGAACCTCTAGAGATATGAGAAGAGAAGAAAGGAAGAAAGAGTAGAACAATAAGGGGAAAGATAAGAAAAGCAAAGTAGAAGGAAAAGCAAAGGAACAATTTTTTTTTTTTTAATTCTCAAAACTGATGCTCATGGAGCTTACAAGGCTGTATATATATATATATATATATATATATATATATATAAGTGAAACATGCTACCTTATTTTAACAACATTTATTAAAGAAGCAATTATTTAGAAAAAGAAATTGCATATTTTTAAGTAAACTCCTAAAAGAAGTAAATTTAAAATAGATACAAATTTATTCCAAACAAATTCTAAGATATTCCAGAACATCTTCTAGTGTCTCCTAAATATTTTGATAAATCTAAAATAGAAATAAACATCCTAAAAAATCTGAACTCCAATTTATGAAAATATCTTCACGTTCCGCATTATTCTCACTGACTTGAAAAAAACTCATCAGTGAACTTTCTTCAACTTTGGCAAAAAGTAAGTGTAATTCAATGTGCTGGAATGCCATTTTGTTAGTTGACCCAGACTTTATATCAAAGTTGCAACTTCTGTTCTGATGTGCTTCTTGAAAATTTTGCAAGTTATTGTATTTGCTGTATTTTCTGAAAATGGGCCTTTTTTTGAAATTTCTAAAAATTGAGGGAGACTTATAATTTCAAAAAAGTCAAAGAGTTAATTGCTAGAAGTCTGGGACAGTTCTGCAATTTTTTTTGGCAACTGAGGGGCAGTTTTGCAAAATTTCAGAAATTGCGAACAGATTTTCTAAATTTCATCAATGAAACAGGCTTCTAGAAATATTTGGTTGTGTTTTTTGAAAATTTTTGAATCAAGAATGTTTTAGCAAGAGCTAGCAAGTGGAAGAGCTAGTTTGAAAATCTCCAAAAGTTAAGATGGCAATTTGTCCTTGAGGCACCACTGGAAACAAGTTGAAATTTCCACAAAGCTCTAGAATTTGTCTGCACAGAGTTGTGAAAGTGAAGAACAAGAACTCTATGAAAGAATCAATGTTGCTGCATAGATGGTGTTAATGAAGAGAATTGCATAGACTTGAAAGATTTCAGCGATGAGCCTAAAGCTTGTTTGAATGTAGAAATTAGTATGTGGAAATAAAAATTCACAGGATTTTGCTCTGATACGAATTGATGTAGGATGAGTAAAGAGGAAGATAAAAAAAAAAAAGACGAAAGAACCTCTAGAGATATGAGAAGTGAAGAAAGAAGATAGAAAGAGCAGAAGAATATGAGGAAGAAAAGAAAAAGAGATCTTCTAGTATCTTCTAAATATGAATAAATCTAAAATAGAAGTAAACATCCTAAAATAATCTAAACTCCAATTTATGAAAACATCTTTTTGTCTTGCATTATTTAGCCTCTGAGGATGCTGGCATTTCAGACCAACAAATTGTACAAATTTACCTTAGACTTGTACAACTGATTTCCTTTCTTGTTCTACCATATTCTTTTGGCTAGTAGATGAGCCCTCTGGTTTGGCACATCGTTTTAGGAAAAACTTCCTGGTAAGCATGGTGTATCTGCTTCTTTTGGCATGCTTTTGGAGATCCCCTTGCACAAGGTGGTTTTTTTTTTTTTTTTTTGGGCTATTTTGGGTTGGTGCTCGGTGCTCCTCATAGGGTGTTGGTCTTCTGCATTCATTTTCAAAATTCATCCAGAGGACCACTTGAACTCATCCAAATTGTTGTTCGATAGTGATATTGCTTGGGCTAATTTAAGACTACCTTCACCCTTGCAATTCATGATTTCTTTGCCTTCTTACAGATGGGTTTAGCATCGCCTAGTGAAACGTTTGACATTTCCTTCAGGTCCAATTCCTTGGTGTGCTCACTAGGAGCAAAACTTGGAGAAGCTCTCCCACCTCTCCACCAGCAGCATTTCCACACCTATATATGATACCCTCTCTGTGATAAGCTTGATCTACTAAATGGTGCTTCTCATTGCATCCAAATCACCTAGCAATGCTTCTTGTTACCTGAGCCACATACGACACAGGTCACCAAATATCATTAGGCTGAACCCATCACAGAAAATTCCAAACTTTTGAGACTTCCCACACCTCTTTATGACGCAGGATTTTTTCCTGGTGTCCTCCCACAGTGGGACTGAGTATTTTCACTGTGACTTGTTGGAAGTGGCTGTATTGCTTGTCTGTTGATTTGGTAGTCTATTTTGGTACATATGTAGCAAATATTCCTGGACATGTTTATCACAGAAAGGTTTTGGGTATTTTTAATGCCTCAAGTTCTTTTCCTGAGGAGTTCTAATGAAATCTGCAGGAAAATTCTTCTGTTCTAACTTTGCAGTTCTTTAACCATTTAAATTAGTGAGTCCAGGAAACGGGAGTAATGTTTCTTACTACCTTATGTTCTTAACAGTTTGATTCCTTGAAAGGAAAACTGCGGCATTTTAGCCTTATTCCAGCTGGTGGCGGTGGAATACTCACTCATGCAATGGCACATGTTGCTTCTTCGATAAAGGTAAGTAATCAGGGTAGCATGTATTCTTAGATCCCATATAATCCCTGTGCATGATAAAATTGTAGCTTATGCATGTTAATTTGACCCTTCTGGAATGTCATAATCTTTTTAATGCTTTGTTACATGCAGATGAAGGAAGATGACGCATCTGGACGGGGTATTGAGTCTACCATTAACCGTGTTGAAGGGCTTTTAGCTGAAGGAAAACTAGTTGAAGCAGCTGATACCTTGGAGGAAGGAGTCCGTGGTACCAGAGCAGAAGAAATTATAACTGGCTGGGTGACACAGGCTCGGAACAGGGCCATCACTGAGCAAGCTCTCTCTCTCCTCCAATCATATGCTACCACTGTCAGCCTTACCAATTGATTTTGATGCTTTCTTTTACTCAATCAATTCCCCCATGGTCCGGGCTATAGAGTTCCTTCAAATCCTTTGATTTTGATCATGCTTCTGCCCATTTTGGTGGTGTTTATTATTTTTTCCCTTGCTGCCTCACATTCTTATTCAATGAGCGAGAATGAGTACACAAGCCTCCCAATTGAGTGCCTCTGAAGGCAAAACTGTTGTACACATTTGCAATGTCGCTTTACCCAAACATTGCAAAATCCCTTGAATAAAAAGGTAATTTACCTTCTGTTTCATTTTGAGTTGATGGTATAAGGTGAGAATGCTGTGCATTTGGTACATCTGTGGAGTGAATGAAACATATGGTGGGCATGACAATCTGCAATTGGTGTTTTGTTACTAGCTCTGGTACATTTTAGCTGTATGATTGGTATGATTGTTCTTCCGAAGGTCTGCAGCATAGTCAAGGGACGACTGTTTTATAATGCTTGATCGAAAGAACCCAAGTTGGCACAATAGTCTGACCCAACACAGTTTCTGACTAACATTTGCTTACTCAGCTATGGAAGTTACTTCTCATTAGAAAGGGGAGTGCCAAAAATTAGTCTGGGGTGACCGAATGCACTATGTTAAATACAACTAGATTAAGAGTACTATAAAAAAAAATTTAAAAAGAATTTTAAAAATGAATTTTTGCACCGGGGTGTACTGGATCACGTCATCAAATTACTGGGGTCCTGAGACAGACACCACGTCAGTGGAGGAGTTTCTTTTCTTTTTCTCCTCACTGAATCATTTGTTGGTGGCTTTTCACATTCTATCACTTGGCATGATGTAAACTAATAAAATTGGTGATTAAAACCACACAAACGTGATTTTTTGGCGGCACAACTCATACGTTTGCTTTCGTTGAGGACAGGCGAATTCATTTTTTGTTTAGATCCTGATGTAAATGCATGCTGCATTTGGTTTGCCAAGCAAAACCTGGGTCGGCAATTTTCATGGAAGAACCTATTTGGTGGCCTGGAGTGCCTGCATCATTAGTTATTAGCTTTTAGCAGAGTTTAACATGACTGAACGCTTGTGAAAAGTGAATTCTTTTGTGCTTTTATTTCACTCTTCTTTTTGCCGGTTTTGTGGATAAAAGAATCTATGTTGCTGTTCCTTAATGCGTCGATGTTCCCTCGAGATTAGGCTTCGTGGATGGAATTTAAAACTTGGAAAAGATACGTGGAGTGGAATCTGAGTCGTTCGATACATGTTTACAATTCACAAGATATTAATAACATTTTTACAATTTTTTTATTAACATTTTCATAATTGAATTGAACATAATCCGAAAAACAACTACTTATAATTGAGGAGATTAGTGAATCTTGGACATTTCTCAAGTCTCATAAATGAGATCAACGAGAATCTTGTTATTAATTTCTTATTATATTATATTATAACCATGTATAAGTAATAATATAGGTTAAAAACAGGAGCTTCTCTCCCTTGTACCCCTTTGGGTTTGACACTTACATTTTTACCATTTTTTTATTTAAGTCAAAACCATATATTGTATTTACAACTATTTGTTTAGGTGAAATATAAAAAATTAGCTTTGTTGAAAGTTTTTATAATCTAGAATATAAAAAATATGAATTTAAGAAGCCTCATAGTTTTGCATTTATTGTTAGTTATACACAAATCTAATTAAAATAAATTTTCACTTGCTAAAAATATTTCTAAAGAACAATATAAATATACAACTCATGAATTGAGTTTCAATAAAAAAAGGGAAAATTTATCACATACCCCTAACATTTCACCATTATTTTTTTTCACACCACGACATTTTAGAAATTCCTCTCCATCTAAATCATTTCACCTATCATTCCTCTTATAGTCTTATGCCTGTTTCGTCGTATCCCATCCAAATGCATGCGTCTTTTTTTCCTAAATTCCAAAAATGCCCATGCTTGTCTTTGCCACTGCATTTGCTGCCCATCTTCTTCCGCTTAGCCCCTCGTCGACCGCTAGTGGCTAGTGCGTGCCTTCTTCCCATCCGTCGAAACTCATCGGCAGTCGGTTTTGACTTCGATAATTGAAGATCAATTCTAAGCAATCAGACCGCTTAAATTAGAGACGCTTGACGTCTCCTCAGAGAACCAGGTCGAATCCATCGAAAAGGCGTTGTAACAAAAAGCACAAAGCGCTACTCCCAGCATAGCACCACAAGAAACAACGGAGAATCAAGACGAATCCATCCAAAAAAGCCCAAAACTGCATTTTGATGCAACCCAAACTAATATAATCACCATTTTCCCACCACCTCTCTAGTTGCCGGAAAAGTTAAGAAAACAGTGTGCGACAGAGCATGTTGCACCAATCGGGAAAGCATCGGAATGTAGGCGGCAAAAGCGAAAAGCAGAGAGAGAGAGAGAGAGAGAGAGGTCCAGTGGGAGATGAGGAGCCGACGTGGACAATGAATCTAGGTTTTCCTCATGGATAATTAGATTGGGACATGGAGTGCTGTTAGCGATGGCTTTGCTTGTGTTTTCTCTGTTCATCTTTTTCTAGCCGTGGGATTCTCAGGAGGCGGGAAATGCATGCTTAAGATTTAGAAGGCTGTAACTGTCCAATATGGTAGGAACAATAGGTGTCGGTTGGCTGCCTTGATTTGAGGGAGATGAAGGAACACCGAATAATATTCATTTGTTAGGATGGAGGGGAGCATGGTCGTGGGACGACCGTCCCGGTAGTGGTCGATAGCTTGGGTGGTAGACTTTTCCGCACACGGGTGACCTCCGTTTTAGTTGAAGAGTGATGGTGTTGGCATGGAAAGAATTAAAAGTGATGTTGTGGGTACGAAAAAAAAATTTTTGAAATGTTGTTGGTATGAAAGAAATAATGGTGAAATTTTTAGATATGTGAGTAATTTTTTCTTAAAAAAAAATCATTTGGCGGTACTAGTCAGTACCCCGAAGCAAGGCTCAATACGTAGCACGTATGAAGCCCAAAGAATGTATATAGCAAATCACTACCCACATATGAAATCCAAAGATAATTGTGAGACCCCTACTTATAGATGATGACTGATTAGGTGCAATCCCAGAAGCTTTTAGTCTAGTTTATGATTTTTACATTGATGAGTACAATTACAATGCTTGAGTTAAATATGATTGGAAGAAAAGAATTATAAGTATCTTAGAAGAATAGAATGAAGTGAGAACCTCCAAGAAAATTTATTATCAAATATATTCTTTAAAAGATATGCATCTTTTGAACTGTTGGTTAAAAATACCTACAAGAGGATAACTAATAAATAAATAAATAGAAACAATGTAAATGCCACCAAAGGGTTGCCCTAGTGGTAACCTTGGATAGCTAGGATGCCCCATACCAAGATTTGAATCCCTGCACTGAGTGGAGGTAATTTTTTTTTCCAATTCCCACCCCCTTACCGTGGGGGTATTATATAGATAAAAAGGTGTTTATAGATAAATTTCTAATATCATGTGAGGTTTGTGTATATGCCTTAGTATAATAGCAGATGTTATAATTTATAAACACCAATAAAAAAGAAACAATGCAGACAAAAAAAAAGAAACGATGCAGACAAAAAAAGAAAAGAAAAAAGAAGATAGACAACAAACTCACATGTAGCACCTTTGGAGATAAAGCTCCCACCAAATATGGCCATTCGAACCCCCAAAGGCTGAGACAGCCACATAACGTGACCAAACTGGGATGTCTTTCCCAGCCTTATCTCGAAATCGTGGCGTGCATAGAGCTGGGCGAATACGATGGCATTTGCTACTGCCGTTCTTTCTGTGGAATGCAGGCAGTTGTTTTCAACCCCGTGCCCTTTTACCCCACCTCGTCTGGAAGCAAGCCAGCAACACAATCACCAATGCAGGCGAATGACGGAGATCTCAGAGCTAAGGACAGTACAGTTAAAAGCGAACTCCTGCTCCAAATCAATCATTCCATTCCTTCCATCCAAATGATTTCGGCCCTCTTTGCGGATGACTTCACACAGACAGCTTTGGCGCCCTGCTGTGTCCCCACTGGGGGTTGATGCGAAGGATAGCCAACCAACCTTCGGCTTTGGAACAACATCGTATTTCGCAATCATGCGTTGTGAAACGGTCTCTCCCGATTTTGCAAGGGGGGCCCAAATGTAACTGATGAAGCCACAACCAGACCCGTGAATCTATCTCACGAACGTGCAAATTTTAAGAAACATGCGACTCTTTGGTGACACGTAAATGGTGAGAATAAAATAAAATAAGATAGGGATAGAAGCGGGAATAAAATAAAAATAAAAATAAAAATGATAATTTTTTTAATAATAAATAGAAAGATTAATTGTATGAAAAAATATAAGAAAACGTTTAAAATAAATAATTGAGTAATTACTGATGTTACTCCTCCTAAAAGTCCGAGATAACAATTCATTCGCTGATTGCTCCCTCTGATTAGACTACAAACCTCCTTGGATCGATGCGTTCGGCCGCCTCGTCTGCACGTAGTCAGCTCATTACAGCCCGGAATTCCACGTGCTCCTATAGCTCATTTGGATTCCCTCCAAGTGGGCCCCAACTAAAAACAAAAAACAGCAGGAACGTACGCCATTATTCGACTGCAAGTGTACGCGCCGATGTAATTTTAAGCCGTAAATAAGGCGGGCCTACTTATTTTAAATGATCTGGAAAATGCGGCTTCAATTTCAATACCGGAGTTTGAAATTTTGAATTGAATATCTACAGAAAAGCTTGAATGCAGGTTTGGGTTGTTAATTGTTATGAAACTCTATCAGGTCAGATGATTAGCAGGGAATTTAAAGGAGAGAGGATAAAGATCACGGAAGAAATAAGGATGAGAAATGATGTGGGGTTTGCTTTATTTTTAAAGTCTCAGATGCACCGTTGTAATTAATGGTCTTTGCAGCGACAGTAATTAACCATGAAAAGGATACCTTCCCCATCGACTTGGATTAATGTTATACATGCTCGATCAAGTTATTTCATCCAATGATTAAAGCGTTGTCAAACCAATAACCGATCTTAATTGTGTTTAGTCAGAGATAATCAATATGCTTTTAATGATCTGTCAATCAACGTCATTAGGCGAACATCTTAGGGTGTTTCCATCCATGCCAGCTAAAGCCAGGGTGGATGAGCGGCTTCGCGCCACTCCAAAACCACTGGCTTCGCTGCTTTTGCTCGTTTTCCTCGCCGCCTCCTTTTTAATCAGTGTCCAATAACATGGAGAGAGATTTCTGTCAAAAACTTCTTCTAATTGTCGCTTTGTAAATGCCCAAGTGGTTGTTGTGGTGTGCGAAAAATAATAAGAGGGGAAGATTTAAAATTTAAATGTTGAATAGAGATAATGTCTTTATTACTTTGTATCGGCGTACCTTTGTTGGGTGTTGGCATCTAAAATGAATAACCTAATTAAAATTTTTTATGATTAGATTCAATTATTTTTATCACATCTATTTTTTGCATTTTATAAGAAATTATAATTTGTAAAGTTACTACAAAACTGTTCTATTTTTAAAAATAAAAGTAATTACTTGTAAAATTATTATTCCTTATTATTTAGTTGAAAATCACTAAAATGCAAAAATTATTTTGCAACAATTTGAAAACGTATGATTTATTTTGTAAAATATGCTAATGCACATACTAAAAGATAAATTTACATTTTAAAAATATTTATTCAAAAAACTTTTAGGTGAGATATTTACCTAAATGTTTCTTATTTGCAAAACCTTCTCGGCCATGTTTGCAAATTGACAAATATTAGGAAATGCGTGTAATATCCTTTCATCCCAAAATATGCTTAATTATATGCAAAGTCAAAGAGTTTTTAAATTGAGGGAGTATTTGGGAAGTAATAAAACTTTTGAGAGAAATTTTTTAATATAAAAGTTTCTCAAATAGAAGAAAATAATATAATATAATGGGATAATGAATAAAAAATAAGGCAATTGTATAAAAAAAAGTAATAAAAATAATTTAAAATAGAATAGTTATATAAAAATATATTTAAATAATTGAAAAGTAGAGTAATTGCTAAGAATAAAAAGTTTTAATTAAATTAATTTGAAAAGTTTAATACATAAACAAACACACACCTTGAATTGTTCAATCTTCCAATGAATTACTAATGCAGAATGATTGGAGCCAGTTCCAAATTGATCATGTGCGGTACAAGATAACTTCATTTCCTGAAGCCTACATCTCGTGCATACACACTGACAGTTGCTACTTGCTAGGGTGCAAATTTTAAACTCTCTAACTTTGCTTATTTACATTTTAAACCTAAACTTTGGTCATTTATATTTTGTACTCTAAAAACTTTGATTCTTTACATTTTAAACCCTGACCTATAATGATATTTAAAATTACCATTAAACCGTGTGAAATGCAATGTTATCAGAACCGAATTGGTGATCGAACCGGTAAAGCAACTGGTTTGGTTCGAACCGGTTTGACCGGCTAAGTAAACCGGTTTAAACCGATGATGTCAACATGATATATTTATGATGTCATAAATATTTAATTATTCTATCCTTAGCTTATAAATCTATATATTAGACTCTAATCATCACAACAAAATATGAAGAAAAATTAATAAAAAAAAATTCAAAAATTCATTAACTAAGAACGAATATAACATATTAAATTAGAAAATGCATATTTTAAATCTCAACAAATATGAAAACACATATTAAACACATTAATTAATAAGTGCACATTAAATCATTCACAATAATATAGGAATTAATAACAGCCCATATGCTCAAAAAATGTGAAAACGTAATTTCTCAAAAACATAATGAAAATCAATGCAATATTTTTTAAATGCAAGCAGCACAGCAACAGATGGTAAGAATTTACTCTCAATCGAAGCAAGGGTTGCCAAAATAGGGGCTGCTTGAGGATGGGCAAAAATATTAGGAGCGATGGCTGCTCAGCTGCTGACTGTCGAAGTAGGGGCTACAGGCGGCGAAGAAAAGAGGCTGTGAAAGTGAGACGTGCAGCAGGGAGGCCTGAGTCTGAACGCCGATGACCAAGGCGGATGATTGGGAGTGAATCATGATGACTACTGTTGCTGGAAGATCCGAAGAAGGCGAAGCCGTGCATGTCGTCCACGAGACTATAGAATGAAAAGTTGAAGCATCAAGAGAAAATGGATGAGGGCAGTGGCACTGCCAATCACAGCCATGGAAGTGTCGACGGTCAACGAGGGTAGCGAGATGGGAGCAAACTGATAGGATTTGCAGGCTTACAGTAGCAGGAGTTGATTCGAGGGCAAGGCAAAATGAAAGACGATTCGATTTGGATTGGAGACGATGGGTAGAGGCGTTGCTTTTGGGTTTTTTTCTCAAACCGGGCAAACTCAGTTCAGCTGTAATTTGGTGCTGCTTCAATGGCTATCGAAAACAGAGAAGATGGGTTACACTGTCGGTTTGGGATGGAAGATGGGCGTTGCAAATTGGGTAGATGGCTACCTCTTGGATCAATGTTAATTGGGTTTCTTATTGCTAATTTAGGGTGGTGGGGATTCAACCGATTTTGCTACTGATTTCTCTGAGTTTAGACAGATTTTAAGGTTGGGAGCTAAAAATGTTATGGCGGCAAAATGAGGGCGGGACTTGGGAGAGGAGCGAGCTGAATTTTCAAGGATTTTTGTTAACTGTACCAAACCGGTTGAACCAAAACAGACCGATTTTTACGGTCCGACCGCGGTTCAAGCGGTTTGATTGAAAAGAACCGAACCGACTATTATTGAACCGGACTGGAGACCGGTTCCCGGTTGAACCGGTCGAACCGGCCGGTCCGGTCCGGTTTTAACAACACTGGTGAAATGTAATAAATACCCTCAAATATAAAAAAAAAGCAGATACAGTCTAAAATTCCTAAAGCAATAGCAGTAAGGTCCCAGTAAATATAAAAAAAAAACTCAAAAAAAAAAAGATTTTAGGAATTAATCTTCACCTACTTGATAGATTCTATTCGGATTTAAGGATTTTTTTAGTTATTGGACTGAGGTTGTTGTGTTATTCGAAGCTTTTTTTTTTTTTTAAGAAACGTGGACTGCTCTTTGGAGAGCTCAAGCTTTTTAAGGTTGTTCTCCTCTTCATCCCTAGCCCTCGACGAAGCGCTCTCCACCTTGCCCTTGTTCGTCGTCGCTTCCATGTCTCTTTTGTTGCCGTTGTGGTGGATTAAGAATTTCATCTGGAAAGAGGAGACGATACTATTGGGGAATTGATGGTGGCCACAACCACATCTTCACGATCATTATACGATGACAGGTGCTTGACATTGAACCAAAGGTTTTCGTCATGTGAGAAGAAGGGGCTATGAATTTCTTGTTGCAATGCAGGAGAAAGAAGAGAACGGGGGGATAAATCAAGGTTGCTAGATTTGGAATTGCTAATTAAATTACCGAAATTTATGGGGGATTAACAAATCGGCTGCTACAACTTTGGTGTCCTGCATCTGCTGCTTGCTTTGGCCGGTTTTGGGAAATGGGGAGGATGAAGATAATAACTTTTGATTTAACGGAGGTTGCCGCCAGTTGGGTTTTTCATGGCTACTTAGTGGAATTGCTGCTAATTTAGGTTTTGTTGCTAGAATTAGTGATTGTTATGTTTGCAATGTGAGATGGCAATTCTAGATGGCTTGGCCAGTTGCGATTTTTTGATTGGTGCTGCTTGAGATGCTCAGAATTTTATGATGCGGAAGATGGGACCATGGTTTCTGAAATTATTACTGGTAATTGAAAATTTTTGTTGCTGAATAGGACCTATCGATTAGGTTTTAATGGTTACCCCATATCCGATCATTGATTTTATTTGTGGGTTCATGAATGCCGAATACGGAGGTGGTGCGTAAATGTTGATCGAAAGATCTAATGGCTGCCAAGACATATTGATGAGAATTTTCTCGTCGGGGCATGCTTGAATAAGGAATGGGGTTCTCGGTGGTTGATGATATGAATTTTCATGGAACATCAACTCCTGCTAGTCGGATCTGTGGCAACCATGGATGTGCTTCGTTTGGGATGATGAAATACAAGAAATGTTACTCCGGTTGTGTATGTGTATTTATACAACAGATGTGCAATTGATCTGAGCCATTAAAACGTCTCTCAAAGGTTATTTGTGTCATTTTGAAATTATTAGTGCACGAGTAGTCTTGCTTCATGTGTTTTAACGGTAGTTTTAAACACCGTTATAGGCTTGAGTTTAAAATGCAAAGAATCAAAGTTTATGAGGTTTAAAATGCAAATAGCCAAAATTAAGGGTTTAAAATGCAAATAAGTAAAGTTAGAATGGTTAAAACCCGAAAAAACCCGGACAATGGCGAGCTGTTTCGCGCGCGATTTGCATGGAGACAAGGACTTCTGGTCGGCTCGGCTTGCCTCGGCTTCCGCGCGAAGCCGAGCCTTAACGATCGTCCTGCTCAAGGTGTCGGCAGTCATGAGTCCGGACGCAGGAGTGCATGATTCAGTTATCAGCTCTTGCAGCAGCGAAGCTACGCTCCGGAAATATAAAAAAAGCAACCCAGTCCGGCGGTTTTCTTTCTACTGCCAAAGTCCATGCCCTAGGAACTCCTTTTCTCTGCAAATCTCGGATCGGCGCCTTCCGTAGGTAAGGAATGTGTGGATATCCTATTGTCATTTCTCGGTCCGCGGAATGCGTACTGCTTTCTCATTCGCATTCTTTGGATGATTTTCGGTTGAGAGCAATTGCTCGTTGTTTTTGAGACTTTTGTCTAGAATGCGATGATTTTGCTGGTTACTTCTGAATTGTGTTGCAAATGGTGAAGATTCGATCCGGACAGCTTCATTCATTTGTTCCATCTCGGTCTACGTTGCGAATTCCGCCGATAAATCTATCGGGATTGGTTGGATTTAGTTCTGCTTCTCGGTCTTCCGAATAGAAAATAATAATTTCTAGGATTTTTTTTTTCCGACTCTTGCAGCTAGCTGCCGGTGGGGATCTAATCGAATGGTCTCCAATTCAAACATTATTTCGAATATCTAGTACTTGATTCGATAAGGTTCAGTTTATTTCTATTTTGGTTTACACCAGAAGTGCTATTTTTGATGGTGTTTAGGCGTTGACTACCTGATCTGTTTTTGCATGTCATATGAGTAGTGTGGGTTGTGATTTCGGTTGTCCCGGATAGATTTTTGTTAACTTAGGAATCTTGTGATGAATACGGTGACAGGGAGGGAAAGACGGTCCAGATTATTTATTCTCGAGGGAGGTCGATCATCTGCAAAGCTGGCAACCACACTTGCGTGGAGATTTTCAAGCAGCAATGGCGGCAGCCACAGAGCTATTGATCTGGTACGATACCTTTAGATTTGTTTTTGCTTTTGGCAAGTTAAAGTTCTCTGCAATTGTAAATGAATGCTTGCTTGTAGATTACTTTATTATTGGGTTTTTAATTGATTGGATCAAGGGATTGGGAACTTAGTTTATTCCACCAGTACAGTTTATCAAATGTCTTTGGTGTGAATGTGGTTCTTGAGGCCTCTCTTTTACACCTCATTTATAGTCTCCAAGTTTTGAACTTTGTAATGTATTGCTTCTGTATTCGTGATGTAAAAGGATAATGGAAAGCTATTCCATATCATAATTCCTTCAGGTGCTGTAACACCCCCAAACGAATGCTTGGCTGTATCCAGTTTATGCTGTCAAATAATCTCCTATCCCTTTATGTTTATTTAAATTACATATATTCTCAGTACTAGGTATTACAATTATTCTTCTCTCTTATTCAATTACAATTTACAACATAAAATGACACAGTTTATGTCAAATTGTCAAGGCATGCTTTATTTACCAATTATTTATTTATTTATTTATTGTGAAAATGAAAACATGGAATTTTATGAAGCATAAGGAAAAAAAGGGAAAATAAAAAAACAACTTGGCAGTTTTAATCTTCATTGGTTATGGATGGCTTCCTTTCCTCAGATTCCAGAGCTTTATTCTATTTTGCATAAGGTAGTTCCTTTCAGTACTGGATTGGTTTCTTGGTTTCTCAAGTGTAAAACTGTTGTCAAAGATACAAAGGAAGCATAATTGTCTGGGAAGATGGACAATCTGAGGTTCTGCTGGGTCTCTATATTTCTACCCTAGGGTTCCACCGTGTGCCTTGGAGATTGATAACCACTGACCAGCACCTTATCAATGATTATAGACTTGCTTGACAAGTATGCATTCATAATTAGATTTCCGTCATGATTCTTCCTGTGTTGGTCATTTATCATGCTCTGTTTAACATGTTTCTCACAATGAATCTAATCTTTGGCAAAGTATAGGTAATCTTAACAATTATGCCTCTGCTTTGTGGCAAACATACGATGTGAAGTGTAAACTGAATCTTGTTGCCATTTTCTATGATATTTCTCTCTGTTTATGCTAATCACAGGAAAGAAATATGGAGGCCAAGGCCCATGACGTGGACCCTCCAACTCCACGTTCAGCGTCGAAGATGGGTTTGAGGTGCGTTCACATTCTTTAATTTCCCTTGATCAGAGAATTAAGTTGAGGTGTCCAGAATTTCGTTCATTTGGTTTCAAAGTTTTGAAGTTAGGGTGTTTTGGTATTTGATAAAACTTTCGAATGAAAAGTTTTGGCTGGAAAAGTTTTTGAATTGGGAAAAGTGATGCGATATGATAGAGGTAATAATGAGGAGTAAATAGAATAAAGTTAAAATAGATAGGATAGTTGTATGAAAAGTTGTGGAGTAGTCGTATAGAAAGATGTAAAAAATAACTAGAAAATAGAGTAGCCGTGGAGGGAGTAAACACACCCTTAATCATGCAGCATTAATGCTAGTTATGAAGTAACCTTATGGTCCATTGGGGAAATGGAAAGAGAGCGTACAAGATGACCCAAAGATAAAAGGAAATCTTGAAAAAGTAGAGGGAAAGAGAGGGTATAATGTAACATGATAGGGGGTAACGATTTGAGATAAAATGAAGAAAGATAAAATAAATAATCTTTTTGGTATGAAAGAATGGAGGATAATGATTGCAAATATAGACAATAATTCAATTGTTAGTAGTTAATGTAGCACATTACATTGAAAGGAGTTCAAAAGAGGTTGTAACAGTGTGCAAAGTATTTCCTCCTTTCCCTCCAGCCAGCATACCGTTTAGTGTTGATTGATTATTGCAGCATCTTCAGATGATTTGATTCAAGCTTTATCTGCAGGGACCATGGTAGTATGGAGGATCCAGATGGGACGTTGGCAAGTGTTGCTCAGTGCATCGAGCAATTGCGCCATAATTCTTCAACTGTGCAAGAGAAAGAGAACTCTTTGAAGCAGTTGTTGGACCTCATTGAGACTCGTGAGAATGCCTTCAGTGCAGTTGGGTCACACTCACAGGCAGTTCCAATACTTGTCTCTCTACTTAGGTCAGGATCACTTCCTATAAAGATGCTAGCTGCTACTGTTTTGGGATCACTTTGCAAGGAGGATGAACTAAGAGTAAAGGTGTTGCTTGGGGGTTGCATTCCACCCTTGCTAGGCCTCCTTAAGTGCAACTCACCAGAAGGTCAACTTGCAGCGGCTAAAGCTATCTATGCTGTTTCTCAGGGTGGGGCTCGAGATCATGTTGGGTCCAAGATTTTTTCAACAGAAGGAGTTGTTCCTGTACTATGGGAGCAGCTGCAAAAGGGGCTCAAGAATGAAAATGTAATTGATAATCTGCTGACTGGTGCATTGCGAAACTTATCCGGTAGCACTGAGGGATTTTGTTCCTCAACAATGGCAGTTATGGGAGTTGACATACTCGTGAAGTTGCTCACTTCTAATCAGTCAAGTACTAAAGCAAATGTGTGCTTCCTTCTTTCTTTCCTGATGATGGAAGATTCATCTGTTTGCTCAATGGTCCTAGCTGGAGATGCTACAAAGCAACTCCTCAAACTACTGGCACCTGGAAATGAAATCTCTGTTAGAGCTGAGGCTGCTGGAGCTCTTAAATCTCTTTCTGCACAGTGCAAAGAGGCCAGGCGAGAGATAGCTAGTTCAAATGGGATCCCAGTTTTGATAAATGCTACTATAGCTCCATCAAAGGAGTTCATGAAAGGAGAGCACGCCCAAGCACTACAGGAAAATGCAATGTGTGCTTTGGCAAATATCTCAGGTGGCTTATCTTTTGTGATATCAAGCCTTGGTGAAAGCCTTGAATCCTGCACTTCATCTGCACAAATTGCTGACACATTAGGGGCTTTAGCTTCAGCCCTTATGATCTATGATAGCAAAGAAGAATCCATCAGAGCATCTGATCCCCTAATTGTTGAGCAGATATTGCTTATGCAATTTAAACCACAGGTGTCATTTCTGGTACAAGAACGCACAATAGAAGCCCTGGCCAGCCTCTATGGAAATCCTACACTTTCAAGCAGACTAACTAATTCTGTTTCAAAACGCTTGCTTGTTGGATTGATCACAATGGCTGCAAGTGAGGTGCAGGAAGAGCTGCTAAGGTCTCTGCTTACACTTTGCAAAACTGAAGGTAGTTTATGGCATGCACTACAAGGCCGTGAGGGTGTTCAGTTGTTAATATCTCTCCTTGGACTTTCATCAGAGCAGCAGCAGGAGTGTGCAGTTGCACTGCTTTGCATTTTATCAAATGAAAATGATGAAAGTAAATGGGCCATTACTGCTGCAGGGGGCATACCGCCACTTGTTCAAATTCTAGAGACAGGATCTGTGAAAGCAAAGGAAGATTCTGCGACAATCCTTGGGAACCTCTGCAACCACAGTGAAGACATAAGGGCCTGTGTTGAAAGTGCTGATGCTGTTCCAGCATTATTGTGGCTTCTGAAAAATGGAAGTGAGAATGGGAAACAGATTGCAGCGAAGACATTGAATCATCTTATCCATAAATCTGATACGGGGACCATTAGCCAACTGACTGCTTTGCTAACCAGTGACCTTCCTGAATCTAAAGTTTTTGTTTTGGATGCACTCCGAAGTCTACTTTCTGTCGCACCTCTTTGTGATATATTGCATGAAGGAAGTGCTGCCAATGATGCCATCGAGACTATCATAAAAATTCTGAGTTCCACAAGGGAAGAAACTCAAGCAAAATCAGCTTCGGTCCTTGCAGAACTGTTTGTGATACGGAAGGATTTGCGTGAGAGTAATATTGCTGTCAAGGCCCTCATTTCATCCATGAAGCTGCTTAATGTGGATTCTAAAAGGATCTTAGTGGAATCGTCTTGCTGCCTTGCTGCGATTTTCCTTTCAATTAAACAAAACCAGGATGTAGCTGCTGTTGCTAAAGATGCATTTGCTTCATTGGTTATGCTTTCTAATTCAACAGTTCTAGAAGTTGCAGAACAGGCAATAAGGGCCTTGGCGAACCTTCTGCTAGATGGTGAAGTGTTGGCTCAAGCATCTCCTGAAGAAATTATTTCACCAGCCACAAGGGTTTTGCGAGAAGGCACAATTGATGGGAGGACCCATGCAGCAGCAGCAATTGCGCATCTTCTTCGTTCTCGCTCAGTTGATAATGCAGTATCTGATAGTGTAAATCATGCTGGCACAGTGCTTGAACTTGTTTCTCTACTAGAATCAGCTAGCACTGAACCTGCTGCCACATCGGAAGCCCTTGATGCTCTTGCACTGTTGTCATGGTCAAAGGGAACTAGTGGGCATGTCAAGCCTTCATGGGTTGTCCTGGCTGAATATCCCCACACTATACTCCCTCTGGTTTCATGTTTGGCTTCTGGTGCACCCTCACTGCAGGACAAAGCTATAGAGATTCTGTCTCGGCTCTGTCGAGACCAGTTTATTGTTCTAGGAGATACAATAGCAAGCATCCCTGGTTGTGTTTCATCTATTGCAAAACGAGTGATTGGGACTAGCCACATGAAAGTCAAGGTGGGGGGGAGTGCACTTCTTATTTGTGCTGCAAAAGAGCATCACAATAAAGTGGTAGAAGATCTTAATGGATCAAATTTGTGTACCTATCTCATTCGGGCTCTTGTTGAAATGCTCATTGTGGCTAATTCACAATCATCTGTAGATGACTGGGACAGGGATACGAGGGAGATAATCATTTACAGGCATGGAACGGAAGAAAAAAGCAACAAAGAACCTGAAGGAAGCACAGGACTCATTTTGGGAGATACTGCATCTATATGGCTCCTTTCTAAACTTGCTTGCTATGATAACAAAAACAGAGCCATTGTCATGGATGCTGGAGCTATTGAAGCTCTCACTGACAGGATTTCTTTAAATATAGCACAAGCTATCCAGGTATTGACATGAACCTTAGTGGATATTATCAGTTTGCTAGTGCAGCAGACATCTGTAGATTTGATTCTATGAAACATGTTTTCTTGTCTCCCTTCGGGATGACTGCCAGCGTTCATTAACAGTTTCTACTGTCCCCTCTTAGCATGCTTGATGTATTATTCCTATTATTTGGTGTCAGCTTCATGCATCCTCTTTCTCTGTTCTCTTTATCGGTCTGTTTGGTAAGATTTTTTTTTTTTTTTTTTCAAAAAAACTGACTCTACTTCCTACACACCTTTCAAAATCATTTTTTCACATCTTTTCATATAACTACCGTGTTTACTTTATTTTTATTCTTTTTATTCCCGACTATTATTCTTATCATATCATATCATTCTCTCACTTTTTCAAAATCTTTCCCACTTTTTTTTTTTTAAAAGACCTCTTACCACATACTCCCTGAATGAAGTTAAAATACTGTTGTTTGAAAAAAAAACAATTTGGAAGTGCAATTTACCTGGATGGTAAGCTGCTTCAGATTATTTGGTGTCAACTTTGTGCATCTTCTTGCACTGTTTCCTTCTATTGAATGGATGAAGTATTATTGTTTGAAGCAGCAATTTGGAAGTGCAATTTACCTGGATGCTAAGCTGGAATAATCAAAGCTCTTGTTGTTTGTCTGACCTTAGCATTGTGATTCACTTTGTATGCCTTCCAGAGTAGAGATGACTACATGATTTTTACTCCTTTCAGTTGATAGATGGCATCCTGCTAAATGCTACATTAAGTTCATCCATTTCCAAACCTTATCTCACTTTTTCGTGGATGCAATTCTTGCAGAGCGATTCTAAAGAGGATGGTGTAGCATGGGTTTGTGCTTTGCTCCTTGCAGTTTTGTTTCAAGACAGAGAGATCATACGGGCAAGTGCTGCAATGCAATCAATCACTGTACTTTCAAACTTTCTGAAATCAGAGCAGCCAGCAGACAGATATTTTGCAGCACAGGCCCTGGCCAGTCTTGTTTGTAATGGTAGCAGGGGAACATTGCTGGCTGTTGCCAATTCAGGAGCTGCTGGTGGACTTATACCCTTGCTTGGATGTGCTGATTCTGATATATGTGATCTCTTGGAACTTTCTGATGAGTTTGCTTTGGTGCGGTACCCTGAGCAAGTTGCTTTAGAGAGATTGTTCAGAGTTGACGATATCAGAGTTGGTGCAACCTCCCGGAAAGCAATTCCCGCACTTGTTGATTTGCTGAAGCCAATTCCGGATAGACCTGGTGCACCTTTTCTAGCCCTCAGATTTTTGACACAGCTTGCAAATGATGGCCCTTCAAACAAACTTGTAATGGTAGAAGCAGGAGTTTTAGAGGCATTAACCAAGTATCTTTCACTTGGTCCACAGGATGCAACAGAAGAAGCAACTACAGATTTACTTGGTATTCTGTTTAACAGTGCTGAAATACGGCGCCATGATTCTGCATATAGTGCTGTAAATCAGCTAATCGCAGTTTTGCGTCTAGGTGGAAGGAATTCTAGGTATAGTGCAGCTAAAGCATTAGAGAGTTTGTTTTCAGCAGATCACATCAGGAATGGAGAAACAGCTCGGCAGGCTGTGCAACCACTTGTAGAAATTCTTAACACTGGATTGGAGAGGGAGCAACATGCTGCTATTGCAGCTTTGGTCAGGTTACTGCGTGAAAGTCCATCAAGGGCCCTGGCTGTTGCAGATGTTGAAATGAATGCAATTGACGTACTTTGTCGCATTCTTTCCTCAAACTGTTCGATGGATTTGAAGGGAGATGCTGCAGAATTATGCTGTGTCCTCTTTGCAAACACAAGAGTTAGGTCTACAATGGCTGCTGCTCGTTGTGTGGAGCCTCTTGTGTCTCTGCTAGTCAGTGAGTTCAGCCCTGCTCAGCACTCTGTGGTCCGTGCCCTGGATAAACTACTGGATGACGAGCAACTAGCTGATCTAGTTGCTGCCCATGGTGCTGTTATTCCTCTTGCTGGTCTTTTGTTTGGTAGAAACTACACGCTTCATGAAGCAGTTTCAAGAGCATTGGTGAAGTTAGGAAAAGACAGGCCAACTTGCAAGATGGACATGGTAAAAGCTGGTGTCATCGAGAGTATACTGGATATTCTTCATGATGCACCTGATTATCTTTGTGCTGTATTTGCAGAATTGCTTCGGATATTAACCAACAATACCAATATTGCTAAGAGTTCATCCACAGCCAAAGTGGTTGAGCCTCTTTTCATGTTACTAACACGATCTGAGTTTGGTCCGGCCGGGCAGCATAGTGCCTTGCAGGTTCTTGTTAACATTTTGGAACATCCCCAGTGCCGTGCTGAGCATAGCCTAACACCTGACAGGACTATTGAGCCTCTTATTGGTTTACTGGATTCACCAACTCCACCAGTCCAACAATTGGCTGCTGAACTTCTTTCCCATCTCCTTTCTGAGGAACACCTTCAGAAGGATGAAATTGCACAGCATGTAGTTGGCCCCCTGATTCAAGTTCTAGGTTCTGGTGTACAAATTCTACAGCAGAGAGCCATAAAAGCCCTGGTTAGCATTGCGTTAACTTGGCCTAGTGTAATCGCAAAAGAGGGAGGTGTCAGTGAGCTGTCAAGAGTGATATTGCAAACTGACCCTCCTCTCCCTCATGCATTGTGGGAATCGTCAGCTTCTGTTCTCTCTTGTGTTTTGCAGTTCAGTTCTGAATTTTATTTAGAGGTACCTGTTGCAGTGCTGGTACGATTGCTTCGTTCTGGGACAGAAAGTACTGTTATTGGCGCATTGAATGCACTCCTTGTGTTGGAGAGTGATGATGCAGCCAGTGCTGAGGCAATGGCTGAAAGTGGCGCCATAGAGGCACTTCTGGAACTACTCAGGTGTCATCAATGCGAGGACACTGCAGCAAGATTACTCGAAGTATTGCTGAACAATGTAAAGATCAGGGAAAGCAAAGCTGCCAAGTCTGCTATTTCTCCATTATCCCAATACCTTCTTGATCCACAAACACAAGCTCAGCAGGCACGATTGCTAGCAGCACTGGCTTTAGGTGATCTTTTCCAGAATGAAGGACTTGCTCGAAGTGCAGATGCTGTCTCAGCATGCAGGGCTCTTGTAAATCTGCTTGAGGATCAACCAACAGAAGAAATGAAAGTGGTGGCTATTTGTGCCTTGCAAAATCTTGTTATGTGCAGCCGGTCAAATAAAAGAGCAGTTGCTGAGGCAGGTGGAGTTCAAGTCATACTGGACCTCATTGGTTCTAGTGATCCTGATACATCAGTTCAAGCAGCCATGTTTATTAAACTTCTCTTCTCTAACCATACTGTTCAGGAATATGCTTCCAGTGAAACAGTGAGAGTTTTAACAGGTATGACATTGCTTTACTGCTATTCTTTCTGCCACTTGCCACTGCTGCTGCTGCCGCCACCACCAGCCATCTTTGCTTCTTTTGTTGATTTAGCTGTGCATTTTGAGTTCAGTAATCATATTTCAATCATTATACTGCAGCTTGCAATTTATTAATTATTATTATTATTATTATTATTATTATTTGCATTCTTATGCATGTTACCCCTATTGCTGCGAAAGCCCATCTGGGTTGATACTAGTAGGGCTTAAGTATATTTAACACAATATTGACTTTTCTTGGAGGTCATTGCTGATAAACGTGCTTTTTGCTGTTCTTTTGAGCTGTAAGATTTTGTGATTTGCTTGTCATTTACTGCTTTTGACGATGACAATGACCCAATAATTGGGGTGGTTCATATTGCCTGACTCATCAAAGTCATCAATTTTAAATGTGCTGCGGATATTATTTCCCCACAAATATCAAATACAAATACTAGCTTGGTACAAGTGTCAAATAAATGAAGAAAAAATTGAGACAATATTGGCAAAGAAGGAGATGGATCATACTTGGTTATCAAATAGGAATAAAAACTGGCAAAGATGAAGTTATTTGGCAAATATTGGGTAGTGGTTCCCTATAGATAACCCCATTTAGGTGGGGTGATAGTTTTCGATAATGATGATAATGCACCAACGTTTCTATGTTGGATTTGGGTTAGTAATTTTAAGGAAGTTCCCAACGCATGAATGATAAGGAATAGATTTTCCCATGTTTTTTCATGCTTTGGGAGACATCTATCATCTGTTAGGGCAATTACTTGGAAATAAAGAGGAAATTTAAGGAAAGTGAAAATTATGCAAACCAAAAATAGGTTACTCTTCCAGGCGTGTTACAATTGTCACTTTCCTTAAATTTCCTCTTTATTTCCAAGTAATTGCCCTAACAATCTTAAGGCAATATTTGCACCCTCACAGCTGTTTAGAGTTATAGCAATTTGCCCCCAGGATACAAAGAGAGTACCTAGTCTAGAATGGAAACAGCCTCCCTTCTAGATTCCAAACACTTGAAAATAACTGGCTTTGAATGGAATAAAAAAGCAAGTAAAAAATATTCACTAGAATTTGAGAACACAAGTGAACCACAGAAGCTGATGAGCCAAAAATCGGTGTGTCTCTCAAGCAAAATGAGACACATATATATAGGCTTTGATTTTACGTTTCAAAACTAAAATAAAAAAAAAACGTAAACGCCGAAAAACGTATCAACGTCAAACGGCTGAACAGCTGAAAACATTAAACGCTGAAAAACGTATCAGCGTCAAACGGCTGAACGGCTGAAAACGTTTGAAAACGGTAATTTTAATTTACGAAAATTCTGACATTCCCCTGCCATTTTCAAAATAAAAATCAATTCCATTCAAGCCAAGGAAATCTCATACATAATTAAAGGTGTCGAATAGATTTGAACCTTCATTTAGTGAAAATACATCAAGGTTTACCGAGGTGTATAGTAGCTGAGGCTTTGAACTATCGACCCCATCTAATAAATCGGATATTTTTCACATACAAGATTTCAAAATTACATCAAGTGTTTATAAAGGTGACACGTTATGGCCATGTGTTAGTATCCCAGTTTCATGAGCTCCTCAGAGTGAACCCACACACTGATAACAGAAGCGGCCTCACTTCCAACACTCATATAGGTGGATCTATTTAGAGTACCCTGTAATTAAACACTCCAACACAAAGGTTTTAGATCCATTAAGAGTATAATACACTCATCCTCATAAATACATTACAGGAACCAAGCACTGCCTGAGGGATGCAAAATTAAATAAATAAATATAACCAGTGCTTGCAAGTTGCGAAATAACATACTTTGCTCATTCAACCCTACACCTGGGTTACAAGCTTAGAGTTGAGTTTCAGTCATTGCAACTCATTACATGTGGATTTAAGTCCCATCCCTCTTGCTGTTTTCTAGACCACGTTCCGAGTAAGGCCTTTTGTAAGTGGGTCTGCCAAATTTTCACTTGATCTTACAAAATCAATGTTTACCACTCCATCTTAGAGCAATTACTTTACATAGTTGTGTCTCAATGCAATATGTCTTGATTTACCGTTATAAGTCTTATTATATGCCCTTGATAGAGTTGCTTCGTTGTCACAATGCAAATAAATAGGAGGCACTGGCTTAGGCCAAATGGGAACTTCAATTAATAAATTTCTAAGCCATTCTGCCTCTTTCCCTGCTGCGGCCAAGGCAAGGAATTCGGATTCCATAGTAGAATGTGTAATGCAGGTTTGCTTTTTGGAAGCCCAAGAAATAGCAGCTCCTCCAATGGTAAAAATCCAACCACTAGTAGTCATGGATTCCTTGGTGTCTGAAATCCAACTTGCATCACTGTATCCTTCCAATACAATGGGTTCGCCACTAAAATGCAATCCATAAGCAATGGTCTTTTTTAAATATTTTAATATCCTATAAATTGCATTCCAATGTGTATATCCTGGATTACTAGTGAACCTGCTTAGTACACCAACAACATAAGCAATATCTGGTCGAGTGCAATACATGACATACATCAAATTTTTAATTACTTTATCATACTCAAGCTGGGCTACAGATCGTTCATCATTTTTATACAACTTAGTGCTGGGATCAAAAGGAGTTGAGGCTACGCCAGCGTCAAAATGGTTAAATCGCCTGAGTATCTTTTCAATATAATGCGATTGAGAAAGAGAAAATACATTACCATGTCTGATAATCTTGATGCCAAGAATAACATCTGCATTGCCCATATCTTTCATATCGAAATTAACTGACAGGAAACTTTTAGTTTCTTCAATAATATCAATGTCAGTCCCAAAAATGAGCATATCATCTACATATAAACATATAATAACTCCTCTATTTGCAACAAATTTACTATAAACACATTTGTCTGATTGGTTTAATTTATACCCATTTGATAATATAACTTGATCAAATTTTTCATGCCATTGCTTAGGTGTTTGTTTTAAATCATATAATGATTTTATCAGTTTGCAAACTTTCTTTTCTTGTCCAGGTATTATAAATCCTTCAGGTTGTTCCATATAAATTTCCTCATCTAAATCTCCATTTAGAAATGTAGTTTTTACATCCATTTGATGAATTTTAAGGTGATAGATAGAAGCTAGGCCATTAATAATCTAATGGTTGAAATTCTAGCTACCGGAGCATAGGTATCAAAGAAATCTATACCTTCTTTTTGCCTAAACCCCTTAGCTACTAACCTAGCTTTAAATTTATCAATTGATCCATCAACTTTTAATTTCTTTTTAAAAATCCATTTACAACCTATAGGTTTAGAGCCTAGTGGTAAATCAACTAATGTCCAAGTTCCATTTCCCATTATTGAATCCATTTTATCTTGGATCGCTTCTTTCCAGTATCATACATTTGGAGATTTCATGGCCTCGTTATAAGTAGTTGGATCCCCTTCGGTATAAAGAACAACCATGTGTTCCTCATTTATATTATCTCTGGATCCTTCTAATAGGTATAGTTGAAAATTAGGCCCAAAACGATTATAATTATCTTTCCTTGCTCTCTTATTTCTTCTCATATTTTCATTATCATTTTCTATAGGTTTGTCTGCAAATGTAGAATCATTACTTATAGATTTATCCAATGGTTGAGAAGAAGAAGCTTCATCATTATTACCGAGCTTAGGAATAGTTTTATAAGTATTTTCATAAAATTCAGCATCTCTGGATTCAATAATAGTATTTTGTTGAATTGGACTGTTAGACTCTACTACTACAAATCTATAGGCTTTACTATTTATTGCATACCCTAAAAATATGCATTCTATTCCTCTTTGTCCTAATTTAGGTATTTTAGGATCAGGTAATCTTACTAAGGCTGTACAACCCTAAACTCTAAAATATTTAAGATTAGGTGTCTTATTTTTCCATAATTCATAAGGAGTGACTTTAGTTTTCTTATGTGGAATTCTATTAAGAATGTGACAAGCTGTTAATAAAGCTTCACCCCACCAACCTATACTTAGATCTGCATTTATTATCATTGAATTTACCATTTCAACCAATGTTCTATTTTTCCTTTCTGCCGTTCCATTCTGTTGAGGTGTATATGGGGTTGTTTCTTGGTGAATTATGCCAATATTTTCACAAAAATCATTAAAGTCATTTGACAAATATTCATCACCTCTATTTGATTTTAGAGTTTTAATGGTTTTACCAAGTTGATTTTCAACTTCAGCCTTATAAGATTTGAATTTTTCTAAAGCTTCATCTTTAGTTCTTAGCAAATAAATATATGTATATTTACTAAAATCATCTATAAATGTTATAAAATATCTTTTACCACCTCTTGTTAGGTTATTTTTCATATCACATATATCAGAATGAATTAAACCCAATAATTCTGAATTTCTTTCTACTTTTTGAAATGATTTTTTAGTAATTTTAGTTTGAACACACTTTACATTTATTAGTTGAATCATTTGGTGATCTAGGAATTAATCTTAATTTCATCATAGTGTCCATACTTCTGAAATTAACATGACCTAGTCTATCATGCCATAAAGAAAATGAATCAACAATATAAGCAGAAGAAGATGATCCATTATTCACGTTCAGGCGAAACATGCCGTCTACAACATAACCCTTCCCAACAAAAATACCTCCTTTTGTAATAATAATTTGATCTGACTCAAATACCAATTTAAAACCATATTTGCTAAGAAGACTAACCAAGACCAGGTTTTTGCGAATTTTTGGTACATGAAGCACATTTTTAAGGGTGAGTGATTTCCCAGAAGTCAATTTCAGCATAATAGTCCCTGACCCTACCACTTTGGTAGTAGATGAGTTACCCATGAATAAATTATTTCCATTATTACCAGATTCATAGGTTTTAAATTGATTTCTATCTTTGCATACATGCTTAGTAGCCCCAGAATCAAGCCACCAGGTCTGATCATCACTCACAGTACAAATTTCAGAAATCATAGCAATAAAATTTTCTTCAGTCAAATGTGCCTCAGGACTCTTTTGAGTGTTATTCTTCTTTTTGAGAAGCCTACACTCTTTTTTCAAATGTCCAATCTTTTTGCAATAATAACAAGGTCCCTTTTTCTTCTTAGCAATAGTTTTATTAGTATTTAAGTTAAATTTTCTAAAGGGTTGATTATTGCTAATTGTCACCCGATTTTGAGATTCAACCATATGAGCTTTAGATTGAATTTGCTCGTATTTCTTTTCACTTTGTCTAGATTTTTCTTCAGTACGTAGGTTAACAACAAGTTCATCTAAACTCATAAGACCTTTCATTTGTTTCAAATTCTTGCGGTGGTTATTCTAACTAGGTGACAATTTTGCAATAATAGTATTTACGAGAATAGACTCATCTATCTTACTGCCCTCAGACTCAAGTTGATTGACGATATGTTGGATCTCATGAACTTAATCAAGGATTGGCTTATCGTCAGTCATAGTGTATTCAAGGAAATCATTTACAAGAAATTTCTTGATACTTGCATCATCTGTGTTGTACTTGTGCTGAAGTGAGTCCCAAATTTCTTTGGCCGTGTCCACCTTCTGGTATGCGTTGAAGAGAGAGTCTGATAGAGATTCGACGATGTGGCCTTTGCAGATGTAGTTGTGCATCTCTCACTTTATTCTTTTGCGTTTCTGCTGCAGCGTCTCATCCGTGGTTTCTTTAGGCTTCGGGTTGGTAAGAACGTAGACAACTCCAAGGTGGGTTAGGTAGAGGTGAAGTTGTTGTTGCCACCTTTTGAAGTTGGTGCCAACACAGACATTCAACCTTGGGATATCAGGCTTAGCAATGGGAATGGTAGATTAGGGGGCCATTTAGGAAAATGAAAAAAATAAAACAAATATTGCCTTAAGATTGTTAAGGCAATCACTTGGAAATAAAGAGGAAATTTAAGGAAAGTGAAAATTATGCAAACCAAAAATAGGTTACTCTTCCAGGCGTGTTACAATTGTCACTTTCCTTAAATTTCCTCTTTATTTCCAAGTAATTGCCCTAACAATCTTAAGGCAATATTTGCACCCTCACAGCTGTTTAGAGTTATAGCAATTTGCCCCCAGGATACAAAGAGAGTACCTAGTCTAGAATGGAAACAGCCTCCCTTCTAGATTCCAAACACTTGAAAATAACTGGCTTTGAATGGAATAAAAAAGCAAGTAAAAAATATTCACTAGAATTTGAGAACACAAGTGAACCACAGAAGCTGATGAGCCAAAAATCGGTGTGTCTCTCAAGCAAAATGAGACACATATATATAGGCTTTGATTTTACGTTTCAAAACTAAAATAAAAAAAAACGTAAACGCCGAAAAACGTATCAACGTCAAACGGCTGAACGGCTGAAAACATTAAACGCTGAAAAACGTATCAGCGTCAAACGGCTGAACGGCTGAAAACGTTTGAAAACGGTAATTTTAATTTATGAAAATTCTGACATCATCATCATCCTAAGCTGCTTCCCACCTATGTGGGGTTAGTTGCACGGATCTTGTTGTGTCATTTTTGATGATTATAAACTATGTTTTCGATAATTTTTAATGTTTGCACGTCTTGTTCAATTACTTCTATATACACCATGACATCTAATCTTATATATTAAGCCCATTCACTTTGGAGACAATAAGCTCCACCTACCTAGAAGGAGACAACAAGCTCCCATCTATATATTAAGGGAGGTCAACCACTCCCATCTTATTAAAGGGAGATCAAATGCGTCCATCTAAAATTCGGTTGAAATTCACGTGGGATTTGAACCACGCACAGCTAGTGAAGACGACCTTATCACTTTCTACCATGACTAACCGAGCAAAGCTCGGTTGGCAACTCAACTCTCCTAACTGGTGTCATTTTAAGCCTCCATTTAAGATGCCCTAACCACCTTAGTCTATTTTCTCTCATTTTACTACCTATTGGCTTCGCCTTTAAAATATCTCAAATTACTTCATTATGGGAGGCATCAGCGTGACAGATAAAACCTTTTGTGGCATCTTTAGGATCCCACGGCTTCCTGAATTTCTGTTCCAGTTTCCTTTTCAAGTAAAACATATATTTTGTTTGTTTTTTTGTTTTTCTTTAGTAAACAAACTTGTATCTAAAAATGGTTGGGTAAACATTTTATTCTTTTTTCATGGATTCCATTGATAATGAGCTCTATCAACTTGTCCTGTTTTGCAGCCGCCATTGAGAAGGATTTATGGGCCAATGAGAGCTTGAATGAAGAGTACCTAAAAGCTCTTAATGTTTTATTTAACAATTTTCCTCGTTTGAGGGCCACAGAACCAGCTACACTTTGCATTCCACACCTGGTTACTGCCCTAAGATCTGGCTCAGAGACAACTCAAGAACCCGCTTTGGACTCACTGTATCTTCTCAGGCAAGCTTGGTCAGCATGCCCACCTGAAGTCTTTAAGGCTCAATCAGTTGCTGCTGCAGAGGCAATTCCAGTGCTGCAATATTTGATTCAGTCTGGACCACCTCGGTTTCAGGAGAAGGCAGAACAACTTCTTCAATGTTTGCCTGGAACATTAATGGTGATTATAAAACGGGGGAATCATTTGAAGCAGTCTGTGGGAAACCCGAGTGCCTACTGCAAGCTTACACTTGGCAACACTTCCACTAGGCAAACCAAGGTATTGCATGATAAACTTACCTTTGTTGACTGTTTTGTTTATACACTATTGATGCCATGTAATTTGTCAAAACCAGTGAGCACACCAGCTGCTACTCTCTTTGAGCGTTGATGTTGAGGGGTTATGTGCATGTGAAAAATGAGGAAAAATCCGTATCAATTTTGTCTGCAATATCCCCTTACTAGGGTTTGGCACCAGCATTGCTGTTTTCAATTCCCTCTATGCTCTTTGGGAGTGTTTACAAGACCAAATGCTTTGAATTGGGAGGGTTTTGTCCCACTTGATGTAGAATCCCTTACTGATTTTCATCGAGAACACAGCGTGTTTGGAGATTTCTCATGCAGGCATTTTGTGAGAATGTTGTTAACAATGCATCTGGTTTGCCTCTCCTCAGTTATTGTCTTTCTTTACAGCAGTACCATTGAAAGACTATTTCATGATGGTGTTGATGATGGTCGACAGACTGTCTATGCTTTTATAAAAGTCATGAAAGATGTGGATATTCATGGTGTCCCTTGATGAAGCTTGGAGAAACACATTCACTTGAGCCCGAGGCACCAAACATTTTTTTTTTTTTATCTGTTTTCCTTGATATAGTCATTTCAACAGCTGAGTTTGGTTTTGGCACTAATCTGGAGGTCTGATGGGTGTTCCATGGGCCCGGGTTGGTAACAACACTAAAATAACTAGCCTGGCGTTTGGCTGAGACCTGAGACACCAAATGGACAATCCATGTTTGCTCATGTTTCTTGTCAGTTTAGCTGTTCCGCTGATGGTAGCGGCATACTACAGGTCCAAGTTTGTGAAAGAACTTTCCTTTAAAAATATAACATAAGAAATTCTATTTTCACTGTCATTGGTTTGGGGAAAATTCTGTAAAGTTGTCAGGGTTGATTGTTAGAATAATGCCCTCTTCATGAGGGGTGGATCATGGGGTGCCTGACTGAATTGTGATTCGTTAAGTTTGTATTTTCCTTTTTTTTTTTCTTTTGTAGTAAATATTAGATACTATTCATTGAAATTAAATGAACTGCAACATACTTAAAAGAGTCTTTTGTCTGTTATTCTTTTGATCTTCAGGTAGTGTCGACAGGTCCTTCTCCTGAGTGGGACGAGGGTTTTGCTTGGGCATTTGACAGTCCTCCGAAAGGCCAAAAGATTCACATCTCTTGCAAGAACAAGAGTAAACTTGGAAAAGTAAGTATCATCAAAAACCTAATTTCTCTCCAATTCTTACCTTTACTGAATTGAACCTGATTCCATATTTCATGGCTCTTAGAGTTCATTCGGGAAAGTGACAATCCAGATTGACCGGGTTGTCATGCTTGGAGTAGTCTCTGGTGAGTACACACTGCTGCCGGAGAGCAAAAGCAGCCCATCTAGGAATCTGGAAATTGAGTTCCAGTGGTCAAACAAATGAAAACCTCCAATAGGCAAGCACTCTATTTATTGTTGTTGTAAACACGAAATTTGGAAAATTTTCATTCCCATTTTATTTAATTCATGTGTCAATGTACAGAAATCAGGAGATCGATTTCTATAAATTTGTTTTTTAGTCATTTGGTAAGATGTAAAAAAAAAAAAAAAAAAAAAAAAAAAAAAACTTTCCATTATTTTTTCACGTCTTTTCATACAACTAACATATTTGTTTTTATCTTTATTGTTTTAAATTCAAATCATTACCCCTATTATATGACATCATTTTCACTATTTCAAAATATTTTTGTCAAGTTGTTTTTACATCTTACCAAATGGACTCCTTTATTTAATAAAATTGTTGTGAAGAAAATATAGCTTTTTTTTTTTTAGTCAATTTGACCGGAATCTTGATGGTTGGGTTTGTCGCTTATAGTTCTTTTTTCCCCCTTTTCATTATTTGAATTTTTTTTACTCATTTTCTTGTAAGGAATTTATAGGAGTTTGAAGAACCTTGATAGGGAAGTTGAAGAATATGCTTCAGACGATGAAATACTTGTGCTTTTAACTTGAATTAAACATAGTAAAGATCACATTGCAGATAAGGCTGATCTATTGCCCCCTTCCAACTCTACAGGGCTAAAAATCATGTTGATAAGGATATTGAGCAGTTGTCTTTACTTTATATTACTCGGCTTAGTTATTCGAGGCACTTTGTGTGACTCCAACAGTGAACTGGTCATGAGTGTTTGGATAGACGACAAATGAAATGAAATGCAATGGAATAAGAAAATCAATGAACGTGTATTCCATTGTCTATCCATCCTTTTTTTTTTCATTTTTAACTCTATATTTCAATTATTTTATTACATCTTTTCATACGAATACCTTATTAATCTTATTTTACATCTTATCATATCACATCATTTTTTATTTTTCAAAATAAATTTCATTCTATTCCCAGACATACCTGATCCCAGACACTTTGCGCTGCTAACTGTGGATTTGGGTATAGGTACCATGAATTTGCTAAATTGGTACTTCTTTTTATTCTCAAATCTGGTATTTAAGGCAGACTGCTAAAAGTTTCTCAAATGTGCCTTGCCGGTCCTCCCGTCGACAGTTAGCAAAAACAAGAAGACGACGGCAGCAAAAAGAGGAAGATTCTCCTCTCTCTCCCCTCCCTTGGATTTCCCCTTCTCTAGCATCCATTTTCTTACAAAAACGAATTCCTTACCCCTGTCGCACCTCCTTGATACCTAGGCCGGATCTGTGCCATTAATAAAGCTCCAACCGAATATTGATTGCGATATCTTATGGGGGTGAACGGGATGTGAATTGCACGAAGAAATAGAACGAGAATCTAATGAAGTGTACTAAGAATAAGAAAAGTGGTATTAAAAATGTAAAAAGTTATATAAAAAATGAGTAGAGAAATTTTAGGAATGATAAATCTCATCACATTCACATTATATGCAATCTTCATTAACGGCAAAATAGGTCTGGAGACAACCGATGCGGAATTTTTGTGCCATTGAGTTTTCAAAGCCAAGTGCTTTCAAAAAGATAATTTCTGGATCGGAAGGTAAAGGTGGGCTGTTTTTTTGCGTGGAGTTTCATGAGTATGGTAATAACCGTTCTATCTAGAGGCTACAGAAGGAGAATCGGATGTGGAAAATAGGTGAGATTCTTTTTCGATTCATGGACAGGTGGGAGACTGTAGATAGCGGACCCTCTTCCTCTGTGATGCTTTGGTGGAGCGTTTTATTAATTCTGAAAAATTAATATGGAAGGAAGATCTAATTCGCGTGGCTGCAGGGAAGAAGAGGGGTAGGATATTCCTCTTTCTAAGAGGGAAGAGGATGACTATCTTTTTTGGGGGGCCTGAACCAAATAGGAATTATAGTGTGAAATCAACTTATATCATTACTTTCAAGGAGGTTGGACAAGAAAAAGAGAGGCAAACTGAGGATAGGGAGGAGGGAATTAAACTAACTGTACGAATGTTATATGGAAACTCAAGACTCCCTAGATAAATCCTCATCTTGGAATGAAAGATGTTTATGAATGCATCACCAACCAAAGCGAATTTGATGACCAGGGGGCATCCCAGTGAGTGGCCGTTGCTCTTTATGCAATGTAGAGAGTGATATGGAGAACGTTACACATCTAATCTGGAATCGCTATAGAATGCGTTTTCTTTTCCAAGTTCCTTTTCTCCCCCCTGCTCATCAACTGATTAGTGATGATATTAAGGAGGGGTGTACTGTCTTGCAAAGCAAACTAAACAAATACCCACTTATGTTTTTCCTACGCATGTGCTGGAGGATATGGTTTTGTAGGAAGAAGTGGATGGCTGATGGGGTTTCCCTCGACTTCAAGGATACAACATTGTGGTGTTTCTCTTACCTTCGTCATATTCTCTCTTCAAATCTCATTCCCAATGGGCGATTAAACCTAGTGGAGAGCTATGGTTCTTGAAGCTTAATGTCGATGCTGATATAGGGCTACTGTCTATTTTGTGAGTGCTGGAGCAGTCTTGAGAGATTGGAATTGAAAGTTTGTAACATCCAAGTGCTGAACCAATCAGGGTATATGCAGCACCTTAGGGATGAAAGTTAAGAGGACTTTCAATGGGTTTCAAATGGGCAACAGATCTCGAGGTGTGATATTTGGAGGACGAAAATGACTCCGTAGTTCTTATCAACCTCCTTCTTGGGATTGAGCAAACTCTGATCAGTTTATGGTAGGGGTGTAAATCGGGTCGGGTTGACTCGGGTTGGCACAAATACAACCCTAACCCACCTTGTAAAATCACAACCCAACCCTACTTTCAACTCTACTTTTCACATCTTAACCCAACCCTATTTCAACCCACCTCACATCGGTTCGGTTCGGGTTAGAAATCGGGCTAATAGATTACACATGTTATCAATGCTAGTTAAAGTTTTGTTCACCTGAATTTCTAAAATAATAAAAATAATGATAATTATAAAAACAATAAGTACCAATAAAAGTTCTACATAGCTCAAAAGTGGAGGATAAGTTTAGTAATTGATTCGTTTTTTTGTTTTTGTATTTTTGAGCAATCGATGTCTTCTGCAAGTCAAAAAGTGAAAGCCAAGTAAAATTATTACAGTAAATTATGCAAAATAGAAAAATGAATATTATAGTCTTACTTACCTTCTTAGTTGGCTTCCAATCAAAGCTACAAACATCTTAAGTTCTCAGTTGACCTGTTATGTTATTCTAAATCACCAATGCGAGCAAATATCTAAACAACCTATTTACGATGCAATATAACCAAATAATTCAAACACAATTTCACAACTAATTAACCAAATATATTTCCAAACCAAATAAATTCAAACAACATTTGACAACCAAATAGTCAAACAAATTTCCAAACTCAACACAATTTTATTTAAATATCTAAGCAATATGAATGAAATACACTCTCATAAATATATGTAAATACATATCTTATGAAATCGGGTCGGGTCGGGTTGACCGACCCCTAACCCAACCCAACCCATTTTAAAATCGGGTCGGGTTGAACCCATTTTTTAAAAACCAAATTTCCAAAACCTCAACCCAACCATGTTATAAATCGGTTCGGGTTGATGCGGGCTCGGGTTAAACCCAACCCTATTTACACCCCTAGTTTATGGTATGTTCTTGAGGAAATTAAGGCTTTATGTTCCGTTTTTGCAAGCTTATTTTGCCCGTGTCCTTTATCAAGGAAATCAAGTTGCTCATGGAATTACAAAGCTAGCTTTTCATATGGCTAGTGTAAAAAGCTATTGGTGGGGAGTACCCTCAAACCTTAGTTATTCCTTCCCTTAACAGGTTACTAAATCTTGATGATATTGTACAGGTACCTTCACTTTTTATTTATTTTATTATCCTCCCTAGTTTTTGAGGGAGTGGTTAAGCATTTTGTGAGAGTGGCTCTTTTGGTTCCTTTTTTTTTTTTGGTTCTATAATGTATAGTAACTCTTTTCTTTTTCTTTTTTCTTTTTTTCAAAAAATCTTTCGTACTGGCCCTCAATGAATAAACACTATATTGGGGTTTCTGATTGTGCGATGTCGAGTGGAATACCGGGAATGAAGCCATATGGTGCAGATATCATACTTTTTACGGTTGCGTTTGACTTTTATTCTAAAACTTTTCATATAAAACTTTTTATTATTCACAGTTACCCATTTTTAATTATTTCTTTATATCTTTCAATACAAATTACCATACTTTTCAATCATTTCTACACAACTATTTACATAACTAACTTATTTATTTTAACGTTATTTTCTTTATTTCTCACCATTTTTCCTATCATATTATATTATATTATTTTATTTTGATAACTTTTATATTAAAAATTTTTGTTAAAAGCTTTATGGTTTTCCCAGCACACTCAAAATATCAAACCCCACAGTCAATTTGGGCAACTAGAAGTTCCAATATGCAATGATTGGCGTTCCAAAAAATTGTCGAGTTTTGATACATGTCCTTTTTGAAAAATTATTTGGTAGCTATTTTTTTTTTCTTTTTTGTTCTTTTGTTTTCATTATTAGCTATCATGTGTTGCGTTTCTCACACCTGTACATCGCTAGTTTTAGATTGGGATGGGTGATTTAAGATGGAAGCATCAGCCTGCTGCAATCATACTTAAAAGACCCGATTGTTAATTGTTTACTCTCGAATTAGATGAAGAGAACGAATTTCCAAAGGTAATTTAAACGATGATTACAATTTGAGCGTAGATTTCATAACATGCTGCAAACCTTACCTTGGCGCTATGACTTTAAATTTAACAGTAGAGAGGAGCTTCAGCCCACAGAGGAGTCTCAATTAATGTCACGATTTACAAGTCTATTTGTAAAACCAAACTTCCCAGCAAAATGATGGTCTTTGGTTGAGACTCTTCGAGGATGTCCTTTGAATCTTCACGGGCGTGGCATCTTGGTTGATTCAAACTGTTTGTTTTGTAGGCAACATGCCAAGAATATTGACCACCTCTTGGTTAATTGCGAGATAGTTTTTGAAGCCTTCAAAGACGTTTCGGGCAATTATGGAGGCAATCAATTTGAGCCTGTCTCAGTGCATGACATCATGTCCAAGTTAATTTTAGAAAAGAAGAAAGATCTCCTTTCTCTTTTCTTATTTTTCTGTAGATGTATATCAAATATGAAGAATCACTTTAGGGAAGAGGGGATCCCACCAGTGGCTGGGAATATCAAGGGTTAGTGCTTAAATTTTGTGGACCAGTTGTGCAGCGCAAAATGTCTCATAGGAACCAACCTTCTTGACCATCAACTTGTTGCAAGATTGACCAAACCTTCTATAGGTTTGTTTAAATTGAATGCGGATGAAAGGTGGAACTCTGCTAAAGATCGCATGGGTTTTGCAACAATCATAAGAGATTCAAAGAGATTTTTTATTGCATCTAAAATACGACACTATAGGGATAGGATGGACTTGTTGTTTATGAAAGTCAAGACTATTTTGCTTGCTATTATATAGGCGTGGGAGATTAAGCTTCTAAGTGGAATCTGATTCACTCATTCTTATTGATTTTTTGAAAACCGAAAGACCCATCTTTTCATCAATAGAGACAATTATTGAGAACATTAAGCTCTTGCTGCTTCTACCATCTTTTTTCCTTCATATTATGCTTTTGGATAATGTTGTTGCTCATGTATTAGTTGATTTTATTTTTTATAATTCTTGTCAAACTTAGGAATAGTGAAGTAACCCTCTGCCTTATCTTTTGGAGAAAATTTGTAAAGATAACTTTTTAAAAATGAAATATACGACTACTTCATCCCCTCCTTCCATCCAACCCATGATTGAAGGGTATTGGGATTGTGATGGTCATTTTTTTACTTATAAAAAAAAAAATTCGAGAGGAGCAAATGCCAATAATTCTAGCAAATGAATAAGCTCTAATCGGACAAGTATGCAAAGTACTCTAATGATTTATTTCGTGTGGTTCATCAATGGAAATGTCGTAGTTATCCATGAAAAACGACAAAGGAGAGAACAACACACCGCCCGATTGATGGGATGGAATTTCATATCGATGCTGGCATCGCTGTCCGCGGACGGTGACGTGCACGTCGGACTGACTTTTCTGCGGAGTCTTTTTTCCCCCTTTTTAGGGGAATGATCAAAAGCAACAATTATACTGTTGTTGGGTTTATGTTTGTTTGTCTGATTGCTGCCATGTGTACTCTTTCCAACGGTTGGTTGCAAATGTATTTCCTTGTTAGCTGTTTTCCTCCCAAGACTCTTGTTATTTCAATAAAAATGCATTGCTTTCCATACGGCACGGAAGGATAAAATTACAGAACAATAACCACACATATATATATATATATATATATAGATCCGATCCTGTGCAGTCCGACTGCACCGTCGGCTGTAAAATGGACCTCACACATATTAGATTGTGATGAAACTTTATACACTCATTTATCCATATATAAATCATACTTTAGACGGTTTAGATGTTGAAAAAACCACTTTAAACTTGATATTTACATTAAACTATTTTATTACATTGATTTTGCACCATTTTAAGATGGAGATTACACACATGTTGGATTTGGATGAAAATTGGTATGGTAATAAAGTGAACAATTCTAAATACAATGGGTGGGGTGAATTTTCTATTTATGATCAGGTAGGACCCACAGTGCATGGACTGCACGTTGCAGTCGCATGCACTGGATCATTTCCTATATATATATATATTTAATTAACGGTATGATCAGAAAATAATAAAACTTTTTGAAGAAATTTTTTTAATGTAATGAGTAAAATAGATAAAATTAAAATAGACACAACACTATATATGATACTATAAAAAATATATACATTAGTTATATGAGTAATTGTATAAAAATAATTGGAAAGTAAAATAATTGTTCAGAAAAATATAAAAAATAATTAAAAATAGAATAATTATAAAAAAAAAATATGTTGATTAAAAAGTTTTAATGCTAGCGAAACACACCTTAAGTGTATAATATTACAATTTATTTCATATTACAATGAAATTCAATAATTTATAAAAGATATCTTTAGGAGTCTGCAACCAGGCGTTGCAAATATTACACGTAATAATAATCTCAACCCAAATTGTAACATTTCAGATTTTATGCTTTTTATTCTCTTTTTTCTAAGCAGCGATCATCATTTTTTCCCCTTCTCCGTTCAATGCTGGCTTCATACCATACGTAAGGAAAGAAATTCGAGGAAATTGGGTAGGAAGTTTGTCGCGTTTGCATGGATAATGTGGTTTGGTTACAGATGATATCATTTTGAAAAGGGCATTGCGCGTCTTCCTCTACGAAAGAATGAAATTGATGAATTTTATATTAAAAAGCTTCTTCAATCCTTACCCAATTGAAGAAAAAAAAATAAAAAATTGCACCGACATGCATTGAATTCAGGATGACAAATAATCCCCGTACACATGGATAGTTGCACCAGAATCTGGACCGTCCAGCATGCCTCCCACAGCCGACCTGCATTTATAATAACTACCACCAAACCGATAAGATTGACCTGTGATGACTTGATCTATTTGAAAACGACAACCGTCTCCGATAGAGATGCACCATTTGTACGCCCAAGATTGTCTACTAAACTGTTCCATTCTTGACTATTGCATGCTTACTGTTCACACGACGCGGTCAATAAGACTCATCAGGTTTAGTAAAGTATAAAAAATATCAAAATCAAAATTTTCGTTCTCTATAATTATTATATTTTTTAATTATTTTTTAATATTTTTTTATACCTTACTTTTTAATCATTTCTACATAGTTATCCATATAACTAACTTATTTAGTTTAATTTTTATTATCTTTATTCATCGTTATTATTCCTATTATATCACATCATCAAAAACCCTTCTTATAAAATTTTTATTATTTTCCGAACATACTCTCAATATGCAATATGAGTATATGACCAGCTGAAATGTTGTCCATTTTTAAGCCGTTGGATGCTTAAGATGAAAATGATCAACCGGTTTGTTTGAGAAATCCGCCATTCACTAATTATTCACGCTGGTTATTCAAAAAGTGATCAGACATTTTGATCTTTTCCTATCCATTGTCCAAGAAATGGGTTGTCACAAAAACAGTTAACCTCAAGAAAAATAACATTAATAATGCATGAACTTGTGAATAATGTGTTTAGTGAATTGAAAGCGGGATCCGGACAATCATCCACGTTCAAAGGCAATACTAGCACGAGGCCTTATGCTGCAATCATTCCAACCCATGGATGCCACGGGCCAACAACGTGGCAGCTGCTGATGCCATCGAATCTGGGACACCCAATCTGCTTGATTTGCTAATGGGACCACTGCAAACACCTGCCACCCCCTCATGGAGATCGGGGTCTCTGTCAAATGCATCTCACTCTCCTGTTACAGGAGCTTGCTTGACTTACATGTCTCAAACACTCCTCGCATCCACAGTGACACTAGTAGCAAGATTCACGTCCGAATTCGATCCGTTTGTTTGGTGTCTTTTGACCAGCTTTTTCTTGGAGACTAGTGTAATAAATAGCTTTTGGCAAAGTCTATATAAAGAGGTTTCGACGCAGAGGGACTCAGACACAGGACAATCCAGGCGTTGGTTCCTCAGCAAGGTATCACTTCAGAATCTTCCTCCAGGTTCTAGGAGAACCCACATCAGGATATTGTTCATATAAATCCTCATCGCCTCTCTCCACCAACGTCACTACCCTTTTTCTTATTTACACCTGATCACCATTTTCTACAATTCTATTGGAGATCAACTTCTGTTGTTCTTTTCCCTCGAGGAAAAAAAAAAAAAAAGAAACTTCTGTTGTTCTAACATTTGTTGTTTTTGGCTCTGCTGCAGATAAAGTTCTGCAATTTGAAGGAAGCATTTTTTTTTTTTAAAGAAAATAATACAAAAAAGAGGTTAAAAATCCACAAATGGGTGTGGTAGACTCTTGGGAGTATTTCTCTGGCCTGTTGAGTTCCCACAAGAAGAAGAAAAAAAAGCAGGTGCAGACTGTGGCTCTCAGAGTCAGAATCGATTGTGATGGATGCGAACGCAAAGTGAAGAACGCTCTCTCTTCACTGAAAGGTTAATTTGTTAATCCTCTCTTTCTATTTTCTGTATTGGGGGTAGGGGATTGTTGTCTTGCACAGTCAAAACTGATTCCTTGAGATGCGTTCTTTTCTTTTAGGAGTTCAATCTGTGGACGTAGACAGGAAGCAAAACAAGGCGACTGTGACTGGGTATGTAACAGCAAGCAAGGTGATAAAGAAGGTCCAATCCACAGGCAAGAAAGCTGAGCCATGGCCTTTTGTTCCTTACAAGGTTGTGGCCAATACTTTCACTATAGAAGCCTGGGACAAGAAAGCACCTCCTGGCCATGTCAGGAATGTTGAAGCTCTTGCTGTCTCCAATCCTGGTGCAAAAGAGGATGATAAATACATAACCATGTTTAGCGATGAGAATCCAAATGCGTGTTCCATCATGTAGATGGTTTTCAACAGAGTCAAGTAAAGGAGTCTGGTCTAGCTATTTGTCCGTTCTCTTTCTCGTGTATCATACAGGAAATGCCCAAGCGTATGATAGAATGCGTGTTTGGTATCACAATGACTAGATATAACGCAGACACTTTGATGAAACTTTTTTTTTTTTTTTTTTGATGAAAATTCTTTCATTTTTAAAATTCGATAAAAAATTTATTTTATTTATTATATTTAACATTATTTAGTATTTTAGAAATTATTTTATTTTTAATTTTACTGTGTATGTGTTCTATTTATAAATGTGTAAAATCAACGAAATAAAATAATTTAATATTAAAATATTAATTTTAATAGTATTTTTTTAACTCTTAAATTATTTAAAATATTAATAATATGTAGATAAATAATACTATAAAGTATTTTTATATTTTAATATATTTACGAATGGATTTAAGCATAATTTATACATAAATGTACTTCTTTTTTAACAAATATAGTCTATTGACATATTGGATTGAGAGGAAATTTAGTATCTCGACTTCACAATGGTGTAAAATATAATGAACAGATAGGATTTTTCAACACTAATAAAGATTTTAAAAATAAAAAATTTTGTAAAATTATTTTTATAAAACTCAGTTTTATAGAAGTATTTTCGATAATATAATATTTATTGGTTGAGCAATGACAGAGAGTACAAGTTCAGCCACGTGGCAAAATTAAAATGAGAAAAATGGCGGCCAACTAGCCACTTAATTTCCATGTACCTACCTCAATCAATTAAAAAACCTAATAAAATTCATCATCACTTGTTAAAGCCAATAAAAATATGATAAAAAGTGGTTTGGTTTCGTAATATGCAGTACTCCAAAAAGTGTGTCCCCAACTTGGCATCGGATTTTTGCAGCTAAAACCTAAACCTAATTTTTAGAGAGTAATGCATCGGATTTTTGTAGTTAAAACCTAATTTTTAGAGTAATGAAAGATTTTTATTCTTCTTGCAAGTGGGCTCCACATCCCATAATGCATGATTGTTTTGCCATTAATTCTTTTATTGTTATTCTATTCTTTCCGTGGGTTACGCATGGTGGGGAAGTGCTACGGAAGATGCAGATTATAAAAATAGGCGGTGTTGAAGGAGAGTCAGCGATTGGAATTTCTTTTAGATTTGCTGAGGCTGTTGGATTGGGGAATGTGTGGGGGAGTTGTCACACGCGTAAAAGAATAGAGATTGCCACCATTGCGAACTTCTTTAGCAACCAATATTAAGTATACTTTTGGTTTGTTGATATGGTTTTAGAAGATACATTGACGACTACAAGAACCTTGGAAGTGATTGTTTTATTTTAATTCCTAAGTTTATTGTTTGCAAATACAAACATAAGTATTAGCTATAGAGTTAAATTCCAAATATAGCCATCAGAGAGAGACTTGAAATCAGGTGCCAACACTTCTATCCAACTCAATCCAAACTACGCAAATTAAAATCAGTTTGAGCAGAACACAAAATCTCCATTTTTCCATTTGAATCCAATCCAACCCAATGCTTGGAGTTCAATTGCATCTCTTGTGCACTCTCTGTGTGGGTCCTCCTAAGGAGGACAGCAGGGCTAAGGGGGACTGGTCTGGGAAGAATGTGACAAGCTGCATGGAGTCTTACATCAGCTGTGTTGGGGTGATTATTTAGGCTAAATGATGGTCAAGTGGGGAAATATAAAGATACTTTTACATCAGTTGTTAAAATGAGTACTGTTAAAATTCTAATGTCTACGACTGTACTGTAGATGGTTTTTATTTCAAATTGGTTTTAAAAACTCTTTTTTGCTAGAAGATCTAGAAGAACGAGTGTATACGAATCTTCCTCCTAGACATAAGTTAGAAGAAAAGAAACCACTTGGTATGGAAATTAAATTAAGCAATAACGATTTTAAGAAGTCTTTTAGAGGATAGTATAGAAAACTCAGCAGTATACTTATTAAGTTTGGTTTTATTAAATATACCTAAGATTCTTCAATATTTATATAAAAAAAAATCTTGGAATAGTAGTCATATTAACTTATGGTGATGACATAATTATTAATAATGATGATAAAATTTCATATTTTAAAAAGCATTTCAACAAAAAATTCGCATGAAGGATCTGGGTTAATTTAAATATTTTCTGAGAATTAAAATCACTCACTATAAGACATGTTCATTCTTGTGTCAAAGAAAATACACTGCGAATCTTTTGAAGGAAATTGGAAAACTTGGGGCAAGACTAGTCAATACTCAATACGTGGATGGATTATATTGGTAAATTCATCAAAGAAAGTAGCACTTTGAAGAATGTGGGGAGGTTTCAGAGACTTATAGGGAGATTAATATATCTTATTATCTCTCAAAGAAATGACATTAGAATTATAAGGATTAGTTCTTCAATGAAGTTTTTTTTTAAAAAAAAAAAAATTATTCATATTAGTACCATTTAAATTTCTCTCTCTTTCATGATGCAGCAAGTGGTCCTGGATGTCACAAGATAAACAATGGTGGTTGTGAATCAATTTAGTGACTGGTGATGGCTTACTTTAGAAGTCCCCCAGTCAAATTGCCGTTTTTCTCAGGAATGCTGCAAAGCTACGATACTTTCATGGACCTTAAACTGGAGGGGATGCAGAGCTCTCCTTCAAGAAAGCTAGATGCATGCTGAGATGCTTGTGAATGGAATCGACAGAGATAAGTAGCCGTTGGCAATGCTCATAAATGGTGTCATGGCAACAAGGGAGCAACATGTGGCCTCTGCCATTTTCAAAGAGGAAATTTCTAGTTCTTAAAATTATGTGCAAGAATCCTCGAGCAGTTGAATTTATCAATACTTTCTAGTTCCTGGAGGTTAACAACCCATTGGACATGTTTTGATGCTTCTATTTCTTCGTGGGGGGAAAAAGTTTATGCTCGCAAGCAAATACGTACAGCTAGTCCTTTGTAGGCCTCATCGCTTTTGCTGGATGATGGATGGATCTCACTTGCCAAATGAGTTGGGACTCGGGAGCTAATTACCCTTTTTTATTTTTCACATCAACCAAAACCACCAGAATTTTATGGAGACGGAGAAACAGGAATTACAATATCCTGAAAGCGAGAAGAAATTGCTATCAGGAAAATCACAATATCCTGAAACGGGAAAATAAAATGCTAGCAGTTTCGACAATTCATCCTATTTAATAAGCCTCATCAGTCTCCTCCGCTACCACCACAGTAATACCATTCCCGCCTAGGCCTGGCCTTAATCAAATGCCTGGGCCTAAACTGAGAGCCATGGTCTACTGACGTCCCAACCGTTGAGGCCGGTTCACCACGGTCTCGTCCTGACTCCTGATTACATTATAAATTATCAGATTCGGGGTTCGATCATGATCTGGTCAAATTTTTTTGTTTTTTTGTATATATTCGTTTCTTCGTTATGACCTAGATTTTCACTTATATTTACAATATGAGTCACGACAGCATAGATATATTTACAATATGGCAAATTTGTTATTTTTAAAAGAAAATTTATTGTTTTAAAACAAGATGAAAGGAGACAACTCACTCCCTTAAAAACAACTAACAATGTAAATGTAAACAATATATAAATGTAAATATTAACAAAATTAATATAATTTACATACATGCATATATATAGAGAGAGAGAGCTGTTCCGGTGCAGCGTCACTGCGCCGGAACAGCGGTACAGTGGCCCAAAAATGGGCCCCACATGATCATGAAATCATGATCTACTCCACCCATTGTATTTAGAATAATGTATTTTATTACCATACCAATTTTCATCCCAATCAGATATGTATATGGGCTCCATCTAAAAATGGTACAAATCCAACGTAATAAAATACTGAAAATGGTACAAATCCAACGTAATAAAATAGTTTGATGTAAATAACAACTTTAAAGTATCTGATTGGGATGAAAATTGGTATGGTAATAGAATACATTATTCTAAATACAATGGGTGGAGTGGATCATGATTTCATGATCATGTGGGGCCCATTTCAGTGATGCTGCATCGGAAATTCCGGTGCAGCATGCTGCACAGAAATATATTATATATATATATATATATATATATATATATTAGTGGGATTGCAACTTTAGAATATCTGTGGATGAACCTATTCAGTATCCTAAAATAAATAGGTCAGATTCCTATTTTCTTACCTATATGATAGTATATATTTAAATTAAAAAAATACTTTCAATTAGGGTAAGTTAAGTTCTAAAGTTCGAGTATCCTAAGCCGACTTAACTTACTAATATATAACCAATATATCTTTTATGAAATATATTATATTTTTAAAAATATAGAATATATCTTTTAAAAATATAAAAATTATTTAATTTATCTATTATTTAATATATTTAATAAATATATTTTAATATTATATTAATTATAAATTATTAAGATTTTGTAATGAAATTATAATTTTCAAATAAAATATGAAGATCATCTTAGTGAATTGATTTACAACTGAAACCGAACGGATCTAACCTTAAAAAAGATATGAAAGGTTGAACTAAAATAAAATACGGTAGAAATTTTTGAAAATAAAATATAATGTTCTAACTAGTATTCACATGTATTACACTTGTATTATGTAAAAACTCAGTTTGTTTAGTTTCAGATATATCCACGTACTTAGCATACGCATCATCTTTCAAAAGTTATAAATATATCTACTAATTATGGTTGAACTTCTAATATACCCATTCCGGTGACGGACCACAAGAACAGTCGTTCCAAAATTACGAAGTGGCATATATACCCCTTCCTAGATCGTCATCCCCGCAAAAACCGTTACCACAGCTCTTCTGCTTTAGCTCTGGTTGTCCGCAGCCATTGTCATCCGCAAAACCAGAACCGACAGACGGCCTTCGTTCATGCTGCCATCGAACAATCATGACGCTTACTACCAATTACTACCAACAAGAGAAGCCAGCGCCCACAACGCTGTTCGACAATTCCTCCATCGATAGCAAGGATCGATGGAGGAAACCACCTCTGCTCTTCTATACTCAACAACGATTGCCGCTGTTCTCTTCTGGATTCAACGCCTCTATTTGGTGCCGACCACAACAAGCCATCCTCGACGAGTCCTCCAGCCTATCCACTCTTCGATGCCAGTGATATATCCACACTAGTAGCAAGATTCACGTCCGAAGTCGATCCATTCGTTTTCTTTTTACCGTTTGTTCGGTGTCTCTCCACTGGCCTCCCTTGGAGACTATTGCAATAAATAGCTTTGGGTAAAGTCTGTATAAGCAGGTTTCGATGCAGGGGGACACAGAAACAGAACAATCTAGGCCTTTGTTCCTAAGTAAGGTATCATTTCAGAATCTTCCTCCAGGTTCTAGGAGAACCCATGTCAGGATATTGTTCATATAAACAACTCGTCTGCAACCTTGCTGTCCGCCAACATAACTACTCTTTTTCTTATTTACACCAAATCACCTATTTCTATAATTCCACTTGAGATCAACTTCTGTTGTTCTTACATTGTTGTCTTGAATCTGCTGCAGATATAGTTATGCAATCCCAAGGAAGCAGTTTTTTTCAAACAAAAAGAGAGAGAGAGAGAGAGAGAGAGAGAGAGAGAGAGAGAGAGAGAGAGAAGGTTAAAAATCCACAAATAGGGATGGTAGATTCTCAGGAGCCCTTCTCTGGCTTGCTGCGTCCCCACAAAAAGAAAAGAAAGAAGCAGGCGCAGACTGTGCCTCTCAAAGTCAGAATGGCTTGTGATGGACGTGAACGCAAAATCAAGAAGGCTGTCTCTTCAATGAAACATTAATTTGTTCATCCTATCTGTGAACATAGACGAGAGGCAACACAAGGTGAGAGTGACTGGGTATATGACAGCAAGCAAGGTGACGAAAAAGGTCCAATCCACTGCCAAGGAAGTTTAGCGATGGACTTATGTTCCCTACAACAACTTAAACTAAAGTGTATTTATTAAAATAGTAAGAAATGTTACTCTGACTCCGAGTCCTCATTTTCTCCTTATTGCTGGTTGTCCAAATTTTCTTCATGTACTTCTTCTTCGCCTTCTTGCCGGTTGTCCACATTTTCCTCATGTACTTCCTCTTCACCTTGTTGCTGGTTGTCTTCATTTTCCTCTTGTACTTCCTTTTTGCCTTGTTATTGGTTGTCTACATTTTCCTCATCTCCTTCTTCTTCTTCTTCTAAATTATTGTTTAATCGGGTAACCAATTCAACCAATTTCTGTTCATGATTAATCTCTTCTTTAACTATTGCTATCATAATTGAATCTGGTTTCGACATGTTGGGAGGCTGAAAAATAGTAAGTAATTATTATAAATATGAAAAATAATAAAAATGGTAATATTTTATAAAATAAAAGCTTACATAAATGTTGGTGACTAAAATTCCTATCACATGTTCATTGTTGGCACATATATATTTCTAGATAGAAAACACAATAACGTACGAAAATCTTCTCTAATTGTGTTTTGTACTTGTGCTTCAAGACTAGAGAACTAATTACAGAGCAAGCAAAAGTGCATGTGAGCCACAGCGCCAATTGTTACTTTCATATTTTCATACTCTAAATGAGTAAAAGAACTTGTTATTACATCATTAACTCGTCTTCTAGCAATTTTTATAGTTTCCTCACAAGTATTGATGACAGCTCTCGATGTCTCAAATTGAAAAAAAATCGTTTGTTGCCACTGATGTCTATCAGTCCAGAAATGAGCTTCGTTGTATAGAGTTCAGTTCAATGGAGCTCACTTTCCGGACCGGTTGCGATCAGTGGCGGCAAACAGCTTTTTTCCAATTTATGACATTAAGAGCTGTCACTAATACTTGTGAGAAAGCTATCAGAAGTGTTAGAAGACGAATTAGTGATATAATAATGAGTTCTTTTACTCATTTAAAGTATGCAAATATAAAAGCAACAATTGACTAGGGCTCATGTATTTGTCGTTGTAGATGGCATTTTCTTGGAACATAAGTGGGGAACGCTTCCACGGGACGATCACATGCACTTATTGCTCCGTTGTTGATTCTCTAGCCTTGAAGCATAATTACAAAGCATATTTAGAGAATATTTTTATATGTTATCTGTGCTTTTTATCTGAAAATATAAATGTGCGGACAATGAACGTGTGACAAGAATTTTAGTTACTGAACGTGTGATCAAGAATTCTAATCCTTAAGATTAACAGTCGCATCTAAGTCTTGAGTGAGTCAATACCTGCTTAAAAATATATAATTATTTATAAATTATGAAAGACACTTAGATTCATTTACAGGTACATCGTAATGTTGAATAAATTATTTTAAATGTAATAGAAGGATTGGATTTTGATTTCTTGATCCTGTAATTGGCTAGTTCCTCCCCAACTCATCCAGTCAGCTCATCAAGATCCATGAAGGAAAATGCTTTCGTCTATAAAATATCTCATGTATGCATTTAAAATCCACAATTCATACTTTGCAATAAATAGAAAATATCAAGTTAAAACTTTTCAATTTAAAACTTTTCACTTTCCATAATTATCATATTTTTAATTATTTTTTCACATTTTCCTATACAACTACCCTACTTTTCAATCATTTCTATACAGCTACCAACACAACTAACCTATTTATTTTAACTTTATTCTCTTTACTCCTCATCATTACTCATATCATATTACATCATTTGGCAATTTTTACTCTCTAAAACTTTTTATCAAAAGTTTTATTCATTCTCAAACACACCTCTCACAGTAGCCAACTCTCTATGTTGACTCCCCAGCTTGACGAGATCAAGATTTTGGATGGCCTTACTTATTACAGATCAATTAGTAAATACAATTTAATTTATCCAGAAAATCCACAAGATAACCTATGAATGAGCAAAAGTACTACCAAAAGGCCTTCAAAATAAATACATGAGTAAGCAATCTAGTCAAATCAAGGCCACATAACACCCATAGAATACTCAAAACTAAAAATGTTGGGCTACTGTGGGCTAGCAACGTCAATTTTGTCCCATGGAATGAGAGGGTCTAAACAAAGTAGAGGGATGCAATTAGATGTGCAACTCGAGTTGGTTTGGTTGGGTTCGTAGTCTACCTTATCCATTTCTTATTTTCAAAAAGTCTACCCTACCCTACCTACTTACAGGGTCGATTATTACAATACCCTACCCTACCTATTACCTATAAGGTCGGAATGAGCTACTACAATAACTAACAATGACATGTAAAAAAAAAATATTTTTTACGTTGTTTCAAATAACATAAAACAATACTCATTTAGATTTTAGACTTCACAGTTTATAATTAATTTTATTTTATTGTTGTTTACATCTATTTCAACATTCTTTGTAGCTTCATTATTCATATTAATAATCACATTAACATCATCATTCGCATTCATGTTATGATCATCCGTCGTTACAAATATAAATTTTATATAATTTATAAAAAATAAATAAAGAAATCAAACCAACAGTAATTTATAATGGGGGGGATAGAAACTATTATGTATTTATTTATATATAAATATTTATAATTATTTACATAACATTGGTACTCATTCGGATTGGTCCCAGGCACCCAGCATGTGCACCCTACCCTTACCCTATTTAGGAAGTTGGATAATGATTTTTATCCTATTCATACCTATGAATAAAATTTTCTACCATATCCTACCTAATTTAAGGCGGAGGGTACCCATAAGTATTCTATCCAAGTTGTACTCCAAGATGCAACTAGACATAGTTATCAATTTACAATTTAGGAAGTACTTTGGGTTTAGCTAGATTTTTTTATTGAAGTCGGAAAATTTGTACTTTTCAATCATTTTTACACAACTACCATATAAGTAACTTATCTATTTTTCTCTAAAAAACTTATTTACTTTAACATTATCATCTTTATTCCTCATTTTTATCATATCACATAATTTTCTCTCATTTTAAAAATTTTTCCACAAAAAATTTCATCCTAAGTTTTATTACTTCCCAAACACATCTTTAGATTAAATTTTTTATAAAAATTTTAAAAAAATATATATGTTTTATAGTCGGGGCTAATTATTGCATTAGTTGGCTCTAGATCACAAGATTATACTTTAGTTTTCAACACAGCTCGCTGGTATTTAATCATAACAATTAATCTTCGAAGAGGATGAAATGGGATCAAGAGAATGATTGTTCCTCGGGTCATTGGGTCGCCATGTAAGTCACAAAGAGCGCCCAGCTCGATTACAGAAAACAAAAGGTCTCCCTGAGTCGATTGTAATTTAATCGCCACTACACAATTACATAAATCGAACAAATCCTAACGATCATTCTAATTGCGTTTGGTAACATATGCAGGGACAAAGAAAAGGGGCTAGAAAAGCAGAAAAAATTTTGAAATTTATGAGAGTAATGCGATATCAATGAGTTAGAGTGGGGATAAATAAGGTAGTAGCCTAGTAGGGTGAAAAAAATTAATAAAATATTGAAGTAAAAAAAATGAAAAAGTCGTTAAAATAAATAAAATAATTAGAGTGCATACTAAAATGAGTTCCCCCTCCCCCTCTCTCACTGGTGGCCTTACCAAACGCTGGGAGTGGACGAATCTGGCCATTAAGGCTCTCCATCAGTTCGGATTTGCAGGGCACTCGGCATATACGGGCCGGCTTGGGTCCACAGAGAGAGAGAGAGAGAGAGAGAGCGCGCTCTCATATCACGATATCACCCACCTCAATTTGCTTGTTGGAAAGCTAAGAACTTGTCTACACACAGATTTTTATCCATTAAACTAACCTTCAATTAGGAGGTGAGGTTGCGTAGTGCAAGTGATTTGCTCCATACACACAACAAAGAATCAGTAGAAATTTTAAATATTAGAAGGGTTATGCTGTACGTAAATATTTTCACTTTAGTCATGGTAAAAATGTTTTATTTGTCACTGATCCGTTTTAAGCTTGGTTTAACTAAAATCCAAAAAACAGGATATTTAAACTGTAAGGACTGGAATCTTATATGGTCTGTCCATCTGCGGTTGGGCAAAAAATTTTACTTTTTATTTTGTCATGGACATATTTATATTGGTTGGAATGTCAAATTTTAATTTTTAAAATAAAATATGTAAACTTAAACATATTTGTGTTTGTTTTAACATAAAACTTTTCCTTCTTCACAATTACTCTATTTTTTAATTATTTATTTATATTTTTCTATACCGCTGTCATATTTTTCAATCATTTCTACACAATTACTCATACAACTAGCTTATTTATTTTAACTTTATTTTTTTTACTTATCATCATTATCCCTATCATATCACATCATTTTCTTCCATTTCAAAAAATTTTACATTTAAAACTTTTCATTTAAAAATTTTATTACCTCCGAAACACACCATTACCTAGGTAAAGGTCATGTATCTACGAAAAATTTTTAAATAAAAAATGATTTTTTGGGAAAAATCTCAAATCGACCCATTTGTAGCTAGTATCCATGGTAGATGGATTCAATTCTTTTTTTTCCCCAAACAAAGGAAATTTTGGAGTATTTTGGACCATCAGTTCGTCTATTGAGCGTGGGTGCAGCCACGTACATGCTAGCTAGCATGGCCCACCAAATCCAAGTGAACGGGAGGTGAGATGGGGCCTAGATGGAGATAGTGATGGGGATGGATTGGGTGGTAGGAGACATAGAAAGGAAGAGAGCATGGAGAACGCAAGAAGCGAGCCACCAGAAGGGGAGTGAAAATCGGGCCTTCGCCATTTTCGAACCGAATGCGCCTTGCCTCAAGGCACGAGCCATTAAAAATAGACCCTTTCCTTTCTCTCTCCTTCAAATCTTCCTTGTTCCTCGCACTCCGCGTGCCCTTTCCCCTTCCTTCCTACCACCAACATCATCTCTCTCTCAGCTCGCTCGCTCTCTCTCTCTCTCTCTCTCAAGCGTATATATTTTTTGGTTATAATTAGGAAAAAAGGAGAGAGAAGATATGGGTCGGGTGAAACTACAGATAAAGAGAATAGAAAACAACACAAATAGGCAGGTTACTTTCTCAAAGAGGAGGAATGGCCTTATCAAAAAGGCATATGAGCTCTCCATTTTGTGTGACATCGATATTGCACTCATCATGTTCTCTCCCTCCGGACGTCTCAGCCACTTCTCCGGCAAGAGAAGGTGCAAACTTCAAAACAATCTTTCAAATCAAAGCTAATAATAATACAGAAGAATTTTTTTTTTTTTTAAAAAAAAAACATGTTTTCTTGCACTTTTGTTCATTGATATTCATATTGCGTATTTTTCATTCTTGAATTTCAAAACTTTTATGGGCTTCGTTCTTGGGCCTTAATTCTTCCTTTCCGAAAATTACCATCTGCTAATTATTGTGCTATTTTCATAAATTCATTCTCCAAGAATACTGTTCTCATGTTCTCTTGTTCCCTTTTTCTGATTTCCCCCTTTTTGGTTTCTCTTTTTAGGATTGAGGATGTTCTCACTCGCTACATAAATCTTCCTGATCTTGACCGAGGAAGGTAATGCCTTGACTTTTGTTTGTATGATGCGCGGAATGGAATAATGGATTGCATTGAAACAGTCGAATTCATGCTATTCCTATGTTTTCTGTTTTCATGGTTGGTGTGCAGTCCTCTTCAAAACCCCGAGGTAAAACACTCGTTCTATCCACCGCTTCATAAATTGTTACTAGGGAGGAGTGAAAGATGGAGGAAAGAAAAGAAACTCGATAAAAATTGTATTTTTGCATGCACCAACGCGTGGATATATGTATGCAGTATCTGATGAGGACTCTGAAGAAACTCAAGTGTGAAAGCGACATGGCTGCCCAATTAGCCAAGTTTGTCTTCTTCCTCTCTTCGCATGTTTTTTTATTTTATCATGTCGATCCTTGGGATGCTTGGAATCCCCTTCTGTCTTACTATGGGTTATTGAAATCACATGCCTGCTTTTTATTCCACAAAATAATACAATACACACCAAAAAAAAAAAAAATTGCAGTACAATGCGAAAAAATTGGCAATTTCATTTGGACACCTGTTAAAACCATGGATTCCTTTTTGATGTCTCTCTCTTAAATTCATCATCTTCGATTGCATTATTCGACTTGCTGATTAAGATTTTATTGAATTAATCTGGTGACATGTTCGAATTTCATTTGAACCAGCCCGGGTGCCGTTAACTCTAAACTGGAGGTAATATGTTGCTTAGTCTTTTAATCTCTCCTGTTATATATACATGACGAACCTATAATTTTCTGATTTTTTGTGACGTGTTTGCTTAGGAGTTGCAACAAGAAATCAGCAGATATCAACACCAACTACAGTTAGCTGAGGAAAGGCTAAGGTTAGAATTTTGCCTTTCTTTTGTCAATTTCTACTCTATAAATTACACACGCCCTTGTACGATAGTACCTTGCTTGGACGTCAGCAGGATTTTTGAGCCAGACCCTATGAAGATAACATCCATAGGCGAGTTCGAATCGTGCGAGAAATTCCTTGTGGAGGCTTTGTCGCGTGTCACCGAGAGAAAGGTGAGGCACCTGTATAATTATATATGGAGTGAGTTTTGATCATGTATATGTATTATAAGTTATGATATATTTTACTTAAGATAGATTCACGCAATCATAAAATTATAATTTACTTTATCTATTGTATTTAAAATTCGCTTATTTTATTACCATACTAATTTGCATGCAGATAAAATCTAAAAACGGTATAAAATTAACGTAAAAAAATATTTTAATGTAAATAATGATTTTAAAATTATTTTTTCAATGTGTAAATTATTTAAAATATAATTTATATATGGATAAATTATTGTATAAAGTATTAATACATTTAAGTAAATCTTAGGCTATTTTGAACTAAATGTAACATGACTTAAGGTACATATAAATGTACATAGTTATATCTTATATATATAGCACCAATGTCTCGTGGCTAGGCTTTATTTATTCTTCTTATGTTACGTCATTTAGAACGGTTCAATACTTATCAATCGTATGGAAGAATCCGTTTATATAAAAAAAAATATAGAAGTCTCCATATTTATTTTCAATTTTTAGATTTCCAAGTATTTTTTAAAAATTTAAACCATTAATCATGTTGAATACATTTTATTTTATTATGTCACCAAAATACTTTTCTATTAGAGACTTTTTTTAATGAAGATATTATTATTAGAGACATGTTTTGTAAAAAATAATATTTTTGAGAGTGAATATAAAACCACTAAAAATTTTGAAAAATGCGTAATATATAAAAGTTTGCAATATATGCAATTTTTTAAATTATAAATAAATACATATGAATAAAAATGGTAAATGGTTTGAATTTTTCAAAAATATTTTAAAATTAAAAAAAAGGTAAGCATGAAAGCTTCTATGCTTATGTAAACGTTGAATTATTCCTTTATTTATTTTTTATTTTTTATGGAATATTTATCTATTTATATGCCAAAAAATGCACTTAACTATTTTTCTTTCTTTCACCTTTTCTTGTAGAAATACTTGTTGAGCAATCATCTATCTTCCTACGATCCCTCCAGTATACAGGTAAGACTTTGTAACCAAATGACAATAATAGAAAAAGGTAAGTGGGTTCTTTGGGCACTCAGGCACTGAACAAGAGATGTGATGTAGAGAGAGAAGAAAATAGAACTATATAAAATAGTATAATTTTTAATTGTATATTTGCAAGAAATAAAATTAGTTACTGATGTGGCTAACGGTTGATGAAATATTAAAATGGGTTTTTTTTCAAATGCCCTCCCATAGTCTCCGCTTATCATTTAATTGTTAAAATAAAATTACAGTCGTTAAGTTGGGTCTGTATATATTTCCATTGTTATGGGTACACAATATTTTTTAAAATAAAATATGGGGACACATAAAAACTCTAAAATTTGTTTAGTTAAAATATGAAATTATCATCTTAATTGAAATTTATATGAAAAACTTTTAAGGAGTATTTTAAATAGATAAATTAGTTTGCATTTTTATCATTCATCCAAATATTCAATCGAAGTAATTCCTTTTTGTCATAACGTGACCATTTTGGATGATTAGATAAATAATAGAGGATAACTGTGGGAAAAGATTAAATAAGATACTTTTACACGCACTTACATCAATCGTTTGTGACTAAACTAAGTAATCTTTTTTTTGATAAGGCTAAACTAAGCAATCTTAATATTATAGAAATATGACTAAATATAATAATTATTTTTTATTTTATTAAAATATCAAATTTGAGCCTAACAAATTTGCAACCAAATTATTTATTAAACTTAGTTTTTATCTATATTTTGGTGATATTAAAATTCTTTGATTGAATATTTAAATACTGGAAAATAAAAGTTAATAAAACTAGTTTATAAAAATTAGGATTTTTATCATATTGCTTATATTTGTTGATTTATTATTTTATAAAAAATATCTATAAAAATATCACACAACCCCCAAATTTTATATTATTCTATACTGCATAATTATAAAAGCATAACCGACGCCTAGCTTTTAACTTTATTTTCATCTTATACGTCACAGCTAACGGGCATGCAAATGTCCATTAAAAGGAAGTTATGAAGTAGGGACCATATGATATTTCTATAGTTATAGGGAGACATTAGGAGAAGATATCCTAAAAAGCCCTATTAAATTTAATTTTAGTAAGTCTCCACATCACAGATAAGGATGAAATGGGATTGAATGCCTTTGACCAACAGAATCATGGATAATTGCTTTAATTCATTGCATTGAATTAATTTCCATAAATAAATGCAGATGTATTTAGAATCGCAAGAGGGGATGCCAAGCTCCTTCGATCACGAGGTCGTAAATTGGCTACCCGACAATAACGCGCCCAACACTAGCCAAACCTTCGTCGGCTCCGACCATTTGATGCCCCTCAGGTTCATCTAGACTCCATCCACCTCACTCGTTTTTTCTCCCCTATTCTAAGGTTAAAATATGATCCAAATCTTTAAATACTTTCATATTATACCATATGAACTACTAAAACACAATTTTCACGATCTAGACAAAATTTATGTATCTATTAATATCATGTTGATTTTATTTTCAGGGATCAGTCCACCCAGATATTCGACCCACTATCACAGGGACCGGGCCTGAAAGTGGATCCGCGGATGGGGGAGTGCCACATCAGCAGCTCGAATGACGGAAGTATGCCAGCGTGGCACCAGGCGTACACGTCGACGGAGCTTCTCTCCTCGCTTATTTCGCCGTCATCTTTCCCTCTCATCCAGGTTCGCGTCCTTAGTATTTGTGGGAGGCTGATCCCAGCCCTTATCCGTCTCACTAGGCTCATTCCAATGACGGAGAGTTGATCCCAGCCGTTGATCAATCGTGCATTTCAAATTACTTGCCAACTTGTGTGCACCGCATAAAAACTAATGGATGAATTCGTATTTCCTGCCAGCATGGAATGGCGGGGCCCGAAATGCCGTCGGTGATGTCGCGTGACCAGGTGGAGGCCACGTCGAGCTGCTCGCACGTCCCCGCTGGAGCCGATGAGTGCGCCGGCTTCGATAGCCACGTGGCGGAGCTGAACGTGGAGTGATGCGAGGGGCGTTGGCGTTGCTTGGCGATCCTCGCCATGCGAAGACGGAGAAGAGCTTGCGGTTCACGTGCACTGGCTTTCAGCGCCGGCGTCGACCGATTGTGGCGGGCCTCGAACTACGATACGCCGGGGGAAGCGGACACAGAAGACGTGCAAATCCCATCGTAAGCCGGTGAGCGTGGGTAATTGGCAAACGTCCTCAAAGTTTGCCGATATTGATTATTCGCGCCTCTAATTTAAATTTTTACATATATACTAAGCAAGCTTTGTTGCATATTGTGGGGGAAAAAAAAATCAAAAAAACAAAAACAAAAACCTCCTAATGTCAAGGTCCCTTAGAAAATCAGAAAAAACGAGGTTATTTTAAGTTTCTTGATACTGCAATTTTAGTACACAGCGTGGGTTGGGTGCTGTTATGAGTGAATGATGTTGGCTTGTAGAAAAGTGTTTACCTTGTATCAAATTTAACAGTGCCTTTCTGATAAATAGAGAAGGCAAGAATATATTTTAAAGATCCAACCAGTTGCAGTCGGCTATATAGGGCTTTTTATGTTTCTGTTTTTGCATTTCTATGTGGACCCAATGTGTATTTAGTTTATTTATCACAATTTATAAAAATTTTAAAATATATGTATATTTTTATAAAAGTTTAGAACTCAACAGTTTTGTATGTTTTCAACAATTGAATGGGGGTTTAAACTGTTGAATTTTAAGATTTTATTAAAGAAATTATAATATGTCGATTTGTCTTATAAATTAAATAAAAAACATGTCCACATAAAATAAAATAAAAAAAGTAAAATGACACTATCCTGCCAGCTGCAACTAGTTGCATAGGTTCATTATCCTATTTTGAAACATAGACTAAATCTTGAGGTTGAATATTACGAAGGTAAATACCCAGTATGGATAAACTTTTGATCTTTCGAGATTGGGTTGAGTCTCTTATATAGCCTCATCTTAGACTAATCTGAAATACCATTTTTTATTTTTTTTGGAAAATTTTTAATAAAACTGGTCATCTAAATATATATTATCTATAAATTAAATTTGACCATTTTTGAATAAATGTATAGATTTATGTGTGTTTTTCAGCATAGGGGTATTGTGATCATTTTTGCCTCTATGAAAATAACAACAATACTTCTGTGTTTAACAACAATACTTCTGTGTTTAAGAATATAAATAAAAATATATACAAATTTCTAAAATTAACAGTACTCAATTTATAAATAGTATATACTTAGATTAATAATGTTATTAAAAATTTTCAAAAAAATAAAAGAATGGTTGTCATGATTGGTCTTAAATGGTAACTATTTACAACCAGTTGTAAATGATCATTGAGCCGCTTTTCTAATATGACCCGATATAAATGGTTCATCAGTTACAACAGATATCATAAGATGGATGCAATGTTGGAATTTTTTTTAATTTTCTTGATCTTGCAAATTTCATCTATAAGAGTGTTCTTTATAGGGGTAGCTAAGATGAGATGCATACTCATACGATGCTCTTTTTATTTATTTAATTTTTTCGTAAATATATTTTTCTAAGCATATTTAACTTATGTACCAAAATTTACTATTTTACAATATTTATTTACATAGTTATTCTTTATTTTTAAAAATCAAAGTTTTAAGTGGGTGAAAATGACTTAACGCTCCAAAAATGATGATTTTAAAAATAAAAATATATAGAAGCATTACAAAATAATACAATTTAGCATATGGATTAAATACACATGAGGGTAACATGTTTATGAAAAATTTAAATCTTTTAAAAAATTTTAAAAAGCATTCTATGGGGTCGTTGCATATGAGCAGCTCTCGATGTTTACTATCCATGAATTTCAATTCTTATTTGATGTGATTCAAACTTACAAAATAAATTCCAAAATAGCGGACGTACAATATTAGAGCAATGAATTGACCCCAACTAAATATTCTTAAACTAGACCATCTTCAATAGACCTTAGATCATTGTTGAGCAAACAAATAACCTTGAGATTTTGAGAGTCCCGCACGTTTTGCATGGCTTTAATTCTAACTCGAAAAGTAATTATAAAAACAACCATATCAATCAATTTTCTATGTAAGCCAACCAAAAGGATAAATATGGAGGGTAGGATCTTTGCATTTAGAATCAATATAATTGTGTTTTTTAATTCATCGATTAGATGCACAAGATATATGATCAAATATATATAATTTTAATTCTTTGAATTTACAATTCAACCCAAGTATATTTTGAAATTCTAGCTCCAATAATGTAAATCTAATTATATTACTAACAAATTAGCTATGAAGATATTACTTCAAAAAATACAATACAAGCTCCTCATGCTGCTACTTGAAGCCTGAACCTGCAGCACCTTAGATGAGACTTTTTGTTAGCACACTAGTTGCTTGCTGAGGGTCAAATATATTTAAGATAAGAATACTTGCATTGGCTGCATTTGCTTGAGAAAATAGTTGTTTTAGTGAATATACTTTGATGGCTAATACAAATCTAGGTAGAATAAACTTAGATTTGAATGAAGCGAATGATTTGGATTTTAATATAATGTGATTATATGATTAAAAATGTGTGATGGTTATCTGGAGTGGATTATTTGTGCGATAGGATGGGCAAAGTCGCGGTAATGACAAGGTAACGTTTTGAAAATTCTAATAAATATTTGTGAATACCTAACAAGTAGTTAAAAAAAATATACAATTATTAAAACAACTAAGATATCATTTATCTTCGCAGGCCGGGTCAAGTAAAGGGTGCAATAACATGCTAAAACGGCCATATTTTACAGAGGAAGATTCTCTATCTATATCTTGCACTGACTCGGTGCGGCCCACATTTCAGCCCCTAAGAGACGACGAATGGATGAGATGAATTTTGTCAGCGGGCGCAACAAACGCGCTTAGTCTGCGCCGACACTGTCACTGCTCCACACGTGCCACTGCAGGCCGCGTGCTGGCAGTTGCACCTGGATTTTCTTTCTCCTCCGTCAGATTTTCTTTTTACTTCGTCGCGACGCATACATTGCCTCGTATTCGTGCACATAAAATGAATCGTAACCGTTGGTCTAGTGAGTTTTGCAGTATGCAATAGACGAATTTGGCATTGGAATTTTTAGCCCGACGGATGGAAATGGATTTGTAGCAAATGGAGCAGCAAATATCTGAGAATGGTTAGAATTAAGAAATTTATGTCTTGGTTAAAAGCTATTTAATGTGAGAAAAATGTGTAGCGTTCAAATGCTTGATTTTATTACTCTTGACTGATTTCGAACGAATGGACTGAAATATATTCAATTAGGGTGTGTTTGGTTGGGGGTAAAACTTTTGATGAAAAATTTTTTAGATAGAAGTTGTCACATTGATAGAAAATGATGTGATATAATATGAGTAATGATGAGAAGTAAAAAGAATAAAGTTAAAATAAATAGGTTAGTTGTATAGATAGTTGTGTAGAAATGATTGAAAAGTAGGGTAGTTTGTATAGAAAAATGTGAAAAAATAATTAAAAAATAGAATAGTTATGAAGAGTGAAAAGTTTTAGATTGAAAAGTTTTAGTTGACATGTTTATATCCCAAACAAACACACCCTTAATAGCCTTGATGTCGATTTTAATGGAGCAAGAAGCAATAGGGGGACAAATATTTGGGACCACGTAGGTATCATTTTAAAAATAGACTAATGCTCTATGGTTCAGATTTTTTGTAAAGGAAATTCTGAAATTAAAAAAATAAAGGCTCCACTAAGTATCAAACATTACTTTTTTGGATATACGAGTAACCTTTGGTCACTAGGACAAAACAAGTCGTTCGAATTCATGAACCTCTTGGTGAGACATACTTTAATAAGAAGGCGTTACCACATTACTCCTATATTGGCTGCCCTACTCTTTCGCCACTGCAAGATATCCGGAATGAAATATATCTTTGCTTTTAGCAGGAGTTAGAATGGTCACCACTTGGAATAATAATCTTCGTCATTCAAATATTTAGAAATGTTATCGTGGGGGTGGGCCATTTAAGGATTTTATCTTTAGTGCATGTTTGTCTTTACATAAAAGTTATTATATAAAAGCTTTTCAACCTAAAATTTTTCAATACTTGCAACTATAATATTTTTTAAATTATTTTTATATAACTATCGCACTTTTCAATCATCTTTACATAACTACTCATACAACTAACATATATATTTTAAACTTATTTTTTTACTTATTATTATTATTCTTATCTTATCATATTATTTTTTTCTATTTTAAAAACTTTTATATTGAAAATTTTTTTATCAAACAATTTCATCATCACCTTCCAAAGTAGCAAGTGATGTGCGTACAAAAACGGTCGCACCAAAAGATATCGATATTCGTCACCACCTGTTTAATTGTTTGGGTTGCCAAGTCGTGGTGAGGGAGATGTGCAGGAGAGTCAGATTCCGAGTAATCTCCGACGTGGAAAATGAATACGTGGCGCAAGGGAAGGAGGGGGTGGCCGACCCTCATCTCCAGGCAGCAATTGGGAAGTTGGAACAAGTTGTGCAGCAGGAGCGCAGAAAATCTGACTATTCTTTGAGTCAAAACGAATATTCATGATTACGCCATAAATGCAAACGAGCTCGGTCCACTTCACTTTTTTCTCCTCTGTACGCACAACGAATCCAATGCGCGTAGGGCAACTGCTATGCGCACCGTGTTTCGAATTCTGCTCCCCCGACTCAAGGCCATTCGGCGCATATAAGGTTTTTGAATCGAAATTGTATTTGGAATACTATAATAATATATATTGAGAATGAATAAAATTATATTAAAAATAAGTAAAGTTAAGTTGAAAATTGAAAAAACTATATTAGAAATTGAAAAATTATCTTGGAAATAATAATACATATCAATTCAAGAATCTTGCGTAGTTTGAAGAAAGCCTTTACTATTTTGTTTCTCAAAGTTATGCATTTGTTTCTCAAAGTTATGCACCTACGATATTCAGTTACAAGAAAATATTTAAAGTCCAAGGGATTATTTGGATGGAAACATCATAGTATTCACACAACTAATACTAGGAAATGATAGTACAATTAACAAAATAAGCTCATATAGCAACAGAAATAAAATAAATATATAATTAAAAATAGATTACATATATAATTCTTTTTTTTATATTGTAAATATACCTATATTTTAAAATATTAGCTAGTACAATATTTTTTTATAATTACATGAATTTCATTAAGAACAATAGAGAAATTATAGAAAATTAAATTAATCTATTAGTAAATTTTCCTATAAATCCATGCGCAGGTGCTAATGGCTTAAGCATATGCCTTTGTAATTTTGAAGATCACCTATATTATTGTATCAAAAAAGATCACCTATATTATTATATAAATAGATTGGACAAGAGATGTTAAATATTTTATATACCGCATACAAAATAAATAGTTCTATAGGATACATCTTTAAGTATTATTCTATTTTAAAACATATTTAACATAAATAATTATTTTAATCACTCTTCTCAATAAAATAGTTGAGACTTGATATTTTCAAATGGCTATCTGTGTATTATGATATACATAGGGGCATATGTACAGGATTCTCCCATAAGCAAGTTACACATGTTAATATACATGTAACCAAGCGGAGTAAATAACGGCCCCTGATCCGATGCTCCCGGGAGCATACACCTATTTTTTTTTGAATTTTTTTTTACAATAGTATAATCTATATGTATTTAATATGTATATAAATTTTTAAATTTTCAAAAATCAAAAATAAATATCTAAAATACCCAAAAAAATGGTACAAATTGATACATATGTTAAATACACTTTAGGTTAATAAGTTCATGAATTTTTTTAAAAAAAAATAAAAAAAATAGGTATATGCGCCCGGGAGCATAGGATCAGGGGCCGTAAATAACATATTGACATTATTTTAAAGAATCAAAAGGTCGTTCAATGAAACAATTTAACGGTAACTTGTCGCTTTGTATAAAGGGAAAGTTCTTAAAAAGATATTTCTAGTAATTGGTGGCAACATTTATATTTTCTTTGTCGCATAGCAACATATGCTTAAGCAAACAAATATTTGTCAACAAGTTCATTGTTCATATTGTTACAATTAACAATGGTTAAGACTATTATGGAAAGAGTTTTTTTTTCTCACATGAAAACTAGTCTACAAATTAATGAAAAATAAAAAAGTTTATACATATTAATTATGGTATTTTTCAATATTTTATGCCAAATTTCGTTATTTGGAGGCTATTATGAAAATGTAGTCAAAGAAAATAGTTTTATATTCTATACAGAAATATCAAAGCATATGAAATATTACTTTGAACTACAAATGTTCAAGATAAACTTGGTAGCCATAGACTACCAAAATCATGTTATGGTGCTTTTGAGGAATTTCATCTTTATATAATAACACTTAAAAAGTATTTGGTATTATATTTTTTAAAAAATATGATGAATTTCATCTTCATATAATAGTACTTAAAAGGTATTTGGTATTATATATTGTTAAAAAAATATGCTTTCCTATGGATTGTTAGGAATTCGAGGATTAAATTAAGCATCTAAAATTAAGATGATTAGACAAGTTTTAGATAATAGACAAGGTTGTAAAACAAGCAAAGTTAAAACTAGTAAAAGTTACTTTTTTTATTAACCTCTATTTAGCATTAGGTTAAAAAAATTCTCTTTTTGTATGTTCCTTTTGAAATGATGTAATATCTTAACTAATTATCTTACTTTTCTATTACATTAATTATAGTATAATATATTTTATGCGGATATTCTATCTATTCCTTGTTATTTTCACTCTTAATTAGTACCCAATTACATCATTCGACTTAATCTTCTTTTCAAGATTTTTTTATACTTTTTTCCAATAATTGAATACATGCTTCATGCCACCATCATCTTCATCATTGTAAATTATTTTTCATCTAAGTGGAGTTAGCTAGATAGATTTTTCCGCATTATTCTTGATGATCAATAATTAAATCTTCAATAATTTTTAATATTTTCATGTTTTATTTAATTATTTTCATCCATGTGTTTGGTTTGATGATAAGAAATTATAATAAAAATTTTTAAAAATAAGATAATAATATAATGTAATAAGGATAATAATTTAAAGTAAAAAATAAAGATATAATATTTATATACAAGTATATTAAAAATATTAAAATTTAAGATAATAATAGAAGTGACTTTTTATCAAAAAAAAAAAAAAAAAAGAAGTGACTGGGAAAGTGAAACTTTTTTCCTGGAGCTACAAAGGGAGCCGAAGGCAACGAAACACACGAGGCAAATCTGCCGCGTCATGATTTTCCTGCTAACCCAGGATGACGGTAAAGCATCAGCATTAAATTTCGCGCACTACCCTCTCTCTTTCCTATCTCACTGCTTCCTCATTTTCATGCGCCTGTCTTTTCATTTCATCGGATAACTACTTTCTTTTCCTGTCATTTTCATCCCATTCTCTCTGGCTCTGTCGTCGCAATGGGTCGTAACAAAATCCAGATGAAGAGGATAGAAAACAACACCAGTCGTCAAGTGACTTTTTCGAAGCGCAGGAATGGTCTTATCAAGAAGGCATACGAGCTCAGCGTTCTATGCGGCGTGGACATTGGACTCGTCACCTTCTCACCATCCGGCCGTCTTAGCTACTTCTCCGGCGAGAAAAGGTCGACTTCTACGGTCACCCCCCAAACATCCAAACAACTACATGCGTCCTTCTCCTTCGTCCATACTTCCAAGTTCTATCCTTACCACACATGCTTTTCATCACCTTGCTCTTGTGGGCATGTAACATTCTCTGTTGTCGCAGGATTGAAGATGTTTTTTCGCGTTTCATCAACATGCCTCCTCATATGCGAGACCAGTAGGATAGAGAATTCCTCTTTACATATTTTCTTTTTCTTTAAGTTTTTTTTTTAATTTTTTTTTCCCTTTATTCTCTTTTCTGACTCTGCGAGCTGGCGGTTTTCCATTGCACTCGAAACTCGCAGTTCTATTGAAAACCGAGAGGTAATAACTTGTTTCCGGGCCGTTTTGGCGTTTTCTTCTTTTGATTTTGATTTTGTGGTTGTGGGCTCTGTGTTTGGTGAGTGCGAACTGAGGTTAAAGTGTTGATGCATGCATGCAGGAGTTGGTCAGGCTGCTTGACCAGATGCGCCTTGAGGCTGACATGGCTACCTACAACCAAGAGTTGGTTCTCTCTCTGTCACTGACTTTTCGTTTTTTCTAAGCTCTTTCTGACTCAAGATGGTGAAATGCAAGTCAAAACCTCCTATTAGTCTTTACATCTCCTGATATTATCTCACGCATGCAGTTATATATATAAAGAGGGAGAAATATTCAAGCGCAGTCCAATTGCACTGTAACAGTGGTGCAGTTGTGCCAAAACGACTCTCACATGATCATAAAATTATAATTTACTCCACCAATTATATTTAGAATAATGTATTTTATCACTATATCAATTTTCATCCCAATCGGATATGTGTATTTAGAGAAAACTGTTCTGATGCAGTACAAATGCACCAAAATAGCGGTACATTTGCCCAAAAATAGACTCTACACATATTAGAATACAATGAAATTTTAGGTATGTTTGGTAATGGATAAAACTTTTGATGAAAAGTTGTCAAATGATATGATATGATAATGGTAATGATGAGTAGTAAAGAAGATAAAGTTAAAATATGTAGGTTAATTGTGTGAATAATTATGTACAAATAATTGAAAAATATGGTACTTGTATAGGCAAATGTGAAAAAATGATTAAAAATATGATAGTTGTGGAGAGTGAAAAGTTTTAACTTGATATTCTCTATCAATTGCCAAACACACCATTTATATAATCATTTATCCGTATATAAATTTTATAGCAAATGATTTACATGTTGAAAAAATCACTTTAAAGTTGTTATTTATATTAAACTATTTTATCATGTTGAATTTGTGTCATTTTCAAATAAATTCCATATACATATCCAATTGGGATTAAAATTGATATGATAATAGAATACATTATTCTAAATATAATGAGTGGACTAGATTTTAATTTTACGATCATATGAGGCTCATTTTAGTGGCACTATATCATAATTATGGTGCAGTGACACTACTCTTGAATATGTCTTATATATATATATATATATATAGGGAACCGATCCTGTGCAGTCGGACTGCACTGTAATTACGGTGCAATCCGCTGTAAAATGGATCCCACACATATTAGATTGTAATGAAACTTTATACACTCATTTATCCATATATAAATTATACTTTAGACGGTTTAGATGTTGAAAAAACCACTTTAAACTTGATATTTATATTAAACTATTTTATTACGTTGATTTTGTACCATTTTAAGATGGAGACTACACACATGTTGGATTTGGATGAAAATTGGTATGGTAATAAAGTGAACAATTCTAAATACAATGGGTGAGGTGGATTTATGGGAAATGATCAGGTGGAGCCCACAGTGCATGGACTGCACGGTGCAGTCGTATGCACTGGATCATTTCCCATATATATATATATGCAACAGGTAGAAATCTACACCATCTTGCTTGCAACTAACTTGCTACGAACATATGACCCATTTATAAATGGGTATTTAAATTAAAGACTCTTGTCCAATCCGAAAAATAAAATTAAAAAACTAATACTCGCTGTCTAAATAATCCAACACGCATGTCCGGTTCAGTCAAAGAAAAAGCTTTGTTGGTGATCTCTCATGCATGTTTCCTTTACCTTCATTCTTTTCCCTTGGAACCTTATCAAAGTATAACTAATCACAAGTAATGACTAAAGGAATAAAAATATAAAGGCTCTTATTCAATTGGAGTGTTTTTGACACACTATGTAAAAAAGGTGTGCACAAGTTACCCTTTCTCTAATCGAGACTATTTATCTAATTTCACCTTCTAATAATTTTCAAGTTTCAAAATTTAATTATTGCCTCTTATAGTTTTTCAATTGTTTCAAGTTGAAAATTTTCTTACAATGTGATTTTTTCTTTTTTATTTTACAAATCAAGCTCATGAAAATTTACAAATTTCTTATAATCAATTTACAATATTAAAGAGGAGATAAAAGCTCCTTAAACAAGAGATACTGCTCTCACTCGGGAGATATTACTCCCACATACTTTCGAACTAGCACTAATTGGGCAATTGCCCATATCCTATCCTTACCTCTTATATTCTAATTTAAAAGATGTATAAAATACTCATCCATAAGGGGACAACTCAAGTTAAGGTTCAACTATATGATTTTTACATAAAAATAAATTTTGAGGTTAATAATTTGGATACACAAGTCAATTTAATAACTTCATTAACAAATAGGTCGCATTTGGTAACGTATATAAGTGAGAGAGGTGGGAAAATGTGAGATTTGGTTTCCCAAAGCCAATGATTTCTCTACCAATAATTACATTTTTTTCCATTTTTATCCATACATTTTAATCATTTTTCCTACCAACTATATCCATCAACCCTATTTATTCCAACTCTACCCCTATCATTTTCTATTAATCAGATAAATTCTAAAATATTCAAATTTTCATTTCCCACTATTTCCCACATTTCCACGATTTTTGAGCTTACCAAACGTCCCCTAAATGTCGTTGTATTTATTGTACATAATTAACTACAAAACTGTTATTGATACAATATCATAAATAATGATTCAAAATATTAGTTCTTGGAACTAATATAAAACAACATATAAGACAATTAAATTCAAAATTTAACGTAAATCAGAAATTAGATTTTTTAATTTATTATTTTCTGATGTATTTATAATTTATTCTTAAATGCAATAACATCCATTTAATTTTTATGTCTTATGGGACATAACTTATCGCTGTTTATATCAAGCCCTCATAGATATAATTCCTTGACTCATCTAGATTTTCAAGTTGTTTAGGTTTAGATATCCATTTCAGAATTTTATATTATTTAAATTAGGATAATTTGGCTTTCATGCTAATATTCCCCTTCATCAATCCAAATTTAAATTGTAATTTGGTTAGGTAATGGAATAAAATTTTATTACCCAATATGTCATATATGAGAAATGACCCTATTAGGTCGGACTAAATAGGGCTAAATAAATACCTTACTTAGCCTATATCAAAAAATTCATTTAAATTTTTTTATAAACTTATTAATATAAATGTATTTAATAGATAAAATAAGTTTTACCATTTTTGGATATGTGTATATATTTTTTTAAAATTTTTTAAGATACATGACAAAATGAAGGATCCCCAACCCTCAACATCTCACATCCAGTGTGCAACGGGATGGCTGAGGGTGGAAAACCAAACCAAAAACAACTCCCAAAAGATCAAAGAGCCGAAAAATGATCACAACTTGTCTGTATAGAGCATTTCTTTTATGAAATTTGGTGCATGATCTTCCCGTATCCTCCCATCATTGTCTACTTCCATCGCTGAGGGCAACCTAATTTCCATCTTCGTTGATATGGTGGAACGAGATTTTTACGTACACATATATTTAAAATACCCTTATGTTTCTTAAATATAGACATATTTAAAAAGTAAAACTTGATTTATGTGTTAAATACATTTAGATAAATAAGTGTTTGAAGAAAAAAATATTTTAATTTGATTTTTTGAGGTGGGCTAAGTAAGACACTACTCAGCCTGGACTAACAGGATTATTTTTTATCATATATATATAAATGTAAACTATTTAAAATTCATATGATCAAACCTAGTTGCATGCTTGACCATTGTTCATTTGATCAGTATTACCCGTTTATTTTTTTTGGGACATTTTCTCTGTTCTTGAATCAAGGGTCATTAATTAGCTAGCTCGGTTGTTCTAACTCGCTGGTGCTCCTTTCTGTTTCTATTCAACGACGATCGGCTCAACTCGGATGGAATTCATGACTACAGTACGCAGGTTAGATTACATTTTTATTCGAAAAGCTTTTATAAAATTCTAAATTTCCTTTTTTTCCTTTTTTTCTTTTTCTTTTTTTTTTTTTCCCAAAATGACGGTACTCTGTCAATATGGTTTCAGTTGTTGGAGACGGAAGTTAACAGGATGCAACAAAATCTGGACATGACAGAGGCACAACTCCAGTAACTACCATATTATTCATCGACTCCTGGCTCTTTAATTAATTTTGCTCAGTTAAAAAAAAAAATCTTCAGGGATTTTTCGAAAAATAGATTTCCATGGCTTCTCTGGTTTCTAATTGGGTCACGCACGCACGCACGCACGCACGCAGGGAATACGAACCAGACCCCGAGCTGGCAATGTCCATAGGCGAGGTGGAAGCGCGTGAGAAAAAGCTGATGGACACTCTCGCACGTGTCGTCGAGAGGAAGGTGAGCCCCACACGGCCACTCCACACCTCAATTTTCGAATTTTGGGCCCACACGTACACCTGCTGGTTGTTCTGTTCTCTTCCTACAGCCGTACTGGGTCGTTGTGTAGATAGAGATGGAGATTCTTCTGACCTAGCGAGTGGCTGACTCAGTACGTACATGAATCTGTTGCCCGCCACCAGCGTGGTGTCGACTGTCGAGCGGGTGAGCGGCAGAGATGATCGCGCCATCTGGACCGTCCAGATTATGAAAGTCTTTTGCATAAATGATAGGAAATGGTGAAAAAGCGTGAGAGTGGGGAGATGGAACATGGAATATTTTAGAAATTATGTGATTGATAAGAAATGATGGGAATAGAGATGGAATAAATATTAGAAAAAATGATTAAAAAATATGAGTAAAAGTGTAAAAACAAAAAATTTAAATCAAAATCATTGAAAAATGTATGCCGATACAGTGCTCATGGAAACCCATGCTGGGACATTACCGAACGTCCCCTGAAAGGCTTCATTAGTTGCCAGAAAATTGAATACATGCATTATGTTTGTAACAGCCGACATTGAAACCACAATCTTCTACTGATCGTGCCTAATTCATTTTTTGCAGAAATATCTGCATTTCAAGTCGCCACGGGGTGATCAGGTATTGCAGTGACTTTCAGTGTCTTATATCCTACCAATTCATTTTGATTATCTTTTGAAAGAAATAACGAGTGAATTTAATTACTTATCAGATTCTGCCATAAAAAAATTGCTTGTCTGAATTTCATGGATGCACCTGAAGAACGGTTTACATAATCATATATAATCAGGGCCTAACTAATGGACCCAAGATGATCATTTTAGATGAAAAGACTGGTGGTACACTTTTTCATGAAAAATAAAAAATGATTAAAAATAAAATTTATTTATATAAGTCAAGCAAATGTCCTATTTTACAAATGAAAGTGAAGGAGAAATTAAAATACTGAAAAAGAATGAAAATGCTGTTAACAATATTGAGGACAATGTGAACCATATAAGATCAGTAAAATTAAATTAAAAACCGATTAAAAATTATTTAATAATTAATTTTAGAAATTCTATGATGATGATATGCCAAATCAATTTGAAACTTTACTTTTCAATAAAATACATTGTCTAGTTATTACATGATTAATTGAATTATTCAATTAGTTTGGTAAAATAATATTTTTAAATGAAGATAATTTGCAAATATATCCATATAATTTCAGAAATTACAAATGATCTTACGCAATTTGATCATAATTGTAAATATATTCACTTCATCACAGCTCTTTTATAGCATAGGAATAGTTTATGGGTGTGTTTGGTTACACACAAAATATGTCAATGAAAACTTTTCAATCAAAAACCTTTCACTTCCCATAACTACCTTATTTTTTAATTATTTTTTCACATTTTCCTATATAAACAACCCTACTTTTCAATCATTTCCACACAAATACCCATACAACTACCCTATCTATTTTAACTTTATTCTCTTTACACCGTATTATTACCCCTATCATATCACATCATTTTCTATACCCATATATAATTTATATATATTTGCACATATACCTACCGCATGATGACCTAGATATAGTTATGATAGTATAAGTATATTTGCAATTATGATTAAATTATGTAGAAATAATTTATAATTTTTAAAATTATATAAATATATTTATCAGGAATAGATTTGCAAATTACTACTAACTGGACGAAGAGATGTGGGAAGTGCTTTGGATGAGTTGTGAAAGCACGTTGTAATTTTACAATCTTTCCAGAAAATGCAGCCGGCGTTGGACGAAAATGGAACGGCAATTTCCACGCAACCGGCCAGGTATGCTTTTCATCACGTCATTACTTTCGTCGCATCAGTACTCTCACATCACGCACATTATTTGGATTGTCAGGGGACATTCGGGAATCGGACAAGAAAGTGTCAGGTGAGAAATGACGTGTATATCTTAAAAAAGGGTGTGGGTGTGAGGGGGTAAGAAGAGTAAAAGTTGTAAAATGATGTGATATGATAGAGTTAATGATGAGAAGTAAAGATGATAAAGTTAAAATAGATAGGTTAGTTGTGTTTGTAGTTGTGTAGAAATAATTGAAAAGTAGGATAGTTGTATAAGAAAATGTGAAAAAATAATTAAAAAATATGATAGTTGTGGGAAGTGAAAAATTTTAAATTAAAAAATTTTAACTTGATATTTTTTAATAATTGCCAAACATACCCTAAATGATTTAATTATGACCGAGGATCGGGAGCCGCATAACCCATGACTGCTCCTATGCGTCAAAAAAATTTATTTTTTATTTTTTATAAATAAGTAAAATTATATGTATTTAACTCATAAATTAATTGTTATTATTTTTGGATACCTTTGAGTATATTTTTTAAAATTTTAAACACAATGACATTTTAATATAATTTTCTGACTCAAAAATTATTAACAATGTCATTATTTTTAAAAATTAAAAAAATACTTAAAAGCATCCAAAATGGTAAAAATCGGTTTACGGGTTAAACACAACTAACTTTACCTGTTTATAAAAAAATAAAAAAATGAGTTACATGGCTCTTTAATTATTTAACAATCTTATTTTTAATTATATATATATATATTATTTTATGTTAATTTCATAATTTGTAAAATGTTCTCTTCCTCGCTTTTTATTTTATCCTAAAATCTGGCAAAAATTTATATTTCCAATCACCCCCTTAGTATCTTTAATACCAAACTCATCCATTGCCGCACCTTTCGTTAGAACACACCTCGGGGAGCCATTCCATGATTGGATTATCGTTTGCAATGCTGACCAATCAGTGATCATGTCACCTTCAATGGACGGCCATGATGCAAATTTGCTCATGGCTTACTTTTGAACGTTCCAAGTTTGTTAAAAGATACAGTTAACTAAGAGCGGTCAGCAACTCTGTTAGTGCTAACTCGTAAATAACGAGGAAGTTGAAGTTTCGAATTTTTGTTGGTCAATTTACTCGCAAAAAATAAGGATATAGAAAATTCCATCTAATTCGGGGATTAATGAACGACATTAATGTTTATTTATTGTGCATTAATATTACCCAGATTGTTTATTTGACATACATTTCTTCTATTGGCAGGCCTAGCTGGACATCTTTTGTAGACCCAAGCAACCAGTGGATGGGATCGGAAGCCAGTCCTCAACAGCGTTATGATCAAATAAACAGCTTCTACCCCAATAATAACATGTGTAACGTCTATAATCCCAACATGGGGCCTTGCCGGCATGTTGGCTTGTCGCCCTTGCATCCGGTCCAAATGCCACCCTACTCCGTATTCCAGGTTTAATCGATTCCTTCCCCGTAACTCTTTTAACATCCCCAAACCTCGTATACTTATGGAACCTGGCTGCCTTGACCATGTAGGGAATGCAAGGCCCCCACATCCTCCCTATGCAAGCCTATCAACAGGAGCCGATCCCACCAAACTACATGATGGTATGGCACTACTTTTGTTATATTTTTCTAGTTATATATGCATGTTTTATCTTGTGGGGATTGGTTTTTTTTATTTAATATTCTGATCATCTTGATTTCAGGGAACGATGGATCATGAAGTGACTATGATGCAGCCGCAAGAATTTTTTCCCAGCAACTCAACACTGCCAACACGTTATCCGCAGGTCTTTGACCTCTCCTTCATTTATTTTATGCAAAAATACAATAAAGAGCCGCTTAATTAGATACATGCAAATGACAACAAAGGGAAATGAGATTAAATCAAAATTCATGTTTTGTACGACACGATTTCAGTTGTCAAAGAAAGATAAATACATATAATAAAAGTATAAATTTAGGAAAATTTATCTTTTTTTTTTTTCTTTAATTCAATCAAACCGACATGATCGCCAATTTGCAGCGAGTGGGGCCCATTTATTTTTACTCACCATCATCACGAAAACAGGAAACTACGGACCATAACATTCCTCGTCATATGATGCCTCATCAACAAGAGGAGACTCCATCTAGTTATTATCAGGTAGGGATCAACACCCATCATCTGGTGGGACTAGTTTTTACAGAACTTACACTGAAACAAAACTATTTTGAAGAGCGATCACTAAGTATAAAACAATTGAAATTGTAGCTATTGTTTGGCGATGATGAGCTCTTGATGCAGCCGCATGAAGAAGACCTTTTAGGCAATGAATCCATTACGCCAACGGCACCAGTAACATTTTTTCTTCCTAAAACCCGCATTCTAAAATTCTTGATTAGATTGCATTTGGATGCTTGAGAAGACTGAATTGCAAACGTTGGGGTCTAGTCAAGTACCGATGGTACTGATAAAAAAGAAAAACAAAGAAAATACTGATGGTGAAAATGCAATAACTGCATACAACGTTGATGTTGCATTCCTTTATGAGGCCCGACAGCTGCAACTGGATCTTTATTAATTTTGGACTACTGGCTGCAATTCAGTTCAAGAGTGCGTTTAAAATATTGGGCATATTATTATTGCTAGTTGGAACTTGACCAATTCATTTTCATGACCTCCACGGCAACATGGAATGAAGGATTGTAATGATCAAGCACTGTTTCCTTACGGCGCGCACCCAGAGGTATAACTTCAACCTATGTCAATTTATTGTTACTTGTTGAAGATTTCAGAAGGTAACTAATCAACTTCAAATCTTGATTAAAACAGAGGCTACAAAATTGGCTAGATGTGCTGCCACCTGTGCATGAGACAGATAATTGGATGCAGCAGAATAAGCCAGGGATAGGTGAGGTTGCTGGTGTCTCCTTGGATCGTATGAGGTATATTTCTTGAATTGGGTATGCTTCCTCTATCGTTGCAGAACCAATGCATTTAAATCTATCTTCTCCAAAAATGCTATGTGCAGGTATACTTCCTCGGGAATTTGTGATGCAATTGCGGAAGAGATGGGATCACAAACAGCTACCCAACAATGCTTCCACAGCAGCAACACATCTGGTGATTACAGCTCTGATGAATGCCTTTGGGGTTATGACTGCACGTCGGCCCACCATCCAGTGGCGCATTGTCATCAAGATTGTAAGGTTGAAATCTTTAGTCAAACCTCCGATTTTTTTAGATGCTATAAAACTTCTATTACTAAGTAGACTAAGGAAAATGACTGGTTGTAATCATTCTCATGCCAGCAGGAAGTAGCCGATGACTTGAAATTCAACGATGTGCCATATGCTTCATATCAAGATGAAACATGCAACTCCTGCTCCAACATGCCGCCTTATTAGGATGCCTCATATTTCTGGTAAGAATGTGGGTACGACAACATATGGAATAGATTTTTATCAGCTCAAATGTTAAATTATCTCCATGAAGGGTTACGAGGGTAATACTTCCTGGAGTTCTAGTAGATATGTTTAGCTATTTTTACCCTTTATTTGGTTTGGTTACCGATTCTAATTCAATCAAAGATGACCTCAAAAATGTCAGACGATCACATTTCTGCTGGTTCGATAATTATGGCATGATTTTACGAGAGCTCATAGTAGTTTCTGTGCGAATCGCTAAGGAGGTAGCGATCTCGGCGTCAGGCAAGTGATCACTTGGGAAGTCCTGGCTTTTAATTATTTAGTGGTCAATCTCTATGCAAATGCTCGTAACTTCAGATATTTCCACTAGAGGATCTGTCAACGAACAACTTTTTAATTGCTAGACAATAGGCTGTAAAATCTCAGTCGGTGGCACAGGCAATTAGCAGCATGATCACAACTTTCATACTTTTTCCCCCTGCGGTCAGGAGGCATCGTCTGTGCCTCATGCTAATAATCATTGTAGGAACTCATAGCAGGAGTGCAAAACCAGCTGTACCATATCTTATTCATATAAGTTATTTATTAATGAGAGTTATAAACTCTACCGTACTAAGGTATCAAATAAGCTGCTTTGACTCAAATAAGCATATTTTCCAATTTATGTCAAGCAATTGCAATCCTCAGATCTGACTCGAGTGATAACTACATGCTACCAAACAGGTCCTAGCCGTATGCATGAACCCGACACAATTGGACATTGACACAGCTCGCTAGATGAAGTTGCTCCGGCATGATTTTAACAACGAACAAGTTCATAGATTTGGAGTCCGTTTTAAACCTGATGTTGACTCAGATGCAATTTGTGGGTTGTTCTGCTGATATCCAGTAGAGGGCCTAATGATCCATTATACACGGGAGTGAGTTGCAACTTAGAAGATGATTATATAAAAGAGAGAGTGATGTCCTCTGAGAAGTGACAGAACATAAGAGTCTGGGAACAAAGAACATGCATACGTCCAAAATAACAGAGAATTCCTGTAATGAATAGAGGTGAAAGCGTCCATAAGAATGAACATTCATGCCCCATAAGGTGCTAGCTAGAAGTGGTAACCTCAATAACCAATCAGAAACCCTCAGCATTGGTAATCCTGGAGTACATCAGTACTCAAACAGGGAATGCATTCGATGATTCACTCACAATTGACAGTTAGAAACAGCCAAAGTTTAATTCAGATGAACTTATACTGATTCCCCCCAGTTCACACCCAATGATGAGAGACAGCCAAAGCTTCATTTAGAGGAATTTCTAATGATTCTTTCTAATATTGGAATGTCCACATTTCAAAATTAGTCTTAGCATGGTAGTGAAACAAGAGACGTAAAGGGGATTACCAAATCATCTCCCACTGCGCATCATGACGGAAAAGGTAGCTCGCCATGTTAAAGAAAGTTAAGGTGATTTCGTGGCCAGTAATCTGATAGAAGTCAACATATTTAACTCATCATGGGTAAAATGAAATTAAATCATGGGGCTAGAAAGCATTCTAAAATATTCTTAAAAATTCTTGATTACTATTGCTTATATTATCAGAATTTCCAATTTATGTAGTTAAACATATACATTACAATTCATTAGAGTTCTGCTGTATTCAGGAGAGTCCCAAATGATCAGTGATACATAGGCTGATGGGAGTGAGGGGCAACTTAGAATCTGAGCAAACAAAAGAAAAGAGAGGATGATTAAGAATGACCATGGCGAACCCTTCAAGTGCTCACCAGAATTGTCCCTCTGCAAAAGACACACAAGGTTGCTGAATGCATAGCCTACTAGGAATAAAGGCTTGAATGCATTTAAAACGACACACTTTACTCACAATGAACAGAGGTGAATGCATCCGCAACAATGAAACTTGATGCCCCATAATCTGCTAGAAGTGGCGACCCCATTAACCAATCGAAAATCCTCAACAGCATTGGCTGATTCCCAGAGTGCATCGCTTCTTGTACAAGGAATCAATTCAACGATACACTCACAATTAATAGCCAGAAACAGCCAAGGTTTAATTTTTTGTTATTCTTTCCCCTCAATTCACATTCATTTAACGACAAACAGCCAAAGCTAGATTTCAGAAGAATTTTTGCTGATTCTTTCTCATATTGGAAGGATATATGTTCGAAAGCAGTCTTAGCTCATTATGGTAGTGAAACCAGAGATGTGAAGGGATTACAAATGCGTCTACCATTTCACGTCGTGATAGAAAAGGTTGAGTTCCATGTCAAATAAATGTAAGGCAATTACATGCCCAGCAACCTGGTTTTAAACTTCAGCCTTTGTGTGCTCTGTCTAATCACTCCATTCCATTTGTCTTCCCATTTTGCTTCTTAGTCATCCCCATCTTAGGAGCAAGGAAGATCAGCTCGTATTTAGCATACAGCCATACACGCTTAACTCCATGGTCCATTCTTTTACCCAGGTCACGTAAAATCAAAGTTTCTGATAGGCTTATTCAGACTCTCCAAAATCATGATGATAATTTCTTAAAATCAAAGTTTCTGATAGGGCCTATTCAGACAGTTCAAAACCATGATGATGAATTCTCAATTTGCACTACCTCTGAGCCGCAATGGTTTGTGATGTGAGATTCGAACATCTAAAAAGCACCCAAACAGCATTTCTGAGTACAACATTGAACATTCAACATAAAACAGTATCACCATGAGCTGACAGGATTCGTACCTATTACATTCTAATGGAAATGCATGGACAAAGATTTCAAAGGGACATTCCACCAGAAAGAATGAAGCCTGCATATCTAGCAAAGCAATTCAACAGAATGTTGGTCAAGTGATTCTTGCAAACCAACTGTCGATACCCAAAAGAGAGAAAGAAAAAAAAAAAAAAATCCTGTGCCAACATGTTAGAGTTTCTAAAATAAAGCGTTGGCCAAACAAACCAACTGACGATAACAAATGGAAAAAAAACAAAAGAAAGAAAAGAAAGAAAAAGAGACGGGATAGATACAGGAAGCTGCAAATTGAACCGAATTATAAAACCGCCAAAACTTGAACAAGTCACCTCGCGTGCAAACCCAAATGAAATGGTTATCAGGTGTCTATAAATAACATATTGGCACAAGAATCTTAACACCTGAGCTTAAAGCAGCTACAAGTCTATACAATTTCAAGGAACAAAAGGGCAGACGCAGAGCATGATAACGATAACCTCAATTAGTACCTCAGATTCGAGTACAAGATGTGTCAAAATCATCGGGTGCCACTTTCGCAATCCAGCTACTAAGTGTCTTCTTGATCTCTGAATGGTTAACATAAGCTAGCTCATACATACTAGACAAGTTTACCACCAAGCTCTCATTCAGCGCCACCGTCGGCACCTTTTCCAGACCACCCTCCAGCACTTTGATGGAATCTGATAAATCCCTCAAATACATCAAGCAAAGGGCCTTGTTATTAAGAGCAACCACATCAGCAGGATCTCTCTCAATGCATTCCTCATACTCCCTCACCGCAGACACATAATCCTTCCCAACCAAGTACATCAGCGCCTTGTGCCGACTGACCAGGTTCCTGAACTCAATCCCTTCGACGTCCAGCCCCTCCACACGGGCGAAAGCCGACCTCGCCCCTTCCAAATCCCCAACCTGCATGTAGATATACCCAACCTTGGACACCAGAACGGGATCGAGCGGTTTGCCGCGGAGTTGCTCCTGCAACAATGCCAGGCAGATGGTGAATTCCTTGCTCCCCAGGTGGTTGCTGACGATCGAATTCACGACAAAGATCTCTCTTTTCTCCCAGATTCCGCCGGGCGCTGCCTGCCGGCGGCTGCGTACGTAGGCGAGGAGGCGGTAGAGGCGGTCGAGGGATTCGGGACGGTCGCCGAGGCGATCTGGAAGCTGGGCATGGAGCCAGCGCAGGGCGAAGGGGAGCATGGAGCCCGACAGGTTAGGATAAAGGAGCGGAAAGGATTCGAAGCGGTGGCGGGAGTGGGGTTCGGCATCGCAGTCGAAGAGATCGAGATCGAAGAAGAGGCGGAGGGCGTCGGAGAAGCGGCGGAGCTTGAAGAGAGCTAGGGCATGAAAGGTGTGGTGGATGAGTTGCTCGTGGGGGTGAAGAGACGAGGCATGGGCGGCGGCGGCAGAGGAGGAGAGCTTGTCGATGAGGGCGCGCCATGAGCCCCGGGCGGCGAGGTCTTGGAGGTCGGTGAGATCCTTGCAGGAGGAGGGATCCACGGCGGAGGATGAAAGAGGGTCCGAGATAGGACGGCTGCGATCTTCTGCTTCTGCGGGTGCGAGATCCATGGGAGACGACGGGTGGAAGTTAATGTGCGCCGGGATGGGGGATGAACTTCACCGGGTTAAGGCGCTTGGCCTGGAGGAGACGGTGGAGGCCCGGATGGGTTTGCTCCGCTCTCAATCTCCTGTGGACCGTCAAACATAATCAATCAGCAAGAAATCTTTTTCTTTTTTTTTTTCTTACTTGTTTCATTAAATTTTTTTCTAATAACGAAGAAAATGGGCTAGGCCGTAAACTGATAGGGTTAGCCTAATCCTAACCATTTGTAGAAACTTAAGCTCGGTCTCCATTTTAATCTTGTAATTAAAAACTATTTATTGAAACTAAGAATGTTAATAGTTATTGTCAACCTGTTAACCCACTTGGTCAACTGATTTATAAATAGATTTTTTGAATAAATGAGTTATGATTCGCCAACTCATTCAACTATTTAATTAAATAAATAGATTATGATTGAGATTTTATCACCCGTCCACCCGTTTAATAATTCATTTAATTCATATAACCTATTTAACACATTTTTTTCATATGACAAATTAGAGTTATATATATATTTAAACTCCTTTTTGTCATTTAATTTTCATTTTTTCACTGTTACACTAATTCTATTTTCTAATTACTGTCTTATTTTTCATTTTTACTGTGTTGAAAAATATTTTTATCTCTCTTCGCGAGATCATCGTCTATTAAAATTTAGGTTTTCAGTTTGTCTGCTATATAATTCATTAACAACCTGTCAACACATTTATTAAATGGATTGTAAATGAGTTAAAAGGTAAGTTTTGAAAATAAATTAATAAACAGATTATGGTTGAAATATTTTAAATAAATTAAGATTAAGCTAACTTGTTTAACCCGATACTATAACACCCTAGAAACTCTCAATCCCAATCCGATGTCGGGCTGATAATTCAAGTTGAAAACGCAGTCAATTGAACACGAAAAATTGAAAATATGTTCATGCTTCAAACAGAAGATAATCTTCTGTCATTGCCACATGTCAACCTGCTAAGTAGCTATTAAAACACGCCCGATACATACAAATCTGTCCCACAAGTTGCACGACAAATAATAAATGACATATGAGCCGACTTAAATTAAGATTAATGTTAAATATGATTGCAATTTCTATTCATATTTATAGATATGACATACATTAAAAAATGGCAGAGAATGGAAAAATAGTATAGAAAAGGTAAGAAATTATACTGAATGCTGAAAAAATATCTTTAGAAATAAAAATCTCGTCAAATTTTATGTCTTATTCAAGTTTCCAGAATGCTATGCAACAAGCCCTTGGGTCATTCTGTATGCTTGGGTCGGATCGTATAACAACATGCCGGGACACGGCCAACCGGAATGAGCCGAATTTTTATTTAGTTATTTATTTTAAAAAAAGGTTTGGGTCTAGGAATGGGCTGGGCTAAGTAAAGAAGCTTGTCCAACCCTGTGCTATTGTCTCGGTCTAGTACCTGTTCATGGGATGGTGCGACCACCAACACTACTAAATTTATGGGCGTCTGTGTTCCACTCGTGGGCATGGCCAGTACTGCACTTCACACGATGGATGAACCATCGAATTCGCCCTCCACTTACGTGAAATTGCATGACTTGATTTGGCAACCATGAAAACGACGGCGAAGTGACGATACACTTTTCTCCGCGTCATTTGCTTTAGTTAATCACATGCTATATTAAATGAAAAATAAAAATCTCTTTTTTCCCCTTTAGTTTAAGATAAAAAATATATTAAGCCGAAAAATCCTAAAAATAGTTTAGAGACAGTCTTTTTTCTTTTACATTTTAGGAAAGATCAAAAGCACATTAGGTTTGCTTTTTGGGTGGGTTTAGGAGGTTTATGTAAAAGTTTTTGGATGGATAGAAAATGATATGATATGATGTGTGTAATAATGAGAAGTGAAGAGAATAAAGTTGAAATATATAAGTTAGTTGTATAGGTACTTATGTGGAAATAATTAAAAAATAGAATAGTTGTATAAGAAGATATAAAGAAATAATTTAAAAATAAAGTAGTTACAGAGAGCGAAAAGTTTTAGTACTTGCCAAACATGCCCATATACTTATATTGATATGAGGAAAGTAATCTTGCTAGGCCAAACTAAAACAAATTAATTTTAGGTGGTATTTTGAGTCGGTTTAAAATATTACCTATTTTTTATTTTTTATTTTTCATGAAATTTTTTAGAAATATATTTAATTTATATAATAAATTCCATAAATTTCGAATATATATATTTTGACTTTCAAAAATATCATTTGGGATATTCAAGCCGTTTTAAACACCTAAAAATGACGAGTTTTGAAATAAAAATATTTAAAAATATTAAAATTTAGTATATAAATTAGAGACAACCATTTATATGCAGCCAGCCTAACCGCTTAGTCTAGTCACAAACTATATTCCTTATTTTTTTTATAAATAAAAATGATTAAAATAAATATGTGTTTAAAAATGAAAAATACATATACATCTTAAGAAATAATAAAACTTAGCTCATAGATTAAATTACACTTAAATTAATATGATTATAAAAAATACGTTAAGCGGCTAGAGGTAGTTGGGGGTTAAATATAGCTAGCCGCAAGAGATGACCACTCCTCTTGAGTTAAATACATTTTAAAAATCAGATTCATGTAAGCTTATTTTAGGCTGACTTAATAAAATCACCCTCCGAACTCATACGTTTATTTTGCAAAAACACAATTTAATTTATAATTTTGTCTTGGCCTTTGGGTACGCCGATTGAGGAATTTTTATTATTGTTATTTTCGGTTGAGGTGGGCAGTTCATGGTATTTCAAATGGTGTGTGTACGGATTGAATTCCTGGATAAAAAAATTTGTTGTGCATTTTGACGGATAAGAATTTGTTGTCAGATGATGATCTGGGACAAAATTCAGATTTTAAAATATAAAACTGATACGAAAAATAGAATTGTTTCTATGTAAAAGATATGAGAAAATAGCTGTTATGATACAATATTAAACTCTGTGTAATATTTTAATGCTTCCGGATGCAGTGAAATTTAGTGCATTCGGGTTCAAAATACATTTTTTATTTTTTGAATTTTTATAAAATTATTAATCTAAGCTCATTTAATCTATAAATCAAAATTTACGATTTTAGAATGCTTATTTTTTATTTTAAAAATAAGAAAATTCCAGTCATTTTTGAATAACTAAAATACCTCTATTTTTAAAAATAATATATATACATATTTCTAAAAATGTTAAGACTTAATAATAAGTCAAATAAAATACGCATATCAATAATTTTATAATTTTTTTTTTAAATTTTAAAAATAAGTTTTGCACATGAAGCCATTTCCTACCCGGTTGACTGTGGATCCTATTGCAATAAGTTTTACACTGTTTTTAAAAATACACATTTCTAAAAATGTTAAAACCTAATATATAAGTTAAATAAAATACATTTACATCAATAACTTTATAAAAAAATATTTGTAAACTTGTGCAACTCATCATCATCTTAAGCTATTTACCACCTCATCAGTCATGGATCTGTTGCAATAAGTTTTGCACCTATTTTTAAAAATACACTTTTCAGAAAATGTTAAAATTTGATACATAAGCTTTTTTTTTTTGAAGTGTAGATACATAGGTTAAATAAAGTACACTTGTATCGATAATTTAATGAAATTTTTTTAAAAAATTTAAAAAATAAGTTTTGCACCTCATCGTCATCATGAGCTATTTTCCACCCGTAAGTTATCTATCTTGTTATAATAAGGGTGTGTTTGGCAATTGATGAAAAATGTTAAGTTAAAACTTTTTAATCTAAAACTTTTTACTCTCCATAACTATCATATTTTTAAATTATTTTTTTCACATTTTCTTATAAAACTATCCTACTTTTCAATTATTTTTACACAACTATCCACACAATTAACCTATCTATTTTAACTTTATCCTCTTTATTACTCATCGTTACCCATATTATATCACATCATTTGACAACTTTTATTCTCCAAAACTTTTCGTCAAAAGTTTTATTCATTACCAAACATACCCTAAGTCTTGCACCCAAATTCACTAAAATTTTAATACATCAAAATGAAACATTACGGGCGTGTTTGATAATGGGTATAAAATGTCAAGTTAAAACTTTTCAATTTAAAACTTTTCACTCTCCATAATTATTATATTTTTTAATCATTTTTTTCACATTTTCCGATATAACCACCTTACTTTTCAATCATTTTTACACAATTACCTATACAACTAACCTATCTATTTTAACTTTATCCTCTTTACTCTTCATCATTACCTTTATCATATCACATTATATGACAACTTTTACTCTTCCAAACTTTTCGCTGAAAGTTTTCTCGATTCAAAGACACAAGCCACATGAAAAACTAACGTCGACGCGTACAAACACGAAGCAAAACAAATGCAATTGCATGCATGACATCAGGTGTGACGGAGCTGCTAAAAAATTTAAAACAAAAAAGCTCTGCCGGCTGCTGCTAAGTGCTAATTCTTATTTGGGTCATAACCAGAAGCCGTCGGCTGGATTTCCGGCTAAAATTTTGACACCTTCACTTTAGTGGGCGAAAGTGGTATGGCTTAGAACCCCGGAACAAGTGCAAGTGTACCGAATACTACTAAACTTGGAGATTCATTGAACTTAGACGAATTTTGTCAGTTGGACTCCGAGATTTTCCTGCATACAGATTGATTTGATTCCCGTTCCCGGGGGAGGAGAACCATCGAAGTTGCAGAAGTATTTTTTTTTTTTAAAAAGCCTTTTCCACTGATGGGGGAAAAAGAGAGAACAGAAGTCGAGGGGAGGGAGGGAGAGATTGGGACATGTGTTGTTGCATTTTGGGATACTGGAGCAAGGTGGAGGGACTGCACGGGGTGTACAGGAACTACCATGGCTGACCGGGACATCAGATGGTCGGCATACATCTTCCTTTTTCTCCGCTTCCCATGGTTTCAATGCTGCGCTCTTCCTGTTTAGTTCCTTTACTGGGAGCACGTCCGGACAATGGGATGCACGTTTACCACTTCTTATTACTTATCTTTTGCTATGCGTTTGAAATACCAAAGACTTTTATTTTTATTTTTTTACAAATATTTTCAAATTAAATGAAAATTTTAAATTTTTTTTGGCATTTTAAAGGCATTTTTGCATTTTCATACTACTGTTTATGAGGGTATTTTGTCATTTCTAAAAAGGGTCCAGGGTCTATAAATACCATCGCAATTTTACTTTTTAGGATTTTGGAACAAAATTCAAGTTAGTATTCAAGACAACAGGATTGGGTAAAAAATACAAGTTGAATAAGATAATTTTAAGAATTTATTTACTTATTAAATGTAAAGATATATCTGTGCTAAATTTAAATAATATATGCTTTAATACTTACTAATTATTAAAAAATATATCATTACTAAAACAAAACATAAGAAGATATAATATAAATTTATTAAAATAAGTTAATATATAATTATACGTAAGATTTATATGTATATGTGTAAATTCTTTTTATTGATTCTTATATCGTTTTTTGGATAAATTGGTTCTTTTATTATTGATAAAGTTAATTATAAAAAAATATGAGAATTTTGAAAGAAATTAGTAATAAGATTTAAACATATGCTTATAATTTTTAATAAATCAATATATGTAGGCGAGTTGAGACATGAACGACCTATCTTGATTCTATTTTTGAATAAGGGTTAAAAATTTTAACTCATTCTTATATCGGGTAAAAAAATTAGTTTTAAAAGAGTCCCAATTCCCAACCCCAATTTGAACTTTGGATTACAAACACAAAAACATCTAGGAAGGATCTGAAAATCGGCCCACCCCAATTTGAACTTTGGATAACAAACACAAAAACATCTAGGAAGGATCTGAAAATTTGCCCACACCCTAAAAGCAAGTCCCAAAACAAAAAAACAAAAAAACAACAGAAATATAAAATCTCAAAACACATGCACATCTCTTTGTTCATGTATGTGAGAACCAGGTATTTAATTTTATTTTCATTATAACCCTTCTTTATTATGAGGTAATTTATGAACATGATATTAGGAATTTATGATGTTAATGGATTAATAACTTATACAGACATTGTTGAGCACTACAACTATTTTTCACCTCGCAGAGTAGGTACGGGGTTCGACCTATGGAGGCTAAGTTATATGGAGGAGCCCGCGAGTTAGGGTACATCTTCCACTTTGCGCCCGACTCCATTTTCCCTCTTCTTCTGTTCCTGTTCTCTGCCTCTTCTTTTCTTTCCCCCTATTCAGTACGATCCCGTTGTGGGTTGCTTCAAGAAATCTCTACTAACTGCCATAGAAGTCACTGATTCCAGTCAAGGAAGCTCCGAATTTCTGCAATCCAAGCCCAGGGTTGCTGTTTTTGGAGAAAATCACGATTAAGGTAAGTAGATGCTACCCTTCCTTGATTGAATGATGAAATCTCGTAGTAAACATGATGTGAAACTAGGGGGGGTGCGTGACGCCCAACAAATCCATGTTTTGGGGCGTAGTGCTCGTAACAGCTAGGGTAAGTAAGGTTTGAGGGGAACTTGTCGTGAATGAGTGAAGTATAGGACTCGTTAGCAACTTTCGTAGTCTTAAAATGTGATGTTAGTTGATTCGAATCAAACGAAGGTACGAACTAGAGTTTCCTCCTTCTGTGCCTACAATGTGTTTGTTAAAATGCTCGTGTGACAGTTTTATACATTGAACTGAAAGTAAACTTTGTTGATGTTGTATGTGTGGTTGTGACATGTATTCTTGTATGTTATGTATGAGGTGTTATTGAAAATGATTGGTTGTAAAAGGGTTGTTCATGGCCCCTGATTGACATGAGGAGAGGGTTGTTCATGGCCCTTGATTGGCATGAGTGGAGGATTGTACGTGTCCTTCTGTTTATATGTGACTATATGCATACGATCTTGGGAGTGGGTATCGGACCCATATGTTTTATTGTGATCATGACATGCACATCCAAAACTTTTCTTATTCTACTTTGTGCTAACCATTATCTACTTACTGAGTCTATTTAGACTCACGTGATTTGTTATTCTTGTTGTTCTTTAGATCCCAGGTCAGGTGGGGAACCTCAAGATGGGGCAAGTGGAAGACCAAACCTTGGAAACCATTAGAACATCTTTAATTAAAGTTATTTTCATGTTATGCTCTTTTGACATTAGCATTATGTAGACGGTTATGGAACCAGATTTGACCTTGCTAAACAGATTGTATTCAGTATTTAGAATTGGATTGCGATTTATGTGGATGCATGTAGTTATGATTATTGGGTTGCTCATTGTGTATGGATAAGTTCGAATGATTTCCTTCCATATGAATTCTCTTGTCATATGTAGATACAAATGTATAATTATAGAGTTAAATGTCACATATTGTAATGAATTTGAATTGCTTATGCATAACAGGTTGTGTATTACATACCACCCCTTATATATTATGAGGAGATGCTGCCGAAATTTTCATAGGTTATATGGTATCCATTTTGACTAGTTATTACGAACATTTAGGTTTGGGGCGTTACAATGTATTTCATAATGGGTCCCATAAATGTGAAATTCGTTTAAAGGAAAGTGAAAGATAGAAAATGAGAATATAATGGATACAACATGAGTAAAGTGAAAATTAAGAAAAAATAAACACTACATAGAAAGATATGAGAAAATGATTAGAAAATAAAAGTAAAAATAAAAAAAATAAGATAATTAGGTGTTGAATTTTGCATTGGCATTCTTCACTTTATTTTTTTTTTCCTAAACGCCCTTTATATTCTGATTCGCAGGGGTCAGACTGGCGGCTGCTATCATTTGTTTATTCAGTGGACTTAAAATGCGTGGATTTATTTTTTTTTAAAAAAAGAAGAAGAAGAAGCATGGATTAGATTGATATATTGCGTGTTTCTCGCTTGGCCTTTGGTTATCAGAAATGGGCAAGTGGCTAAGCGAAGATTGCTTGGACGTGCAGACTTCCAAATTCTTTATTTTCTTGGTCTTCCCTTCGATAAAATAGCAAGGCATCTTCCCTTTGTCTATAGATATATTTTTGTGGTTTCTTTTCTTGAAAGCTTTCATACATCATTTTGTGTTATGCACACACTATCCTTTCAGTTTATGCCCATGCTAATTTCATCACACAAGATTACTTTGTGTAACACCCCGCTGCAACTAATGTGTTGACTTATTCAGCGGGCCATTATACTTGGTCCCTATTATTTTTAGACTAGTCTTGATCCTTTCTTGTAATCCCCTCTTGTGTCACTAGAAGAAAAAAAATTTCGGCTAAACCAAAACTTTTCATAACTTATATTAACTTACACTGTGATATCATTACAATTGTGTCAATCTAAGTTAGTCATAAAAGACTTTAACAACAATTTATGAAGTTGCCGCTAAAAGTTATATTTTTCCATTAAAGGATTATTTTTTGCAAGTTCTATTATAATCACTAAAAGCTACTTTTCCGGGATAATGTTATGCCACTAAATAATTTTTTTACGAAAAATTGTTAAGCGTCACTAAACGTGTTATAAAATGTTACTTTTTTTTTTTTTTTTTTTTTGTAGTATGTAATCTTAGTTTTGTATGCAATCTTGAATTGGATCTCTCTTTTTTTTTTTTTTTTTTCCGAATTGGGTCTATTGTGGATTTCACATTCATTTCTGTATGGGAATATTACGTTTGCAAATTGCAAGGACATCTGAATTACCATTTAGCAATAATGCAGTGGTCTTTTGTTACTTCTTCTTATTGGTGTCACCATGTAAAGCCTTTTCACCGAATCAGTCACAAGCGACTACTGCTCATTTTGTGGGAAATTTCACCTTATTTTTTTAATCATTATATATTTTTAATATGATCTTCGTGTTTTTAAAAATTCTTTTTAACTTGAATTAGATATACTTCAATGGTGCTGGGATCGTTGGAGATTTTTTTTCACCTCAATTTTAGGCCCACCTCGATAATGAAATAAAAATCCAACCAACCTCGATATTGTCACCTTAACTTCATTTGTTCTAGCATGGCACCAAAAATTCTCAGATGAGAATACCTACTTAAAAAAATATAATCATGAGTAAATTAAGAAAATACTTAATATAATAACAAATGCATTAAGACGTAATATTATTTTATATCACTTATTCAAATAGGATTAGGAAGGATATTTTAGACTATTTAGACATTGAATATTTAGCTTTGAAATTGATATATAAAATAATAAAATAAGTAATTTCATTAAGCTGATTTACACAGTTTCTAGATGGGCTCATGTACATCTTTGATTTAGATGAAACTTGGTTAGAGATTAGATAAATAAGACTTTGATGGTCAGATTAAGTGAGTTAGATTTTGATTCACCATCAAGATGGTACCAAAAAGGGGTGGTACAAGAGAAATATTCGATAGTCCGGCAGCATAGAGTATTTCCCTTTTGGTTTTGTACGCTCATTTTCAATCAATAGTTTTGTTCTTCGATATTATTTCCCCCATTTTCCCTGCTTTTCTATGCTCTTCTTTTTCGTCTTTCCTTCTTCCCAAATGCAGCAAAGCAAAATTTCATACCATCAACCAAAGCAGAAGAGGGTATTTTTTTTTTTCATTGAGTGCAGATGGCTCTTTAAAATCGTGGCAGTGGTAGCAGTAGTAGTCATTCCATGGCATCTTGTACAGAATCAAATTTTCATTGGCTTTTGCTCATAACCATACAAATGGTCCTCACTATCATTATTCTCTTACCTATCCTTTTAAATAGAACACAAAAGAAGCATAATGCCACATGTTGGGCTTGAGTATTTTAGCAGTTGCTATCAACCACCCTAGTCAACCCTTAGGCTCTTCTTTTTTTAGTTTCACAACGATCATAATTACCTATATATATTCTTGAATAATCCGCAACCCAGACTTTGTAATTTTAAATTCTCGCGACTTTCTCGTCGACTTCACAATCTTGTATAGAGTATGTAATTCAATCCAGATTCATTGCAGCTGTATTCTTCTCTCTTAGAAAGCATGTTTGACCTGGCATTTCACTGAAACTTATAAAAGGAACCAATATTCCTGCAACCAAAATATGGGAGTCTTAGTCTCGCATGCCATCCTGAATTGGGTATCCATTTGATGCACGTTCATTTCTGCATGCCGAGTTTTATCTTTGCAATCTGATTCACTGTTGCATCTACAATACTACAATGCAATGATCTCTAGTTCCATTGATATATATTTTTTTCATGCAGTTGGTGCATGCCTGCGATCTCACCAGCATAGCATACATATATATTTAGGTAGGTTTGTCTCCTCCAATGGGACATTCAGTTGCAGATGAAAATGAAGCGCAGGAATCAGACATTGCCAGTCATCACTCCTTGCGTAGTCATGCTGACAACTTGCCATACATTCACAAAGTGAGATTGCCGCCTCGGCAGAAACTCTTCAGAGAGTTCACATCCACAGTTAAGGAGACTTTCTTCGCAGATGACCCGTTACACTCATTCAAGAACCAACCTAAATCAAGGAAGTTAATCCTAGGCCTGCAGGCATTGTTCCCAATTCTTGAATGGAGTAGGCACTACAATCTCAAAAAATTGAGAGGAGATGTCCTTGCCGGACTGACTATTGCAAGCCTTTGTATCCCTCAGGTAGATAATTCATTCAATAACCTGTTTACCTCTAACTCCAAACAAGCTCAGGGAACCTTCTAACGTGAGTGCTGACCTCTGAAATAGGACATTGGTTACGCAAAGCTTGCAAACTTGGATCCCCAGTATGGCCTATGTAAGTCCAATTTTTCTCATTAGCGCTTGTATTCCTCTCCATCTGAAAGCATCGACTAAATGCAGTTTTTAAAACTTTTTTTCTTTTTTTTCGACCAATCTGCCAATGAACATTACAGACTCAAGTTTTGTTCCACCACTTGTGTATGCATGCATGGGAAGTTCGAGAGATATTGCTATTGGACCAGTTGCAGTTGTGTCCCTATTGCTTGGAACTATGCTTCAAGCTGAGATTGATTCTACTCAGAATGCTCTTGAGTATCGCAGACTTGCATTCACTGCAACTTTCTTTGCTGGTGTAACTCAAGCTGCACTTGGAATTTTGAGGTAACTGTAATACAGTTGTATCAAATCCTATTGGATATTCTGTCAATTCTAACCAGTTCAAAGGGGTTTAATCTCTTCACTGCGTGAGGTTGCTGCTGCAGAAGCATTGCCTTCTCTGTGTGACATGAATCCAAAAAAAAAAAAAAAAAAAACCTCAACTCTTGCAATCTTCAAATGAATCTTAGGGGACGTTTGGCATTGGCTAAATGAGGGAATTCATGGTAGATGGTGGGATTGCGGATTTCAAGAACAGTTATCCATTAAATAATGATCATATTTTTCCACTTTTACACCTATATTCTAATCATTTTTCCTACTGACTACCCTCTATCAAACCTATTTATTCCAACTTAACCCCTATCATTTTCTATTAATCGCACAATTCTCAAAATATTCTTTTTTTTTTATTACCACTACATCCCATAATTTTTTCCATTCCACACTCCCAAACATCACCTTAGTTCTATCCATTGTATGAATTGCGTACTCTCATCTCATGTTTGAGTTTGTAAACTGCAAATGTCAACTTTCCAAAACTCATCTAGTGTATTTATTCTTTTCATGCTTGTGAGGATGCTGATTTTTTAAATCGATGACTGACTCTGGTCATATTTCCAGGTTGGGCTTCTTGATTGACTTTCTATCTCATGCTGCCATCGTCGGTTTTATGGGTGGTGCAGCTATTACAATAGCCTTGCAACAGCTAAAAGGTTTTCTTGGAATACGAAACTTCACCAAGAAAACAGACGTAATTTCAGTAATGCAGTCTGTCTGGGGTTCTGTACATCACGGGGTAGGTTCATTGCTGGTCCTAGTCATTCAGAATATTGTTACCTTCATTTGTGCTTATTGTTCTGTGTTCTACACCTGCAGTGGAATTGGCAAACAATATTGATAGGAGGGGTGTTTTTGGCTTTTCTTCTGATTGCCAAATACATTGTAAGGGTTCTTCAGCTTACAGTCCACATCTTGTCCTTCGCCTATCTTTGAACAGCTTGCTCACTTCTAACATGGTTATGTGACACAGGGAAAAAAGAAGAAGAGCCTTTTCTGGATTGCTGCCATTGCACCTTTGATATCTGTCATTCTTTCTACGTTCTTTGTTTACATTACTCATGCTGAAAAGCGTGGTGTGAGCATCGTAAGTGATGGACTTTGCAGCAATCAAACAAGCTATCCAGCTGTTCTGATTTATTTGAATCCATATTTCATTCTATGCAATCTATTAAATTGCTTAGATTCACTGAACTGATAGTGTTTCTTATTTCTGATAGGTGAAAAATATAAAGAAGGGAATAAACCCACCATCTTTGCATCAAATTCACTTTACTGGAAAATTTGCTGGAAAAGGTTTCAGAATTGGTGCCATAGCTGGCATGATAGCCCTCACCGTAAGCACTTGGAATTACAAATCTTTTCTCAAGACAACAACCCAAGCTAAAGTGTACGATTTTGTGTTTGTCAGGAAGCTGCAGCAATAGGAAGAACTTTTGCTTCCTTGAAAGATTACAACTTGGATGGGAACAAAGAAATGCTGGCCCTAGGAGTGATGAATATAGCTGGTTCATTGAGTTCTTGCTATGTTGCAACAGGTAAAAGAACAAAACTGAGGAATACAATCTGCCATAACCCTTGTTCTTTCTAAACACTAGACTAGCAGTATAAATTACGCTTCTAAATCATTTTTCGGAAGTTGAACGCCTATCTGGTTGGCTGGTAAAATTCCACTAGAAATGAAGTCTTTAATCTCTGACATAATTGAACCCCTATCTGGTTGGCTGGTAAAATTCCACTAGAAATGAAGTCTTAAATCTCTGACATAATTGAACCCCTATCTGGTTGGCTGGTAAAATTCCACTAGAAATGAAGTCTTAAATCTCCGACGTAATCTTCAACAGCATTAACAACTCTATTTTTCTTTATCATTATGTATCTGCTCATTAAAAACCGTCTTCATTTTATCTTTGTGCACATTATTATCGACATGTTAACATCCTGAACAGCTGACATCATTTTTTTTTTTTTTTTTCCATTTCCGTCTACCCAAATAAGCCCATGTAGCTTGCCCATTTGTTGTGTGCTTAATCAGTCATTTGATCCTGTTGAATTGGCTCAACAATTATACCGTCTAGCAGAATATGGGTTCCCCTAACTGTGGATTGATTGTCTCTTTTTTGTAGGATCGTTCTCTCGTTCCGCTGTCAATTACATGGCTGGATGCCAAACAGCCTTCTCCAATATTGTGATGTCATTAGTTGTATTCCTCACCCTGGAATTGCTCACTCCCCTCTTCAAATACACCCCCAATGCTATTCTGTCATCCATCATTATATCTGCTGTTATCAGCCTCGTTGACTACGATGCAGCCCTTCTAATCTGGAAAATCGACAAATTCGACTTCATCGCTTGCATGGGAGCTTTTTTTGGAGTGATATTTGTCTCTGTGGAGATCGGCCTTTTGATTGCTGTGATTATCAGATCGTTATTTTTAAGCTGCTTTTATTTTATTTCATTATGATGTCTGTAGGCATAATAGATCCATGTGGCTCATACGTATGGTTGTTTTATGACAGGTCTCAATATCATTTGCAAAAATCCTTCTTCAAGTTACGAGACCACGAACAGCAGTACTTGGAAACCTCCCCGGAACAACCATATACCGGAACATTGAGCAGTACCCAGATGCAAAGACTGTCCCTGGCATGCTGATTGTGAGAGTTGATTCTGCAATCTACTTCTCCAACTCCAACTACGTTCGGGAGAGGTACTACTGCTTGTTCATCATTTCTCTGCAGCTGCAAATTTATCCCCGACTGCTATATTGTCAGAGGCAGGGAAAAGTGTAGCAGTTCATTCCTACATAGGCCATTCCATTCATACTGGGCCATGGTTTTTTGAGCATGGAAGTTTTTTAGGAAAGCCTATACGATTCTTTTATACTATTCTAATGACCTTTGTCCACACACTTAATAGTTGAAGTCAGTAATAGAAACTGCTAGCCGTGGAATTAGTATACCATGATGTAAATTTTATTAGTGAACTGGAAGAGAACCAAACAAATAGCAAAATTTTTTATTCATATCTCTACCATTTATTAAAACGGGAAAAATCGAAATCAATGATTAAATTCTATTTCTTGACAGGATCCTGAGATGGCTGGCGAATGAAGAAGAAAAACTGAAAGTGAACGATCTGCACAGAATTCAATTCTTGATTGTGGAACTATCTCGTAAGCTTCTGGCGTTTAGTCTCCTGAGCCGCTTTCTTTCATGTTTGCTAATCATTTTAATAATCCTTGTCTCTCTCTCTCTCTCTCTCTTTCTCTTCTTTCTTCTTCTCTTCCACTGCAGCTGTGACTGACATTGACACTAGTGGCATCCATGCTTTGGAAGAGTTACATAGGAGCCTACGAAAGAGAGAAATCCAAGTGAGCAACCAGCCTTTAGTAGATGCGTCACCCTCTTTCAAGTTTCGATAACTCAACAAAATGACATTGAATTCTGTTGGTTATAAAGATATAGTGAAAATGCAAGTATTTAGTGAAAACAAAAGTGAAAATGGGTGCTTTGAAATCCATCGATCAGATGTCTTAGATTTCAAAGTTCCCCAGCAAATGTGTTTGTACATTGCTGGCATTTGCCTGCACAACATACACACCAGGCACTATGTTTGATACCAAGGAGCTTTCAAGGGCTATAAAGCCGGACAGGAAGACAATAAAAGGTGTCTTATTCGGGAAAACTAGTGTAAAAAAGTCTATGGTGAATACCACACGTGCCGGCTTTGACACTTCTGATCATGTACAAAAATTTTCTTTTTGTGTCTGTTGCCACTCGCCACAGCTCCTTTTAGCCAACCCTGGGCAGGCAGTGATCAACAAGCTCCATGAATCAAAGCTCACAGAGGTGATAGGCCAGGACAAGATCTTCCTAACGGTAGGAGAAGCTGTGTTGACGTGCTCTCCAAAGATGGCATTTTCCGATGTCTGAGTAGACTGAAGTGAACAGAACATGACAGAGAAGACTAAAAGAGCAAGATGTTTTTAGCACTGCTAACGCTTTACAACGTCCCTTTTCTCTCCTCTTCGTTTCTACTTTTGGGTATTGCTGTAGAGAAACTCATTCTGGTGCTAGAAGCATGAAAGCAGCAATGTGCTTTTTCCTGGCCTTTTTATACGAATGAATAAGGTTGGAGAAGTTATGGTGAGAGAGTGGGTGAAGGGAAATTGGACTGTTGGACCTTTATAATTGATCATTAGGGAAAATAGACAGAGGAAAATATGCAAGGTCAGGAACTATATCTGGACCCAGCAAAATCATGGCTGTTGTCGAAATGCTATTCCCCTCTCTCCTAATGTGATCTTCTTGAGAGCGAGTGTTTCTCATTTAATAAATCTTCAAGAGTGAGATTCTTATGACTCCCGCTTCCAACATTCATAATAAATGACTGGGTTTGTGCCAAATACTCTCTGTTAAAGATTTTCATCGGTTTGTATTTTATCTGCCGTGTCTGGATGAATCAATAAGACGTATACCATACCCTGCAAAACATATGATTTTTCACTGCTTGAAGTCGTCCCCGTTGATTTTTTGGGTCGACTTTGATAGTCGAGCTGCTTTGAATGAGACTAGGCCGGGGTGCATGTTGCGCTCTGTTCAATCTTAGCTCAATTGTGCTTAATTTGTTGAGGTTGGGTTAAGGCCATTTCTAAAATTGGGTACGGATGATTAATCCAAAATAGTTTTGAAGTACTTGATGATAATGGGCGATCGACCTATGTATAAAGGGGTAATGCCTAAATGCACCGGGTATATTTAACTCATTTTTTATTTTTAAATTTTTTTTACACAACTATTAATATAAGTGTATTTAACATGGATATAAATTTTTATCATCTTCGGAGATTTTTATATTTTTTTTATTTTTTAAAAATCAGTGGCATTTTTATTAATTTATAATAACAAAAATGTCACCGATTTTAAAAAATTCAAAAAAATTAAAAAATAAATATTTGCACCCAGGTGCGAAGTGAAGTGCCCCCAATGCATGAAATCAAAACACTGTAGGACATATGATGGCTTTATCGTTTATGTCCCGTTTAGTTATTGATTACATTTCCAATAAGAAATTTTTGTATCGGTTCGTTCAATCCGTTGCCAAATGGAAAAAAGTTTTAAGATAAAATATTAAAAATTTCTTTTTTCTAATATTTTTTGCTTTTAATAATTTTTATATAATTAACTTATCTATTTTAATTTAATTCGCTTTGCTCCTAATTATTACCCATATTATATCACATTATTACTCTATTTATTTCAAAAAGATTTCCATCAAAAAATTTTCCTCCTACCGAAAATACCCTATTTTTGATATTCATGTATATTTTACAACCAATGATGAAAGATAATGGTTGATAGAGAACATATTGAACGAAATAATTGAAGAATGAACAATGAAAGATAATGATTAAGATACTAAGAAAAGGCTCCCATTCTATAAAATAAGTTCACATAGAAGTGGTTCCATGTAACCTTATACATTTTTTATCGTTGGCCATTCATACAAAATTCAATCAATTTATTATATTTAATATCATTTATTTTGCTAGGAAACTAATTTTGATCGAAATCAAATATATGTATAGGCCTCATTGCTTAAAAATAGATAAATTTACATGTAAATTAGGAAAAAATGCTTAAGTCCATTTACATACGTATTGGGATGTAATAACACTTTATAAAATCATTTATTCACATTATAATGAAATTTTAAATGGTTTAGATATTGAAAATACTACTTTAAAATTGATATTTAGCATTAAATTATTTTTGCACATTGTAGATGAAGACCACATGTTGATATTAGACAAAAGAAAATATTTTTATGATAATACAGATGACATATATTAATATAATGGATGAAGTAAATTTTTCTTTAATTATCAAAACATAAAAAATTTCTCATAAAAAAAAACATAAAAAATGAAGAGGGTTATATAAAAGAGTAGTTTCATAGAAGTATTCTCCTTGATAAAATATAATGAAAAATAAAATTTTAAAATATTTAAATGTCGTCTTACGATTAAAAAGATGAAGAAAAAGGAACACACAACTTTTAGACATTTGCTCGGTTTTCTATCGCTTGCGTATGGGTCATGGGGGGTTGTGGAATTTTCTTAATTCCATCTTCCTGGAAAGCTATACATACCTGTAGTTTCAAAATTCAAAGACCGGAGTTGGAAAATTTTAGTGGGGTAGAAAATCTAAGAGAGAACAACCGGTTGTTGTTTCTAGCTGCATATTTGACTTCTGATGGTGAAACTTTGTTTTTCTTTAATTATTGGAGTTCGGTCTTGAAATCAAACTATGTACGTGTACGAACTGGGGTCAATTCTCCGTTAATTCATTTGTGCTTGCTTGTGTTCTCCGCAAAATTATCATTTTTAACCTTTATGGCGGGTCCAGAAACATATATTTTTTATTTTTACGAATTTTTTTTTGACAAGACTATTAATCTAGTTATGTTTGATTGATAAATCGATTTTTACCCATTTTGGGATGTATATATTTATATTGAATTTTTAAATATAAGAGTATTTTAATCGTATTTCAACAATTTAAAATGACTAAAATACCTCCGTATTTAAAAATCCAAAATAAATATATATGTATCTTTAAAATTGGTAAAATTTGATTTATAGAATAACAACCTTACAAATTTATTTCAAAAAAGATAAAATGCATGCGTTTTGGACAGGTCTAAAATGAGGTCATTTCTGATCGGTCTAAAATGATCATGAGTCGTGTTCTCTATCTATCTTGATATTTATCCCCTGTTGCATTAAATCTATCTAGCAGACTCTACTTAGAATAAAAATTCAATAAATTTCATTGATTAATTTAAAGGTGACCTGCATCTGCCACACGAGTACCATTTCATCTTTGCTCACGATGGGAGTTCCAAGAGTAGCGGCCGTGGTTCGTGTGGAGAATGTGGCGTCGATGTTTATAAATTATTGTTAAGAAATTATAAGAAGATCTCATGAATTAATTGTAATACCAATTAAGATGATGTAGAAATATGAATAAAAAAAAGTGACCTGTATCTTTACAACTCATTGAATTTAGTGCTTAAAACCAAAAAAAAAAAAAAAAAAATGAATCATATGAGTATATGACATTGCAGAAAAACAGTAGAAAACTTGGCAATTAATCAGTTGAACACAGTTCAGGAGAAAGTAATTAAAAAAATGAAAAACGAAAAATGAAAGAACAAAGAAATATATGATATTTATGGCCGTTGAGATCTCATCCTACTGCTCCACGTTCCCGTCCTCTGTTTCATTCGGCGGTCGGACCTGAGCTTGAGCCGAGCCAGCTGATCTTCCCACACCTCTCTCCAATGCTCCGATCCCACCCCAGCCCCTCTATCGGATTCATGATCCTTCAATTTCAAACCCAACAAGTCACGATCATACTTGCTGCGGGAGATGGGATCAGACAATGTCTGATAAGCTCGGTGAAGCTCCACAAACACGCGGGTGGACTCTTCCTTGCGAGGAGGAGGGCAGACGTCCGGGTGCCATTCACGCGCCTTGCTCCTGTAAGCTCTTTTGATCTCGTCCAAACCCACATTCTCAGAATCCAGCGACAGAAGCTGGTAGAAATTCACCACCCCACTTCCTTTAATACCATTCGATGCGGATGCTGCAGCGCATGAGACGATGGTCGACGCCGACGTGCTCGTGCTGCCGGGCGTGCAGCTGCGACGACGTGGACGGAAATCAATGGGCTGGAATGCACTGATGCGGCTGGAACTTGCAGCAATGGACATGGTGTAAGAAATAAATTAGAATGGAATACAACAACATTGGCCGAGATAGATAGACAGTTGTGCCAACATGGGCGTGTACATGTATATATATAGATTGAGATGTGTGGGTGGGTACGTGGATCAGACAAGGTTGAGAGTACTAGAGACGCGTTTTCTTTCTTGCATGTGCAGGATAAGCAACAAGAAGAAAAGACAGCCTTACGTGTGGAAGACTGTTTCCCTACGATGCTGACGACCGTGACATTTGCAGCTGGCTTTCCCACTTGCTCCTCAATGCCGGCCTTCGATCGGTCCGTTTATGAACAATAAAAATAAAAAATTACAGCCGTCAAGCGACGAGGAAAAAAAAAGGCAAAAAATTAATAGTAAATTTTAAAGGGTGGGAGAGTAACGCGATGGAGATAATAAGTAGGACTAAAAAGAACAAAGGTAAAATAAACGGTGTTGTTGTTCATGTGAAGTGGTTGAAATATAACAGTAATAATAAGATTTTTTATTATTATTATTATTATTACTATTATTTTGAAGTATTATTACTATTATTTTGAAGCAAGATATATAGGGTTTATTTGGCTATTTGATAAAACTTTTAAAACTTAAAAATTTTTAGGGTAAATTTTTTTAAAATAGGAGAAGTGGTGTTATATGGTTGGGATAATAATGAAGGTTAAATAGAATAAAGTTAAAATAGACAGAGTAGTTGGATAATAAGTTGTAGAGAAATAATTAAAAATAAAGAAAATTGTATAGGAAGTTATGAAGAAATGATTAAAAAATAAGATACTTGTAGAGAATAAAAATTTATAAGTATATCAAATACACCTATGTGCAAAAAGTGAGAATTTTTTTAAAGTAGTGATAACTTGCAAATGTATTGTAACTACTTTTAGCCCAATATTTCAATTATCTTATTATATCTCACGTATAAGTATTGTATCTATTTCTACTTTATTTTCATTTATCACTATCATATTCAATTTCTTCCATTTACATCTTGCAAAACTACTCTTAACTATTGAGGTTAAGTAGTCACGAAGGATGTACTGGTGATGTTAAGTCTCCAAATGCTCATATTCCGTGCCTCCAAATAATGAAGCAACATGGGATTAATTTGTTCCCACTCTTTGAAACATTTTTTTTTTTTTGGATGGGGTTCCATGGTTCGACGACCCAAGACGCAGCTGCCGTAGGTTCTAACTTGGGACCTTGAGCATATAAATCCGAAGTGTGTGCCACGATGCCACACGTGTTGGCTGCCACGTTTCAAACATTAATTAACTATCCTTCTAAATCAAAATTACCAATTTTATAATGATGCGTCTAGCGTCGTGGTAAACTTGTCCGTACGCAAATGATGGAAACAGGTCTCGGTCTAGCGTCGTGGCTAGGGGTGTTAATGGTCATGGTCAACCCGTTAACCCGCTCGTTCAACCCGTTAATAAATGGGTTTGGGTTGAGATTTTTGAATAAATGGATTATGATCCGCCAACCCGTTCAACCATTTAATTAAATAAACGGATTAGGGTTGAGGCTTCGCAACCCGTCCAACCCCTTTATTTAACTCGTCCAACCCGTTCAACCCGTATAACTCATTTAATATAATATATATAATATTTATAACAGGAATTGACATTAAAGAGATGACTTGAGATTGGCGCTGATGTTTTCAAGCTAAAATGAATTAAATTCAGGTATGTTAGCTTCGAATTATTTAATTTATTTAAATTTACAAATTCTATTGAAGATTTTTAGCATGAAAGTTAGTAACAAACACAACCCGTTAACAACCCGTTAACCCATTTATTAAATGGGTTGTAAATGGGTTAGGGTTGAAGTTTTTTAAATGGGTTAATAAACGGATTAGGGTTGAGATATATTAAATGGGTTAGGATTAGGATTAGGCTCCAACCCGTTCAACCCGATCCGTTAACACCCCTAGTCGTGGCTAACGCGAACAACGGCTTTGAAGCCCGGCGGGTTATTATCAACTTGCTTCTTCTTCCATGCCCTCGGTTAAAAACCGTAATACGCCCTGAGGAATTCCTCCCAACGGACTTCCCTATACTCAAAGTGAATTATCTAAGTGCTCTCATTCGTCATCAATTGATTGACAAAACCCCGCCCCTGCTTTCTAACAGCATCTAGTTCTACCAGCTAGAAGCTGTAGATGGTCTCAATCAGCTAATCGGAAGGCTTATCCGCACGCAAATGATGGAAACAGGTTTCGGGGATTTTACAATATCCCCCTTGTCTGGGGGATTTTTTACAGATTTTCACCCATGTGGGGATGTTTACGGATTTTTTCCAGTACGAGAGTATTTACAAAATGACTCTTTAAAGTTTGAGGGCTGTGAATGTACTTAATTGTAATATCAATTGTTACGTTGTATGAAAATACCAATTTAAAAAATTACCGGTTTTATCTTTATTTAATTTGTAGTCGGAATCGTTTATTTATTTTTTAAGATTTGTTATTTTATCCAACAAAAAAGGGAAAATGGGATTAATAAGATAAAAATAATGATTAAAACTAAAAAATAAAAGGCTATGATCCGGACAGTTATTTTTTATTTTAACAATTTTTTTATTCAATCACTAGCAATTACAATATTCATCAATTTAATATTTATTCGTGTGTGTATACATGTCCATTTGCAAAGTTTGTGGTTATATTTTCTCAGATGATTTTTAACTTTGGAGCAGCTACGACTAATTATGACCTTTGCATCGTTTGCCGTCCTTTAGATGGCAAGGATGACTGGTAATGGAGCTTCCGTAGAAGAAAATTGTCACTATGGCTTGGAAGATCAGGCATGGCGGGAAACGGATACAGAAACGTAATTCTAATACAGAAAGAACAGGCCGGATCTTTGTTCTGTCCTTGGAAGCTGACTACACTAAATACATGAGGCCGGCTGATCTAGCTTCCCCAATTTCAAACAAAAAGAAACTCTTGCATGCCAGCAGGAGGACGAGATTTTATAACAGGGCATTGATCCAAACTTCCAAGCTATCATTGAGGGTGTGCCCGGAAATAATAAAATTTTTGGATGATAAAGTTTTTAAATTGGTAAAAAATAATGTTATATAATATAGATAATGATGAAAAATAAAGAAAAAAAAGTTAAAACAGATAGGTCGGTTATATTAGCAGTGATTTAGAAATAATTAAAAAGTAAGATAGTTATGAAGAAAATTTTTTAAAAATAACTTTAAAAAAATAATTACGACGAGTAAAAAATTTTACAAAGACTTTTTTTTTATTATAAACAAACATTCCCTGAATTTACAAAGAGGATTTACTGAGGTGGAATTAGAGAACCGTGAATGCAGAAAACTGTTCACGTGATCCATTGAGTAGGCTCACCCAACCCAACTAACATGCGTGCCTGCTTTCCCCATCCGAAAGTAGTCCTCTTTCCATTGCTTTCATCCTCTACAGTACATCTAACATAGCCATTATTGCACTTGTTGATTAGCTAGGCTCACCCAACCCAATTCCACATGCGTGCATGTTTTCATCCGACTAAACGACAGACAGAAGAAAGAGGGATTAATTAATGCAATTAACAATTGTTGACTGAGATTAAAGGCTATTTATAGATAATTGTATATGCTACAAGTAGTTTCCAATTCAAAACTTATTGTAACGCAGATTAGGCAGCATGTTCAGACGCAGGAAGGTCCGTAAAATGATATTGCATTCTAACCGATCCAAATCTATTTTCATAAAGAATAAATATTTCCAAGATACAATAACTTGTATATTTATATATTTGGGTTCACTTCTATGAAATTCTTTTTTTATGTAGCCACTGTCATTTTTAATATCGTGATAGTTAATGAAAATTGACTTCATCTATTAGATTTTATATTTTTTATATTATCATGGAAATTCTTGTGTTTATTTTGTATCACTGTATATGAGTTTCATATATAAATGTGTAAAATTAACATAATAAAATAGTTTAATGCTAAAATATTACTACTATGTGGATAAATAATTTTATCATCATCATCATAAGTCATTTCCCACCTATGTGGAGTCGGCTGCATGGATTCTGTTATGCCATTCTTGGCGATTTATTTATCTCTTATGGATTCTGGATAAATAATTTTATAAAATATTATTATATTCTAATACATGCGTGATAATCAAACTGTAAAGAGATAATTAAGCAACTATATATAGTCAAATTTTCATGAGTAGATAAGGCAAAAAAAATTAATTATGATTTTGTTTGTGAAAATTAACACATACGTAATTTTTTTTCGCGAAAGAGCAAATTGATGATGTGTACTAGGATGCTTACCAGTCAAATGTTAGAGAACTTAAGCTATGTCAAGATTAAGAAATATTTATTTACTAACTTGAGTGATTTTTTGTAACAAGAAATCAATTTATATTATGTAGAATAAAAGTTTATAACTAGTACAGATTTTGAGATTTCTAAGAATCTCCTATATATTTTAGAATTTTTTTGTATTATAAATATGTGATGTTTTACGTTAAATTCAGTGTGAAAGAACGAATGAGAAGATATTTTCATTTTTTTTTTTTTTTTTTGGTAACAAGCCAGTCACATAAAGGTTAGACGGAAATTAATAAAAAGAGTTTTGTCACTGAAGGTATAACCAACTATAAATTCGTTGGTAATTAAAAGTTTTACTGTAGGCTTGTCGTGCCGGTTGAGGGCCGGGGTACGTATAAACAATCCATCTCATGTACCTTTGTATTTGTGATTATTATCAGATCTGATGGCCGGCAGAGTCTCAGACTGACGCGGAAATGATAAGATAGGTTAATTAGCACTCGAAAACCAATCTCTAAAGTTGAAAAACATACGTAGTATTTCTTCTCCATTCATAAGGACTAATGCAGAGCCACCGAAGCCATGTGGTTCACCATACAAAGGAAGCCTGCAAAGAGTCCAAAGGAGAAGAAGAGAAAGCTAGAAAGGAAGGAAAAAAGAAGTAGAAAGGACAAGGAGCGACGAAAGCCACAAGAGAAGGAAAGAAAGGAGAAGGAGAAACTCAAAAGAACAGAAGAGAAAGAGAAGGAAAGGAGGAAGAAAGAAGAGAAGGAAAAAGCAAAGAGGAGGGAAAAGGAGGAAAACAAGAAGAGGATGGAAGAAAAAGAAAAAAGAAGAGTTGAAAAGGAAGGAAAAAGGCAAGAAAGACGAGAAGAAATTGAAGAAAAGAAAGAAGCAGATAAGGGTTTATGAAATCTGAGAAGCCATATAGGGTGTGTTTGTTTGGGATATAAACATGTCAACTAAAACTTTTCAATCTAAAACTTTTCACTCTCCATAACTACTCTATTTTTTAATTATTTTTTCACATTTTTCTATACAAACTACCCTACTTTTCAATTATTTCTACACAACTATCTATACAACTAACCTATCTATTTTAACTTTATTCTCTTTACTTCTCATCATTACTTCTATTATATCACATCATTTTCTATCAATGTGACAACTTCTATCTCAAAAAATTTTCATCAAAAGTTTTACCTCCAACCAAACACACCCATAATTTCATGTTTTCAAGAATCAGAGTGAATGCTGAGGATACAGCATCTGTTAAAAATAACTGCAAAACTAATGGAAAAGAAAAGAGAAAAAAATTTAAAAAAGATGCTTGTCCTGGGGTGTATCTGCTTCAAGAACGCATGTTTTAAAAGGAAATTGGTTTTGAAATTCATTTTCCACCGCAAGTTCAGAAAGTTTGAGCTACTTTGCCCAAAATTAAGGTACACACATGGCAATAATTTTTCTTGAAAGTGTGTGCTATACATATGAAAAAAATTTAATTGGTTAATTAATTTAGTGCAGAATAGGAATTGACCCATTTTTCATATATATATATATAATAGTAGTAGTAGTAATAATAATAATAAGATTTAAAATTGCCTAATTAAATAATTCCTCTTTTTCTGCATCAGAGACTTCATAATTTAAGACTTCCTTTGGCCGGACAATATGCTCACCTCTTGCCAGCAAGTAGAACATTTCACCTAATGGAGTGTTTGAGAAATGATAAAACTTTTGAATAAAAAGTTTTTTGGGTAGAAATTTTTAAAATGAGAAAAAATGATATAATATAATAAGATAATAATGAAAAGCAAAAAAAATAAAGTTAAAATAGATAAATTAAAAAATAATTAAAATAGATCATTATAGAAAATAAAAATTTTGGTTGTAAACAAACACACCTAAGAATAATTTTTATCTGACGCATAGAATTCTGTGCCATGTACTTATGTATCTAAACAGATTTTTTAAAACAACGGTGAAACAAATGAAGTCCTAAAAATGATTAGTGGAACAACTGAAAGTTATATAATAGTTGCGAGTTGGAGGAAATTGGTAAGGTAGGACTAGATTCGTGTAATTACTCTCCTTAAAGAAACGATCGTCCCAGTTATTTAGCATGCATGCATGCATATCATCGGCCGAAGTCGTAAAAATGAAGTTGTATTCAATATCTATAGAATAGTTACAAGTTTGCAGGAATTTGATAAGGTAGGACTAGATTCGTGTAATTACTCTCCTCAAAGAGACCATCGTTCCAGTTGTTAAACATACATGCACATCATCTGCCGACGCCTTCTCCGTTTTATTCGGGCCGTGGCTTTTCCTAATTAATGTAGCACCCATGGTCCTCGTCGTCCAATACAACCGGCTGGATCGAACGCCTAAACTGCGTCTATCTAGTCACTTTGCAATCACCAGTCATTTTCCTAAAGGCGCCAGTGCCACTGGGGGCAAAAATACTATCGGTTTGGATCAAATGAAGAAGACAGGAGAAAGAACTCACAGCGATGGCTGTGGGATGGCGGTAATCAAAATGACCCACGAAGGGTTAGCTTAAGGCCAGATTGATCCAAATTGCTGGCTAGGGCACGAAACAGTGCTAGGAATAATCGTTCACCAGTAAATAGTGATTTTGAACCATTTCTCGATTGGCTTTAAAGCCTGCCGTGCTCTACCTAAACTCCATAACTATTTCATTCATAAATTGGTAGGGCTCTGTACAACTAATGTAAATGAGCTGCACATGATGAATAAATAACCTAAACCTTACGCACCTAACATTTATAGTTTACTATAAAGATTTTTTTTCCTACACCTTTAGATCGCATATACACCAAAATTTACACTTGCAGCAGCAATATGCAAATGGGACTCAAATCCAGAGAGCAATCAAATGTGAACTGTTGTGCGCATGCAATTCCATTCACTGAGTCGTTATCAGGACTTGCCCCTGATTCACAGCACTTTAAAATGCAGAAGGCCAATGTTGGTGAGAAACTTGCTTGTTTGTAACATATGGCATCAACCGAGAACTCGTCTAAGTTCTTCAATCAGCTGCATCCTGCTCGATGGTTCAATCTGCATATCATTCATGAAAAGAACCAAATTGAATTCCAATATATACTCAAATGCAGGATAAGGAAAGTATCAACGTATGTTGCTAGCTACACCAATGTATGTTGATAGCTACTGAATTTTCCGAGAGCTAGTCTTAAATTGGGAGTACTCTTACTCATCTTGAACCACATGAATTTTGTACTAGGAGCACGATTGTGGATATGATATGAATTTAATCAACTCCATCTGACTTTGGTCTTTTCTTTTATAAAATAGATAGTGCATCTAGTTTTTTTTTTTTATTTTTTTTTTATAGGTTTTTTTTTGATAGGGGATAGTGCATCTAGTTAAATGGTATGCTGGTACAAGTACTTGCTGTGAAGAGAACTGCAAAAGATATTGAACTGATGGCCTACCTCACGAAGAAGTGCAGCCAACCCCTGAGGCAGGGCCAGCAAATCAGCAACAGATTTCCCAAGATGTGATAGTTGAATTGCTATCTTTTGAACACGCAATTCTTGCAAATGTGTCTCGTATTTTTGAGGATTCTCCTTCCAAGCAAAGAAAGCACCATCATCTTCCCAGACATCCTCTTGGCTTGCAGCAGGATGGGATGTCGTGAACCATTTCTTGATCAAGGCCATTGCCAATTCATGAGACAGGTGTTCACCAGCAGCATCTTGAACAACCCTGATCAGTGACCTCTCTGAAATTCTCCGATGCAATCTCTTGTAAAAAAATGATCTGGAACTCACCCAGTTGACAACTTGTTTGATCACTCCTTTTGCAGCCATTCTGAGGGAAGTATCATGCAACTCTGCAAACTTTGTTGCTATTTGGGTATAAACTGGTAGCAAATCTTTCTCCCGGGATCTTATTCTCTGTTGAAGAGCTTGCACATCAGCTGACTCACCTCTGCCCTTCGCCTCCTGAAGCTTTGCCTTGAGAACAGTCAGTTCAGGGTCAAGTCTACCCATGCATTCCAGGAGCTCTTTTGTTCGAAACTTGATCTCAATCATCCCTTCTGGCTCAAGAACATTCCCTTTTGCGGTTCTTTCTGCATACATCTCAATGTGGCCCGGATTGATTTTTCTATCAACAACAACCCATGCACCTCCACGGAGCTCACCCATCAAGGGGATGTATACAAATACTGGCTGCCTATAGGTTCGCAGGTTTTCCACAATTTGTGAGCCAGCCTGAAGAATTCCCTCAAAAAGGTCCCGCTGCCCTCCAGAGAAACCTCTCCAGTTAGCCATAATGAAAAGTGGAAGCTCTTCTCTGTTGAAATCCAACAGTGCCTGGGCAGTCTTTGTTGCTGAATCGGGAAACCACACTTGTCCTGCCTGTGGAACAACCCTTTCATGAGAATCAAGCTGACCAGGGTCTGCAGGGATAACTTGCATCATTGTCTGTGTCTCAACCGCAACAATTCCAACAGGTATTCCACCCAATCTTGCCCTTCCTGTTACCACCGTTCTTGCCCATCCGTCCAGTGTTTCCACAAAGCTATCTTTATCAAAAATACCTCCAAGCCACTTGCCACTACTATCCTGAATGCCACTAATAGCCGCACGAGGATCACATGAATTCTCTGGGAAATACTCCACGGGCCTCTCAGGGGGATCCAAGGAACCCGAGATAGGAAGTGGCCCGCCAACATAGGGTGGGACATAGCTGAGCCAATTCAAAATTGCTGAAATACCTTCAAGATCATCAGACACAGTTAGATGAACAACCCCATTTGTTGCCATGATTTTTGGACCACCTAGTTGCATATGGGAACTATAGACTTCCCTCCCAAGAAGCTTGTTCAACGCTGAAAACCCTGTCAGAATTATGGGCTGGTCAAGGCGTTGAATACAACGCATACCCAGGCGAGCAAGGTATGCACCAATGCCAACTGTTCGACCAGTTACATAAGTCAGTGTAAATGTTTCCCTGTATGCCCTTGAATAAGCACCAGCAATAGCACCACTTCCAGTCAAATTCTCAACCCCTAGACCATCCTCTTTGCCAACTATGGTGTCTATGACCCATCTGATTTCACCACTATCTAGCTTCAACTCATGTGCTATTACAGATGATCCAATGTGTGCATAATCCTCAGGGGTCAAATACACATACTGAAACCCACGCTCAGGATTTGTTTCGTCAGTCCATCCAACTTGGAAGCAAGCTTTCACTTCTTCAGCTACACCAATTCTTGCACCAGAATTTGCTGCCAAATAGATCAAAGGAAGTTTCTCATCACAAGCCAGATTGGTTACAGCAAGAAAGAATGCATCCTCTCTTGGACCAAAGGATCCAGCTTTAAATGTAACATCATTAGCAACAGCTAAAATTGTCCTTCCATTGGGGAACTCAGGAGTCCACATCTCCATTCGCCAGGCTACCATGCCTACATCATTTCCTGCAGCAGATCGCTCGATTGGGACAAGCGGAGTGCCCCATGCCCCCTGTTTGTCAGCAAATACCAACTCTGTGACTTTCAAAAGATCTCTTCCCTTGGGTTTGTTAGTACCTAGGGGATGAGATATCCACAACTTTTGCAAGACTGTTTCAAATGCCTGAAAGAGAGGTTCTCCTAATTAGCATCATTTACAAAGCAAGAATCATTCTAAGGGAAGACCATAACTCACCAGAGGAAAATCATACAAGTAAGTAGTGTTGCTCTTTCTTGCCACAAGTCGCTTCTGGTCAATGACTCCCAGGGGCTGATAATGGGCAGTCACAGGCCTACCATGCAAAGGACCAGAAGCAGAGAAGGCAGAATGGTAGATCACTGCATGTTTGTTCACATCCTCAACTTCCCGATAAGTCTGCAACAATGTTAGTCACAAAAATATCAATAAGAAAGACTATCAGTTTGACATCATTTATCAAAATTAACAAGAAGAACATATTACACGACATAGAAAAAGATATCTATCTGTAATCATCTCACATCAGATTTCTTACAAAAGAAAACATGGTAAGCAAACATTGAACTGGAATCAAGGTTCTGTTATAAAATATGATTTCACAACAAATGCGAAAAGGTACAAGAGTATGCAATTTTATAAAACGTAACAAACTTTGGTGGCCTTGATTCCAGAAAACAACATGGGCAGTAAACCAAAGAGAATTCATGTCATCCATGATGGTGGATCTGTCAGCAACAAAGCACATCAAACATCTTTTAGGAACTAGAAACTTACATGCACGGTGCAGGTGTGACCAGTCACATTAGTCACCACCATCCTCCAAGCACCGGTAGCGAGGCCAGCAGAAACCAGCCAAAGCTTCACTTCCCACTTGCAAACAGCTAACCTATGCATCCTCACACCAAGAGATTCATGGATTTTCAATGCCAACTCTTCCAAGACCAAGCTAATGATTGTTTCTACTTGGCCAGAATGTGTATCAATCCTCCTGGTGTTGATAGCCAGAAAAAATAAAAAATTACAATAAGATTTTTGAAATATAAAAATGAAATAGCTTAATTGTTTAAAATATTTACCTTGTATATGGTACAAGATCATCTAGCTGTTGCTCGCGTAAGATGCAAAGATACATATGAGAATGCTCCGATTTAACAGTAGCATTGTGCATGTGTAGTTCTAACTCCTCCAGGGCTGTCATTAAGGATCTCAATATGCTGATAGAAGTGAATGACATACCTGGTTGGATTGTCTCAATGCCAAGACTTTGGAACAAAGCAAAACCTTTAGCAGCATTTGGTTGCCTTATAAGAGTACGTAGAAACATCCTTTGGACATTTTGTGGCTTATCCACAACAGTATACAGATGCCATTGGCGATCCCGAGATGGTGTGTACTGTATATTTTCATACCCTTTAAGCTTATCCTGGATTAAAGAATGAAACAACAAACGCCAAATGCTCAGCTTCTGTTACAGATAAAACTCAAAAATGAAGAAGTGTAGGTTAATTAAGTAACAGACCAATTCAAGATAAGTTGACAGAGGTGGCTCCAAATGGCGTAGTAGAGGTTCCTCTTCATAATAAAGCCTTTCAGGCGACCAGTGGAAGGAGTGTCGCATGGGTGGGCGGCCTTCATCCCTCTGTATGATACAGCTGATGACCCCAATGCCTGCAAGATGAAGGCAGGAGCCCATGTCTTCTTTCAGTATCTTAGCTAGTTTATTAACTCTTTCCTGGGCCTGATCCTCATCACCACTGCAAATAATCAAAATGAAACAATTGTTGTCAAGTGTAACAACCGGCTTTCAAAACCAAATTCATCTAGGGAGTCAAAATTGCTAAAATGCATCTTAAGAAAGTGCTGGTGTTATGAATCATTCAGCATTATGCTGCTGATATGGTAATGGTGTGTGCATATCTCCTTCTAGTAAAAATCTTAGTTTCATGAATAAGGGGGAAATTTGGTCATTAACATAATGTTAGAGACAATCATAAAAGAACTGTGCTGAATGTGCATTTAGTCAATTTGAGGCCCTAAGACAGAAAGGAGAACGCAAAAAGGGCAAGGGCTGATGTGATGAATAAAGACTTGAAATCCCAGAGTGTCTGTGCACAAATGGTCCTGGCCATATTAGGAATGTGCAGCAGGATGGACGCAAATGACCTCAGCTAGTTAGCATTAGGTTCTAGTAATGATAGCAGTGGTGGTAATAACAATGATTTTATCAAATATCCCTGAATGATCCTGATGATGGCAAGGTATAGACAAAGCACTAAGTAGAAATCCAAGGAACACGGTTTGACAGACCTATCTTGCAGTAAACACATTGGATTATTGATGCCAACTAATGCAATATGCAGCATGTTGCCATGGCTACTTGGTTCTGAAGTTCCATTGGACAAGGCTTTGCAGTCAGAACTGAAACTTGAGCAATGAGTAGCTTCCTTCAGAGCAACATTAACTGAATTTGGTAGAAACTGGAGAGATTTGATGATAACCATGACTCCCCATTTCTTTTTGCAGTGTTTCTCCACCACCTGGTCATCAGACGCTTTGTCCTCTGAAGCATTTCTCTTCTCAATATGTTCTTCAGAGAACTCCCAAGAAGCAACAAGACCGGTGCGATGCCACTGCATCCGTACACTTCCCATCACAAGATAGGGCTGAAGAAAAACAGCAGAGTTAGAAATGCATTCCACGGTTGCAACGAATAATAACAAACATGAGGCAGAATATGAAATTTCAATCCTACCTGGTATAACCGACGGACATATGTCTCAACAACCCTCCTTTGAAGAGTGTGGTCACTGTGATCAAACAAACCAACCAGGGCATCTTCAACAGCCAAAGACTCTCCCACAAGGTCTTCCATCCTCTCATCAATAGCACTTTTTCTCCTGGGTGTGTAGACATGCTCACCTTCCTCTGTAAACATCTCCAGCTCTGAGAGATTTCTAGCAATGTTCGTTCTGAGTTCACTCAGTTTTGTTTGCTCAAGAAGTTGGCTTGCTTTGAGTGCCAGCTACAAGAAACATGGTCAGATCACACTCGATTTAAGCACACTGTATGAAAACAGGAATTTCAACCTCAAAAACGATGTAGGTTTTTGTCATGGGTTTCGCTTCTATGTAACAAAGTTATGTTGAATTTTTTTCATGAGACCGCATGGATGGGGACCATTTTGCTAATGTAATCAAAATTCAACCAACCATTGCATTGAGAATCATTTAGTTGAGTAGGAAACCAATTTTCATCAAAATCAAAGATGTACATGACCCTCATCTGAAAATGTGTGAAATCAACGTACCAGAATTTGATTTATATAAACTTCGAAGTTGTATTTGCAATGTCTGAACCATTTAAAACATCATTTCTAGGTGGATAAATGCTTCTATAAAATATTCTTACATTCAAATGCATTTATAAATGGATCTAAGCATTGTTCTTAATTTACACATGAATATATGTATATATTGAAGAAAATTTGGCCCACTCACAACTCTGATGAAGATGATTTCTGGTCCCATAAAACGAATCATGTTGAATGATGTTAACGGTTGGTTATTGTTTCTATCAACAAAATGGGCCCCATCCACAGGGTTACAAGAAAGGCTCAGGCGTAATCCAAGTTAAGCCAAAGCAGCACCTTTCATCATTTGCTTCAGATGTGAGATGACTGATCAACTCAGATAATTGAGTTACAAGCAGTGTCAGGGTATTTTCAAAAATTGGACGCATTTCAATGGCACCGATTAAAAATTTTTTAAGAAGTAGAGAAGGGTTGAAAACTTGAAATACTCAAGACAACATATAGGCAATCAGTTCCATTCAGATAACATTGTTAATGGAAGAAAACTGAGACAAGTAGCAGATAATGTAGAGCAGGTCAATCATCAACAATAATAATTAAAAAAAAGAATTGGCCCTAGCCATTAAATGTCCAAAATAAATTCTTTCTTTTTTTAAAAAAAATTTAGGTGATTTTCATTGATAAAAAAATAAAATAAAAGGAGGGTAGATAGTCTGACAGATCATAAAATCTCTACAAAGTAAAAACAAGCTAGAATCTGCACATTTCACTCATAACATTTCCAGAAGAAAATCATCATCATCATCATCATAAGCCATTTCCCACCTATGTGGGGTCGGCTGCATGAATTCTGTTACGCCATTCTTGGCGATTTAAGACTAAATTTTCAGTAATTTGTAATTTTTTTAAATCTTGTTTAATTCCTTCCATCCATGTTTTTTTGGGTCTTCCTCTCATTCTCCTACCACCTAAAATAAATAAATAATACAACAAGGATGAAATCTTTGGCCGTATATGGCAGTAGATTAGAGACTAATAGTTCTCAAGAAGTGCCAGCCAATGAAACACAAATAGATCCAATGATTTTCTTGCAACCATGCAAAATCGAGAGTTCGTAGAAAATAAATCACGAACCTCAGAGTAGACTGTATGGTTAAGGGCGGAAAATCGGATCAGCTTATCCCTGTATGCAGCTGGATTAGGAAAAACCAAGGCTTCCGTAAGTCTTAATATCAGTTTGTTTTTCCTCCTGACACCCTGCAGAGAACATTTGTATGCTCGTAAGTCTTCTATAAAGGTGCCAAAAAGAGACACCAGAAAGAGGAAATAAGCATGAAAAGGGCACCGACATCAAGAAAATACCTGATGAGATAATACAATATCCACTACTTTCAAGAGATCCTTCTTATATGAAAGCCGCAGTCGCTCAATTACATCAGCCTATGAAAACATTAATTCTGGGTAAGTCAATATCAATATGTATGCAGATATTCAAAAAAGTTAATAGAAATTTAAGGGGGAAAAAACCTTGAGGAGTAGAAAACAGAATAGAAATTTATAAGAAAATTTATACTGGACAAATAACAGAAAGTCCTGGGTTTTGATGCAAACATTTAGTACATCTTCTAATGGGTTATGCAAACCTCTAGTACATATTTTTATTTAGTTAAATTTGGACTCAGTGAAAAGAAGCATAAGTAATTCCAACTCCGTGCAAATAGAAAGCCATTTATTTATTTATTCATGCATGTTTATCTTTTCCTTTTCTAGGCTCCAGATATCCATTTATAAGCAAGAAAATTCAACATATGAATAATAGATAAATAACAATTTCAAAAAAAAAAAAGGCTACAAGAAAGTAAATGGGGTTGACATAATCATTAGAAATAGCAAGGACCTGAATATTATCACTGAACAACTCTTCGATAGATAGATATTCCTCGAAGAGGGATTGCACAATAACACGGGCATGGCTTTCTCTTCCACCTTCATATGACTTCACAAGACTCATCAAAGGCTCCACAAGCCTTTCTTGTGTAGCTCTGTCCTTATTAGGACAGGATGAGAGATGTGCCTGAGGTACAGTCTCCAGTTAGAACTAGAGATTCACTCGCCTCCATAAAGGGAGAAAATGCAATAAGGAACTGATTAACATTTCAGAGAAGTGCCACTGACCTCAAGAACAACTCTTAATATTTTGGCTGGGAAATCAATGTTTATCTGGGAGTTTGGAACCATTTCATTTTTCTTAAATTCCAGATCCAGCTGATACTCACAATAAACAAAGGACACCAAATTAGCTCAAATTTTGAATCAGCACACGCTACTCAAGACGAAATCAACAGAAAGAGCACGAAAACTTGATAGTTATATTTATAAGATGTAATTAATGGAGACCTCATTTTTTAGATCCTTCGGAAGGCGTGTTGCTAATACAGCCATGCGCTCTTGCCATTGTAGGAAAGGAAGCTCAGGACTGTCCAGGCAATTCAGTAGACCTTGCACTACCTGTAAAAGATTTTCTACTCAGTGACCATTACCTATGCCACAACTCGTATCAGGAAAAAGAAATGGGGAAACGACTTTTTGCTGGAAAATCTAAAAGAGCATTATGACTCATTATGACTCTTCAATATAATACATCTGTATACCCACTTTGAGTGGGCAACTGGAAGGAAGTGAGGTCCATGCAGGGGATTCCGAAAAGCCAACACCAAGCACCTCAGACAAAGCTATGAAATTGTAATGGCTGGCTGCAAACTTTATTTCCAGTAAGAAGAAAGAAAATTTTGTCTTGCACAATCAATTTTTTTCAACAAAAAAAATAAAAAAAAAATTCACACCCAATGGCCAATGGTCCAAAACAAAGCTGACAGGCCAAGAAGGCAGTCTACTGGTATTTCAACTGCTAACCTCGTCAATGTTAACTCAAAATACCTCAGAAAAGGCCACACATAAAATAAATGAAGTTCGAGATGATACTTTAGTTTACACTAAATTATTTCAAAAAATATGGAAAAACAAACCCATAAATCACCATTTTTTCGATAATCATAAATCACCATTTAATGCGATATATTGTACACTTCATGATCATTTCTACCAGTGACTTTAAGAAAAAAGGGCTGTATGATTCTACAACTGTTAATCTTGATTATTACCACTGAGATATTATCACTCAAACACAATCATAGATGGAAATTGTTACCAAAATATCGAATTTACTTCTATTTAATAAGCATATAAAAATGTTGAGGAAATAACTCACAGTGACTTACTTCATCAATATTATGCTCATAACCTGCAAGAATCATCCGTGCGGAATTGAGACTCACAGCACATCTCTGGTGAACCTTCCCAGAAACAGCAGTAGGAGGACCCAGAACTGGAAAGCTTCCATGAAAAAGTTCAGTTTTTCTTACAGCTGATGGGTCATCAAGATCAAGCTGTGCTATGAGATCACCAGCCTGCGACAGGAAACAAGATAGTTATAAGCCTGTTTCGTATAATCAGAACACCCTCAACACTCAACTAAATCTTTGAAATGTTATTAGAGATTATAAGATCATCATTACTATAATATTAGAAAATGCCCCAGTGTATACTATTTTTGAAAACATTAAACAGGCTGACTTGGTTCCTTAAGTAGCAATCAACTTCGGTTAGCTAATTTTAACTTCAAGAGGCAACCAGCACATGACAGGCAATTCCATTTGCTACTTGTTTGCTCGAATCAATCATGTTGAAATCAACTTAGGTCAGCACCATTTTAACTCAAAGTGACAACCAAAACCCCAAGGGCAATTTCGTTTCCGTAAAGTTGGAGATCAGCACACACTGGAAACTACTTTGCAATTGTACATAGATTGCACTTCCACTTTGGTCATTATGCTCTAGTTCAATTAGGTTCTGCAACCCAATTTCATTGAACATCCATGAATTATCTAGAATTTAATAATATCTAGTTCTAGGTTTCTGCAGGAGAGGTAACAAGCTTCAAGAAGGCTGAGAGAAAAAAAAGACGGGTACAAACATGACAGTAACAAGACCACAATGACTGTATCAGATGGCTCACCTTCATTGCCTGACCTTCAGAAAGCATGAAATGAATAATTCCAGAAGCAGGCAACAGAAGAGGCATGCACATCTTCATGACCTCAACTTCTGCATATGGTTCATCAGTGTCCATGTGACTACCATCAGAAACTAAGAAGCGAAGCAATTTGCATGGTGTCTCAGCAACTAACTTAGAAGGATCATGATCATTCTGTGAATGGCAAAGACCAGTATCTCATAATTACCTTTTGCTCATTTGCAATCGAAGAAAACAAAAAGAAACTTACAGAAAATAAGAATAACAGGAGAAACAAAGTTTTCCGTAAATGATTAGAATTTTAAGAGGTTGCTGAACATGAAGCAAAGCCATGTAGATGAAATGAAGGGATTACAATCTACAGAAGGGTCTCGCATGTGACTACAGAAGGAGGCATCATAGGACAGGAATCAGGATTGAACAGGTGGTTAGGGAGAGTTAAGTCAGGTGCGATGCCAGCCATATGGAAATTAGCTGTATTTGAATGTGCCACCCATCCCATATGTGGGGCATGGCATTGTAAGGTTTGATAAGAAATGAATGTAAGGGACAAGGAAAATCAAGAAGAGACAATCATATTCTTTCCATTCTATTTCAATTTTCTTTCCTTATTTCCTTTTGTTTCTTGTTCTCTCTTGACTTCTTGAACTGGTTTGATCCTGCCACATTGGGCCATTGGCAGATCATGCCTGTTGGTCATTGAACAGGTACCAAAACAATAACAAGGAACCCTCACAATAAGTCATACACAAAATAAGACATCAGGCATTTAGCTTCACATTATGCTACCACCCCCGGCAATGCATGCCTCTTTGAGTCTCCATGGAATGCATATAAGTGATTGGAATTTTTAACTTGGATCTACCAAACAAAGTTACGGACAAAATAGTAACATTACACCCTATGCCTGGCTTTTAATTCGATGACAACTAGATAGCCAACATAAAGGTTTCCTATAAAAGAAAAAAAAGGCGAAGTCTGCACATTCACTTGGCACCAGATCAGTTTCCATCAACAATGTTATGCACACCTAATTGGTAGGCATGTTATTTATGGATGTGCATGCAGCAAAAGCCTGACTAAACCCATCCAAGTTGGTGGACGTTTTCCACTTCTTGCAACTAAGGCATCTTCAAAAGCCATCTTGTGTTTTATTTATAGAAGGGAAGACTGCTGGACACACAAACTACTGAACCACTGAATGATGACTAAGGAAATGAATAGTAACAACAACAACAACAACAACAGGCCTTGCCTGCAATAAGCATGTCCTCCCATCAATGAGAAGCCTAGTACCAGCTGCCTCTTCTTCTGCATATATCACATGACTGTTTCCATCCAACTGTGACAGATGCATTTAGCAAAACCAGATAAGTTAATTGGGAACACATTGCATTTCTAAATAATTATACTTCACAGAAACATGTAGAATTACTTGAAGACATACCTGGAAATCCATGGAAAATGAAAGAAAAGAAATTATGCATTTCAATTTCCACAAGTAGAATCAATGAATGGGAAAAATTTTGGGCTCTTTGGATAGTAATAGTAACCAGAGGTCATAAAAGATCACAAAAATATTATTTCATGTTCCAGGCAAGGTTTTCAACTTCAGAGAGCAAGTCGCATAAACTATAGTTAACAAAAAATATATATATCATAGACAATAAAAAATGAATAATACGACAATTTCGTTGTTACAATCTGCAAAATCAATAAGATGAACAAAAATAGTGCCGATTAATATGATGAGAAAGAAAACAGTGAAAACATCCTTGCCTGCATCAGCAGACCCCCATCACGCAAGAAATGCATTTCTGCTTCAATCTCTGATTGGTTCATCCATAATCGATAACTTCCTGGTCCTCCCCTCACCAAGTTGATCTAATAATAAACAACAAAAAGTTTAACCAAGTACCCAACAGTTTCAACTAAGAAAAGAAAACCACTCAGGTCATTGGAATAAGAATCATGTGGAAAATTACTGTGTATTTGCTGCCTTCTATGTTCAAAGAAACTTGAGAATTGACAAGCGATATGTCCTGCAGTTATAATGGTCCAATGATAAGAAAGAAGAAACAAGAATCAACAGAATAAGACGACACAAAAAACTAAGATAAGCTGAATAGCAGATGCAAAAAAATGCAATACCTTTGGTGGGATTTGCCCCTTCTCAAGATAGCCAACATAATCAGAGACCAAAGCTGCACTGCTAGTTGATGCTTTCTGTAGCCCAAAGAAAGTGAGTATCAACGAAACTTACAGTGTTGGAAGGCAAGGAAGGCTCAAAAAACATGGATAGAAGTAATTAAGAAAGATACGAAAACATGAGAGATTACTAAGAGCATAGATGACAATACTGGTAACAGTGTTGAAAGTCACATAAATCAGAAAATAACAATAGCGGTGCTTACAAAGAGAGCTCCTCCAACAACTGAAATGTACCATGGAGGCCTCTCAGCCCGAACTCGCATTGCAATTCTGCTGTCCAACCAGCCTGTATGAATCTTGTTCTCTCTATATTCCAAGGCCTATTAACACAATTCGTGCATCAATATATAATTGCATATCATTATTCCACAAAGGATCACAGCTCTCAAAGAATATCACTTGGATTTTCATTGCAAAATGGATAACATGTAAAGTAAAGGATGTTACATGCAGAAGATCTATGGTATAATCAACATTTGTGCGAATTTCTCCTCGGATTTGGATCTCCTTTAACCCAAGAACCATGTTAGCTATTGCTAGCACTCTAGACTCTCCAAAAGCAAAAACATGCCCTGGGACAGAATATTCATGTTAAAAAATAATATCACAAAGTTGATAGAATTAAATTATTCTCAGCAGCAACTAACTTGTTCAGGGAGATATAGGTATGTAGGAGAGTCACTTATACAGTTGCTTACCAAATTGCGAATCAGAGAATTCATGAATGCCTCCTCCAGACTGTGAATACAAAAAACACTATATTCATGAGTCGCATATAATGGAGCTTTTATTTTACAAAAAAAAAAAAATTAATAATAAAATAGGTTATTGATTTTAGCATGCATGGCCAAAACAAACAAACAAAGAAGTGAAAGAAAAGAGAGTTGTCCATAAGGCAAGAAGCTTTATTGTACAAGAACTAGAGCATAGGTCCCAACCCACATGCATGAAAGAAAGAAGGGGGGAATTTATAAAAAGAAAGAAATAAAGAGAAGTGCCATCTTTTACATGTTTTTACATAGCATGAAACTTAGCAATTTGCAGGTCAATGATGCACGGGATCATTAGTAAATAACATGCAACAGCAAAAAAATAAATATGGGGCCAACATTAAATCATGTGGGTCGCTCATGTCAATCGAGCATTTAACTGCATGCCTACATTTTTACCACACAAAAAATGAACAACCCATCAGCTTTTAATTCAGAAAGCAGTACTCTGGAGAGAATTGTATTTTCTGGAGGTGATCGAGCCAAGAAGGTAGGTAAAAATTGCGAAAATTATAAAGAACTTTGGGGGAACATCATATAGGACCTTATTCAGGGTTCTCTTTCTTTCTTCTGCTTGAAATTAGGGATAGAGACCTGAATAGATTGTTTACCTTCACTGAGAAATATGCCCATACATTTGGCTTGCTTTTGAAGTTCAGTTCCTATAACAAATCAATCCACCCCATCAAGTTCATGATAGAAACATATGTGACAACCTCAAAGTTTATAATGGCCCATAAGTCTAACCAGCACTTTGCCGCTAGTAGGCTTGAACCCATCATCTGGGTCTTCACTAGTTACACGCACAGCTATACAGTGACCTTTTGGCCTTACTGATTCTGCCTCATCAAAATTAAATGGTGTGGAACTGATAGATGTTATCTTCCAGGTGTCATACCCTCCAGCAGGTTCCATCCCATAAAAGCGCCTGATTTCTATTGAGAGGCAAACAAAAGCACCATCATACCACTGAGCCCTCCAGCAATAAAATTTAAAAGGAGAAACCATATTGTTCTGACCAGGAATCTGCCAAAGCGGAATCCCCATCCCAACTGCCACTTGAGCTGCTGGCAAATTTATCTCTGCTATCCATTCCGTGACAGGATGCTCCACCTAAAATAAACCAGGCATTAAGAAAATGCATATGATAATAAGAAAGCTCAGTTTTGGTTGATTATCCACAGACCTGCAACCTTGGGTTAAGCTCCAAGAAATAGTACTCTTCAGTTTCCATGCTATACAGATACTCAACAGTTGCAGCCCCAACGTAGTTTACACACTTTGCAAGCCTTCTTGCTGCCTGCTCCAACTGTTTCACAGTCTCATGTGGTGCTACTGTAATTGGACCCTCCTCGATAATCTAGAAGATAGAAACGAATATCAAGAATTCAGGCAGTTTGCTTTGAAATGGCATTAGAAATTCATGCTTTCAGAGACAAGTCAGGACTTCTTTAGAAAACACTTTTACTTGATCCATGACCATGGATCAGGACATTAATTTGAAGAATCAAAGAAAAGGTCTGACAAAAAATTTTGACTACATAAATTGAAGCCGTCATATTTGATGACAGAAGTTGATGCCATTATAGTATTGTAATAGGAACTAGCAATCCAAATAAAGTACAACAGGTGAAGGAAATGGTTACCTTCTGATGTCGCCTCTGAACACTGCAATCACGGCTGTGTAATGCTGCTACATTGCCATACTGATCGCAGAGTAATTGCACTTCTAGATGCCGGCTCTTAGAGAGACAACAGGATGAAAGGTTAGACCTAGTTGAACACAACTAGCTTCTGAGCAAAAAAAATGTTATCATATCATTCACCTCTTCCTGTATTAGAAGATAAAGGGAACACTTAACAGCATAAATCAGATCATAAGGAAATGTCTCACCTGGGAAGCAACCTTCATTATAAATATAGGGGAGCCAGGGACCTCCCCCTGAACTTGCTTGAATAAAGCCCTCACTTCATCATCATTATGAACCTACAGATAAGGACAGAGGACATTCAGATGGAGACTAAAAGACATCATAAAAAAATTAAAGCAATGGTACATACCATACAGGAAAAGTAATTAACACTGTTTGATAAGACTGGATACTGATTGACAGGACAACTATTTAAAAAGGATGAACATCAATGAGACTAGAAAAAATGATTTCCTGGCTCCTAAACAAGGATGCTGACATTTCATACACATGGTCTAAGAGAATCACTAAACAGAACCCACTCTCCGCTCCTTTGGTCTTCATGATTATAATAAAGAAGCAATCCATCATCTTCTTGGACCAAAGTTGTAAAAAGGTAGATAGCATAAATACATAATATTAAAATGGACAACACATATTCTCAACCTTTGTAAGTCCTAAAATTATTTTCTCAACCATTGAGCAATATGATACCTAATGGATTCCAATTAGTTTTAATCACTTTGAGGAACTGTAATCATGATGAAGATTGGCAAAGTGATTTGCAGTATTCATCAAAGACCATTTACTTTGGAAAGAGATCACCAGCATGGCAGCATCTATACTTTCCAGCACTGTGATGTGACAATCTTTAGTGGAAATGTCCAGCCAAACTGAAAGTCGCTAAAACCAATACTTTTGTGGATGGCCATCCATCCACTTGAACAATAGACAAACCTTTCTTATCCCTTTGCCACCGCCACCCCATGATGCCTTGATCATGGCCGGATAACCCACCACCTGACAACTGGCTACTGCCTCTTCTGTTGTATAAACACAAGCTTGTCCATAGATTTCCTCTGGAATAGTATCCAAGCAACTGTCTGGAGGAATTTTCACCTGTAGGAAATTCCAACCATTGAATCAACCAGCTTGCCTATAAAATTTGAATGCCTAGCTGCTGCAATCAATGAAATTAAAACACTAGAAAAACTCACATGTGAGCCACTCCATGGAAGTGTTGGAACCCCTGCTGCTTGAGCAATCAGAGATGAACCTATTTTGTCACCAAGTGCAGCCATTGATGCAGCTGGAGGACCAAGAAACACTATTCCTTTAGCATTAAGCGCTTCTGGAAGCTCAGGATTCTCTGATGCATGGCCCCAGCCAGGCCAAACTGCATTTGCATGTGTTATCTCTGCCATCTATGGATCACGAAGTTACTGAAGAGTACATGAAGAACACATAAAAGTATTGCTAAAACTTCAATCTTTAGGCAGTATTGCAGTAACCGGCGCCAGAAATGATCGAATTATGATTACTTTTAGCGTTCATAATGCAAATTAGTATTCAAACTGCAACTAACTTACCTTTCAAGTCCACATGAGAAAAATAAAATGGACTGGTACAAAATTTTAGATTACTTTTTCTATACACAGTAGTGGTTCTCATATCCAAACCTGCATTTTCGCACAGGATTTTCAAGCCTACATTCAGAGGAAACTAAATATATGCAGTTTGGAAAATAGTACATATTCAGGATGTGGTATCACATCACTTTTGCTCATCAATTGTCCATTTGATGTTGTACTGAGAAGTGGTTTTTTTTGGTAAAACACCCATGCCACCAAAAGTAAAACAGAAGGAAGGAAATTGAGGAGATAAGCAGCATATAATTAAAAAAATGAAAAAAAAAAAGGAATAATCAAATGGTTGCTGACCTCCACAATGAGCTGCACATTAGCATAGTTATTATTGTTGGTGCCCCCAGCAACCTCAACAAACTGATCAGCAATTCTAATGTGTTCTGCATTGATTCTCATGTCTTCAGGAGTAGCCATGGCTACCAACAAAATGGCTTTCTCTGTGCCAAAGGTTGCATATGCCCATGTTCTGATGCTGCGCATAAACTTCACAGCTGCCATTCCATTGTTTGCAATTAAGATGCTATGGATTGGAGTCTTCCCACCAAGAGATGTGCAGAAGTCTTCCACTTCTGATAGGTTTCCTGGATGCCTAATTTGGACTTCACCATTAACCATCCTATTCCCACGCCAGAATTCACCCGTAATTGAACCTCTTTGAGCCTCAGACATTCTGCATATTCATCACTGAACAATCAATCCAACGATCTCATCCAGAGTTCCAATTATTCTTAATCCCTTTTAATTCTTTATTGGTTTGGTGAAGTTAACAAGTCCATGAAAGTGGGAAGAAACAGCAAAATTCTCAGATTTATACCAAAAGATACAAAAAACAGCAACCCATATTGGTTGGTCAGTTGGACGAGGATAACTACTTCCATACAACGTACTTTTTCGCCGTGTATGGAATTTGAGGGCGCAATTCAGATCAGTCACAGAAACGACAAACCAATCTTAAAGTCAGCAGTGGAGTCAGAAATAGTGTGATAAATGAAGATGATTGCATATCATCCTATCAGGCATAAGCTAAGAGTCGATGCCTAATAGAAACCTTAGAACAAATACAGGAAAAAAAATGTGAAAGCAAACAAGTTCAACTACTAAAACAAAATCAAACACTGTTATCAAGTGAGAATTTGACCAACTCAACATTATTGCATTGCTCGAAATAACAAGCTCATTCGTATCAGATTCAGATCAATTCCAAAGTCTGCACCCCAGCAGTCCAACGCGCAGTACAAACGCAAGTAAAAAAAACGAGACATAAAACAAAGAAAAAAGAAAAAAACAATGATTAACCTGATGAACGAGGACGATAAGGATCTATAAACAGCCGAGCCAATAAAGAAATCTTGTTCTTCTCAACTTGTTCCCGGGACATCAAAATTCAGGAAGCCCCGACAAGGGAAGAAAGCCGAAGAATGCGTCGTCTATCAGTGAGGCAGAGAGCAAGGGGGTGTTGGAATGTAGGATGGAGGAAAAGAGGAGGAAGACAGTAACGGCTTTTATGAGAGACGTCCACGTGATTGCTGCCCGCCTGTCCTCCTCCTCCTCCTCCTCCTCCTCCTCGTAGTAGTTCCCAACTACCCCTGCATGTCCCCGGCCCCACTCCTTTCTTTCTTCCGACATCCCACTCTCGCGCCTCATTTTTTCGGTTGACAGCAGCAGTTGCGTGTGAAACTCTGAAATCTGATGTTATTTTCACTGAGACCTTTGGCAGCAACACCAACAGTTCCCATGTTTCTAATGAATCTTATTCTAAATTTCATTTATACCTACACGCTTTTCAAATATACTTATAAAGGATAAAAATATCCTCATACATGTATAGTATTTGAAAGTGGATGGAGATGATTGAGAGCTTAAAGAGTAATAGAAGTCCTCTCTGAAAATCCAGGCCCCCCTTGGCGAGGATACCTTATCTTTTATAGTAATATGATCCTTTAAGAAGCGTGGTAAGAGACATATATGAATAATACCCGTTCTTTGTGGATCCTGGGTTGAGGTAAGGAAATAAGAGGTCATTTATTCGGCCTTTACAATAATCATATATTTTACTTGAAATTTTATTTATAATCATGCCGTTAAAATCCGTTAAAAAAGTCATTAACTCTTTGTAAAATAATAAATATATTCACTCTTAATTATAATTTTATAACATAAATTCATATTCCAATAAATTTTTAGTAATTTCATAACTATAAAATTATATACCATTTGAATACAAATATTTAATTTGAACAAATTAACCTCAAACTATATGAAAGTTTGAACATATTTGTCATTTTATAAAGAATAAATAGTCTATTTAACGGATGTTCAATAGTGTAAGTATAAGTGAAATTTTAATCAAAATGTATAGATATTTTTGTATTTTGAAAGTTAATAAGTGAAATCATGGATAAAATTTATAATTATATGTAGAATTTATCTTATCTTTTGCATTCCATGTTTGGGTTCACTCTTTTGCTCCAATTTTTTTCCATTTTCTGGGTCAATCAACTCTTGGGGTCTATATTTCATCAAAAAAAAAAAAAAAAAACTCTTGGGGTCTATTAAACATTTTTTTAAAAAAAAACTCGTGGGTCTATTATTCAGATGATTATTTTATTCCACAAAGTATTGCGGAAATTCATATAGCATGAAATGAATTTTGTAGGTGGAAGTTGGTATATATTCCGCTGACTTCGAGATTAATAAAATCATGGGAATTTGAATGGTGTCTTTTTCAGCCTTTTTGAGCCGTATCTGAATAGTCAACACCAGGGCAGCATTGAGAGGTTAGCTAGAGAATGCCTCAATCAAGGCCATCCATCGCACCTAACCTGAATGTTGAGCACCCATTTTGACATGTAAAGATCACAATCACCATTCTTAGATATTGGCCTCCGCGCAGTCAAATCAGAATCGGCAGATTTTTTTGTAAAATAGATCTTGCAAGCATGTACAGTTGCATTTTGGCCGCATATGTTTTGACATTATGTGAATGGAATTTAAAATTTTAAATCTTTGCACACTGCAAATTCAATTATGCATATTAAGCGTCCATTTAATAAGAGGAAAAAGAAGTGGGTGGAAATTTTTTGAAAAGTTAGTGTGATGCAATATAATAAGGTTAATAATTAGGAATAAAGAAACTAAAATAAAATAGATAATATAATTGTGTTAAAATGTGAAAAATGTTATAATGCAAAGGAAATAATAGGAAAGTATAATACTTAAGTATTTAAGATGTTACCTCATATCAAAAAGTGTGTGATGAAGTGATAAAATATTTCTTATTAAATTTTTTAACAAGTGAAATAGTAATGTAATATAAAAGGTAAATTCCACAGATACCTATGAATTTTACCTCTACAGAAGTCCAAAATGAATGTTCATACGGTCATAGACTCGTGAGATGGTTTCCCAACAGGGTTTAAGGAATCTCAATTTTTCGAAAGGAGTGGAATTGTAGTAATAGTAGATGTCTTAAGTTCTTCTTATGGACTCTGTTCCCTTTTATAAGTCGTCATATCTGTTTGTTAATATCCCATATTTTTAGGAGATCTTGTAGGTAATGGCATGACAAGGCCAAATGTACAGGAGATTATGGGCTACGTGGAAAGGTGAGGGTAGACACGTGTAATAAGCAGTTGATTTGGCCTCTACACTAGCCCCCTTTGCTGCGTTCGTTGATTATGCAATGAGTTAAGTGTTATTAGTTCAAGAAAAGGGGTATGAATATTAATCAACAATTTGATTAATATTTGAAGTTTTTTGTTTGGTACTGAATTATGTCCTGCAGTTTCGAGCACCGTATCCTGATGGTGCTTATTTATGTTCTGTCAGTTCCCGCGTGCCAACGGGCAGGAGCAAGGTCGCTAGTGTGTTCATCAGGAGTTGTTCCCTGATTGTGGTTTTCATATCGTGAATGGAGGAAAAAGAGCTAAGGCATGTGGAAAGCGTTGAGGAAGAAGCAGAAGCCGCCAAAGACCTTACTGTTGTGAAGGCAGGAAAAGTGTCAGTCAAGGTAGATCCTCCTAATGTTGTGGGGTTCCATTTTGCTGAAGATGAAACACAAATTGCTCATCTGCGAGCGGCATACTGCATTTTCGAGAGGTATGTCATAGTATTGTCATTGATGCGAGATAGAGTTCATGAAAACCCTGAAGGGGCTTTAACTATGTTTGAAGAAATGTTTAGATTAGGGATTAAGTTACCGTTTGGGGGTTTTATTAGAGAGGTTCTTAATATATACAAAATCTGTTCGGCCCAAATAACACTCAATGCCTGGAATTAGATTTTGGCATTCAAAATGTTAGGAAAGAAGCATAGGATAATGATGAATTGGAATATATTTTGAAGATTTGTCACGCTGATGAACCCCGAGGAATACGGGTTTTGCGATTTTACACCCGCAATGGGGGGCTGCGAAACTTATTTGAAAAAAATACAATGACATATAGAGGGTGGAAGGGTATATTTTTCTATTTGAAAGGTGATAGAAGGAAAAGTAGGGGGGTTCCTGTAAAGTGGAATCCAACCCCTAGGGTGGGACTATCTTCTTTGACTGAAATAGAGAATCGAATAGTGAGCAAGCTAAATGATTTGTTAGAGAGGCCAATAAATTAACTTAGACAAGAAATGTTTGCATACGACGTATTATTGATGGGGTTGATGTAGATGCGGATTTGGAGTAAATTGCTAAGATCGCTGGTGAGCCAAACTTAGAAACCATGGCGAAAAGAGCAGTTAAACGTGGAATTCTAGTAAAAAGAAAAATGGATCCTTCTGTCGTGGTAAAATTGTTAGAGCTTGAGGAAGATAGCCACGTTGAGATGGCTATGCATCTTGCTGTTGAAGAAATGGTAGATGTTAGAACAAAGAAGCCATCACATAAAGAAAAAGCGAGTAGCATTAAAGAGAAAGCACGTGAGATGTATATTCCTTCGTGGCAGGTGTGGATGTCATCCAGTTTAGATGATGTTGATGTTTGTACAGAGATTCTAAAAGGGGTTCTTTTGCCAACTAAAAGTAATGCACAAAAAAGGAAAGAGCCTGAAAAAATATTGTCATGGTTGATGAGGACCTATGTTGATGGTGCTTGATCTGTGCATTTGATGAACTGTCATTTCAAAGAAACGTCAAAAAATTTGAAAAAGGCATAGGAAGTTTTGAGGAATTAATCGAATGTGAATGCTTCCTTGGTTGAGCACGCAAAACAGGCGAAGAAGGATGTAGATGAGATGAGGAAAAAGTGTGTGAAAATGATAGCTGAATGTGATGAAAAAATACGTGCGGCAAATGTTGGGAGCCAGAAGCAACATAAACGTGGTCATATGCTGGAGGAGCAGTATAGGAAGTTTATTGATGATATGACATCTTTAGAGCAGCAGCTAAGTTTGAGTGAAGCGGAGAGTGATCGATTGAAGGCAGCGCTGACTATACAAAAAGAAGATCTGGAACAGAAAATGATTGCAAATAGATCTTCACATGTTCGCAGACTCGTGAGATGGTTTCCCAACAGGGTTTAGGGAATCTCAATTTTTTCGAAAGGAGTGGAATTGTAGTAACAGTAGATGTCTTAAGTCCTCCTTCATAAGGACTCTTTTCCCTTTTATAAGTTGTCATATCGGTTTCTTAAGATCTCATATTTTTAAGAGATCTTGTAGGCAATGACATTACAAAGCCGGATGTACAGGAGATTATGGGCTACATGGAAAGGTGATGGTAGACACGTGTGATAGGTAGTTTGACTTGGCCTCTACAACTTCTAATTCCATTTATATCTACAAACTTTCAAAACTTCCAAATCTATTAATGTATTTTGCGTAAATTCCATTTCAAACCCCGCATGAATCGCCCGGGGCCTTGGGCTTACAGCCTCACAGGTGCCATTTTAAAAGCCTGCACGGCATGTTTGGGCTATAGCTACTGCTGGTGGTGGGTGCCAATAGGCAACTAGCAACCAACGCTTGCCCTTGACCACGTGGCAGCAGTTGGACATGGACCCTGCAGGGAAGCAATGATCACATAGATAGTCTGAAATTTTGACATATCGTTCATTAAGCTTACTCCTTTGTGAATCTACCCTTTATTTATCAAATGTTCAAAAAGTGACCGTAATTAAATATATAGATGGACCATTTTATTTAAAGGGCAATTTTTTTTTTGTTACATTATAAAGAGACAACACTTCCTACCACATTTTAACAACATCAATCCCCGTATCATTAGAAATCACTTCAATATTTTGTACATGCGTCTGTATGGAGGGTTACTTCTGTATTTATTATAATGAATTAATAATTAAAAAGAGTGCAGCCCAAATCTATGTTCTTGGGTCGACAGCTAAAAATACATCCGACGAAAAGCTGTCCGGGTGGAGTCCAGCTAATTGTTGGTAGGCCTTCTGTAAAGACTCAAGCTACTCCACGTAAATTTGAAATTTTTTATTTTAAAAAGTATTAAGGTGTTCGCCTATCATATCAATCATCTTATGACTTCTTACTCTTCTATTTTATATGTAATTGTGCAAACCTGAGGTTGGACAATTTTCCTTGACTCTCAGTTCTCTATCCACAAGCAATGACATGAGCAGGCCTTACCAAAAGTTGCATACACGTCTATGGCCCAGGCCTCGTTGGCCCATACCAATTGCTTAACACCGAATTCTGACCTCTCCGTGAGGGCTACTTCAGGTTTAGGATTCGTTTGGCGATGCATCAGAAGGAAGGCTTTGCTTTGGATAATTTCATTCTATACTCTTTTATTCGCTTTTTTAAAACTCAATTAACTCTTTCAAAAACATACAAACTGCAGAAGTTTATAACGCCCTGCTAAACGACCATTTCAATTGAGTGCGTAGACTTTTATCCAAAAGCTCCCACGGCCTTTCTATAAGCATAAAGCGAGACGGAGCATTGGTTTTTATACTGCCCTAATTTAATGCCATTTTCTACATATGCTGTGTGTTAACAAAGCTTGCAGATCCAATGTGAATATGTGATGTGATTGCTGTTGCCATAGAAGAGCTAAGATTATAGCTGCAGAAGATGAAGAATATATACTAGGGGGAAAATTTTGAGTCTGAGCATGAACCACGCCGCACCAACAGATGGGGAGCAGAAATCCATTCCCCAGGCTCACGAAGTGTGCGGTGCTCCCAGCCTCATCCAAGATCACAGCGACCTCTCCAGCCATCCAGTTTCCTCGCCAGTGGGCCCAAACCATGAGGAATTCAGCTCAAATCAATAGGCCATGGAATCTGCGCAGAGTTTATGGCTTCTCGGTTCTCGAAGGGAGTGGACTAGGGACGAAATGCATACTGTCCAGGATCACTTCGGCTTTATTTTAACTCACAGGGATCTGATGCTAACCGTTCAAGATTTTTTTTTCCCCCTTCTTTTTGTGGTAAAGATGATGACAATCATAAATGTAAGAGCTTCCCAGTCCATTTGGTTCCACCATATTACGAGGATAGAAAACTCAGTTGCTTATCTTTTTGCTGATTTTGCTTCATATAATATTTTGTCTAAACAAGTGTGATAGGCTAACTCTCCACACTTCATTTGGAAAAAAATTTATACAAATAATTTTTTTTAACGAACTATCGTAATTACTCTATCTTTTCACCCTTTGATATTCTTCAGATTCAAAATTCAATGACAGAAGCCATTCTCTTTTCCATAAAAGAAAAAAAAAGTTTATGAGGTAATGATTTCCGTGGTTTAAAAAACAAGGATTTCTATGGTGAAGATATTCAATCACAAGTCACATCTACTGGTTATGTGGCTCTGAAATTGTGGCTTAAAAGGTAAATTTGAAGAATGGTTATTTAAAATGATTAAAATCATTATGATGAATTTTTATAATAAAGAAGCATTATAATGATTTAAATGCCCACGGAGATAGAATAAATCTTTATGCAGTTTTATATATAAAACAATTTTTTTTTTTTTCATTTTATTATATTCCCACTCAAATCTCCGTACATATATATATATATATTTAAATGTAACTAAGGGTATGTTTGACAATGGATAGATAATGTCTAAGTTAAAACTTTTTAATTTAAAACTTTTCACTCTCTACAACTATTATATTTTTTAATTATATTTTTCACATTTTCCTATACAATTATATTACTTTTTAATTATTTCTACACAATTACTTACATAACTAACATATATATTTTAACTTTATCCTCTTTAATCATCATTATTATTCTCATATTATTACATCATTTGACAACTTTTATTCTTCAAAAATTTTCATTAAAATTTTTAACCATTTCAAAATACAGGTACATCCACGAGCTTCCAACACCCGGATCGAACCGGACATCCCCGCACGATGCACGAGGACATGAGGCAAACATCAACGCAGGACCATGATGCCATGCCGTCTACACATTTGGCGGACACACGGCCTCTCATCTTCATGCAACGCCTTGAGCCACACCAATTTTCGTGGCCTCCGAATTTCGACTGCCACCGCGGGCCCAGCCTGCATCGCTGGCTGCTGCTTTTCTGATCTTCGTTGTCCTTCTGATGCTGACGTCATGAATCAGCCAGCCATGACATCTTGAGCAATCGACACCGTCTAAATTTCTAATCTTTCGTTGCCGTAAACATCTCTTTGTTTTGCCACCAAAAGTGTACCTATGTTCAAAGACGGATGGCTAAGATCGCTCTTCCATCATAAGCACGGGAGCCACAGGCTGACCAACGGAGTAATTTCACGTGTCGCTCGATTTCGCCTCTACCTCTATTTTGTCCCCATCCGACCCCTTGCTTCCGGTAGCTTCCCCCCTCAAGCGGCCCCACACACCCCCCCCCCCCATGAAGGTGCTAGGCAGCTAGCTCGCCAGGACCACCAGGTGGTAGGGCTAAGACCTAACAGATTAGAGATTCTCTCCCATGCTCGTGTCTCCTACACGTGCGGTAAATCGCCTTGATCCACGTGTCATCGCCGCCGCAGCCTCGTCTTTAAATGCCGCGGTGCGGGAGCAAAGGCAAGACACGAGAGCTTCGGCTTTAGGGAGTAGAGAGAAGAGAGATCTCTCCGGCTCGGCCCTGCTCGCCTCCCGCAAGAGCGGTCAGCGAACTGGTGACGCAGCAAGCGATCAATCATCTTCCTCCACGTTTCATTTCCACCGCTTCCTCGTGTCTTTAAAGCTCGCAGAGCGAGAGGAAGGGCAAGACGAGACTCGAAATCGCTGCTTGTGCTGCTGTTCGTGTTCTGGGCGAGCGGAGGGAGAGAGAGAAGATGTTCGTTGAAAAGTTCCAGGTGGAGAGCCCGAACGTGAAATACACCGATGATGAGATCGAGGCTCTGTATAGCTACGAGACGACGGAGGTGGTCTATGAAAACAGGAACGGCACGTACCAGTGGATCGTCAAACCCAAAACCGTCCAATACCAGTTCAAGACGCACACACGCGTCCCCAAACTAGGGTAAGTATCTCTCACATCATAAATGCAACATACGTACGCGCGTCGATACGTTTCTGAGAGCCTTGTGTTGTCTGGATGGATTGCAGGGTAATGCTTGTGGGTTGGGGTGGAAACAACGGCTCCACTCTCACTGCCGGGGTTATTTCTAACCGAGAGTAAGTACCTTTCTCGCCCCTTCGGTGTCGTCGTCTCTCTTCTGCATCCGTTTGCACGCGAGATCATGAATCCTTAATCATCACCATTCGTATTCGACGGCTGTGATTTCTTGGCCAGAGTTAACGAAAATGGTGGGAACTTCTTTGGCTGTTTTCCCTTGCCAAATGAAGGGCTCAGATTAGGTCGGTTTTCCTGCAACGGTTGCATGACCAAAAGCTTATTCGACGACCAAGGCACTTAGTCCGCTAGGCTACATGCGTACGTGGGACCTATAAAATGGGACCCTGATCGGATACGTGGACAGAATGGCCGTGCCCGCACCCATCCGGAATTTGCTTTTGTTGTGGCCCACCGTGTTTTTGGGTTTCTCCGAATTGAAATGGTGTGGGCCCCATTAAATTGGAGTGGGACACGCTTACTATGTAGCGGTTCCACAGGAACCAGTTTTGCATGGTGTGGCTGGCATGAGCTAAGAAAAGAGCGGATCTAATTAATTAACATGAATTAAGTTTAACAATGGGAGAGTAACGAATGAGCTTTTTCTTTCTTTTGGGGTTTTGGTTGCAGAGGAATATCATGGGCCACCAAGGACAAAATACAGCAAGCAAACTACTTTGGATCACTTACCCAAGCTTCCACCGTCAGGGTTGGATCTTTCAATGGGGAGGAAATATATGCCCCTTTCAAAAGCTTGCTTCCTATGGTAATTGGGCAGTTATTTTAGTTCAGAACTTTTCAGAACCATAAATCGGTGGAGAAAAATTGATGTGCTTATCTTTATTAATGGTTCGGTTTTCATTACCATCTTACTTTTAGGTGAATCCAGATGATATTGTATTCGGGGGCTGGGACATCAGTGATATGAATTTGGCTGATGCCATGGCCAGGGCTAAGGTGCTTGACATTGATCTGCAAAGGCAGCTCAGGCCCTACATGGAGTCAATGGTCCCCTTGCCCGGAATCTACGACCCGGATTTCATTGCAGCAAACCAAGGCTCTCGGGCTAACAACGTGATCAAAGGGACCAAGAAAGAGCAAGTCGAGCAAATCGTCAAAGACGTAAGGTATAGGAAAGAGTTCATTAATTCCAGCAGTTTTTGTATTTGATCCACAAGTTCTGTGCAAGACATCAAGGCCCAACTGCCCTAGGCACACTAAAAAAAATGACCCACATTAGAAAAATTGAGAAAATTGATTTTGTGTCAAAATTCCATGTCGTGGTGGAACATTCTTAGTTATGGGTTGTTTCAGATGATTATTTACTCATGGCTTCTTTCTTATGATTAATTTCTCATGAATCAGGGATTTCAAAGCTGCCAGTAAGGTGGATAAAGTGGTTGTCCTGTGGACCGCTAACACAGAGCGATACAGCGATGTGGTTGTAGGATTGAACGACACTATGGAAAATCTCTTAGCTTCTGTGGACAAAGATGAAAAGGAGATATCTCCTTCAACGCTGTATGCTTTGGCTTGCGTCTTAGAAAATGTTCCCTTCATCAATGGCAGCCCACAGAACACTTTTGTGCCTGGTTCGAATATGAACTCATTATTGAGGTTTTTTACTACTAATGAAATTCAGCTGCTTACATGGCATAATTCATTATAAACTGTATAGGCCTGATTGAGTTGGCAATAAAGAGGAACAGTTTGATTGGTGGAGATGATTTTAAGAGTGGGCAAACCAAAATGAAGTCAGTCTTGGTAGATTTTCTAGTCGGAGCTGGAATTAAGGTATTGTATAATTCAGACGAGTTTCTTTTCACAATAAACCTCTAATTAAGGTGCTTTTAAAATTTTTTGTTTGGTGATATTACTTCTATGATTCTATCGTCTCTAGCAGAGTGGCATGAACATTTGATTTGTTTTATGTTTAGAGCTCACACTGGCTCTCTGCAAGTAAATCCGATTCAGTCGGTCTTTCTGATCTCTCACCCAGTTTAAGAATGTTAAAATTATAGTATTAGCTTCTTTTTTCTGTTTTCGTAGTTATATTATTAAGCTTATGCAGTCGCCTTCATATTATTAGGCTGGAATTTTTTATTTTTTTTTCCTTTCCTTGAATGCATTTGGGTCTTCTTTTGTTCTGTTTTCGTAGTTATATGATTAGGCTTACGCAGTCGCCTTAATATTATTAGGCTGGAAAGATTTTTTATTTTTTATTTTTCCTTGAATGCATTTGGGTCTGCCATCTTTAACAAAAAAACATATATTCTGTCATAACCAGACAGCCAAGTTAAGAACTACTCTCTGCTGATTGGTTTCACCATCAATCAAACTGGCATTCAAGTGCTTCACTGTCAATCAAGCTGGTTTTCAGATGCTGATGCATTTGCCTCTGGGGATACATCATGCGTGAGATATGCCATGTCCGTTCTTAGAATATGGTTCGTGATGGAGTTGAAAGGTTAGACAGGATTCATATAGGTGATCCGAAATCAATTGCTACAGAGGTGAAATAGTGAGGAGACTGATATCTTTCATAAAACCATATGTCGCTAATATAAATCTTTCTGGGAAGAACGCAATAACTTTTAGATAATGTTCCGAGTTCATGTCTTCTTGGACAAGTCTCAAATGACTCTGTGGCTGAGGAAACTATTTCTTGTGTATACAGTGTACTGTATTGCTAGATTTGAAGTACTGAAGAAATGCAACTTAGCATTATCATTTACTATTTCATCTCTTCATGGCAGCCAACTTCCATTGTCAGCTACAACCATCTAGGGAACAATGATGGCATGAATCTGTCGGCCCCCCAGACGTTCCGCTCTAAGGAGATTTCGAAAAGCAATGTGGTGGACGACATGGTCTCCAGCAACGGCATTTTATATGAGCCAGGAGAGCACCCAGATCATGTCATTGTCATCAAGGTAACATTTCGACCCTTAATCCCCTTACAATGCATATGCATTATTATGCAGTATAAGTCCAACAAAATTGATCTACCATTCCATGGCTAATCTCATGTTTTGGTATGCATTCAGTATGTTCCTTACGTCGGAGACAGCAAGAGGGCAATGGATGAGTACACATCAGAGATCTTCATGGGTGGGAAGAGCACAATCGTCCTGCACAACACGTGCGAGGACTCCCTTCTTGCTGCGCCCATCATCTTAGACCTGGTCCTCCTAGCTGAGTTAAGCACGAGGATCCAACTCAAAGCTGAGGGAGAGGTTCGAATCATCTCTCTTCCCGAAGAATATTATCTAATGCCATGCCTAATCTAATCTTTTGTTCCCACTATTGATTTGACAGGCCAAGTTCCATTCTTTCCATCCTGTTGCTACTATTCTGAGTTACCTCACCAAGGCTCCATTGGTAAGCTCTGCCATAAATCTTGTGTTTCTCTAGGATACTTAATCTTCGTAGTTAAAGCTTAGCAGGGAAGATTTATACTTCTCCTTTTGGCTCTTAATGTTTTATTTTATTTTTAACTTTTTGTTGGGTGGTTTGCAGGTTCCACCAGGTACACCAGTGGTGAACGCCCTTTCCAAGCAGAGGGCCATGCTGGAGAACATCCTTAGAGCTTGCATTGGCCTGGCTCCGGAAAATAACATGATCTTGGAATACAAATGAGGGCCGAGAGAGAATTAGAAAAGAAAGCGGGTGTACTCGAGTGTTATTTTTACTATTTTTCACTCCTTGTGGGCGCATGCAATTATATAGCGCAATGTGCAACGTTTGTGGCGAAGGTTTTTAGAGAAGTTGCAGTATGGTCCATTTGAATATTGCTGAAATGCTTACTACAGCTTATGAGATAATGTCGTTATAACCCAATCGGCTTGGATCTAATTCAACGTGGATTTCGAATACTTAACTTATAAAATTCAGAAGCGGAAAAAAGATTCAGATTGATCATCAGGAGAAAGAGAAAAAAAAAAAAAAAAATCTTGTACTGTGTTGTTTCCGCAGCTTGGTATGTCGGCATGGAAGATGACTCAACGAAGCAAATGGTCCGTTCTTGACTAAGGTTATTGCCTATCCCCGGGTTTGGGGCATGTTCTAAATTTTTATTTTTTCCCCTATTATTCACCCTTTGAAGTAAGGTGGCTAATCTTATACGAACCTCCAACAAAAGAGTAATTAGTAACAGAAGTAAATCACTAAACAAATTCCTGATTAAACACCTATTGGCCAGACCCAAATTCAAATGATTGACGCTCGAGATTATAGCGCATGCAAAATCTGGACCCAAGGTCCCCAAACAGACCAGTTGGATTAGATACGTGCCCAAAGGCCAAAACCTAAGTCAATAGCATATGTCAGAGAGGTGGACCGGACCGGAGACTCCATCCGTAAGCTGGACGCCAATCGTATGCGATCGGGGTCGGGAGCATCCAGCGCTCGTTGCTCATCAATGCTCCAGGGCACATATACTCTTTTTTTTTTTTTTTGAATTTTTTTTTAGAAAACTGTTAATATAAGTGTATTTAACATCTTTATAAATTTTTACCATTTTTGGAGTATTTTAGATATTTATTTTTTATTTTTAAAAATCAGTGACATTTTAAGTAATTTTTAAATTATCTAAAATGTCACTGATTTTTAAAAATAAAAAATAAATATCAGAAGTACTCCAAAAATATAGTAAAAATTTATAAAAATGTTAAATATACTTATATTAACAGTTTTCTAAAAAAATAAATAAAATAGGTGTATGCAAGGCGCATACAATCGGCGTCCCGGTAAGCTCTGCCATAAATTGTATTTTTCTCCAGTATGTTTTCTGCAATTTAAGCTTGTTATGGAGAATTGGTTCTTAATGGAGAACATCCTGAGAGCTAGCAAAGTGAGTGTATATTTGTCGCTCATGGAATTAAATTACGTAGCGCCGGCCTGGTTTAACGTGAAACTGTTATGGTGAAGGTTATTAGAGAAACAGTACTGTAGTAGTATTGTCAGCAATTAAAAAGGCAAGCACACAACTGCGAGCTCCGTAACAAAAGACTAATTAATATCATCAAGCAAAGCACTTGATTTCTTCCAAGGGATAAACAAACTCTTGATCGACTACGTACGTACTGCTCGGCCCAGATACAAATTATTAACGCTTCTAAGTTGAAACTGCTATATGTTTCACATCAGACATCTAACAAAATATATTAAAAAGCAGGCAAAGAATTTTTTTGATAAGCCATATTGGAATATCAAGATCGCCTGCAATGTCATATTCAGCTGGAAATGGGTGCGGAGTTGATGGAGATGAGGCTGGAAGTTTTTGCGAATCTGCAAAACATTGACCAATAAGAGTACATTTTTTCAAAAATAAATAAATAAATAATGACAACTTGTGACTACTGCGATTCGTTCCTAGCCAAACCAAAAAAAAAAAAAAAGGAAATGAAAAGAAAGATAAAATAACTCAGCGTATGCAAACTTACAAAAGTAACATGCTGATCCATACAAAGTTTTAGATTGATTCAACAACTTACAAGAAAATAACTTGATGTTTATTCTATTGAAATTATCTTTTTCCATACAGACAGTAACAACACCATGTTTCAAGTAATTTCAATATATACCTGTCCAAAATAAATGATTTTTGAAAAATACTTCTATGAATATTTCCATAATATAAAGGGGATGACATTATTTAAATCTTCAATGGCGGTGAATATAAATGCATTTCCCATGATTTTTTTTTTATTGATTATTGGCAACTTTTATGGAGTTTGACATGAGTTGTTAAGAGCCCATTAATCAATGAGGTGGGTGGAAAAAAGAAAATCAAAATGAAACAGTTAAAAACATTAAAATTTATATAAAGAGAAATCAACGAAACTTACCAGAACATTTCATAGAAGCAGAAATACCACATGCTGAAGGTAGTTTCACTGACCCTCGTAAAATTCAAGTGGAACCCAACTTTTTGAAGAGCATGTAAGGCCTCGCAAAAACATTGCGGTTTCTCTTTGACTATGTTTTCCACTCCCCGCAACAGGTAGTGGAAGGCGAAAGTAAGTTCTGAGGCCCATCTCCCAAGAAGAGGACTCAACCTAGAAAACGCAGGGGTTAAGCTGAAATACCACATTTCACAGAAGAAGCTGCCCCTTCCAATTCTTGAAGCAAGGCCTGTTTCCCGTCTGCCACTGCCCACAACCCCAAGACACAGAAACACGATAACACGAACTTCCCCATTACTTGATTTCTTTTGGTTTAATGTAAAATACTAGATGAGATCAGTGTTATCAGAACCGGACCGGACCGGACGGTTCGACCGGTCGAACCGGGAACCGGTCCCGGATCCGGTTCAAATATAGCCGGTCCGGGTCAATTACATTAAACCGCTCCAACCGGGAGAACCGCGGTTGAACCGATTTTGCAAACAAACCGGATTCGCCCGGTTCGGTAAAGAGATAAACAGAAACCTCAAAATGCCGCCAAAGCCAGCACGCATTTTCAGATTTCCCCCCGAATCAATTCACGATTTCATCTGTCCCTCTAGCCCTCTTTCATTTTCGTTTTTCAATAGCAGCATTGAGCATATAGCAGAACAGCCACCTCAAATTGATTCACCTATCCCTCCAGCTCTTCTCCATTTTTAGATTTCCCCTTTTCACAAAATCGATCCACGATTTCACCTGCCTGTCCAGCCCTCCTCCATTTTTGATTTTCCGCCAGCATCAATGAGCATGGCAGCAAACGTAGCAACCTCAAATTGATTCACTTGCCCCTCCGGCACCTACAAGGCTGCAAGCACGATCGCAGCACAGCAGCATGGTCTCGGCGGCATATTGGCTTCTCCTTCCCCGGCGACACTTGACAGTAGCCATCAACGCCGCGCAACTTCTCCTCCTCTAGTCCCGATCCATGGCTTCTCCTGTATAGCTACTTTGTCCAACTTGCTTCCCCCTGCCCATTTTTCGATTTTTCCTATTTTGTCCAGCCTATTTCTCCCCTGCTATTATTCTTCGTCCCTTGCAGCGGTGCCTCATCATCCCCGAAAAAAGTGCAGCCCTGCTTCGTCATCCCCTGCAGAGGTTTATATGATGCCTGGTTTCTATTTTTTATTTTGTGCATCTTAATAGAATACAAAAAGGATGACGAACTTAGTTCATTTAACAAAAAGGATGCCTCTCTCTCGTTTTCCCCAGCGCTCTGGTTTGGTGGTTTCCCCTTCACCCGTCACCCGTTCCCCCTTCGCCATCGCGCACCTCCTCTCTGGTTTGCTTCTTCCCCGACCTCGATCTCTCGTGCTCACTGTCACCGACCTCACCTCGCAGCATGCGCTCGGCGCCTCGTATCGCCCGCCGTCGTGGCCGCCTCTCCTCATCGCGCACGCCATCGCGCCGCCGCCTCCTCATCGCGCCCACCGCACGGCCTGCACCTCGTCGCGCCCGCCGCCTCCGCCTCATCGCGCCCGTCTCGTCGATTAGCAGCAAAACAACGAACCCATATTATTTATTTATTTAGCCATTTTTATAATTTTATTTAGATTACATTAAATCATTAATAATTTAATACATAATTTTTTCTGCCTAATTTTGACATTTTGTGCGTACAGCTCATGTAATTAATATCACTCTTATAATTAATTGTATAGTACAAAATTCTTCACATAATTAATGTAGAAAATAAATATTATAATTATATTTTAGGTGAATTTCTTAGTATCTAGGACGATTTATGTGTAATATGAAAATTTATTTTTAATATTTTATTTATTTCATAAAATTTGAGTGCTTCTTAAATGTCATTAGATGCTGTTAGACGCTGTTAGATTAAGGTGAATTTCATTAAATCATAATATCTGGGTTTTAAGATTTATAATTAAGGTATAAATGACCTTATAAGGAGCTGATGATTATATTACAGGTGTTAAATTATAATTAATTTATTAATATAAAAAATTAGATGCTGTTAGATGTCGTTAGATCCGGTTAGATGTCGTTAGATGCCGTTAGATGTCGTTAGACGCTGTTAGATATGGTAGATTTCATTAAATCTTACCATCTGGGTTTCAAATTTTATAATTAAGGTATAAATGACCTTATAAAGGGCTCAAAATCATATTACAGGTGTTAAATTATGATTAACTTATTAATATATTTACTTAAAATTTAAAAATAATTTAATATTTATGACATCATAAATATGTCATGCTGACGTCACCGGTTCAAACCGGTTCGCTTAACCGGTCGAACCGGTTCGAACCAGACCAGTTTCTTTACCGGTTCAACTACCGGTTCGGTTCTGACAACATTGGATGAGATGAACAATTCAGTGAGGTGGCGTAAAGCAGACTAGCTACAAATAGGCTTTCATGTCAGTTACTTCTTGCAAAATTGTAGCTTACTAGCCGGTAAACATTTGAATTCAATTAAGATAACAAAATACAACAGCAAGTTTGAAAATTGAACGATTTCAAATTAATTTTCTAAGTTGTTTACTTAAGCAGATTTTGATGGCGGATCGCTACCTATCTCCTATCAACGAATAAATAAGTAGTCAATCTTACCATATCATGGATAATACTACCATATTTTACCAATTTTATCAATTTTTTGTTAATAAAATTGTTTTGATACATGTACAAATACATTTAAGAAATAATGAATATTAGTAATCTGTCAAAAAGAAACATTTTTATTCATATGTATAACAAGCCCTTTGATATTACAAACTAGTACATGCATAATCTTCACAATATAAAAAAAAATCAAATAATATTCTCATTACTAGGAGGAAATTAATACTCTACTAATTGAAGGTACAATGGGTCGAACCATTGATGGGAGAGCAGTGCGCCCTTGTGCTTTAACACTGCGCTGTTAGCCGTGAAGCCTATAAAAAATTAAGAATAACATTTAATTGAAAATTGAAGGAATACGATTAAAAATTAAATATAAGCTTCATTTTAGTCATTATAAATAATTAATTTAGTTCACTCTTTTTCTCATTAATCTTATCTCACAATTGAAATAATTTTTTAAGTAAAAAATTATAATATTTATTTTAGTAACAAAACAATTTTCTTATGAAATATCTGAGTTTCTTTATCCATATATCATAAATAATTTAATATAATGAAGTTGATTGTTTTTATACGTAAATATTTTTTAAATATATTTAAATCCACTACGTTGCCCATTTTATTCATTTTTAAAATTAAAATAAATTAAAAAATCATCATGCCATATTTTACCAAAGAAAGATATAGGTGGGGCCTATGTATCTAAAGTTCAAAAAAATATAAAAATATATAATTTTGAGAACTCTTATATGGTATTGCACCCCCTTATTGATATGCCTGGCCAGTGGAACCCCCATAACAACCAATAATATGGGTCGCTTTTTAAAGAATTTGATTTCACTTATGTTTGTACATTTTGCTTCGGTGTACCCGGATGTATTTAACCTATTTTTTAGTCTTCTAAAATTTTTTAAGCATATTTAATATGTGTATCAATTTTTACTATTTTTGAAGATTTTTAGATTTTTTTGAATTTTTTAAAATTAATGGCATTTTTAGTAATTTTAAAATTAGCTATATTGATCAAGTATTTATGTGAATCCGTCACATAATTAAAAATTCGTTTATTTCGTGTGTGCCATTAGAGTGAACCATCCGAGTGGACACCGTTCATATGGCAAAGCTAATGAAATTGGTTACCATCGAAGTTGCGTTTATATATACATACGAAGCAAGTGATAGTACTTTCTCTACGTTGTGGCTGAGTTGTTCTCGGGCTTTTCCCTTAAGCACGCACCGTACGTAGATAGAGCCAAATATTCACTAATGAATCTCTAATTTTGGCTTAATTTGAAAAATTAAGGCTTACTTTAAATAACATTATTTGCAAGGTCGCAATCCAATTTAATTAATTAACATGCTTTACATATCTTGTAGGTATACACTTCTAATAAAATAATATTTATAATATTAACCAATTACTAATTGACATGTGAAATTATGTATGTTAAAGATTAATTCAAAACTACTTTCCATAAAGGAGTTATGTTCCTTAACCAACTTTCCATAAAGGAGTTATGTTCCTTAACCAACTATTACTAAGCTCTATATATCTCCTAAAATTAAGAAATATGCTCAACGAACTCTAACTAGACATACACAGATTTTATAAATAGAAGATCAGAACTCTACCACTACTAGACATCTATAAACTCTATACTTTTCATCTCTTTGTTTAATTTCTCTTAATACTCTTCTTACTCTTTTAACGAACTATCCGGGGCCTATTGGACATCCTTTGGGAATATTCTTGGACCCTCTATCAGAATTCCATTGAACCCATCTCGACCTTCTGACAAACTTTCTATAAGATTTGCCCTCTTACATGTTTTAATCAAAATTCTGAAATTTTAGTACTGAACATGAATTTTGAATATATTGAAAAATCATTTCTATTTTTCATTCCCACAATCATTGTAATAATAATAATATGTCCTCCGAAAAAATAATAATAATTGTTGATTCACATGTATCAAACAATAGGTTCCCATATACGGCATTGTCTCCCAGTAGGAGATAATGAGATATTTGTTAATCCTTTTATAGATCTTACACCGCTCCTTTTCCTAAGACATACCAACAATATATACGGCCACACTTCTATGTAATCAGAAGTTGACCCATGTTATCTCTTTAAAATCTAAGATTTTGAACTTTGATGGAAAATCTAATTTATTCATTGTATTTAACATCATTTTTTTATCTAAAAGATCAACTTTCATCCCAATGAAGTATGTTTATGGATCATATTCGTTAGAAAATGCATATATTCATGTGTAAATTATGAAAAATGTTAAAATATCAATTTTAAAATAGTATTTTCGACATCTAAACCGTTCAAAATATCATTTCTATGTGAATAAATAATTCTAAGAATTATTATTACATGCTAATACATGTGTAAAGAGATTCAAGTATTTTTCATAATTTACAAATAAATATATATATATTTAAACAAATGTGGCTCATAAACATACTTGATTGGATTGAAACTTGGTCTCCTAGATAAACAAATGATGTTAAATACAATAAATGAATTGAATTTTTCATTAAAGATCAAAATTTTAAATTTTAAAAGGATTACATGGGTCCACTTCTATGTAACCGAGTTACATAGAAACGAGACCGCAATATATATATATATATATATATATATATATATATCTGAAAAACGGGAAAACAAATTAAACAACATAACATTATAAGTCATCCTAATTAAATTATAACATTTTTAGCAACATAAATCCTCCTACAGTAAAAAGGATAACATCGGAAGCGCTGTCTCCTCCTCTGTGGTCCCGATTGACGATCCTGTCGTGCTCGTGACTGGGTTGGGGCAAGGGAGAGATTGGGCAGGCGTCGGGAGTCGATGCCGGCTGGGAGGACGAAGACAGAAGGCATGGAGCTGCTTGAGATAACTGAACAAGGGGCAGAAGCTTTGGGGAGAAATCGGAATACACCGATGAATTCGAGTGTAGAGGACTTATTGGAGGCTGAACTCCAAACAATGGCGATAACGGACGAGGCAATCAAGAAGCTAAAGCCGGCGGACGGAATTTCAATCATATGCTCCCTCTGGGCGTCTAAATCATACAACAATGAGCTGTTCAGATCGATGCTAAGAAGGCTTTGGCGACCAAAAGAACTGTGCCAGTTCACGGAGCTAGGGGAGAATCTGTATTAGGTATCACTATCCAACCAAGCTGACAAGGAACGAATATTGATGGGCTTGTGGATGGCTCCCTGGTGCCCCGGTTGACCAAACCGCCGCCGACTTTTGTTAAGATCAATGTGGATGTGCGTCGTCACGTGAATATAGACAATTTTGGATGTGCAGCAGTAATTAGAGATTCCTTTGGGGCTTTTGTTGCGGCTTGTGGATGGAAACGGGCTGGGGTAAGGGAATCACTTTTCATGGAGGCTACGGCTTTCCTCTTGGGACTTAGATGGGCGCTCCAGCAGGATCTCAGACATGTGCAATTCGAAACCGACTCCCTCATTTTATGCAATTTCATATCAAATTCGGATCCCATCACTTCTAACGTAAGTTTTATCATCGATGAGATCAGGTCTATCTTCGCAAACAATGCTTCATTTTCGGCTCATCGTGTTCTTCGGCAGGGTAATGCAGTTGCTCATTCCTTAGCTGAATTGATTTTGGTTTCTTGTGAGGACCATCAGTCCTGGTGGGGTAATCCACCCGCAGCTATTTGTAGAAATATTTGTATAGATAATTTTTTGACAATGAATCGTTTGGATCACTCTTCCTCTACTCCCTTCATTATTGATAGGGAGTAGGGCTAGAGATTTCCTTTATCAAAAAAAAAAAAAAAACCCTCCTACAGTATAACATTTTGAGCAACACAAAATGAAAACCAAAAAGGACAGTCTCTGCACACGAGAATTAGAGAAGGCTGAGAAAAGCCAGACAGACGAATACTCCAAGGTAGCAATTCGAAGATATGGTGGCGCCACTGGTCGTGGGGCCGGGGGCTGGTGCAGGAGCATTAGCTGGTGGTGTTGGAGATGGGCCAGCGCCTGGCTCTGCAGTTGCAAAACATAGTTTAGGTTCTATAATTCAATATAAAAAATGTATATTCATGATGTTTGAGTCAACATAGAATTTTTAAATAAATTAAGTGAAGAGATTTCGAAAGCCTAAAAAAAAAAAAAAAAAAAAAAGGATAATGCGTCAGGTAATTAATTGCTGGAGCAATTAGCGGTGTATGAAGTGCGGCATGCATTAGGCAGGCCAATAATCCTTTGTAAATCAAGTCGAAGATTGGGGGATAGGCTGACGCCCTCGCATACGCAGGCCGGGTTTTCGTTCAACAATTGTTGCAAACCACTGCAGTATTTGTGTTCCGGTATAGTAATGTTACTCCCATTCTATAAGTAATCCAAGCAAGGAAGAATATCAAGAAGTACTTCGGAACAATCCGATGGGGCAGGGGCAGGTGTTTGTGGGGATGGGTTTGGAGATTTTGGTGGTGGTGGAGCTGGAGATGGTGTTGGAGTCTGAGCAGGAGATGTGCCTGCAGCTGCAAAATATAGTTGTTTTTATGCTAAAATTGGTACAAATTATCTGTGCAGTTAGTAACAAGATCAAACGTCGAAGAATCAAATGATGTTTCTTTTTGTAATTTTCAATGTAGAAATACTACCAAAATTTTAAAACAAACCGATATTTTTGTAATTTTCGATTTTTTTTTTTTTTTTTTAATGCAAAGTCTGGGAATAAAGACAGCCCACCATTTGAGAATAGAAAAAGTCAGAGAAAGCAGAGCCTTAATTAAAGGCTATTTGAATCTAAAACTTGCATGCATTTTTTCCTTCAAAATCTCTTTAAATATCGTAATTCCAATTTTCCATGGGGCAGAATTAAAAGGATATATTAACGTTCATGCATGCAGGCCAGTGGGCAATGTGGCAAAAAGGTGGTTTTGATTTTAAAATGAGGATATCTGGGACATAGATGTGGTGGGGAGATTTTATTGCGGAGCTAGCTTTTTTATCGTGTGGCCTACTGGATTATCTGATTTCAGTTATTAATAAAATTTTATGGCAAGTTTGACTTGACTAATCATTGTCTAATAAGTCGTCATGATTAAACAGATAAAAATGAACAATCTACAGGAAACCAAAATGAAACACTCAAGAAAATGTTAGCAATCAAATAGTCTTTATTAACGCCACCAATTGGTGGGCACGTCTGGTGGTGTTAGAGTCTTCTAACCATTGGGAGCAAAAAAAATTTGTCCCCCCAAGTTGGGGGAGTATACAATAGTTCTCTCTAAAAGTGGGAATATTTATAAGATATTCCTCTAAACCTAGGTATACTTGATTCGTAAGATCAGATGTCACAATGTATATAATATTAATAAAAAAATAATTTTTATTAACAAGAAAAAATGCATAACCAAATAAAATTTTCTTGATTCACTTTTTGTTTAGTTGTTTAAAGCGAGTGATTATCATACCACATAAAACACCAACTACTGAAATGTAGTTGCCAAGGACTAAAATTTTTGTAGTGAAAAAACAAGCCTACCAAATATATCATTCCTTCTATTGGTATCAGACGTTTGCATGTTGTATATTTGGTTGACGTTCAAGACACTGAAAATGGATCCAGAAGTGGGGTTGTATTGAGTAAAATTCATTAAATAGCGGTTACGTGCAGAGTAAAAAAGCAAAACCTTACAGTAATTAATTAAAGCACCATTCACGTGGAATTGAAGAAATAAACTCACTTGAACACTTAATGTCATAGGAAACCCGGCATGCTGAGGGAAGGGCGAGAATCCTGTTGATGTCAATCTTATAAAAATCGGCATGATCGGCAACCTCGCAGATGTAACCAGCATCTTCCTTCAACTGCTCCTTAAATCCATCACAGCACTCGCCGCTCGGTGACTTTTCATTACCGTCTGAGCGCAAGTAAGCTAGACAAGGTTGAAAATGACTCTCTCCTGCATCCACAAATGAATCGACATGCAAGTCGGGTACAATAATCAATACTTAATTAATTAGCAGTCTTGCATTCAAAAAAAATTAATTAGCCGTCTAAATGTGGTTAAGATAAATGTACGTACATTAATCAAGTTAAAAGTACCAAGCACGTAGAATTGACGAAGTAAACTCACTGGAACAATTAATGGAATAGGAAATGCCACATGCGGAGGGAAGGCCAAGAATCCTGTCGACATCAAGCCCATAAGAATCGGCTTGATCGACAGCCCCACAGACGTAGCTAGCATCTTCATTCAACATTTCCTGAAATCCATCACAGCACTGGGCTGATGGTGAAAGATCTTGACTATCTGTGTACAAGTAAGAAAAACAAGGTAGAATATGATTCTCTTCGGCATCTCCTTTAATGGCCAGGATCCATATCTGTATGATGCAAACGGTTAGCAGCAGCTGCTTCTCCATGATGATCATTAATAATAATGCTGGTTGACGAAACTGGTTGGTTTTTAGAGGAGGAAGGAAAGTGGTGCATATATAAATAAATAGGGAATGGCAGTTGGTTAGGACTCTTAATTATCTCGACAGCTTGAATTAGAAGAGGTTTCAGATAACTTCATTACTTTTGAATACAAAAGATTAATACAAAATAATTGAAGATTTACGACCACGAGACCATCTCGTGACAAGTAAGAAATTTGGTTATCTGATATTAATATCAATATTAATTTGCAGAATCCACGGGGTCAACATACAAAGCTATAAAATGAAGTGTATAAATACTACTCCCGTAACTTATTCAAATCAGAGAAGAACCCAAAAAAGAACATATGGTAAAGGACTTCAATACAATGAAGAACTCTTGTTCGTTTCAAATTGAGGGCCTCTTGAGGCTTGCTAATTCTCGCATGACTTCTGAAAAATACCTGATACAAACCGACACTATAACAAGCTACATGGGATGCTTTTGCAAACTAAAGTAGGAAAATACAAAACAATAGGAAATACGTTTAAAAATATTAATGATTATGGTCAAGCTATCAAATGACTGGTGAACTTTTTATAAATGTCTTACAATAAATTAATTTTTCAATAAATTAAAATTTTCCAAAATTCATGTAGAGGGAGAGAGAGATCCAATGAAAATTTTAAAAAATAAAAAATAGGACTTTTTCCAAATATATATGAGTTGAGATTTAGTGCATTAGGGTGCAAAAACCTATTTTCTAATTTTTTGTAAAGTACGAAAATACTACTGATTTTAAAAAACCAAAAAAATATCTATAGATATTTAAAATTGATAAAATTTGATACACATGTTAAATACACTTAGATTAATAGTTATATAAAAAAATTCTAAAAAAATTTAAAATGAGTTAAATACACCCGAGTGCATATAAAAATTTCCCAATATATATATCAGTTGCAGTTGTATCACCCAAGTGCATCGAGGCTGTATGCATCTATTTTTTATTTTTTGAAAATTTTTCACAACTGTTAATATAAGTGTATTTGACATATATATCAATTTTTATAATTTTTAGAGATTTCTAAATATCTTTTAAAATTTCTAAAAACCAGTAGCATTTTAATAATTTTATATTACTAAAAATGCTACTAATTTTTAAAAATCTGAAAAATATCTAAAAATCTCCAAAATTAGTAAAAATTGATACACGTGTTAAATACACTCATATTAACAGTTTCGTAAAAAATTTGCAAAAAAATTTTAAAAAAGGGTGACCACAAAACTCGATTCCTATATATATCCACTAAATTTTTCCATAATATTTTTACAATTTCGAATATACTCCCTGTATTTGCATTTAATCCCAAAAATGCGCATTCTGTAAGTTAATTTCATTAATTTATATGTGAAGTTGTTAATATGCTCTTCGAATTTAAGACATGGTTGAAAAATTGAATGTCATAACTCGCTAATACCTCAAGTACATATAAACTCTAAATTTATAGAGCCCTAATTGTATTTTTCTATTTCATTTAATTTTTATTATTTTTGAGATCCATTTGTGTCATTTTATAACGGAGGTTTTTCTCCATTTATAAAAATTTAACTTTTTTGAGGTAATGTGGATTTTTGATATTACATGTAAATGTAATACAATAATAGATATATTTGAAAATTTTGAAAATATTATAAATATATTTAGAATTAAGGATAAACGTAACCGGTACATTTGATAAAAACGTAAAAAAATATATTTTGTTTGGTACGGCTGATACATCGCCCGATTAAGGTAGAATCGGGCGGCTTTACGGTGTAACGTCATCTTATCATGTATCCGACTATCCCGAGTCCCTCTTTTCGGTCGCACGTGAGAGGCCTTCATCCGTGCTCTTATTTTATTTATACCAAAAGCTTAAAATCTAAAATTTTTCAATCCATTTACCAATAAGTGTATATATGGAGCACGGTGGGCCGCCACGTATGGCACGTGGAATTGCATCACATCCACGTGTTTCCACGAGCACAAGTGGCTAGAAAATTATCTAAAATCCATGCACCTGGCTGTCTCCCAAGGAATTAGTTAGCATATATAATGGCACAGGTGGAGGTACTTTAATAATTATATTATAAAAAAATGCCCGACAAACCAATTAAAAGCTGCTACTAATATCGATGCCCAAACAGCTGGTGCACAGACCTTCGTACAAATCATGTCATTCCACCTGTGAAACTTGTAAGCTATCTGATCCGTGCAAACCTTGCTCCATATCACGATGATCGGCATAATCAAATCTCATCCACTCCTTCATTGTCTTGATTATTCAGGCCAACTTCATGCATCAAACAATCCAAACATAATTGCCCATTTAATTAATTTTATGATCTGGGGAAATCTAAAAAAAAAATTAGAAAGATAATTCCATTTGTATTATATACGGGCAATAATCAATACAGCCGGAGCTTTTTATTTTATCTTTTAAAATCTAAATCATTTATCATATTTATCTATGCATATTTTATTACGATTCTAAAAAAGAAATATATAAATAAATTTTACATACCGTACAATGTCCATGCATACCGTTGGTTTTTAAAATTAAATTGTATTCTTTTAAATCTAATTTATCGATCATGTTTAACACAACTTGCATTATTATATTGTCAAAAATATTTTTTATTAAAATTTAAATCTTATAAAATAGTATCTTTTGAAAGTAAATATTTAACTATTAAAATTGAGGAATGATCATCTTAGCCCGAGTTAAGCAAATGTACGGTCAAGTCAACTTAAAAAATCCATTTCAATATTTTTTTGCCTTTTCTTCGTATACTTGTTTATTTCTTCATATACTTGTTTATCCAAATATATTTAATATATAAACTAAGTTTTACCATTTTTAGATATACGTACGTATTTTTAAAAAAAATTTAAACATTTATGTGTAATTTTTAAATTACTAAAATGCCATTAATTTTTAAAAATTTTAAAAAATTTTAAAAACTTTAAAAATGGTAAAATTGATACACATGTTAAATACATTTAGATTAATGATTGTGTAAAAAAATTTTAAAAATAAAAAATTAGTATTTACACCCGAGTGCACAGGATCACATTCCATACATATTTTCAGTCTTGCTCAAGAATATAAATCTAACAACATAACTTACAATGTATCAATAGGAGATATTGATCTTAAATTGAGAGACAAACCCTCCAAACCGGAACTCGAAAGTCAAGTACAAACTCTACCATGTATTACCGTTAAATGTACTAATTTTTGACAAAATATACTACAAAAATTTTTCTTAAATGCATCAATAATTTAGTTGCATATAACATCATGATGCATTTGATACCATTTAACTAAGAAATTGTTGCAGCTATATGTGTCATTATATACCAATAAATGCAGCACAGATAACTAAATTTAGGCACATATGTAATAATTTCTGTTTAATTACAGATCTCATATTATTAAGGGTTGACTGTAGCTACTTTTTTATGTTGTCACCTACCTTAAATGATTAAACATTTGAATGAAGTGGACTCTAAGGGTGGGATAATGAAGTCACTATGTCTACTTAATATTTGAACTTTGAACCTCACTTACTGTACTACATATACATCCATTTTGATTACTTGGGCATTCAAGCCATGATGACAATAACTACTTCTAAGTTGATTGCATTTCTCATTATTCGTGGCCAAATTTATATTATTATTTTGTTACAAGTACATGATTGCATATAAAAAAAATTCTCTTATAAAATATAACTTCCAATCAAAGCAATTTCCGATAGCATAATAAACTAATAATGGTAAAAAGAGTAAAGGTGGTGTCACGACGCATCAGTTGGGCAGCTCGGTTTCAACTCTTGTGGAAAAAATATGCGAGTTTGTGGCGTTGTTTCTTCTTAGCTGTAGGAGCGTCAACAAGATGAGGCTTTGGGTTAGATAATTTGTAAGAGAAAAACAAAAATTATGAAGGTGCATGCATGTATTGTACGAAATTTTAGAATGTCTCCGGAACTTGAATGTAAAATAAATATTTGAGATGATTGTAAATAAATATATTAAAAAAAAGTAAATGTATTAGATTTGGGGAAAAAAGTTCAAATTAAAAAAGGCGATTGTATTGAATTATTGCCATATATACAGTAAATTATTAGAGGAAAGCTCGTCTAATATGTTCCTAAATAAATTAAGCTGTCTTCAAAAACTAAAATATGACTCCACATATATAATAAGATGAACATATCTTTCTCAAAGAGTCACGAGTCTTTAATTTCTGTCACGTAGGAGCCCGCGTGTGAAATATATATATATATATATATATAAAAGAAATATTAAGGTGCAGCGCAACTGCACCGGTGCAACTACACCGTAACAGCAGTGCAATTACACCAAAATAAGCCCTACATGATCATAAAATTATAATCTACTTCACCCATTATATTTAGAATCATGTACTCTATTATTATACTAATTTTCATCCTAATCAGATATGTATATAGACCCCATCTAAAAATGGTACAAATTAAATGTAAAAAAATAGTTTGATATAAATAACAATTTTAAAGTAGTTTTTTCAACATATAAACTATTTTTCATAAAATTTATATATGAATAAATGATTATATAAAGTTTCATTACATTGTAACATGTGTGGAGCTTTTTTTTAGACAAATGTACTGCTATTCTGGTGTAGCTCTCTTAGTATATATATGCGTAAGCGCGTGTGGTGATTGCGTCTCGATTGCCAAAGCAAGAGTGTTGCGCTTACAAAATAACCCACCGGCATCGGATTGCTTAATTATTTCCTGAAATTAAATTAATGAAAGTTCACATGCAAATGACGTGTTGTCAAGATTACAATATTTGCGAGGATGACGAACGCGATCCAAGCGCTAATTTTGTGGGAATATTAAAGGGAAAGCACGGTTGACTGGCCCACTCTGCTTGGCTTGTTAGATAATAGACTGCAGGAAAAAGGGCGCTGAAAGACCCTCAAATCTTCAACTTACCAATCTTGCAGATTTGCGCCAAAAACATAGAGAAATTTCCAATTTTAACAAAGATTCTTGTCCTGTCCATACGTATAACGATTTGAAACGAACTACTCTTTAATTTATCTACACAAGTAAGGGGGCTGCTTCAATGCACCCGGCTGCAAAACTCATTTTTTTTATTTTTTTGAAATTTTTTTCATGAAATCATTAATCTAACATTACTACTAAAAATGTTATTGATTTTTAAAAATCCAAAAAATATCAAAAAATCTTCAAAAATGGTAAAAATTGATACACATGTATTAACATTTGTGTGAAAAGATTTTCAAAAAACTAAAAAAATGAGGTTTTTCAATGCACCCTGCTACATTGAAACAGTTTCCCACAAGTAAGAGTGGTTATCTAATGCAGTCTGACATACTAAGCTTAAGTGCAGCCAGGTGTGAAAACTTATTTTTTGTATTTTTTTGAATTTATTTATAAAACTGTTAATCTAAATATATTTATTATATGTATTGATTTTTATCGCTTTTTTGAAAATTTGAACGTATTTTTTATTTTTTAAAAATAAGAGTGTGTTAGAAATTTTAAATTATTAACATATCCTTATTTTAAAAATAAAAAATGTGTACGAATCTCTACAAATGATAAAACTTAATAGATATGTTAAATAAACTTAAATTAATAATTTTAAAAAATTAAAAAAATTAAAAAATAGCTTTTTGCACCCAAGTGCATGCAATCGAAAACCCAAGGGAAGTGATTCAATGTACCCAAGTGCAAAAATTATTTTTAAAATTCGTTTTTAAATTTTTTTTATAAAATTCTTAATCTATGTTTATTTAATCTATAAACTAAGTTTTAACATCTTTGAAAATATATTTTTTATTTTTTAAAATAAGGGCATTTTAGTCATTTAAAAAGACTAAAACCCCCATATTTTAAAAAATTAAGAAAAATATATAAATATTTTCAAAAAAGGTAGAACTTAATATATATTTTAAATAATCTAGATTAACAGTTTTAATAAAATATTTTAAAAATATTTTTTAAATGAGTTTTACACTCTGATGCACTTAAGTTTCAATGCACTCTAATGCATTGAATTATTTCCCTAAATTAAATATGTAAAATGCTTCTACATAACCAAGTTACATACAAGTAATTTTATATAACCTTATCCATGTTTCACACTTTAATAATTTAATATAAAATTTACATAATTCACTTGGTCTATTGTATTTAGTATCATTTAATTAGCTAAAAGAGAAATTCGATTTCAAATCAAAGATGTACATATTCTATATTTACTTAAAAATATATATTCATGTATAAAATATTAAAAATGTTTAGATTCATTCACATATATATTAAAATATAATCATACTTTGTAGAATTATTTATCCATATACTAATGATATCTTATATAATTTAAGTGTTGAAAATATAACTTTAAAATTAATATTTAACATCAAACTACAGTGGTGCATTAATTTTATATATCCTTAGATAAGGCAACGTACAATAATACTTGATAAATAATGGATCATGACAATATAAATGATATTAAATTCAATAAAAAAAGTGGATTTATCATCAATTATCAAGGTAAAAAAAAAGGATAAAATTAAAATAAAAGTAAGGTTTTCGTGAAAGTGGAACTCACTAAATATGACCATCAAACCAGCAGACAAGGCTGCTTCCTCTAAAATAACCCTATAATAGGGCATGATTAATTAGGGAGACGTAATCTAATAACCCTATATTAGAGCATAATTATTTAGGGAGATGTAACATAGCTTCAGTCCCTACCATACGAATAGCTTAGTTCGTACAAAAACTAGGCTAGATGTAGTCATAATTATGTTTCCATACTCTAGAAATTAAGGACCTGATGGATGGGATGTGAAAAAAAAGAGCGGAAATAAGTACAGAGCTAGAAAAAAATGATAACCATTTTTTGCTTTATTGGTTGCTTAGCAACAACTCAAAACCAACAAAATGAGATCATTTTTTAACGAGCATGAACAATAACTCATTAGCAACAAATGTGGCACTAAATTCAATTAAGATTTTTTATTGGGAGAAAAGAAAATCAATAGAGGTCTTTTTTCATTCTATAACTATTTTTTTTTTTAATTTAGAAACCATATGTATGTCACCAATTTTAATTGTTTTCAAATGTTGTTTATATTGGTTACATCGTTTTCTTGCATTTATTTTCCTTTTCACCCAATCAATCTAGCACAGGGAAACGTACAAGAGCAAGTGGGCAGAAGCCTCTCAACGTCACCACCGAAAACCACACTCTTTCCAAATGAATCTCTGTCATGGGCCCCGTTCACGTCACAAGCTCTACTATAAAAATAAAAAAATAAAAAAACATTTCTTCGGAAAATAGATTCCTAACTCTCTCCACCACCAATCACAGATCAGTTAGTTGATTTCTCTTAAATAAAATGCATGCCTCACTTTCTTGCAAGTGGGCCCTAATGACAACATCTGCAATAGATGTGCCACCCAATAAGCATTAATTTAAAAAAGAAAAGGAGCAAATAAAAAGGCCTGAAGTTCAATCGGAGACACATATAAATAGATTGGCAGTGACGGATAAATCGTGCAATCTCAAGGTTAACATAGCAATCGGCTCCATTAATTTATTTAATGGGCTAAACGATGCCTTCTCTGGCTTTCCTTGACCGTTGGTTCATTGCTTTGAGTTCGTGTTCTACGGCCAGAAGCATAGCAGGTGGTCTGTATAGAACAAATTGAAAGGACCCCTTTCTATCTTTTTTATTTTTATTTTTGAAGAACATCAATACCCGTGATAAAGAAAATGAACTTTTAGCTATATTAAAATGTTCCATTAAATGCATCGATTTATTCCATAATATTGCTAAAGCTAAGTTACTACCACACAAAAGGATTTAGCAATAATTCTTAAAGTTGTTGCGGAAATTATCTTGTAAAAAGTCACTTTTTCACAGCATCTCTTATATTATCGTCATTAAAAATTGATTTTTAACTGCTAATTATTTACATCATTATATAAGATCTTTTATTTTTTAAAAAAAAGTTAAAGAGCCGCTAAAAATACTAAAAATTTGTCAGAAAATGTTGGTTAATTTGCAGCGACTCTTTCCTATCAAATGATAAGCTGTCCGACGATCTGAGGCTAATAGATGGGCGAATGCAATCAATCATTTTCATTCCCCAAACATCTTATCTTCAACTAAACATAATATTTCCATCAAATATCATTTAATTCAACAATTAACATTTCATAAAAAAATTTGGGAAAAAAAAAAAAAGCATCGGATTCTGCCAAGGAGAGACCGACGCATTTACAAAAAGGCATCAGACTTTGTATGGCATAAAAGAAAGTCTAGTAATGAAAAAGTGAGGGCAAAAAAGAAAAGAAGAAAATTACAAAAGCAACCACGCAACACAAATATATGCATGGATGGACGCGAGTAAATGCGGCATGCGCTGGACTGCACTTTGCGAGGCGCTAACATCCCACACGTGGGAACTCGGTACACGTGGTGATTGGTTCTAGAAACGGTGGCCAGGTGTTGCAGGTTGGCCTGCAGCTCTGGTCCTGCCCTTGTCACCTGGTCGGTCTCGGTGCACAGTATGCGTTTGCAAGCTCACCATGCCTTATTCATGCTGCTACTTTTGTCACCATCATATGTATCATGCATGCATATGCCCCACAAACTAATGATACTCTGATCAACCGTATTTCTGGGACCCAAACATATAAATAGTTGATGAACGTCCTGGATCTTAATTGAAAAATGGAGGGCTTACGGCCATTTCCATTCTCTCTCTTTTCTTTTCGCCTCATGGGCAAGGAGGAAAAGTGATTTCTAGCTAGCAAGACCATATAATATTACGGGTAGAAAGTCTTAAATTTTGACAAAAGGGGTAGGAGCAAAGATATATGAGGAAGAATTCAAAACATCCGATCTTCCGTGCATTAGATCATCATCACCAAATTCTTCCTCTTCTTTTTCTTTGTCATCATCATATAGCTTGCCTTCTAGTTCTAGCACTACAATATTTTCCCATCCAAAACGATATCCCACCTTCTCTGCCTTTTTGCTTTTGTTGTTCTTTTTAATAAATAGAAATATGCTTTTGCTGCTTCTGGGCTTTTTCACGTAGGGAGGCGGACAGCCAGAAGCTTGAGAAGATCGAGCTGTCTAGTCTAGCAGGCAGAAGCAAACGTTTCGTGGGTGGTGGTGGAAGCATCGGATCCGACGACAACGGCGGCAGGAGGAGCCTCTTTCTTCTTCATCATCGACGCCCATGAGCACTTCTCCTTCCTCTCGTCGTGGTTCATCTGCTCTTGCCTGCACTCCAGGCTGCAGAAAGCGCGATCCCCCCTGCACCATGAGCCCACCCAAATTTTACAATTTAATTGCTTGCTGCCTATGAAGAAGATAGAAAGTTTCACCCCCAACAAATCGCATAACTGAACTAGTGTTCTGATCATGAGATGATAGTGGTAGAAATTCAAGCCAACATTAAATATCTTTGGTGAGAATTTATATATGTGTGTGCGCACGCACGTGCGTGTTCGCGAAAAGAAAATCAAATACTGGCGTGGGTGTAAAAATTCTTCTCTTTGACAGCACACTGCCCACTTCCAAACCCAAGAAGGAAAAAATATATGAAAGAGAAAGAGGTACCTGTACATATAAATGTCTCGGCCAGGTCCGAGCCTGCGCTTGCAAAGGCCACAAGCTCTCATGAAGTGGGCTGTCTCCAGAAAATCAGAGGCGGAGCTCCTCCTCTGATTTCTTGGCGACGACAACCGGGAATCAAAACCGGTCCAGCGGGAGGCGGCCTGGTTTCTGGCCGATCCACTTGGATGATTCTGAGGATCGTTTGATGGTTGGACGTCCGAGATATCAAGAGAGAACTCGTTCATGCTCGTAGTCCTCTTCATCTGATGGCGTGTACGCTTCCCAAGCAACATCCCTTCCTTCCCTCTCCCTCTCCCTCTCCCTCTCCCTCTCCCTCTCTATCCTTTTCTTTCTTTATTTCCCCCGCTTTTTTTTTTTTTTTTTTTTTTTTTTTTTTTTTTTCCTTTCCCCCGCCCTCTTACGCCCTTCTCGCTCTCTCTCGGGCTGTGCAATTGCGAGTGGATCTTGAGAGCTGGGGAGTGCGGGAGAGAAGGTGAGAAGGGAGGAGAGATAAATGGAGAGGACAGAATCTGGACCGTTGCTTTAGTGCTTCGTGGAGGAGGATACACGTCAGCCAACCTGTCTTTTAGGTTCCTCGCTTTTATGTGTTTCTGTTCTAGACCTTTTATTGATTCCGACTCCTTGGCCCTGCCTTTTTTTTTCCCCCCCCTTACGTGCTTTCTTTATTTGCAGTTTTCCACCAAGAAAAAATGCCACAATTCATGGGCCCTTTCTTGTCACCAATTCCTTGATCCAATTTTTCTAAAAATAAAGATAACAATTTCGAAGTAACCTTCACCTACTCTATAGTACCTCTAATTTTATAATTTATTGTCTTGAAAAAATTATTTAATTCTTATTCGTTTTCATAAATTTTTTGCAAAAAATTTCATCAACTAAAGAAGAACATTGTTTTTCTTTATCAATTTTATAGCTAATTTAAATTTTCAGTCTAAATCCATAAATTAGCTATAAAAATATTGCTCAACGATCTTATACGTGTATGTAAAAGTCAGGATTTAAACCATGCAGCGCCTGTGCCCTACGTGGCTTCGAAACACAATCGCCCATGTGGCATGTGGGAGCATTAGAATTAGGAGCTTTAGTCTTCTCCAACATATTTTTAAGGAAATTTGTAGGTATCCAGTGGTGATTTTTTACAGCCAGCTGCAGTCGATCCCCAATTGCGTTCGGCCATTCAACACATTATCTTATCTTTTTTTGTTTTTTACAAATATGTTAAGGGTGTGTTTGGAAAGCAACAAAAATTTTAGCTGAAAATCTTTTGAATGGGAAGAGCGTTAGCGTTCGGCCATTCAACACATTATCTTATCTTTTTTGTTTTTTCTAAACATGTTAAGGGTGTGTTTGAAAAGTAATAAAATTTTTAAATTTAAAGAGCATAATGTAATTAAGAGTGATCCTGTTAGCCTGAGATAAGTAAATGTTCCACTTAGCTCACATCAAAAAACTTATTTATAATAATTTTTTCTACTTTTTTCTTCATACACTTGTTTATCTAAATGTATTTAACATATAAATCAAGTTTTACTATTTTTTGGATATAATTATATATTTTTAAAGATCTTTAAACATCTATACATGTATTTAAAATATCCTTATCTATATATACATATATTTAAAAATGATAAATTTTGATTTATATATTAAATACACGTAGATAAATAAGCATATGAAAGAAAAACGAAAAAAATTGTTGTAAATGAATTTTTTGAGGTAGGTTAAGTTGAACATTTACTAGCACGAGCTAACATTATTATTTTTCTAATATAATATGATAGAGATAATAGTGAGAAATAAAGATAATAAAGTTAAAATAGATATATTAATTATATAGGTAATTGTATAAAAATGATTAGAAAGTAGGATAATTGTATAGAAAGATATGAAAAAAGACTAAAAATACAATAGTTATAAAATGTAAAAAGTTTTAAATTGAAAATTTTTAGCTCGACATTTTCTTCTTATCGTTAAACACACCTTAAATTAGATGTATTTAATCTACAAATCAAGTTTTATCATTTTGTAATATATTTTTATTTTTAAATATAGGGGCATTGTGGTATTTTTTGTATGTAAAAATTAACACAATGTCCTTATGTTTAAAAATAAAAATATATAAACATATCTAAAAATAGTAAAATTTTATTTATATATTAAATACATCTAACTTAATATGTTTGTAAAAAACAAAAAAAATGGATTGGTAGCCCAGCTTAAGTGGATAATCCCTCAGGGATTTATGGAGTTAATTTGTAAAGAAATTTATAAAGATTTTCATGAGTTTGATTTGAAGTAATTAGATGGAGAAAATAAAATGTTGTAAAGTATGATTCCAAAAATGGAACAACAAAAAAATTGACGATTTATGGGTAATCAGGAATTTTATTTTTTATTCTTAAAACTTGTTTATTCATATGCATGCCTTACTTGAATCTTTTACTTTGTGAAATTTACCAGTTTTTAAGTTTATTTTAAATAAAATATTAAATAAAAATAAATTACAAATTTTGTCAGTTAAAAGATATAAGTGAACCCATATATAAATGAGGAATGATCTTTTTAGACTAGTCTAAATATATATTTTTTGTGTTTTAAATTTTTTATTAACATATTAATTTAGTTATATTTAATTTATGAACTAAGTTTTACTGTTTCAGATATGTGTATATATTCAAATAATACAAGATTTTTAGATGAAATTTGTATTTGAAATTAGAATATAATGATGTATATTGGAAATGAATAAATTATTTTACTGAAAATGAGTAAAATTGTGTTGGAAATTAAAAAATCATTCCAATTCTGGAATATTAGGAACACGCCCTCAATTCATTGAATGATGGCGCTCGATCTTTAAGGGAAATTGTGGATCGTTGTCCGGTTGAAGATATTATGGCAAGTAATAGCTGTAAAAGTGAATTTTCGTACAGTACATATCTTTTCGGAGGACGTGTCACAGTTGCTATAAATGCACCAAATCTGGCCCGACGAATCGTACATTGCATGTTCACTTTCTCTAACTGTGGAAAGTGGTGCAAAAATGGGAATAGTTCATTTGCTCCTACAGCTAGCGATGAATACGTGGATTATGATATATTAATAAAATTTTTGATGAAAAGTTGTAGGGAGCAATGTTGTCAGAACCGAACCGGTGATTGAACCGGAAAATGAACTAGTCTGGTTCGAACCGGTGACGTCAGCATGACATATTTATGATGTCATAAATATTAAACTAATTTTAAATTTTAAATAAATATATTGATAAAATTATATTTTTATAAATCCTAAATATATATGTTAGATTATGTCCCGACCTGCAGAAAAAATTAATAGCAAGATTTAAAAATTCTCTAAACATGCATTTCTTAGTAGATCTAACCTATTAGCTAGTATTCCATATTTGGCATGTAGTAGACATCAACCGAGCACTGATTCTTTCCAACCTATCAAAAAATATATTTTTTAATTTTTTTGAAAAATATTTTTATAAACATGCCAATCTAGTTATATTTAATTTATAAACTAAGTTTTACCATTTTTGGATATATATATGGATTTTTAAATACATACCCATGTATTTAAAAATCTATATATATATATTCAAAAATAGTAAAACTTGATTTATACTTTATAGATTAAATATAACTATATTAACATGTTTATAAAAATATTTTTCAAAAAAAAACAAAAAATATATATTTTTGACGGGTCTCGGTAAAGATCGATCAGCTAGATATTCCCCTTCATATTCGCCTAGACCAGAATGCACTAGTGTAGTCGCCGAAAATGGAGATGGCGCAACTCCGATGGACGTCGCTGCTGTGCTTGTCGCCGGAAATGGAAAGGACATTGTTACTCATCGCCGGAAATGGAGGGATCGTGGCTCTACTGGTCGCCGAATGCCGATCAGACGCTGCTGCTCTGTTGGTTGCCGGAAATAGAAAGGAGGTCGCTGCTCGTCGCCGAAAATGGAGAGGCCGCTGCTTTGCTGTCGCCGAATGCCGATCGAACGAGATGAAGACGCCTAGACGTCGTGAGCTAGGGTAGCACCGCACCGCAGCAGGAGGTCACCGATTGGGGCTTCTCTTGTCGATTTGGGGCTTCTTATGGTCGATCGGACGTCCCTGCTCTGCTGGTCGCCGGAAATGGAAAGGAAGTCGTTGCTCGTCGCCGGAAATGGAGAGATCATGGCTCCACTGGTCGCCGAACGCAAATCGGACGTCGTTGCTCTGCCAGTTGCCGGAAATGGAAAGGAGGACGTTGCTTGTCGCCGGAAATGGACAGGTCGCTGCTTTGCTGTCGCCGAATGCCGATCGGAAGAGATGAAGACGCCAGGGGCGGCACCGCAGCAGGAAGTTGCCGTTGGGGCTTCTCGTGGTCGTCGACGATGAACTGACGACAGAAGATTTTTTTTTTACATTCGCAGAATCGACGAACCGGTTGCATACGGTCGAACCGCATTGTCCGGTCCGACCGCCGATTTTACAGTTTGAGCGGTTTAATACAATTAAACCGAACCGTAGGTAAACGAACCGGACATAGGACCGGTTCCCGGTTAGACCGGTCGGACCGGCCGGTCCGGTCCGGTTCTAACAACACTGGTAGAGAGTAGAAGTTGTCAAATGATGTGATATGATGGGGTAATGATGATGAATAAATAGGATAAAGTTGAAATAGATAGATTAGTTGTGTTGGTAGTTGTGTAAAAATGATTGAAAAGTAGGGTAATTATAAAGAAAAATGTGAATAAATAATTAAAAAATAGGATAGTTGTGGATAGTGAAAAGTTTTAGATTAAAAAGTTTTAACTCGACAACTTTTACTTATTAACCAACACACCTATAATGATAATCTTTAATTGTAAATCATTGATTTTCGGATCACTGATCTAGTCATGAGGATCTTTTTGATATGGTTTTGGGTAGTCATTTACTCACATCATTTGTGTTTATTCCCATTTGACTAGGCAGTTTCACGTTGACCTACGCCTCTAATGGAGTGATTGTTTCATGATTGGTTTAGAAAATGTGTTTTCCTCCTCCTTATGGGTAATTTTTGCTCTGATTAAAGTTGTAAATATGGGTCCGGATATTTTTGTGTTTACCAATTTCTATCTTTTACTTGTGACTAGAAATATTACATAATTCTCAAGATGCTTAGGTTATTAAAAGAATAATTAATTTTCCATCGAAAAAAAAAGAATAATTATTTTATTTTTTATTCAATTAGGCCGGCTCCATGGGAGGACCTATTGAAAATGAGCGAATGGGGATAAGATTTTTATTTCCAAAGAAAATTTATTTCTAAAATTTTTTTCATTTAAATGCATAATAATTTTACTTTTTAAATTTACAACATTATTTTCCCTATTTCCAATCTATTTAATCATATTCGTATACAATGAAATTTTTTCTTTCAATATCTCATCCCATTCCATCCCTCTATCTTGAACAACTCAACTTGATAAACCATATATATGCAAATCATGATATTTGTTATTATTTATTTAGCTTTGAACTTTATCATGTTAAAAAGACTTACAATTAGTGATAACTAGAATAATTGAGTAAATATAAACTCATTAAAATTGACCGTTTGATTGTCAAACTAAGTTTATTATTAACATGAAATGAGTAATGGTACTTATTCTCCTTAGCTTAGAACTCATCAAACTATTATAATAAGAGGACACAAAGTAGAGAGGTTCTGATCTATTGAAATTTCAATTTTACCATTGTTAATGTCAAGCTAAAACTTTTTATTTTAAAACTTTCCTTTCTTGATAACTATCTTATTTTTTAATCATTTCTTCACGTCTTCTTATACTACTAACTTACTTTTCAATTATTTCTACACAACTACTCATATAACTAACTTATCTATTTTAACTTTATTCTCTTTACTTATCATCGTTAGCCCTGTCATATCACACTATTTTCTTTCAATTCAAAAATTTTTATATTAAAAAATTTTTATTCAAAAGTTTTATCACTTCCCAAACACACCCTAAATTGAAGCTTGTCACAGATTAGATGGTTCAAAATTCATGACATGCACGAAGGAAACGTGCAAGGCTAGTTAAGAAGATGCCGCAGCATATTGGTGGATCACCAACGTAGAAGGACACAATTATCGGCCGAGATGGTTCCAAAATTCTGCCTATTAAAAAAGAAAAAGAGAGAAGAAGAAGAAAAAAACTTGGATGTTGGTGATGAGGTGTGCAGACGCTTGCCACCGGTTACTTAAACAGCAGTTAGAAACACTTTAATTATTTTTCTATTGACTTCAAAAACGTCAGCTAAGATTATTTCTTTTCCTTGCCAGGATACTGATCCCAACAATCGACCTGGACAGGTAATCATCGTGGGACCTATGTTCATTTCTTATGCACTCTCTTTTCTTTCTTTGCAGTTCTACCAATCTCAAGACAATTTCAGGCCCACCATAAGTTTGTGGTTGGGAAACCCATACATTGGAAATCAAACTGGTTGGACAGATTCTGTTTTGAAATTAATGGAACATGAGGTGGTGGACCTAACTAATTAGTTCGATCATAAGAAAGGATTATTTTTTTTAAAAAAAATTAAAGACCCATCAGTGCTTGGATTAGGGGTTAAAAAAAAAACAGCACAAAGTTGCTGACGCTTCTTTCTTCCACCTTTTTTCTATTCGACATGTTGACGTTGCATCATGCATCGATTCTTCCAATCTTGACAGTCATTTCCTTTCAATGGAAAGGAAGGAAAAAGGATCCACACAGCAATTCAAGCAAAACTCCCCACAGCCTACACCTTTTCGGCTTTTCCCGACCCTCCCACCAAAAACCGCGTGTCCTTGCCAACCGGCCATGATATCAAAGACAGCATGCGAAGACCAGACAAAACATGGATGTGACAGTCCGTGTAGGATTTACTGTTTACTAAATCTCTAATGATTCTATGGGTGATGATTCAATACGGCTGGAGACTCCCTACAGCCCCCACTTTTTTTCAAATTTATACCATGTATTGTGTTTGACACCACTTAGTGTTATCTTACAACCAAAAGTATCTTCAATTGGAATATTCACATTCTATAAAAAAAATTAGCATCTTTTGAGAGTCAATTTCTTTTTGAAAAATGCATACTATATAGCGTATGAAAGTTTTCAGTGCATGTGATTTTTGAAATTACAAGTAAATGCAAGTGGATAAACACGATACATATTTAGATATGGGTAAAAAATAATTTAAAATTTAAAAACAAAAGAACAATTATTGAATCATTACCCGAGGATTTATTACTCGTGATGTCTGTGTAAAGTGAATATGAATGAAATAGATCATCTTTTTCTTTAAAAAGATTATAAATAAGTATGGAATTCTAGTTAATGTCGTATCAGAAAGATCCCGAAAGAAAACTATTATTTCTTCTGTTGCACTTTTTTGTGTTTAGACCTTCTACAGTGAACTGGACACAAACCCAGAGAGCCCAGTAAAAAGATAATCTGGGGCTACATCGTCATAGTTCCCGAGGGTGGCAGCAAAGGAAATTATAAAAATGCTAAGTGCACTACTCGCTAAATCGGTTTCCCAAAAAAAAAAAAAAAAAAAAAAAAAACCTCCTTCGAACATCAATCAAAGATAAAAGATGCAATGCGTCATTGGATTAACTAGAACTCAAAACAACAGGTGCATGAAATTGATCTCCCATGCCATTAGTCAGATTTCGCCGCCAGCCACCAAGAACTCGCCCTCACAGACCACCTCCCCGCCCACGTATGCTTTGCCTTCCATCTTAGCTATTGCAGACCGTCCTCGCGTCCTCTTCAACAATGTCATCCGCATCACTAAGGTGTCCCCTGCAACCACGGGCTTTCGAAACCTCACCTTGTCAATCCCCGCAAAAACGAAGTTATCCCGAGAGAACCCCATTTCTGGCTGCAGCATGACTATGCCGCCAACCTGAGCCAAGGCCTGCTCACCACATTCACGGACAACATAAGCACAGAACAAATTCCAAATGTTTCTGCAGGAGAAAGTAAGCATGCCCACTAGCTGAGATTTGCATTTGTTCAACACAAGACTGCAAATCTTGCACACATCCATATCCCCTCTAACCGAACTACTCCAGCTTTTTTTTATATCATCAATTCCTGTCGCATTTCCCCACTGCTACACAATGCTTCCAATCCAAATCTCCCCAGAAAATTCTATCAGGGGAAAAAAAACAAGATCTCCCCAGAAAAAGGTAGGCTAGTTTACACATAGTCATATACGCAAGAGAACATGTATAGAACTCTCTGCAGGCTTAATATTAATACTGATTAAGCAGATTACTCTTGGTCAATAACAACGAGAAGGAAATAGAATGCTGCCTATTTTTTTGATAGAATGTTGCCTATTTAAAGTCATGAATGAAGCAATAGCACTTGCAACCCAGTCCAGGTGAAGGATGCAGAGGCTATGACCATCATTTAGTTTAATGAATTACAGAGGACTTGAATCCATAGCATCTTAACCTGGATAACGGATACTGTCTCAGAAACATAATCACATTAACAGCAAATCAGTCGTCATCCAAGTAAAGATGCTCTTAGTTTGCAGACAGGCATCTCCTTCAATTTATTTGCATTACAAAGGGGAATATTAGAACCATGACTCAGTTTTAGATCTAAATCCAGTTGCGAACATTATAGGTTCTTAAAAATTGATAATAACTTGTTTTGGTCAATTGACGGTAGTAGAGTGTGCTCCATGAAATTTATCCATACGGTTGTACAAATTCAGTGAATATGGTTTAGCAATCCCTCCGTTTTGACCAAAATTCAGGGTCTAGAGCAAGATTAATCAAACATTCTCCATGCACAGAAGACTAATTATTAGTGCATGTCCTAGACAAGGTAGTAGGCATGCATGTTCTGGTCTTCCTGCTGATAACAATCAAGATAGCCGTGAAATAAGCAAATAATGAGGATTTCCCTCAGCAATGTACTTCGAAGGAAACACTAGCTACCAAGAGCATGCATCATATCATTTCTGCCCAATCCAATTACAAACAAAATAGACCCTCAACCAATTAGCCCATTCAATTGGCAGAGACATAGTACAAAGATTTAAATGATACCTAATGGTTTAATTGCTTGATTAATAGGTATTCTCTGGGACTTAAATGTGCTGGTTCTTCAAATACGAAAACTAATATAAACCAGACACTACGACAGATATAAGCCAATTGCAGGGAAGCAGTAAAATCCAACGAACATAAACCAAATTACACAATCAACAAGGCAGCAAGCCAAAACCCCATCAAGTAATCCACAGGGCTGCAAGATCATTCCAAACGGATGGGAAAATTGGCATTTTCCAATCACCCAGACCCCCTTACTTCCTCCTCCGCTAACCAATTCCTTAACTCGAGCTTCTAATCTCCAAGATACGGAAGAGGGAAGAAAGGATATACCTCAACCATGAGAACTCCAGGCATAATTGGGCGGTCGGGGAAGTGCCCAGGGAAGAAATTGTCGTTAATTGTGACGTTCTTAATGGCTACGGCAGAAACACCTGGATTGTGTTCAATAACTCTATCCACAAGCAGGAAGGGATACCTAATACCCGAATCCCAGAAGAGAAAAATAACAGAAAAATCAATACAAGTAGAACAGACTCTTTCTCACAGACATCGCACATCGTTGAGTCCGAAGAAACCCAAAATGCATCGAATTCCAGTAAGAAGGCTCACCGATGTGGCAAAATCTCTCGAATCTGGTTTATGTCGAACACGGAGGGAAAGGCGGCGTACTCTGCAAATCCAGCAAATTTCAATGCAGCACAAAAACAGAAATTTAAAGACGTGAAAAAAAAGAGAAGGCTGCAAGACGTACGCTTTTCAATGGGGAGCTCTCCCTCGGAGTTAGCTGAGGAGCAGGCGAGGGAGATACGACTTTTCTCGAATCCAATTGAAGAGCGGAAAGAGATGGATTTAGGAGCAGAGGGGAGAGGTTGGGAAACTGCGGGGGAAGGAAAGGAAGACAGGAGACGGCGATGGGTGTGAGAAAGGATAGAAGGAGAAGCGATGGATCTAGCCATGGAAGTTGCTTCCATTGTCACAGAAGAAGAGGGAGAAAGCTGTTGTGAGAGCGAGAGGACGCTAGCGAGAGATATGTAGAGGCGAGAAAAGCGTTGGGTATTCCGCCGTCAGAAGACAACTCGGAAGAGCCGGGTGGAGATCTCAAGGACGGGTGATAGGTTTTTTTCAACATAAACCGGTAAGGTTGCGTATTTCGTGTTTTAGCACAGGCACTATTGTCTCTTTGACTCTTTTCAGTGTACATCTGCCCAATCTTAGAATATGTTTGGAAATTAATATAACTTTTTGGATGTATTTGAAAAGTGATAAAATTTGGGAATTAAAAGTTTTTGGTGTAAGAATTATTAAATTGATATAAAATAATATGATATAATAACGATAATTGTGAAGTGTAAAGATAATAAGGTTAAATAGATAGGTTATTTGTGTGGGTACTTGTGTAGAAGTGATTAAAAAATAGAATAGTTGTATAGGAACATATGAAGAAATAATTATAAAATAAGGTGGTTATAAAGAGTGAAAAGTTTTAGCTTGAAATTTTCTTTATATTGCTAAACACACTCTTAATAAAAAGTTGTTAATATAAAAGTTTTTGAAATCGGATAAAATGATGTGATATGATGGCGGTAATGATGAGGAATAAAAATAATAAAGTTAAAATAAATAGATTCGATATATGAGTAATTATGTAGAAATGATTGAAAAATAGAATAATTATATAGAAATAAGCGAAAAATAATTAAAAATATGATAATTATAAATAGTGAAAAAGATTTAAATTAAAACGTTGAAAGGTTGATAAGTTTTCGGAGTAAACAAACACTCCTTTAGTGAATTTTAATTTTTTGCTTCATAAGTCTTATATGCTTGTAATTTTTAATTATATTAAAGAAAGCTATGCAATATTTGCAACTTTACAAATGTTAACCAATTGGGTGTTTCAACTTCAAAAGGATTTAAGATTCTTAAATAAAATTTATATACTCTCATCCAAGATAATTTTTTCAAAATCGTAAGGCTTTTTTTTTTTTCAATTTTTAATACAACTTTTTTATTCCCACGTTATGTTCCCATTCCATTTCTCTATCTCATTCGAATTTCTTAAATACTTTTCAATAAGCTTTACCGTTTATTACTTTGGGTGTATTTGGTATAGGTCGAAACTCTTGGAAAAAAAAATTTACCATAAAAATTTTTGAAATGGAAGAAGTAATGTGATGCGACAAAAGTAATAATAAAGAGAAAAAATAATAAAGTTATAAAAGATAAGTTAGTTATATATAGTTATGGAGAAATAATTGAAAAGTAAAGTGGTCATATAGTAAGATGCGAAGAAACGATTGAAAAAGAGAGTAGTCGTGGAGAATAAAAAATTTTAAATTAATATGTTTTATTGAAATTTCAAAAGCACAATTTAGAAACTGTTTGATATTGTGAGGTAAAGATGAGAGTTGGAAAGTTCCGAAGAAAATATATTTGAAAAGTATAAAATATAGTATAATAAAGTAAAGTGAAAATAAATAAAGTAGTTGTATAATAAAATAGTTGCAACATAAGAATAAAAATAAAAAAAAGCATGGTGGTTAAGTAATTGAATTTTTTTGAAAAATGTACAAAAAGGGCGGGAAAGCGTGTTTGCTAACCACACTTTTTACCAGACTGCGCCTTTCTTAGTTTTAAACTTGAAAAGTTTATGATGCAAAATATGAAAACATACACGGTAAACGGCAATTACATACTTATCAGGCGTCCATTTGGCAAAAACTCTCGGGCAGGTGATAGCAGAATTTAAAACATAGATCGATCCTGACCCTTAATAGATAAAACATTGTCATGATCTCGACCATTCATTGATGAGTTTGTTGGTGGTGGCACGGAGAAATTATATGGTGAACCAGAAATCTCATCCGATGCAATTGCAATGGACCTCGTCGGATACCACTTCAGAATTTCATAGTTACTGGAGGATTGGCTCCAGCCGAGACAACAACAATCTGCTGGGCATAAACTCGCGTGGGAAGAGTCATCTTGGTTATGAGATGGCATGCTGCTCCCTCAGAAGTTGGAACTGTCGTTTTTGCTGGCTCCTTCTTGGATGATGCTAAAGATAATAATTTAACCACTAATACAAAAATGAAAAAAAAAAAAGTATTTTCAGATGACTTGTAAATATGTAACAATAAAATATATATATATATATATATAATGGATTACCCTGATATTCAATACACATAATCTTCCATATGATGACTTTTAGATGAAAATTATGAGTCATAAATGGTTCGATATTTGATTACGCATCGCGAGGAGCACATGTGCTCTTTATTTGTAACCGCTTACTCGCATGAACGCGTTAGCCTTCTGCTACAGTGACGTTTCTTCTAAACCTCCTTGAGATCGAACCTACATGAATCGGGCCTATTCGCCAGTGAAATTTTACGAGGATAAGACGTAATTTTCATCAAAAAATAATTTTCTTCTGCCGAAAAGTAAAAAACTATTTCCATTTCTGTACAATTTTTTAAAATTCTTATGCAAAATTTTTTATTCTCAATATGTATAACACAACCTGTCTTATGCGAAGGATTTCATTTGTCAGCAAGAACACATGCAACTATGTTTATAAGAATATGCTAGTTGCACCTTAGCTAGGATTTAGGATGCAATTTGCTCCAAATGGAGTACACTTGATAATAAAATTAAAATTCAGGCCATTCATTGAATCTTTTATTTAACTGAAAATATTAAGTTTCATAGAAATCAAATAAATTCATGACTTATCTAAAATATAATAAAATTATTTATTTTAAATATTAATTTCAAAATTGTTAATACCTATAAATGATTTCATAAAGTATTATAATATTATAATATATGGAAACAAATTTAATTATTTTTCAAAATTTACACATGAAAGTCCATATTTTTAAGCTGCTTCGATCCACTCAAGACGAATTAAAATTATTTTTAGTATCAAAAACAAAACAAATGAGTTTAAACCACATAGCCGGTGGGATTTTGATTTAAAGAAAATATATGTTGAATTATAAGAAATCTTTTTGAAATTCTAATGGTTGAAATTATTTAGGAGTAGGATGTTTTATATTAAATTATTCATTACATTATGTGGTCATTAAAATATATATTTATGCAAACAAGTAGATAGTAAATTTCTTTATATGAAATAAATTACACAAAATATTATGCGTGGGTTAAACTTTCGTTACAATTTTGTTGGAACTAAACTGCATACAATGAGTACAAAAAATTTATATAAAAAAAATGGTTAGCGCTTCAACGATATCGATTCCATCTTGTCATCTCATTTTGCACACTTTGGTCGTTAAATCAACATCCAATTGCCTCATATTATTTATCATCATTCATTTCATTATGACACCAAAAACCAAAAATTATTCCAATCGAAGACTGTGTCATAAACCAAAAATTATTCCAATCGAAGCCTTGGATAGGTCGTACTTGCTTAAAACAAATTCCTTCGTATATGCATCAAAATGCTGTAGAAGCATTCACTTATATAGGAATAATGTTTAGATATTTTGAATTAATAACTTTAAATTGATTTATAAATTAAATAATTTCATTATTTTGGTTTTCTACATTTATTATATGGGACTCACAACTTATTTGATTTGTTTGAAATTTGATTTCTTAGTTAAACAAATAATTTTAAATGTAATAAGCAATTTTCAATTTCGAGAAATGAGATAAACGAAGTTCAAAAGGGATATATTTTTTAATGAATTAAAAAAGAAAATTTTCTTATTTGAACCACCTTATGATCTTCAACTAATTATGTGCTTCAATATAATTTCCTAAAGTAAGTAGCTTATTTCCGATATTTAGCAGCTTGATCGGACCAAGCCTTCGTGATTTTAGAATCTCTCTATTAAATGGCATGTTCTCCTCAGTTAGAATAGGAAGTTCCATTCTTTCTCTTAAATTAGTGCATAAGAGTTTTCCTACCTCATACAGCTTATCAGTGATAGTCAATTGCTTTGGTGTCCATTTTGATCTAACGTATTAAAATCTAACGTATTAAATAATTTACAAGAAATTTCAAACGATCCCCTTTTGCTCGGGCTAACCGCAAAGCTATTACATGAGTTTCAAGCTTAAATTTTGATCAATAATCAGTTCTCTTTTCTTACACCTTCAACATTGGTATCCCACCATGTCGTTTAAAATTTATACTTAGATTTTCCCTGATAAAAAAGTTCAATCAGTTATTACATAAATATGTACTTTATTGTTCACCTAACTAGTTTTTCTTTTGTTTGATTTAAAAAAAAAAACTAAATAATTATTTTTATAAAATTGAATACTATAATAAATTTTGTACTAGAATTTTAATTTTTATAGTTTTATTCAGTATATAAGGTGAAACTTCTATTAGAAAAACATGCATTGCAATTTTCGTCCTCCTCGCAGTACATGACAAAGAAGGATTTCTCCATTCGAAATGGCATTGCGGGGCTTCAGCCTTCATGTGAGCATAGGCACTGAAAAAGCTGAATCTGATCACAAGGCGACGCTCGCCATTTGCATTCCATCCATGGTATGGAATTAGGACCCTATAAAATCCGCGTCCTGGTGTTGCTAGCATATTCATTTCTTTTGTATTCGCTTTTCTTTTTTTCAAAAATTTCTTCTTCTTCTTCTTCTTCCATTTCCAAAAATCTAAATTCTAGACATGCCTGCTTTTTATCGTACGGTTGATGCGATCATGCGACCAGCGGGTCACCAAGACAATTGCAGGCCCACCATCATTTTGTGGTTTGGGGAACCCATCACATCAATCCATCTGAAATTTCGAAATGAAATTCTTGGAAAAAAGAAGCATGCTGCAACATTGTAAATAGTCAGACAAATCCTCCTTAGAAGTTGGAAAATCAATAATAAAAGATTAAAGATGCAACGCATTAAGAACTGGAAAAATGAAAAGGATCATCAGATGGAATGCACTGATCTGCCATGGCCGTTATTCAAGCTGCCAGGTACCTAACAAGAACTCGCCCTCACAGGCCACCTGACCATTAACGTATGCCTTGCCTTCCAGCTTAGAAAACGGTTTCTGCTGCTTCACCAATGTCATCCGCATCACCAAGGTGTCGCCTGCCATCACCGGCTTTCGAAACCTTACTTTGTCAAGAGCCGCGAAAGGGAAGACCGTGCCATTGGCCCTCTGTCCTGGCTGCGTCAACAGGATGCCTGCAACCTGTGCCATGGCCTGCACATTGCATTCGTTTATTGTGAGCACAACCATAAATGTTTATAATTATTGCTTTTGTGAGAAACTAGGCACGCATGCAACAACAATAAAAATGACTTCATCTGCCAGATCAAGAATCTGATCATATGGCCCCGTCCGGATAAGGGAACCCAGCAGCTGAAACTATATCCATATCCCTCCAAACAAACAAGTCCAGCTTCCTTTGTTGTCAACTCATCAATTCCTGATGCATGCACAACAAAATGTCCAGGCAAAATCTCTCCGGGAAAAAAAAAAATTGGAGTACAAAGAACATGCAGTACGACCAGTGCACTGTTTACAACTGCCATGTTTACTTTAAAACATAGTTTCAACACTAAAACAAAATAAAATTAAGTAGACTATTATTCGTTTAACCTATTCAATCCACAGACGCATGAAATGGAGATATCAAATCTCAATGACACCCAATGGTTTAGTTGCTTAATTTGAAGGGGTTCTTTGGGACTTGTACTGGTTCCTCTAATATGAAAATTTATGTGAATCAACGGGTCAATGCAGATAATATCCCACTTTCATGAAAAAGTTGACCACATCAGATATCAGGCGCTTAAGCTTCCCGGAGGAATAAAGTCCTACAAGCAAAAACCCACATATAAAATGAACAAGGCAGCAAACAAAAACTCAATGACGTACTCATTCCAAATGCACAGAAATTTGGTATTTCTAATCATCATGTTTTTTCTCCCATTTTTTCATGCACTGTCCTCCACCATCAACGAATTTCTCAACTCAAGCATCTAAAATCTTAGACAGGAAGTAGAGGGAAGAAAGCCAAGGAAGAAATACCTCAATTATGAGCACTCCTGGCATAAGAGGCCGCTCGGGCAAGTGTCCAGGGAAGAAATTGTCATTAATGGTGACATTCTTGATGGCGACGATAGAAACACCCGGATTGTATTCAATAACTCTATCCACATACAGGAAAGGATACCTAAACCCAAAACCCCACGAAAAAAAATCAATACAAGTACAACAAATCATTTCTTATAGACACTACTCATCGTGGAGTTAGAAAAGACCCAAAATGCATAAAGTTTCGATAAGGCTATATTTGGCAATGTAAAATTTGGTGGGACAGTAGGAAGTAGTATATTTTGAAAATTATATAAATGATATGAAATGAAGATAAAATTAAAAAAAATAATAAAGTAGTAAGCAAAAAATGAGCAGAATATAAGGATAAAGTTGGAAAAAGCAAGTTGTTCATAGTTAAGGTATCAAGTCCTTTATGAGAGAACATGTGAGAGAGAGAGAAGAAATCCATGGAAAACTTTACCCAGGATCACCAAACGTAATAAGACTCACCGATGTGGCAAAGTGTCGAGAATCTTGAATATGTCGCAAACGGCAGGAAATGCAGGATACCCTGAAAATCCAGTAAATTTTCAATACAGCACAGAGACGGAGATAGACAGACGTGTAAAAATGACAGCAAAGGTAAACAAGGAACAAGGCATACGCTTTTCAATCGGAAGCTCTCCCTCGGAGCTAGCTGAGGAGCATACGACAAAGGTACGATTTTTTTCTGACCCAATGGACAAGCGGAGAGAGATGGATTTAGAAACAGGTAAAGGAGGTTGAGAAATTTTCCAAGAAGGAGAGGAAGAAAGGAGACGGGGACGATTCCATTGAGAAGGGATGGAAGTGGAGATGATGGGTCTAGCGACCCTAGCCACAGAAGTTGCTTCCATTCTTACGAAAAAGGAACAAGAACGAAGAACAAGGACGACACGAGAGGATTTGCAGAGAGCTAGAGGGCCAGCGACAGATATGTACTGAAGAGATTCCGTATACAGAAGAAGTATTTCAGCGAGGAAGAGCGGAGATCTCCATGACGGGGTGGAGACGACAGGATGCAAAAGATAGATCGATCATGACCCTTGATTGATGCCACACCATCATCTACCCCGTTTATTGATTAGTTTGTAAGGAGACTTCAAGATGACAGTTCGTGCTCCGTTGGGTGAACGATCCAGATCCAACGTGGAAGGGCCCTTTGGCATGCTCCACGTTGAATAGTTTATGAACAAACTCGTCTTCAACAACATTCTTGATGATGGATTGGTGCAGTAGGTATACCGTACGCCTAGTACCACCAAAAATGTGGCGCCTTGCATCCTAAATTCCTAATAAATTAACTAGCTCACCCCTGGCACTCTTGGTTGAAAGGCCTCAGACTGTCAAACTGCAGCCCTTTCTAGCAATCGTATTGTGCGTGGAGCTTAACATTCCCATAGAACATTTCATAATGCAAGCTTTGCGAGTGTTGATATTCTAACTTCAACTCCGTTCCCCCCTCAAAAAAACAAGGCATCCCTGCTGTCATCTAGATCTTTCATTGCTCTATCAAAACACTCTATCAAAGAACTGATATCATTTGCGTGGGGATGTGCCCTGTCACCTGCAACAAATAAGTGGACGTTGTTGTGCAGCTCAATCCAACTACAACCTGATTGCTTCTTGATCTTATTTGTCTCCATCAGCATCCTAACTTCAGTTGCATCAGCCCATCTTCCTGCTTCCACATACATGTTATGGAGCAACACATAGGGTGCAGAGCTCTCAGGCTCAATCGTCATCAATGCCTCAGCTGCAATGCGTGCCAAATTAATGTCGTTATGCACCCTACAAGCCCCCAGCAATGCACCCCACACAGCTTTATCTGGTACAAACGGCATTCCTTTAATCACCTCCATCGCATCCTTCACCTGTCCATAGCGGCCAATAACATCCACAAGTGAAGCAAAATGCTCGACCCTTGGTGCAATTCCAAATTCATGGACCATACACTGAAATTGCCTCCTGGCTTCAGCAACTAACCCTGCATGGGCACATGCATTCAGCACTGAAATGAATGTGATGTAGGTTGGCTGTATCCTCAAACCTTTCATTTTTCCAAAGAGTTCGAGAGCTTTGTCTGCAAAGCCATGTTGGGCATATCCCCCAATCATTGTGTTCCAGGAGACAACATCTTTTTCCATCCCCATGTCATCAAAAATGGCCTTTGCATCTGTTATGTTCCCACACCGAGCATACATTGTAACAAGGGAATTATTGATTGGAATGTCTGGGATAAGCGTCTTGGAAACGAGCTGATGAATTTGCATTCCCTGGTTAAGGGCAGTGAGCCCTGCACATGCACTGAGCACTGAAGATAATGTATGTTTGTCTGGCTTTCCACCATTTGTTTGCATCTGAAAGAAAAGTTCCATTGCACCTTCGTAGTGTCCATTTTGCTCATATCCTGCTATCATTGAATTCCATGAGACCAAGCTTTTCTGAGGAATTCGTTCAAAAAAATCCCTTGCAAGCTCTAACTCTCCTCTTTGTGCATAACCGGAGATCATTGCATTCCATGATCGGATATCTGGATCTGGCGTTTCATGAAATAGAGATGCAGCTTCCTCCAGTTCAGATGCATGAACATAACCACTGATCATGGTGTTCCAGGAAACCAAATCTCTGCGTGGCATTTCATTGAAAAGCAACCTTGCTGAATTCATATTCCCAGCCTTTGCATGGCACATAATCATTGAATTCCAAGAAATTATGTTCCTTTCAAACCTGCAACCTGAGCGGCCTTTCTTGAAAGCTATTTTGTCCTCCTCTTTACTCTGATACAGTGGGGCGGGAATTTGATCAAACAATCTACGGGCTTCATAAACCCTTCCCCTCTGCCCATATCCAGCGATTAGCGTGTTATAAGCATCCAAAATATCAGCATCTCTATCAGTCTTCTCAATCTTGAGCAAAATATCAGCCGCATCATCCAACTTCCCGTTCTGAATAAGACCGGAAATCAATCCACTCACTGAAGCCGCATCACGTGTCGGCATCCTCTCAAACATATTCACTGCGCTCTTAATGTCTCCATTTTGAAGAAAACCAGTAACTATGGCATTCCACGAAATAACATTCTTTTCGGGCATCTGTCGGAAAAGATTTATAGCATCTTCCATCCTTCCAATCCGTGCATATCCACTTATTATAGTGTTCCAAGAAACCGTGTCTCTCTCAGGCATTCCATAAAACAGCCGCCTTGCTTCCTCGACATGCCCTCGCCCCATGCAAGCGACGTACCCAGCTATCATCACATTCCACGACACGGTATCTCTTACCGGCATTGCATCGAACAACTCCCTCGCTCGCGCAATCTCTCTCTGCCTAACGTACCCACTAAGCATCGAGTTCCAGGTCACCACGTTCCGGTAGGGCATTTCATCAAACACCCGCCTCGCTTCCTTCAATCGGCCAGTTCGAATCAAAAGGGAGATGGTCTTGTTCGATCGACGTAAATCGCAGTCGACAGAGCCGGTGATTTGATGTTCCATGTTTCTGGACTGGGTTGTTATGGTGCTGGAGGAGCGGGAAGGAAAGCTGTTGGCATCCTTGATGAGCTGAAGAGGAAGGTTCATCCTCTGCCGCTGACGGGCTGCTCTCTGAAGGTAAGTGGGGAAGGAGAGTGCGAAAGCGCCCATCTCCGTGCAGAGGATTGTAAGAGGAACCGGCTTCCATGGAAGCAGACACTATTCCAGATTCCATCGCAGCAGTCGCAGCGCTTCCAGAACTGAATCCATGTCCTCAACTCACTCTACATTCTACAGCAGTGTAACGCTATGGCTCTAGTACCGGAGGCGCTGCGCAACCAACGGGGTTTCCGGCGCGTCGACTTTTTTGCAAATGAACCCCAAAAGTTCGAAATTTGTCAACTATGCCCATAACTATTGATTTTACAAATGACCCTCTAGTTATGAACGGTCTGTCGAATGGGGATGTTCCGTGTGGGTAATTCACGGAGAATAAACTTCTAGTTGAAAACTGAGAGAAAAATCTTTTTTATTTTTATAATCATTATTATCTTTATGGTTTTCTGTTAAGTGATTTGGAAAGACAGAATTATGATTATTTTTTAATAATGGATGGTATTTGGGAAAGAATCCAAACAGGAAAAAAAATTCATCATTTGCAAAATTTAAAGTACTAAAATATATAAAAGATCAAAATATCCTCATATGTGAATTGTGTTTGGAGTAGAATTGAAGCTGCAAGAATACAAGGATTTCAAGAAGAGTAAGAGTCCTTTAAGTGGTCTACTCCATAATACCATATAAGATATCTTATTTTTTTTTATAAGGATTTGGATAACATTATTATCATATCTGCTCAAAAGTGTAATGGAAGGTAAGTGGACAATGCACAATACCCGTTCTTTATGGACGTGACATGATTTCTAGCCTACATGACAATCAGAAATAGAGGCTTGGCAGCCAGAAATAGGGAGTCCATTATGCGGCCCTTGCAAAATATAAACTATAAACTCATAAAAACTCAGGGTATTTAAAAAACCAACATAATATATGGATTCAGGCTCGATCGCGCAAGTGATAGAATCGATTCCAAGAAACAATATTTGCTGTAGTTTATTCCACAACAATGAATTACAATATCGAATTACAAGGAAATTCGACAAGAAAAATTCAAGAAAATAGTAGCTACAACTATCGACTCAAGAAACTCTACACACTAGAAGAAAATTCTTATGCAAAATGATCACCTCCTTTTCCCTCTATTATTCCTCCATTTAAATTTGTTGGTGCGCTGGATCCGGCTGTCCCTCTCGCACGTGCTCCCCACTAAGGCTCTCAGTGTCTTACTTTTGCCGCCTGTCCTCAGCTCCTTAAGGCTCTAGGCTCCAGCGATCTCTGGGCCTAATGTTAGCCCTTGATCTCGGCCCATATCGTTGCCCCTCACCCTGTTGCTCGGGCTCGTTCTCCTGTTCGCCCCTAACACTCCCGCCAGCTTGAGAAGGGACTTGGTCCACCAAGTCCCAATCAGGAAACGCGTCACGCAGGCGGCCCACATCCTCCCGAGAATTATCAGATGGCGGTAAACCTTGCCACTGGACTAGCACTTCTGTTCGTGGCTTTGTCCCCCGAAGGATTTGACGAGAATCCAGTAATATGGCCAGCCGAATAGTAGGACGATTCTCCACATTTGTAGGTGGTAGCTCGATGGCTAATGGCGCATCATTCATGTAGCACTTGAGGAGTGAAGCGTGGAATCTGGTGGTAATAACAGCTTGTACGCCATCGAACCCACCTTGCCAATGATCTTAAAGGAGCCATAAAAACGAGGGGAGAGCTTGTGAAACTTGCCTGGCCTGAACAAGTGTTGTTGAAACGGATGAAGCTTAAAATTTACCAGATCATCAATGTCAAAAGCAATGGCCGAACGGTGCTTATCTGCCTGCTGCTTCATGCGGACCTGTGCATGTTCTAAGGCCATTTATAAACGCTACAATGTCTGGTCGCGCAGTTGTAACAGCCTATCGACGTCGACAATGGCGCATGATTGCTCCTCATATGGGCAGATTGAAGGAGGGTCTCGACCATATACTGCCCGAAAAGGTGTCATCTTGATAGACGATTAAGCACCTCGGTCTGAACGTCAGTTTGCGGATGATATGTGGTGCTATATTTGAGGCTAGTCTGAAGGAGTTGAAAAAACGCCTTCTAAAAGGCACTGAGAAAGATAGGATTACGATCCGACACAATGGTTGCCGGAAAGCCATGGAGTCGAATCACTTCCTGTACAAAATTTTTTGCAACAATGGCAGCTGTATAGGGATGAGAGAGAGCGATGAAATGTCCATATTTGGATAGACGATCAACCACCACGAAGATAACTGTCTTGCCCCGTGATGATGACAATCCCTCCACAAAATCCATGGAAATGTTAGACCAGATATTTTGAGGAATTGGCAGGGGCAGTAATGAGCCGGTTGGTTTTTGTGCAGCTATCTTAACAAGACAACAGTCGTGACAGCATCAGACATGTTGCTAGACATCATTCTTCATCCTGGACTAATAAAAATGGCCTCTAATGCGCTGTAGTGTTTTCAACACTCTGGCACGTCCACTAAGTATGGAATTATGGAAGTGTTGTAGAATTTCGACAATAAAAGTGCTGTGAGGAGGAAGGACCAACCTGTTATTGCAATGTAGTAGATCATCCTTTATGGCAAAGTGTGGAATTCCTCTGGATGTTTGCAGACCCTCTGTTTTAGTTTGGCCAGCTCCGGACCCGTGCGACATTGTTCGGTGATGTTGGCTGCTAATGGCAATATACTGGAGCTAACCGCCAAGGTTGATAATTCTCCTTACCGAGATAGTGCATCCGCTGCTTGATTATGGATCCCCAGTTTATGCTCAATTTTGAAGTTGTAACCGAGTAGCTTTATAACCCACTTCTGTTGAAATGGGGTTAAACCCCTTTAATCTAAGAGAAATTTGAGGTTTTTGTGATCTGTGCGGACGACAAACCGACGTCCAGTGAGATAAGGCCGCCATTTTTTAACTGCTAAAACCAAGGCCATCAACTCCTGTTCATAGGTTGAATGACCATGTTGTTGCAAGGGAATCGCCTTACTAAAGTAGGTTAATGGATGACCCTGTTGCATTAAAACGACACCAATGCCAGTTGCCAAAACATCACACTCTATCACAACTGGCAGTGAAAATTCTGGCATAGCCAGCACTGGCGGGGACAACATAGCCTGTTTAAGAGTCAGAAATGCTACATTGGTTGTATCATTCCACACAAATGCCGATTTCCTTAGCAAAGTAGTAAGCGGGGCCGCTAGCATGCCATACCCTGTTATGAATTTTCTATAGTATCCTGTCAAGCCTAAAAAGACTTATAATTGCCTAACGGATGGTGGTGGAGGCCATGCAGCAATGGTGGCAATCTTATCAGCATCTGCTTGCACACTTTCTTCGGTTATCGTATGCCCCAAGTACTGCACCGCTGTTTGGGCAAAAGCACACTTATCTCTGTTAGCATACAAAGTATGTTGGTGGAGTGTATTCAGTGCTACTTCCAAATGAATTAGATGTTGCACCTAGGAAGTGCTATATATTAATTTATCATCAAAGAATATAAGAATAAACCGCCTAAGGAAAGGCTGGAACATCCATTCATTAGAGCTTGGAAGGTGTTAGATAGGCCAAACGACATTACCAAGAATTCATATTGGCCCTGATGTGTTCGAAATGCCGTTTTGATTTAATCCTCATGATACATGCGAATCTGGTGGTATCCTGACTTCAAGTCTAGCTTAGAAAATAGCTTGGCTCCCGTGAGTTCATCCAACAATCCATCAATTACTGAAATAGGGAATTCGTCTTTCACCGTAATGTTATTGAGAGCCCGATAATCCACACACATGCGCCATGAATTATCTTTTTTTTTAACTAGTAGAACAGGAGCAGAAAATGGGCTGGAACTATGCTGTATCAGGCGCTTGGACAAAAGATCATGTACCTGGTTCTCAATCTCTATTTTCTAGCAATGGGGGTAGCAGTAAGGCCTGACTGCAATAGGTGGAGCTCTGAGTATCAGCTGAATTTGATGCGGGAGCTCTCTAGCTGGTGGAAGTCCCAATGGCATGTTGAAGACTTGCTTGAATTTATCTAAAAGTGCTTCAAGCTGGTGTAAGTGTTCAGCCTCCTTGCTGGTTGCCCTTGCCAGCTTCAGTTTATTTTCGAGTCCTTGCAATAGGAATAACTGCCCGTCTCTTGGCCCCACTCTGCATAGTTTTTTGAGCTCCATCTGTGTCAGTGTTCCTGGTATAATCCCTTGCAATTGGTATGTCTAGTTGGCCACTGTGAATCTCATAATTCGAGCCACATAATTGGTAGTAATATCTCCTAATTACTTCATCCATTCCACCCCCAGTACAACATCACTGTCCACCTCAAAGGTAAACAAATCAATTATCAATTCGTAATCCTGCATAGTAATGGTGGCCTGTTTACAAATGCCATTGCATCCCAACTGAAAGCCATTAGTGATTTTCACTGAAAATCCTTTTGATGGAGTTGTCACCAGCTTCAACTTAGTTGCCAATTTGGTGTTAATGAAATTGTCCGAACTGCCACTGTCAAGCATTACAATGACATCATGCTTGTTAATTTGTCCTCGGATTCTAAGTATGTTAGAGTTGGACGAACCTAATAGCGCCTGCAGCGAAATTTCAAGCAGCTTTGGCCCCTCATCATTGCTGAGCCATTCACCTTCTTCATCCGAACTGTTTGACTCTTGCACTATTATGCATAATTGTTTAGTTTGGCAACTGTGGCTCGTAAGAATTTTTCATTGCAATAAAAACACAGACCCTTGTTTTTTATCGCTTGGATCTACTCAAAGGTGAGCTTATGGGGGCCATTCTCTTTATTAGTTGTTGCCATTTCTTTGCCTCGGGTTGTGTCTGGGTACTGTGCTCGACCCACCCAACTTGCTTGTGATGACGCTTGCGGTCGTTTTTTATCATCCTTTGAGTACCAAGACCTCGCTTGATTCTTCTTGAATTCAGTTTGCCTGGCCATTTCAATAGCTTGAGCTGTGGATTGTGGCTTAGCTACCAGCAATTCTGCCATCAGGCAGCTCCTTAACCCGCTGATGAAAATGTCGCGTAGATTTTTATCGGACCAGCCATACGTCATATCGTGAAGCCTTTCAAACTCTTGAATGCATTCATCCAATGCACTGATTTGCTGGATTTTTGGTAATCGCGTATCGATGTCGACCAGATCCGCTTTAGCAAATCTTTGCTTTATTGCTTCACAGAATTCTGGCCAATGCACCCCTGGTCGAGTGCGTTTGAGCCACATACACCAATGGATGGCATCCCCCTACAGATGTTTGCAGGCGACTCAGATCTTCCTCCATTCCGGTGTATCATACAAATCAAAGTAGTTTTTTGCACATACAATCCACTGGTTTGGATCCCTTGATGAGAAAATAGGGAATTCGAGTTTACCGTGTCCATAATCCCCGACATCTCATCGAGCTGGTTGCGGCAACGGTTGCAACCATGACATATAGTTGCTTTCTCCCCAAATAGGCTGTTGCCACCGCATTTGCTAGCCCATGGAATGGTCATGAAGATCTTGCATTCCTGTCGGCCGGGGTGGTGTGAATCCCGGTGGAAACAATGGCTCCTCATGCTCACCCCCTCTGGCAGCGCACGGGTTGACGAATTCAGGATTCGACCCTGCAAGCGGTATTAACGGCCGTCCTGCCACGAATGGTGGCTTCCCTTGAGATAATGTGGGTGGAACATGAGGCGATCCTCTTCGTGGGTTGGCACTTGGTGTGGTCGACCCTTCACCATTCCTCGGTGCGTTCGCATGCAGCGGAGTGGCCTGTCTCCTGCTGATGCCAATTTGTGATAGGGCCTCATGTATATTGGCTGGGAGGCCTGTTATTTGCTGGCTCAGGGATTGGATATCCCCACTCATTCCCTACATTTTTTTTCCTCCTTCTGTGCCTTATCCACCACCTGTTTCAATGATCCCTCCAGATCCTCAAACCTGTGCTCAAATTCAGCCGCCCTTTCAGCATTGTCTTGCTCCATACGGATGCATCTTTCTTCTTGTGTTCTTCCCATGTCGATCCGAGGGTCGAGCAGCCTGATACGTCTTGTAGAATTGTTTCCAAGAAACAATATCTGTTGTAGTTTATTCCACAAATGATGAATTACAATATCGAATTACAAGGAAATTCGATAGTAAAATTCAAGAAAATAGCAGCTACAACAATCGACTCAAGAAACTCCACAAAGGCACAAACTAGAAGAAAATTCTTATGCAAAATGATCATCGCCTTTTTCCTCTACTATCCCTCCATTTAAATTTGTCGGTACGGGGGATCCAGCTGTCCTTCTTGCACGTGCTCCTCACTAAGGCTCTCAGCGTCTTGCTTCCGCTGCCGGTACTTAGCTCCTTAAGGCTTGGGCTCCTGCGATCTCTGGGCTTAATGTTAGCCCGTGATCTCAGCCCATATCGTTGCCCCTCACCCTGTTGATCGGGCTCGCTCTCCTGCTCGCCCCTAGCAGCAAGCTTTACTCATGTTTATAAAATTATTTTGATTTTTTGCGCAGACTTATGAAACCAAGGGATGCCTTTTCACCATCCAAATTGCATATTTTTAAAAAATTAAAAATTTTAATTTCAAAATAGAAAAATTAAGCATCTTCATTGTTGGCACATAAGAAAGACTTATTTTTATTTTAAATTTTAAAAATAAAAGGCAAAATTCATGTGCAAATGATTTTACTTCGGCCCACAAATACATGTAAACAAATAAAAAATTGAATAAAATTTGTGCGAACATGGGAGAAGCATGAACCGCGGACATTTAAAAATATGTTTTTTTAATTTAAAAAAGCCAAGTTCATGCTCATGGCAAGTATCGAATCATTAGCTCATCATATGGGTATATACACCTGGATAAGTGCTGGGGTTGATCAAGCTCCAAAACCTCAAATGCCATGTGCCCATGTCCAAATGATGAAACTCCAGAGAATCCCTAGGTCGCCTTTGGGTTCTGATGTACTACTATAAAAATAGAGATATCGATCCAGGCCCGCAAAAATCAAAATAATGGTTCAAAACCCTATTCCTCGTTTCATTATCATGCATAAGAATCTTCTTAGCTTTAGCCTTTTTTTCTGCGGTTGGTTGCCACGCCCGTCACTGTAAGAGAAGATTAAGGAGGAAATTAAAAAGGACCTTTCCCAAAGCAGTATAAAACTAGGTCAACCCAAGGACAAGTACAGTAATTATCCTACTCATCTTCAGTTTTCTCGCCAGACGGACCCCAAAATAAGTCAAACCATTCAGGGCTGTTCAAGCTTGAATGGGATGAGGATGAAAAAAAAAATTACTATAAAAGTACATTAGAAGTGGATAAAAATGTATTGAAATTGAGTAAATATGTATTAAAATTAGATAAAGATGCATTGAAAAATTAAAATTATATTCCATAATCATCTCATTCTATCCCATGTTCCTGTGAATTAATGTACAGTTTATAGTTGCCTAACGGGCAATTTTACTTATTATAATAACATATGCACCACTTATTTTACATTTTTTTACTACATTGCGTTATTTTATTACAATTTTACCCATGAATTTTCCATCTTGAATGTCCACTTTTCGATCTATCATTGGGTAATATATGCCAACGGTACAGATCGCCTATTGCAGGTGCGAAGAGGAGAAATAAGAGTGTACAATCGGATCCGTCCTGCTCGAGCGTCGGACACATACCGCGAGTAGAACAGAACTACATGATACAAAAGGCAGCCGTAAAAAATCCCATTTTTATCTCTTCGAAGTCCAAACGAGTCCGAACTGGATCGCGTTGGGGACGGAGAGGGATAGCGGAGAAGACGACGAATTTCAGCCGTACGATGAAAGAATCAACGGCAAGGATGGAGATCCAGCTCTCGCGGCCCACCACCATGTCCTCCTCCTCCTCTTCCTCTTCCTCTTCCAACCCCAACGCCGCCCACAGCGAAACTCCCAACGTCTCCCACGGCGAAAACCCCAACGATGACCACCACCACCACAACAGCAGCAGCAACAACACCGCCAATCCAATGCAGTTGTGGTGGGAATCCATTTCCAAAGCCCGTGCCCGAATCCAAGCCCTATCCTCCATCCTCCCGCCTTCCTCTTCCCCCGCCCTCTCCGCCCTTGCAGACTCCGATCGCCCCGCCCGCTCCCTCCTCGACTCTCCCGAAGCCTCCCACGCAATCTCTGCCGCTCTCTCCGCGCCCTCCTCCGGCTCCGGCGATGACCCTCTCTGCCACTGGCTCTACGACACCTTCCTCACCGGCGATCCCGATCTCCGCCTCGTCGTTCTCTCGTTCATCCCCCTCCTCGCCGGCCTCTACCTCTCCCGCGTCATCTCTGGAGGGCCTGTCGCTCCGTCTCTAGCCGGATTTGAAGCCGTTCTTCTCGTGCTTTATGCCTCCGAGACCAAGGCCCGCGCCGGTAAGCCTGTCCTCATATCTGTCCCGGACCTTGCATTTCCCTCTCTGTACCACTCCCCCATCATAAAGCCCCCTCCCAATGCCCAATCCCAGCCGGCCGTCGGCGTCCTCTCTGCGCCGCTCGAGCCCCAGAATGCTGTCAAGTCCACTAAACGTGCCTGCATTGTCGCTGTTGCTCTCGATTGCTACTACAAGAGCATCTCCTTCATGCCAAGCAGGTCAAAGATTGATCTTTGTGAGTTTGCTGCTTCGTGGGCGGGTCAGCAGTGCTCTTGCCCGGATGAATTGGACGACATTGAAACGAAATTAGATGCGAGCAATGGGAACAGCAATTCTTTTACCGAGATTAGGGTTCTGGGAGAAGGAGATGACGTCGGGGATGTTGAGGATGAGATGGGCAGTCTAAGGATTGGGGAATCCAGCCCTAAAAGTGTCAATGGGCATTGTGCGGACGATGGTGTTTCTTCCAGAGGATCAAGAATTCCACTCCCCTGGGAGCTTTTCCAGCCAGTGCTGAGAATTCTGGGCCACTGTCTTTTGGCGCCGCTGAACCTGCAAGAGGTGAGAGATTCAGCATCAGTGGCAGTGCGGCGGTTGTATGCTCGGGCATTGCATGATCTAACCCCACAGGCTATCTTGGCTACCCGGAGTCTGATCCGGCTCGATAAGAGGGCACGGACAGCTGCCAAGGAGGCAGTAGCAGCAGCCAATTCTGCATCAAATCCTAACACGCCAAGCAAGCCCAAGAAGCCTGAGATTCTTTTGGTTTCTAAATGATTGGTTGGTGTCTTTCCCTTCTAGTCCTTAGTTCTTCTGTGGTGGTTTCCAGTGTATAGTGATTCCTTTTAGAGACCTGTGAGCCGAGTATAGTGTTCCTGAGATTTTCACTTTTCCTTAAGGTTAGGAATTGAGTAATATGCTTGTATGTTTAGATAGGATAATATATTTCTACCTACATTATTGTTTTTTTTTTTTTTTTTTTCAATTTTTGAGGTTTCTTTCATTTGATACAGAGATGCAAAGGCAAAAGGCATCATTCCTTGTGAAAAATGCATCAGAATCTTGATATGTTTCTTTAAATTATATGTTTCTTGATGGGTGTACTGGTTTGTTTCAATCCCTTTAGTAGATGTGATGCTTGACATTCAAAAGAAAAAGAAGGGGGGAAAGCAGACTTTTTTAAAGCTTCCCACTAGTTATTTGTTCTCTGCTGTACTTGAACCTCCTACTTTCTTGAGGAGCCTGTAAGGATTATTTTGTAGGTTTTTTTTTTTTTTTATGCTTTATTTTGTAGTTGTTGTTGGTTTCTTGCTGTATGGTTCATGGATTGGAATGGGTTGAGAATTGAATAGCTTTTACCATCCCCAATATTTCTTTTTCCATTCCCCCATGTAATCTAACATTTCCCAATACATAACAATCATCCCTTTTCCATTTCCAATATTGCTTTTCTCATTTCTAATACAATTCTCATTTCCTAATACACAACATCTCTCCTCATCCAATGCACTCATCCAAATCTCATTCCATTAGATGCTGCCAAACAAGCCATACTTGTTGAGCAGTCTTTGCAACAAGATTGGAAAACAAAGACTTTGTAGTTCTAGGAGGAAAAATATCACTCAGCGCTGTTGGGTCAATGCTACTGATTTTTATTATATTTAGTTTTGAGAACAGCTACTAGGGATTCACAATTGCTACTTATCACTTAGGCATTTATGTTTAGAAATTTATGTGCTTCTACTTTAATCAAGAATGCTACTAAAAAATGCTGCTGAAAAACCTTGATCTCAGTATTCAGTAGATCATTGTAACACTTGATCAGGAAAAAAATGTGTGTGAAGCAGCTCTTGCTCAGTAGGGGCGTGGAGAACTGCTAAGCATAGAATTGTTTTGTAAATGTCGTATGTATAGAGGATCATGATAACCCGCTGATTATAAATCACTTTGTTCTTCCAAATGTATGATGTGTGATCTCATTGTGCGTTGATCATGCAGATCTCAAGATTAGAGTATGCTGGTATTGTTTAAGATCTTGTTTACTGGCTGACATAGTGTCTTCCCTGGGTAGGATAGTTAAACAGGATATTGACGCAATATCATGCAGAATAGGAGAATTTTCTGTCTCGATTATAGTTAGGGTAACATAGTTGAGGAATAGACTGACATTGGCACTGTTTCCATGTGGAAATGGAGATATCCTAGTTAACATGTCTGATCAATGTGGACCATTGCGGCTGTCAAGTTTGACCATTGCATTTGTTTGAGGGGAAAGATGTAGTTGGTATGACTTATTTTAAATTGCCTATTACCACTTCAGATTAAAAGAGGGCTGACCACATGCGATATGGCAGCACCCATACAATATCTTTTTTTTTTCATTTTTTATTTTATTGTGTTTTTCATAAACATGTTTTCCTAAGTGTATTTAATGCATATACCAAGTTGTGTCATTTTACAATATTTTTACATATTTAATTTTGGAAAAAATCATCAATTTGAGGGATATTTAAATCAATTTTACATTTTTACCCCTTAAAAACTTGATTTTGAAAAATAAAAAATAAGTATGTAAGAAATATTGTGAAATGGTAAGACTTGGTATATGGTTAAATACACATAGGAAAATATGTTTATGTAAAAATCACATAAATAAATAAATAAGATATTGTATGGGGGCCTTAATTAAAATGCCTTCAGTTTCTGCTGTCTCAGGGTCATTTGCTTTTACATATAGTTTGTCCATTGGACATCTATTTTCTTCACCATTCAAACTCTTGAGAGATCCATGGATTTCCTGATGCTCACCTTGACAAAACTGGCACGCCCACAAGTCTATAGTTGACTTTCACATTAGATTACAAGTCCTAAACAAAACCCTAACCACTTTTGTTTACAGGGCAGGTGCATTCTTGCAATTAATTGAATCACCTCCAAACAAGATTAGATTTTTCAAACCATTTGAGAGGGCTGGTACCATGGTTGTGGAAAGATTGCAAGTTGTGCAGGAGTTAAAGAGTTATTTGAAAAATAATTAAAAAAAAAAAAGCAGCAACAGGACTGATCTTTAGCAGCCTCATCAGTAGATATCCGCAGAGTTGCTCTTGATGATCAAATACTGGTTGGTTCTTCATATTTGAGAGTCGGAACATGGATCACAAGTAACCCTATATTTGAATTGCACGTGGATCATTATAAACTGGTTTAGGCTTCTTCAATTCAGTATCTTTGCTTTTTTGAACCTAAAAGTTCGGAGTGCCTGTTGGACTCCCCAGGCTTAGGGTACAAGTGTGCAACCACATGCTTGCTATTCTGGGACATTTTGGTCTAAGAGCATTTTAACACGTTCAAATATGAAATAGTTTCTCACCTGGGTTGAGTGCCATCTCGGGTCCAGATACCTTCTGCTCTTTATCCCTAATAAAACGTCGTTAATCTTTTGCATCAATCCGGATTCACATTGATGATTGGAAGGACCCCCACAACATCCACAAAGAGTCTAAATGACAAGTGACCTATTTGAGGGGGATGCTACAAGACGCTGGTTGATATATGGTTCCTACCCATTTCTTGGTAGGTTGTTTTTTAGCCAGCCTATTTTATTATCATTACCCCATTGGGGTAATTTACAGGTCAGTGATAAAAAAGCTAATGGCCTGAGTTCAGGCCAGCCATCAAGTGCACAAATTTATGTGAAGTTATTGTTTATAGCTTCAGTCGTCAATCTTAACTGGCACCATGTTTTACAATAAAATATATATTCGTTTATTTTTGTCTCAACGCCTTGGCATTAACAACTTAGTAATATCATTTTAGAATCCATGAAAAAAGATGAGGCAGAAATTTTTATGGCATCGTGCTAGCCCTTACTTTTGATCGATCCGGACTTGAGAGTTGGGCCAGCAATAATGGGAAACCTCGCAAGGTTACGACTTACAGCGGATCTGATGTTCACTATTCTTGGAAACGCTACTGCTTTTGTTTGATGGTTACATGCACAGATCTCACAGCATCTCGCATTGCACATACGATCTAAATCCAGTCGCAATTTGCTTTTTACAAAAAGCTGCCTACTAAGCCAATTTGCTCTGTTTCGTGCGGCAGCGGTGGTCCCTCTAGCACTATTTAACCCGTACCATGAAAATGGATAAAAATATAAGAAGAAAAGGAAAAAGGAAGGGACTTCTCTTACCCAGTGACTGAAGTGACTCGGTGAGTTGCTGGATTTGGAGCTACTAGAAATTGGATAGATACTTTTATTTTTTAAAATTTTATATGTACGGAAAATGATAAAAATTTTGATGAAAAACTTTTAGCGTAAAAATTTTTGAAATGAGAAAAAATAATATAATGTGATGGAAGTAATGATAAGGAATGAAGAAAATAAAGTTGAAATATATAGGTTAGATGTACAGATAGTTATGTAGAAATGATTGAAAAGTATGATAGTTGAATAAAAAGAAATAAAGAAATAATTAAAAATAGAATAATTGGAGGGAGTGAAAAGTTTTTAAAGGTAAACAAACACCCTCTTAATACAAAAAAAAAAAATAAAAAAAAATTGTTAAGTTGCTGTAGCTGAGGCTGGAAAGTTATTTCGTGATCTGATTAGCAGCATTAACTGATTTCACAGGTAAGATTCAGATTAACCTACGGTGCAAAAGCAACTCAGTGCTGTGACCGACCAACCAAAGGCACTGCATGCTGCTGCCCCAAAAAGGCTTCACAATCTGACAAGAGGGACCATCCCTTGCTACATCCCAACCCATTTATGCCTCCTAAAATATATCTTACATGAGCGTGTATAAGGGGGTGTATGGTGGGAAGTCAAGCATTTAAAGTTGTGTAGAGAAATTTGTCTCGTTTACCCCTTGTCGAGGTGTTCTTTATCAATTGCTTGGTTATCTAAAGGGATGACATGATAATATATATATTCTTTTCAATCTCCTATGGATTAGGGAACGTGGTACACATTTTCTTCATCAAGGTAGAAAAATGCAGAGGATTGATGCGTAAATTCTACAATGTGATGTAGTTGTTTTTTATCATCCACTCCAAACTCCAGTGGTTGTTCACGTTCTTAAGTGTCCAGTAGGCCCACCCGAACGAGGCACTCCCATACACCTCTAGCTGAGCCTTTGCAAATTCCTGATACTCTTTCTCTGTTGCTCCCTTCACTTGCCATTCAGCTACCCATTCCCCTGCCAATACCGTCAACACCATGGATCAAAGGGATAGCCATTAAAGGATGAAATTATTAAATGAGAAGGTTTTCAATAAAACCATTTTCGGTACTCACCTACAAAGGAGAGAGGGCCATTGGATGTGGTCACCACATTCAGCTGTGTAGACCTATTAGTGTGGACAAAATCTATGTTTTGTTCCACTGTCATGTTGTTGAAGATATCGTTAAACAGGTTGTAGTAGTGCACGTCAATGACTGTGTTGTCACGGCCAGCGACCAGCGGCAAGAACTCCTTCAGGTCAGCTTCCGGCCCCAGTCGATTAGCCATGATCACATACGCAGTGGAGGAATGCTTCCTTATGGCACTGTAGCCCGCTTTGTAGTAATTGGTAAGGGCCTCAAGAGAGACTGCTGGTGATGAAGGCTCATTGATCAGTTGCACTGCAAGTAGGCTTGGGCTCATAGCATACCTGGTACAAGGATGAAATATCAGCAGATTAATGAAGTTGGATGTGTTGATTAACCTCTGAATATTCGGTATGAAAATGGAAAGATCTAATGAAAGGAAATGGAGAGCACAAAACCTGGCAGTTAGGAACTCAATGACTGCGACAGTCTGCTCTATGTTTTCCTCAGTCTTTCCCCATTCCGGAAAGCTGTCTCTGGCTCCGCTATGCTCCCACCCATTCTGCGATCCTGGGGCTCCGTGAAGATCTATTATCACATTAACGCCATATTTTCTGCACAATCAAGACCCAAATGTCGTCAACAACAGTCGCTGCTTCCCACACAACAAGCCAACATCTTTAAGCTTGACATGCTGCTCGGTGCAACTTACTCTGCCCATTGAAATGCATTGTCTAGAGTCTGTAAGGACCCCCCAACAAATGGCCAGGGAAGTGTTGGATCGCTGGCGATCCACCATCCCACTGGAATTCTTACAGCAGTCAAACCATTCTCAGCCACAAACTTGAAATCTTCTTCGATAATAAAAGTTTTCCAATGGTCCTGATAATTCATCACATCATCATTAATTCATGGAAGCTTCCTTGAATTCAATAATATAAATAAGTCAATCAACAGGCTGTTAGTTGACCATTTTCAGCCGACAAACAGCTTGGATGAATTGACTATTGTATCCGCATGGCTTGGCTTGTTATCCACCACGTGATCGGAGACTTTCTAATCAAGGAATAGCCAATTCCAATCGCGGCGTATGATTCTAGCAACCATTTTGAATTGGGAACTTTGCTTTGAATGATATAGATGAGGTCATCTAAGCCAGCCAGCCTATGGACGAGTTCTTCCGTTTGACCTATTTCACCCCCATTAACGCCACCTAAAAGAGTCGATGCTGTTGATTGAATACTACTAATCATACAAGTCATGGATTTCTTTACTCTTACTCTGAGAACTTCTGCTGCCTTCTCACGGCCATACCCATTCGTTATCTGGAATTCTCCTTGCATTGTGCCGGCAATCCTCAAGGTGAAAACTGATGGATCATCATCTCCCCAGTTGGAATTGTCTGAGAAATCAGCAGTCACCAAATGCTCCGTTCTCACCTGTTGCAACAGGAAAACCCACGTTACCAACTGACCAACTCCATGTCGAACTCTTCTATAACAATATCCAGATCTCATCTTAAAGAGTTTCTATCATGTAAAGAACTTGTTTTTTTTATAAAAAAAAAAAAAAAAGAACAAGAAAAAGAAAAGAAAAACCAATCAAGTTATTCGCTGCTTCTTGCACCTGCACGAAATACCCATTTGGTGCTTTGATTCTAACTCGATTTTTATCATCCTTGTTCCTCACAATCTCAAATGTTTCAGATGGGCCCGGCGTGGTGGAAACAGCGACTAGTCGAACTCCGGGTCGTTGCTTATCCAGTCCTACGAACTGTTTATTAAACACCCTCATTTGAAAAGTGGATTCAGTGAGCCTCCACAGCTGTGACCAAAAGAGAGAGATTAACAACAAAGAGAAATACTCAAATTAACTTCCCACGAAAAGAGAAAAAAAAAAAAAAAATATCTAGAGAATATACACTGAAAGCCTCCCATCGTGAAGCGTTTGTTCTGTTTGCAACAAGGATAGATCCGCCGCCACTCTCAGCAGTGAGATACTTCCTTTGGATCACCGACATCAGTTGAATTTGGTTTCCATCCTAATCAATATGAAAACCATTGATTAGAAGAACGCCCACCAAAACCAAAAGATCCGAATCTTATGCACCTGCGTGCAAAATTTTTTTTTTTTTTTTTTGAAATTTTTTAATAAAATTGTTAATATAAGTATGTTTAACATATGTATTAAGTTTTATTATTTTTGAAGATTTGTATTTTTTTTATTTTTTAAAAACAATGATAAAAAAATTAAAAAACGTATAAATATTCAAAAAATAATAAAAATTGTCCTATAAATTAAATATACCGAAATTAACAATCTCATAAAAATTTTAAAAAGTTAAAAAAATAAGTTTTTTGAGCAAAGTGCATTGAAAGCTCAAAATTCCGGGTGCATAGGATCAAAAACTAAACAAAAACCAAAAAGCACTCCATGTGCGAAACAGTGAAAATGTAAACTCGGGGGTGTTTGAGATTGGCGTACCAAAAGATCATTGTTTGGGATTCCATCGAAGAGGGATGGCTTTATCCACCCTTCTGTGACAAGCCAACCTCCAAGATTCACTGCCTTATATCTGGAACTAGGCCTAAGCCTCGCAGCAAATGAAGGTGAGACGAGCAATTCCAAGGCATACAACCATAGAAGAAGCCATCCTGTCAAAGATGCGAACCTTCTCATATTCCCCTCACTCTGACAGAGAAGGACAATTTACTGCTCGGCGAGTTCTTATAACTACAGATCGTCAAACCTCTGGAAATATTTACCCAAAACGGAGAGTTGAAGATATTGAATTCGAGAGTTAAAATTCAGGAAAACAGGTGGGTATGACTGAGACCATGGTGGAGAATTTGTGGATGGATCGGATGTTGAAATTCCTCTGAGCTCATCATCTCAACCGTTGGGAACGTCAAAATCCATGGGCGGCAAACCAAACGCCACCACGCCTTGGGTTTTGGGTAGCCTTAATACCACTACCTTCACTTCTCAAAAATATCAGTCTTCACCAATGATATTGGGATGAAAAAGCACGGGAATGAAAATAGTTCAGTGGAAGTTAAGTTGAAGCATCTTAATCTTCTTGGTTTTTGATTCCATGTATCATTCGCCTGTAAAAAATTCTTTTTTATTTTAAATTTTTTTTTATGAAACTGTTAATCTAAGTGCATTTAAAATATGTATTAAGTTTTTACTTTTTTGAAAATTCGTATATATTTTCTATCTTTAAAAATAGGGATATTTAGATCTTTTTAAATGACTAGAATACTCTTTTGTAAAAAAGTAAAAAAATATATAAAATTTTTTAAAAAGATAAAACTTAATACATATATTAAATATGTTTTGATTAACAATTTTATGAAACAATTTTTAAAAATAAAAAATTATTTCTTGCACTCTGGGTGCACTAGGTAAGGGCCCAATCTTCTTTCCAGGCTCCATCCGAAATACACAGAACCTTGCGATCGAGGCCATTTATTTAATGCTGCTACCGTTTATTTTTAAATTTTTATTTATCGTTCTTGTATTATTTGGATAACATATACGACGTTTGTTGTAAAAATTAGGGATAATACTTTCGACTTTTAGCCCCAGACATCACAGTCATTGGTAACAACTTACTGTTCGTTGTTTTATAATTAGACGAGTAAATCATGCATAAATATCACTACATCAGATAAACGGCCAAGATGTTGCGGATATCCTTTATCTGGACATCACTCGGCAGCGCTTGTGAGGGAACCATTTCAGAGATTACTATAATCGGAAGCATCGATCTTGTGGGCGAGTTTCTTTCGGATTTCTGACCGTGTTGGGTAGCGTGTTAACGCATGGGGTTACAAGGGTTCCATTTTAATTCTAATGTTTAACTCATTTAAAATATCTCAACACTAATTCGTTTATTAATTCATTTAAAAATTTTCAAACCTCACCCATTTACAACCCATTTAATAAATGAGTTGACGGATTATTAACGGATTGTATAGTAGATGACCTCAAGTCTAGACTCTTGTACACTATCATCTCATAAGGATAAGCGAAAGGGTGTTTTCGGTGCCGGAGAAATGAAAATAGGGCAATAATAGAAAAATAAAATTAAGACAGAAGTGAAAAAATGAAAATTAGGTGGTGGGAGGAAGATGTAACGAGAGAAAATAACCAAGGGGTTTATATGTTGGAAATCATGTGATGCGGAAGCGTACCTGAATCCATGTGTGTGTAGATTCCACCTGTAGACCAAGTAGAGTTCGAGGTCTTCTTCCTCAACACTTCTCCCTATGATACTAGTGATAAATGGAAACCACTTGTGATGTACATGTGTGAGAGAGGGACCCAAACTCCTCTATATATAGAGTCATTCCCATCATGACTCTTAGTAGAAGTATAGTTCCACCCGGACTCGGATTGCATACGTATCTCAGATAGGCTGGGCTATCTTTAAATCCAAAGACTTCTTATTTAATTATGACACCTTATAGGAGTTTAATTCTAGCATTATATTTATATATATATATAACTTTAATGGGTTAAATAAGTTAAATAGGTTAAACAGGTTACTAAACGGGTTAACGAGTTATAAAATTTTAACCCTAATTCGTTTATTTAATTAAATTGTTGAATGAGTTGGCGAATCATAACTCATTTATTCAAAAATACTAACCCAAAAATTATTTATAAACGGGTTGAACAAGCAGATTGACAAATTGACTACAACCATTAACTCTTTTAGTGTTTTTTTTGGGGGGGGTGCATATTTCTATTTATGCAAATAAAGTCGGTTTCTTTTTATATTTTATTTTTATTATTTTTATATCTAAACCTTTATAACATTTATCTGTATACAGATTTCAAGAAAATATGCAAATAATTTGGAAATTTTTATATATTATGTATTTATTTAGAAATTTATCGGCTATATATTTACTCTAAAATTATATTAAGAGTGTATTTTGAAAGAAGTAAAAGTAAAAATGGAAAATTTGAAATGAGAAATTTTCCAAAAAATGAGAAAGTAAAATTAAAATAAATATAAAAATATATAAAAGCATATTAAACACAATTAAAATGTAAAAGGTTATTAATAATAAAGAAAGTAAGGTATTTAGGTAATTAAGATATAAAATCACATCAAATTGTATATGATAATAAGTAGAAATTGTTTTTTGCTTTTAAATGTTCACAAACGGAGCCTAAATATCTATATAAAAGTCTCTAATCAAACTTATTTTTGTCATCATAAATATATCGTATCCATTGATTTATATCATAATGGTTTATAATAAAAAACTTGTAAAAGTATTTTAGAAAGCAACTAATAGGGGTATTTTGTTCTAAATAGTGGGTCGTACTTAGATGGTACTGCATTGGTAGGAATCCCAATGTTTTTTTTTCCTCCGCCAAGTTTCATGCAAATCATGCAGAAGAATTCAAAATTGTTAATTCAACATTGAAGCCATCTAATTTGTAAATGGATTTAAGTGTTTTCCATTATTTATGTATAATTATATATTTGAGTAGGTGGAGGTTCTCGCAAAAGTTTCATGGAAACCTAGGTCTCACCAGAGAGTAACCCTTGATTAATGATTATGGGAATGAATTATGATAAGACAAATCATAAAACAAAAATAAATGGGATAAGACTTTGAAGTTTTATTATTATTATTATTGAAAAAAAGAAGGGCTTCATGAAGATGTCCATGGCTTCATGCTGTTGAATCATTATCAATTAAAAGCAGAAATGGATAAAATGAGAGGAAACTTTTGAAGGGCCTTGTTGACTTGTAACTGATCCACATAAGCGAAAATGCAAAATGTGGAAATGAGAAGAAGCGTTGAAAGGGCTTTGCTCGCTTATAACTGCTGACTAAATTAGGACATTACATCTGACTTGTAACCGATCCGCATAAGCAAAATGTGAGCGGAAACGTTATCGCTGATAACCGCTGACCTAATTAGGACATTACATCGATTCAATTCACTCCGTCGTTTCCACGTAAATTGCAATTTTAGGATTATCAAAGTCAGGTGCTGTAGCACCCGCCGGGAGCGCTACGGTGGGCTCGGAATGGGTTTTCCGGGCCTTAGAGATGTGGATCGTGTTGAAAAGCGACGTGGGCTTGGATTTCCTGCATTCACATGGGGTAAAATGAGTTAGGCCTCTCATTTTTTAGAAAAATGGGCATATAGGCGTTTTCTCGTGGTTTTGGCGGCATGACGGCTAAGACGGGGCTTCCGTACACGGGTCACAAATCCGGCAGCATAACGGCAGCGTACTATGCTGGAATCTGCGGACCCACGTGCACCCACCTTGCCGGGGCGTTAGCTCAAACACGCACACAAGAAAACAATAAAAATGGAGTCGCCACCGATCTTTAAAGGGAGATCGGCCCCTATTTAAAGAAATAAGGCACTAGTAATACGGAGATCGGGTTCCGGCCTACGGATTGAAGCAAATATAGAGAGATCTGCCAACCCGAGGCGGTTTTCACGGCGTGAAAGGGGGAAAATAAAAAGATTTGAGAGAACGGGAGAGATGAAAAGGGGAAAATGGGGAAGAGAGGCGTGTAGAGCATGAAAGCCGGGATGCTAGGGGCGTTGCTGCAGACTCCCGTCCTCCCCTTGGGATGCCTCTCTTCAAGTGTGTTTGAATGAGAGGGGAGCTCCTTCTTTTATAGATGGTGGAGTGGGCTTTGGGCTCCCTTGAGGTCATGGACTTGGTCCATGGGCTTGGGCTTAAGTGGGATCATGGACTTGGTCTTGAGTTGGGGTCTTGGGCTTTGGGCCTCTTGAATGGTTTTGGACTTGGTCCATAAGCTTGTCTTTGTGGGCTAGAGCTTGGCTTAGCCCATGGCTTTTGGGTGGGCCGTTGTGGAGGCCCAAAATTGTAGAGAAGCCTGCTTCCGAGGCTTTAGTGGGCTAGAGCTTGGCTAAGCCCGTTTGTTTTGTCTTGTGGGCTGCTTTGTGGAGCCCGTTGAGGTGGCCTGTAGGAGCTTCGCTCTTTGTGGGCCGGATTTAGTTTGTTGAAAAGTCTGCTTCGAGGCTTAGTGGAGCTTCGCTCCGTGGGCTGAGTGTGGAATGGCCCGCTTGGCTGGCTTGAACTTCTTTTTGTATTGAATTTGGTTGGGCTTGAATCTTGTGTCCAATTGTCCGTCTTTGGGCCCCGAGGGTGGGGTGTCAACAGCTGCCCCCCTTTGCCAGAGGCGTCTTGGACGGTGAATGGCAAAGTGACGAACACCTTGCTGACCCAGGTGGTTTCTCAGGTCATTGGGTCTCTTTTGCAATTTTCACGAACTTGTGGCTGCCTTTCTGTGATTCTGGAATGATCTTTTGCAAATTTGTTGCTAGACTTTTGTAAAGCCCGGAAGCCGGCTGGTTTGCTTCGTATTTTCCTTGGGAGGGAGGCGGTTTTGCCAAATTTGAGAATTGGTTGGGCCATTGTGTATTCTTTCTCAAATCTGGTGGTTATCTGCGGTTTTGCAAAATGGTCGGGGGCAGTTTGCAAATTTTCCAGTTCCTAGGGTTGGTTGCGAGCCCCTCTTCCTACCAGTTCCCTCCTCATCTTTCCGCCGCCGCCGCCGACGGGCTCTCTTCTCCTTCATCATCTCCGGCTGCAGCCATCATTAGTGAGGGATTAGGCTTCGGTTCGGCGTCTCTTCCTTTGCCGGTCGTTTTCTTGTCATCATCTCCCTTGCCGATCTTCTCTTCGTTGGTCCGTCGGCGAAATCCATCCGGGTCCGGTTGCTGCTTTGCGGCTTCCTCCAGGTTGCTGCCGTGGGGGTCATCGCCGTCGGGGCTCGTGTTGTTGCTGCCGGTAGAGCCATAGCTCAATCGGCTTCTCTGGCTCTGTTGGCGAGGTGCTGCGGCCGCCCGGTCTTCGCCGTTGCCGCCGCTGTTTCTTCATCCGTCGCAATCACCGCCGTTGCTGCTGCCATTGCTTGTCGCCATTGCTCAGTCGGCTTCTCTGCTTCCGTCGGCGAAGTGCTGCGGCCGCCCGGTCATCGCCGTTGCCACTGCTTCTGCCTTTCTAGCTGCCGTCGCCGGTGAAGCCGCCCCTGCTCTTTGATTCTTCCATTTTCGGTTGCAGCGAGGTTCTTTTCCCTCTTTCCCCCTTTTTTTTTTTTTTTTGGGTAGCCTGCCAAGGATTCATCATATGTTTTGCTGATTTGCCATTGCTGGGATTTCTGAAGTATTGACAGTGGATCTGCTTTAGACAGGTATCTTTTCTTCTTTTGCTTTGTCACTTGCTTTGCTTTCTGCCTATATTTCATTTGCATTGTCGTTTGTGAAAAATGCCTTGGAGTTGTTCTGAAACTTAGGAGAAATTGCTAGGAGTCTGCTTCTTGTCATAGTTGAATTGCCGTTTGGAGGCGGTGGTCCCCACCTTCCATACCTTTGTCTTGTGCGCGGGTATCCTTTATATGTGACTGCTGGCCTTTCTATCTTTCGATTTGAAACACTTGTCTCTTGGTGTGGCTGCCATGGTGTCTTCTCCTTTGCATGTGTTGATCTTCCTTTACTTTATGTTGCTTATGTTTGCCCGGGGTAGCTACCTCTTTTGGTTGTGTGATAGCCTTTCGATATTGCTTGGGTGGTTGCGACCTCTATCATAACCTCTCTTTTTTCTTTTTTTGGTTTTTTGATTTTTTTGATTGTTTTCTTTTTGTTTTTGTTTTTGTTTTTGTGTTTTTGTGTTTTTGTGTGTTTTTTTTTTACAAGCTTGAAAAGGTGGTGTAAACTGACCTGATATGATTTTGCTCGGGGCATGATGTTTATCTTGTTGCTTGTTGCCTTGTGTTGATCCATCGCCTTTTATGTTGCAGTTGTCAAGATGTCTTCTAGAAAGGCGTATGGCTTGCGCTCTCGAGATAAAGCAGTATGGCTCAAACCCAATGAGCCGGGTGGATTGGCGAACATGCCTGTCAAAATTCCGGATGATGTAGCATGAGAAGGCAAGAAGACTTCATCTTCAACGGCTAGAGTTTCGGCCGCGGGAACCTCTTCGGCCGGTCGCCACAAGGCTTCGGGTGGTGACGCTCTTGCTCGGGCTAGGGCCGCCGGTGGAATGTCTTGAAGGCATTTCTACATCTCCTCTCTTTTGGCCGAGTTGTATTTTTTGTGAATCTGAATGCTTGTATGAGCTATATATATATATTTTTTTTTTTTGAATGTAAAGCCGTGTGAATACCGGCTCCTTCTTGGAGGATGTGTTTGTATGATTTGTTGCTTTTGCAGGGCATGGATCTTGTAAAATTTTTCTTCTTGACGTCCCTTGTAATGCCTTGATCCATTGTAGGCCATTGGCCATTGAAAATTCTGCATAAGGGTGCTGTAAAATTTTTTATATATATAGACCTAAAAACTTTTTAGGTCTATCGGCCTGTTTCCAGCAGCAGCAGTTCTGCACTTGTGTTTTGCCTTCAATTTCACGAGAGATGTTGAGGGACGGTTTCTGGGTGTTCCTCATGCTTTGCTGTCATATCCGTACTTCGATGGTGAGCCCTTTTATGCATAGAACTTCTTGACATGGTCCGAACTTATGATTTCGGCCTTTCCGTTGTCTTCGGGTTTTGAGATGGCTAATGCTCCGTTTGATAAAACTTTGGCTATAACCCACGGACCTTCCCAATTAGGCCTAAACTTGCCTCTTTTATCTGAAGGATGAACAAGTAGGATCCTTTTCATAACGAGGTCACCCTCTTGGAAGTTCTTAGCTTTTACCGATCGGTTATAGGCCCGTGCCATTTGCCGTTGATATGCTTGGGTGTGGTGAAGAGCTTGAATTCTCTTTTCATCAAGGAGATCCAATTGGGATTGACGTATTTGCATCCATTCTTCCATCTCCATTTCACTTTCCTTCAAGATCCTCCAAGTTGGAATCTCTACTTCAATGGGTAAAACTGCTTCCATGCCGTAAGTCAAGGCATAGGGTGAGAATCCCGTAGCCCTCCGGATAGAGGTTCGATATGCCCACAATGCGTATGACAACTTTTCTGCCCAATCTCGATAGTTTTCCACCATTTTGCCAAGGATCTTGATTAAGGTCTTGTTCGCGGCTTCTACGGCTCCGTTGGCTTGAGGACGGTAGGGACTTGACTTGTGGTGTTGGATTTTGTATTGAGCTAGGAAGTCTTGAACTTTCTTACTGACGAAGACCGTTCCGTTGTCACTTATGATTGCTTGCGGAAGCCCGAACCTCGATAGGATGTTTCCTTTGATGAAGCGTATGACTTGTGCCGCATTGATAGTTGGGAAGGACGTTGCTTCAACCCATTTAGTGAAATACTCTATTGCCACCAATATGTATTCATGACCGCCAATGGATTTAGGGGCTATCTTCCCGATTATATCTATTCCCCAAGTTGAGAAGGGCCATGGGGTAGATAAGTAATGCAAGTCCGTTGCGGGTAAGTGTATCAAGTTCCCGTGTTCTTGGCATTTGAAGCATCTCCTCACATACTCCGAGCAATCTTTTTCCATTGAGATCCAATAGTATCTTTGGCGCATTATCTTTTTCGCCATCATGATCCCATTCATATGTGCTCCGCAGTCCCCATCATGAATTTGGGTCATGACTTCCTTTGCTTCTTGCCGGTCAACACACCGTAGTAGCATTTGGTTGTGAGACCTCTTATACAATGTTGCCCCCTGTATTATGTAGCTAGAGGCTAGTCTCTTGATGGTTCTTCTTTCCGCAAGCGTGATATGATCATCGAATGCTTGGTGCTCCAAGAACTGCTTTATGTCATGATACCACGGCTTTTCTTCCTCTTGAGTTTCTTCGGCTTCGGCCGTCACTTGCAAGCAATATGCGGGTTGTTGAGATGTTTGCACTGTGATTTCTTGAGTTCCCTTCCCATATGGTATTTCCACCATGGATGCCAAGGTTGCTAGTGCATCCGCCCATTGGTTTTGAGCCCGTGGCGCATAAGTGAAAGTGACTTCTTCGAATGAGTAAATCAAGTGAGTTAATGTCGTGTGGTAAGGCTTTAGCTTTTCATCTCGGGTTTCCCATTCTCCATTAGCTTGGTTGATTACCAACTGTGAATCTCCATAGATTTGAAGTTTTCTTGCCCCCAGCTTGTAGGCTTCCCGTACTCCGGCTATGCAAGCTTCATATTCGGCGATATTGTTTGTGCACGGAAAAATCAACCTTCTTGATATCATGATTGGGGCTTGGTTGGGGGAGCAAAGGACAACGCCTATTCCGTTACCCGAAGCGTTCCATGCGCCATCAAAGTACAAGGTCCAAGCATCATTTTCTTCATCTTGCTCCACAAGTAGTATTTCCTCATCCGGAAAGTCTTCTTGTAGCGGTTGGTAATCCGGAAGCGCCTGTGCGGCTAAGTAATCCGCTAGCACTTGTCCCTTGACAGCTTTCCTTGTGACATAAATTATGTCAAACTCTGTGAGGAGTAATTGCCACCGTGCTAGCTTTCCCGTCAATACGGTCTTTTGACAAAGATACTTTAACGGATCCATTTTTGAGATGAGCAGTATGGTTCGGGACATAATATATTGCCTTAACTTTTGCACGGCCCATACAAGAGACAAGCATGCCTTTTCAATCTCCGGATATCTGACTTCCGTAGGGGTATATTTTCTGCTCAAGTAATATATGGCTTGTTCCTTCCGTCCCGAATCATCCGGTTGTCCTAGCACCGCCCCCAATGCCGTTGGAGTGACTGAAAGATACAGCAGCAAGGGACCTTCCGCTCTAGGTGGCACCAAGATGGGAGGGTTAACCAAGTAAGCTTTGATTTTATCAAAGGCGATTTGGCAATCTTCATTCCATTCTTTGGGAGAGTCTTTTCTTAGCAACTTGAAGATCGGTTCACAAGTGGATGCTAGTCGGGATATGAACCGACTAATGTATTGTAGCTTGCCCAATACATTAGTATTGCCTTGACTTTTGCTCGGTCCACCTCAATTCCTTTTCCACTAACGATGAATCCGAGCAAGCGCCCCTTTTGAGCTCCAAAGACACATTTTTGCGGGTTGAGCCTTAGTTGAAATTTCTCCATCCGGTTGAATAGTTTTTCCAAGTCTCTTAGATGCTCTCCAAAAGTGCAAGACCGGACTATCATGTCGTCCACATAGACCTCCATTTCTTTGCCCATCATGTCATGGAAGATGACCGTCATGGTACGTTGATATGTAGCTCCGGCATTTTTCAAACCGAATGACATCACTTTGTAGCAAAATGTCCCCCAAGGAGTGATGAAGGATGTCTTTTCTCTATCTTCTTCGGCGATTTTGATTTGATTATACCCGGAGAACCCATCCATGAAGGAGAACCATGTATGGCCTGCCGTGTTGTCGATTAGAGTATCGATGTGAGGTAGTGGGAAGTCATCTTTTGGGCTAGCCTTGTTGAGATCTCTATAGTCAATGCACACTCGGACCTTTCCATCCTTCTTAGGCACGGGAACAACATTAGCTAGCCATTGCGGGTAGTGAGATACTACCAAGAATCCGGCATTGTATTGCTTGATCACTTCATCCCTTATCTTGGGTATCCATTCTGGTTTAAGTCTCCTTAATTTTTGCTTTACCGGCTTGACACCGGCCTTTATTGGGAGTTGATGAGTAATGAGATTTTCGTCAAGTCCGGGCATGTCTTCGTAGGAAAAGGCGAAGTTGACTAGCCGAGGCTTGAGAAAAGCGAGCATTTGGTTTCTTTCTTCGGCGGATAAGTTCTTTCCAATACGAAGACATTTGGGTAGTTCCGGGGTTCCCAAATTGACAATCTCGTAGTCCAAAGCTGCGTCTTTGTTTTCATGTCTTTCTATGTTGCCGCGCAGCTCCTCATCAACTCCATGATCTTCTGAGATTTCTAGCAACTCGTGGGACCAGCGAATGCTGGCCCACATATCCGGCTCCGTTTGCTTCTTTTTCTTTTGAATGGGTACCAGATGCGTGATGGGATTGCTAGAACCGGGTCTTGAGCAAGTTGGCATAGCATACCAGTTTTTGGCTTGTCTTGGCTCAACGGCGTTTTTTTTTTCATGCCGGTCATCATGAGCTATCATTAAGACTTCTTGGGTCTCCAATGCCTCGGGTAGTATGTGTCCCGCGCTTATGAACCGAGTTGCTTTGTTCGATTCCTTGAATTTATCTTCCTCGGGCTTATACCCAAGTCCCCATTTGTTGTTCTTTTGTTGAGGATTGAGTAACACCGTCTTTCCTCGGTATTTGATGTTGAACCTTGTTGTTTGCCTCTCGGCTGGAGATATAACATAGTGGAGTGGAAGCCTTTGCTTTGAAGGGATGTGATGGACTTCATGCATGTCATCCATCTTGAAAGGGAGAGGATCCGAAGATTCATACACTTCAATTAGTGGAACTTCATGACAGTTCTCAAATTCCACCGGGATGATGATCTCGGGGTCGGCTTTGATGACCACTAGCTTTCCCGCCGATATGTACTTGAGCTTTTGGTGGAGAGAGGACGGGATGGCTCCGGTTTGGTGTAACCAAGGTCTTCCTAATAACATGTTGAAAGACGCAGGGATGTCCAAGACTTGAAAAGGGGTGACCATGGTGTCGGGTCCTACTTGGATTTCTATGTCTAGTTCACCCAAGACCGTCTTTTGAGAGTTATCAAAGGCTCTTACATGGTAGTCGCTCGGCCGCATTTGATTCATCGGGATTCCAAGCCTCTTGATCGTTCGTAATGGGCAAACATTAAGACTTGCTCCGTTGTCAATGGTTACCAAGGGGATCTTCAATCCATTGTACCCGACCGTGATGCTTAAGGAATGTCCATGGTTGCGTCCTTCCGCGGGAAGCTCCTCATCGGTGAATGTGATGGCGTTAGGGGCCATTATTTGCCCGATCATGTGAGCCACCGCATCGGGAGTCACCTCCGTGGTTATGTGAGCTTCGCTTAGCACTTTAGTGAAGGCCTCCCTATGCTTTGTTGATGTGCATAATAGCTCCCATATGGATATTTGATCTGGCAAGGATTTGAGTTGTGAAGCCACGTCATATGGCGGTTCCTTCTCCGGGTTGGTGATCACGTTGCGAGCCGGCTCCCGTCGGTAGACTCGGCCATTGGGATAGATGTTGCCTATCTCCGAGCATTGAGGATATTCCCATGGGACCTTGTGCGAGTCGTATGTTGGCTTTGGCTTGGCCGCTAGTATCACGGGTTCTTGATGAGGAGGAGCAATCTTCAAGTTGCTCACGCCCGGCAATATGAGGTAGTCTTGGCCATGCGCTTCTTGAGGTTTACGGACATTCCGAGGAGCGGCTCCTTGTAGTGTGATAGTTTCTTGCTTAGCCCGTTGTAGAGTGATCATATAGGCTTCATGACTCGGCTTTGTGGGTTCCCTTGCAACTTTTATGAAGTTTATGTTTGTTGCATTAGGATTCCTTGGTTCATGCATAGGTAAGGGGTTTTGGATCACATCCTCATGGGAGTTTGATGAAATTTTGATTTTTCCATCATCTATTAAGTCTTGGATGACATGTTTGAGGGTAAAACATCTCTCGGTGGTGTGGCCTCTCCCTTGGTGATAGGCACAAAACTCATTTTCACGGTAGTTCTTAGGAAGGGGATTAGGTGGAGGTTTTGGAGCTAGAGGTGCAAGCATATTCTTTTGGATGAGCATGTTGAGGACGTCGGTGTATGACTGGGTGAGAGGTGTAAAATCTCTGTATGCTTTTCTTTGAAAAGGCTTGGAAGTGGTGTCTATGGCGTTTACATCCGGGTTCTTCGAGGAATTACCATTTTTTGGTTCTTGCTTCCTTCAAGTTGCGTTCCCTTGGTAAGGCTATGGAGAGATGGTGTCATGTCTAATTCCCGCCTCCACTTGGTCCCCAGCTTGGAGAAGTTGAGTGAAGTTGACGTAGGGGTGAGAAATGAGGTAACCCGAAATGCTCGGGTGTGCGGAGTTGATGATGATGGAGATTTGCTCATCCAAAGGCAACGGGCTCTTCATTTTTGCCGCTAATGCCCGCCATCTAGCAATGTATTCGGAGAATGTTTCATCCCCTTTTTGCTTGAGCGCTTCGAGGTCGGCCCTTTTGGGAGCCATGTTTAGCTTGTAGGAGAAGCGGTCCATGAAAGCCAAAGAGAGTTGTTCCCATGTCTTGATTAACCGGCAATCCAACGATATGTACCACTCCAAGGCGTCCTTCTTTAGGCTATGTTGGAATAGCCTTATCAGGACTTCTTCGCTTTTCACCAAAGGGTATAGGATGCCGCAAAAGGCCTTGAGATGAGCCCTCGGGCATGAGTCTCCTTCATATGCAGGTAAAGCCGGGATCTCGAACTTCTCCGGCAACTTGGTATCGGGGAACGGGCATAAGTCTTCGATCTTGGCCGAGGGTAGGCCCTCCCCTTGATGTTGTCGGATTCGATCCTCCATTTCTTTTAATTGGTTTTGGAGTTGGTTCTTGAGGTCTTGGATTTCATTACGGCCTTGTTCTAAGACCAACTCCTCTTCTTTGTAGTGATCATTTCGAGATTTGTGGGAGGATGGTTGAGGTCCACCGTCTTGCTCTAGAATCTGGGATTTATGGGAAGATGGTTGAGGTCCACCGTCTTGCTCCGGATTCGGGTTTTGTGAGCAAAACGGTGGTGTAGCCGTGCTCTGACCACCTATAAGAGGTTGTCCCATGTTTGACAGGACTTCCTCTAACTTTTGCATCCTCTTGTCCATTGCCACCATGTAGGCTTCGATGGACTGCTTGAACTGGTGATCCCGATCTTCATGATGTGAGGATTGCTCGGACTCCATCCTAGCCGCTCTTGATCTGGTAACCACGGGGCTTCGATCCACGGTTGATTGGTTTTGCCCCCGAGCTATGGTGAAGAACCTGAGTAATCAATAAAAAAGAGATTAGTACTTGTAAGAAAATAATAATGAGATCAACCTTTGGATGGATGCTTGGAGGTTCGAGTCCTTTTGTGTTCTTTGCAAATTTTAAAGGTTTTAAGTTCCACGCGTGAGAATGTTCGAGGTCCACGGGTTCGGGTTTGCCTGAGGTGTTTCTGGAGAAATGACCAGTTCGCTTGAAGCGTGTCTGGAAAAGGACCAGTTCTCTTGAAGCGTGTCTGGAAGAATGACCAGTTCGCTTGAAGAGTGTCTGGAGAAAGACCAGTTCGCTTGAAGCGTTTCTGGAAGCGTGACCAGAAACACTCAGGTTATGGAAAAGAAGTGATTTTTACGCCGGATTTAACATTAATCAATTTCATTCTTGCTGGAAGTTGTTCATTTTGGCTCGTATTAGGTGCCTTAACAGTCACAAGGCAGTATCCAGCAGGTCTTCACGAGTTCTGCTCATTTTTTTGAGCTGGACGCCTCTGGACCTAAAAACTTTTTAGGTTTCTGCACGATTTGGGCAGAAACTTCAGAAACACGCTGCCAGAAGACGGAAACTCCTCTGTAACTTGCTGTCCAGCGTGGACAGAGCTCCGTTCTCCCGTTTTTGACCCCCTTGCGCTTGATGTAGACCAACAACGCCGTCCCCAGCGGAGTCGCCAAGCTGTAGCACCCGCCGGGAGCGCTACGGTGGGCTCGGAATGGGTTTTCCGGGCCTTAGAGATGTGGATCGTGTTGAAAAGCGACGTGGGCTTGGATTTCCTGCATTCACATGGGGTAAAATGAGTTAGGCCTCTCGTTTTTTAGAAAAATGGGCATATAGGCGTTTTCTCGTGGTTTTGGCGGCATGACGGCTAAGACGGGGCTTCCGTACACGGGTCAAGTCACAAATCCGGCAGCATAACGGCAATGTACTATGCTGGAATCTGCGGACCCACGTGCACCCACCTTGCCGAGGCGTTAGCTCAAACACGCACACAAGAAAACAATAAAAATGGAGTCGCCACCGATCTTTAAAGGGAGATAGGCCCCTATTTAAAGAAATAAGGCACCAGTAATACAGAGATCGGGTTCCGGCCTACGGATTGAAGCAAATATAGAGAGATCTGCCAACCCGAGGCGGTTTTCACGGCGTGAAAGGGGGAAAAAAAAAAGATTTGAGAGAACGGGAGAGATGAAAAGGGGAAAATGGGGAAGAGAGGCGTGTAGAGCATGGAAGCCGGGATGCCAGGGGCGTTGCTGCAGACTCCCGTCCTCCCCTTGGGATGCCTCTCTTCAAGTGTGTTTGAATGAGAGGGGAGCTCCTTCTTTTATAGATGGTGGAGTGGGCTTTGGGCTCCCTTGAGGTCATGGACTTGGTCCATGGGCTTGGGCTTAAGTGGGATCATGGACTTGGTCTTGAGTTGGGGTCTTGGGCTTTGGGCCTCTTGAATGGTTTTGGACTTGGTCCATAAGCTTGTCTTTGTGGGCTAGAGCTTGGCTTAGCCCATGGCTTTTGGGTGGGCCGTTGTGGAGGCCCAAAATTGTAGAGAAGCCTGCTTCCGAGGCTTTAGTGGGCTAGAGCTTGGCTAAGCCCGTTTGTTTTGTCTGGTGGGCTGCTTTGTGGAGCCCGTTGAGGTGGCCTGTAGGAGTTTCGCTCTTTGTGGGCCGGATTTAGTTTGTTGAAAAGCCTGCTTCGAGGCTTAGTGGAGCTTCGCTCCGTGGGCTGAGTGTGGAATGGCCCGCTTGGCTGGCTTGAACTTCTTTTTGTATTGAATTTGGTTGGGCTTGAATCTTGTGTCCAATTGTCCGTCTTTGGGCCCCGAGGGTGGGGTGTCAACAGGTGCTTACAAGTTACAGGCATTCTCAAATGTCAACCGCCCACCGCACGTTGCATTGAAATTTGAGAAAAATCGAACATCTTTTGTTACATCCAAACTAATAAAAGAAAATATGCCTTCTAAAATACCATTTTGTGGGCTTTGTTTTATTTTAGAGCATGAACTTAGCACTAAAATCTTTAACCCTTACCATGCAACTTTCTTACGCACTCATGGGGTTAGGGAATGCGGTACACATTTTCTTGATCAAGTAGAAAAATGCAAAAGATCAATGCGTAAATTCTACAATGTGATGTACTTATTCTTTATCATCCACTCCAAACTCCAGTGGTTGTTCACGTTCTTGAGTGTCCAGTAGGCCCACCCGAACGAGGCACGCCCATACACCTCTAGCTGGGTCTTTGCGAATTCCTGGTACTCCTCCTTTGTTGCTCCCTTCACTTGCCATTCAGCTACCCATTCCCCTGGCAATGCCATCAACGCCACGGATCAAAATGATAGCCCTTAAAGCATGAGATTATTTTCAGCAAACCATTTTTGGCACTCACCTACAAAGGAGAGAGGGCCATTGGATGTGGTCACCACATTCAGCTGTGTAGACCTATTAGTATGGACAAAATCTATGTTTTGTTCCACTGTCATGTTGTTGAAGATATCGTTAAACAGATTGTAGTAGTGCACGTCAATGACTGTGTTGGCCCGGCCAGCCGCCAGCTGCAAGAACTCCTTCGGGTCAGCTTGCGGTCCCAGTCGACTAGCCATGATCACATAAGCAGTAGAGGAATGCTTCCTTATGGCACTGTAGCTGGCTTTATAGTATTTGGTGAGGGCATCGAAAGATACTGCTGGTGATAAAGGCTCATTGATCAGTTGCACTGCAAGTAGACTTGGGCTCCGAGCATACCTGTTACAAGGATGAAATATCAGCAGATTGATGAATTTGGGTGTGTTGATCAACATCTAAATATTCGGTATGAAAATGCAAAGATCTAATGAAAGGAAATGGAGAGCACAAAACCTGGCACTTAGGAACTCAATGACTGCAACAGTCTGCTGTATGTTTTCGTCTGTCTTTCCCCATTCTGGAAATCTGTCTCTGCCTCCACTATGCTCCCACCCATTCTGCGATCCTGGAGCTCCGTGGAGATCTATTATCACCTTCAAACCATACTTTCTGCACAAACAAAACCCAAATGTCGCCAAACAAGAATTACTTCTTCCCACCCAAAAATCCCACGTCTTTAAGCATGAAATGCTGCTCGGAGCAACTTACTCTGCCCATTGAAAAGCATTGTCTAGAGTCTGCAAGGAACCCCCAACGAATGGCAAGGGAGGTGTTGGATCTCTGGTGATCCACCATCCCACTGGAATTCTGACAGCAGTCAAACCATTCTCAGCCACAAACTTGAAATCTTCTTCAACAATGAAAGTTTTCCAATGTTCCTGATAATTCATCACATCATCATTAATTCATGCAAGTTTCATTGATTTTAATAATATAAATAAGTCGAGTAGTGGGCTGTTAGTTGATAACTTTCAGCGGACAAATAGCAAGGATGAATTGACTATTGTATCCGCATGGCTTCGCTTGTTGTCTGCCACTTGTTGGGAGACTTTCTAATTAAGGAATAGTAGATTCCAATAGTAGAGTATGATTCAAGCAGCCATGTCGAACTGGAAACTTTGCTTTGAATTATATAGATGAGGTCATAAAAGCCAGTCTATGGGCGAGTTCTTCTGCTTGACCTATTCCGCCTCCATTAACAACACCTAGCGGAGTCAGCAGACTCAGTACTGTTGATTGAATACTAATCATAGAAGTCATTAGATTTTGTTTCTCTTACTCTGAGAACATCCGCTGCCTTCTCACGCCCATACCCATTTGTTATCTGGAATTCTCCTTGCATTGTGCCGGCAAACCTCATGGTGAAAACTGATGGATCATCATCTCCCCAGTTAGAATTGTCTGAGAAATCAGCAGTCACTGAATGCTCTGTTGCCACCTGTTACAGCAGGAAAACCCTCTTTACCCAACTGGCCAACTCCATATGAAACTCTTCTATAACAAGATCTAGATCTCATTTTAAAGAGTTTCTATCATGTAAAGAACTTGTAGCTAAAGAAAAAGAAAAACGAGATCTAGATCTAGTTATTCGCCGCTCCTCGCACCTGCACGTAATACCCATTTGGCGCTTTGATTCTGACTCGATTTTTATCATCCTTGTTTCTCACAATCTCAAATGTTTCAGATGGGCCAGGTGTGGTGGCAACAGCGACTAGTTGCAGTCCTGGCCCTTGGTTGTCCAGGCCAATGAACTGTTTGTTGAACACCCTCATTTGAAAAGTGGATTCGTTGAGCCTCCACAGCTGTAACCAACAAAAGTGGATTCGGTGAGCCTCCACAACTCTAACAGAGAGAGAGGGAGAGAGAGAGATCCAACAAAGAGAAATACTCAAACTTCTCATGGAAAAAAAAAAGAGAGAGAATTTTTAGAGAACACACACTGAAACTCTCCCATCCCGAAGCGCTTGTTCTGTTTGCAACAATGATCGATCCGCCACCCTTCTCAGCAGCAAGATACTTCCTTTGGGTCACTGACATAAGTTGAATTTCGTTTCCGTCCTAATCAGTATGAAAACTGTTGCTTAGAAGAAGGCCCACCAAAGCACGAAAAACAGAAAGCACCCTAAATGCAAAACAGTGAAAAACGTAGACCGGGGAGTGTTTGAGATTGGCTACCAGGAGATCATTATTTGGGATTCCAGCAAAGAGGGATGGCTTTATCCACCCCTCGGTGACAAGCCAACCTCCAAGATTCACTGCCCTGTACCTGGAACTAGGACTTGAACTAGGCCTAGCAGCCAGTGAAAGTAAGACAAACAATTGCAACGCACACAACCATAGAAGAAGCCGTCTTGTGGAAGATGAGTACCTTGCCATCTTCCCCTGGCTCTGATGAAGGAAAAGTCGCTGCATGGAGGGTACTTATAACAGAAGATCGTCAAACCTCTAGAAATATTTACCCAAAATAGGGTGGTTGAAGATATTGAATTCGAGAGAGAGATGGAATCGAAATTCAGGAAAAGGGAGGCGTTGACTTATTACGTGTGAAAATGAAACCTCAAAATGTTCGTCCGAATTTGCGGATGGATCAGATGTTGAAATGCCTTTGAACTCATCATCTTAGCGGTTAGGATGATACGGATCACAGTGAAAGTATGCACAATAAAATAAAATTAAATAAACGATAACAAGATTACACACCAGAGACACTAAAATTTACGTAAACAATCCTCCAACTTAGAATGAAAAAATAACAAAAAAAAGAGAATAATCTATTATAATAAACAGGTTATGGAGAACACATAAGAATGATTCACACTCACTCTTTAAATGCCTCATGTACATCTTAAACAAGAATATTATGATAATCCTCCCTTTCATGCCTCAACCGGATATCTCTTAAAGTTCTGTCGAATCTCTAACTTATACTCTTATAAATACTACTCTTATAAGTTCTTACACAAAACCAATACATAATCTCGAACTTACAAAACTAAATTACATAGAATATAGACACACCTACCGTCAACCATCCCATCGAAGACCATCAGAAGCGTGCCGCCGTTGGGAACGTCATAACGCATGGGCGACTAATCAAACACCACCGTGTAGCCTCAACACACCACCACCACCACACGCCCCAAAATTTCACTTCCTACGAGTATCTCTTAAAGGGTGTGTTTGGCAAGTGACAAAAAATGTCAAGTCAATCTAAAACTTTTCACTCTCTACAACTATCATATTTTTCAATCATTTTTTCACATTTTTCTATACAACTACCCTACTTTTCAATCATTTCTACACGACTATCCATACAATTAATCTATCTATTTTAACTTTATCCTCTTTACTACTCATTATTACCCCTATCATATCACATCATTTGACAACTTTTACTCTTTAAAACTTTTCATCAAAAGTTTCATCAAACCTCGTACATTCCCTTATTTCTCTATTCCGATATTTATTCCTCTTGGACTCGTATACAATTTTTAATCCATTTAGTATGTTTTAACACCAATATTATAGGTAAATACATAATATCGAAGTTGGTGGCGTGGGTGATCTTAAAGAATTGACTCTAATTTTCAAACATTATTCTTATAAACAAATGGTAAATAAAATTATAATAAAAATCTGTGAGTAACATCTAATATATGGATGGATTGAATAATTGTTCATTATAATTTAAACGAAATCAAACATAGAGATTTAGGAAAGTAGATATTATTATTCTTCTTTGATTTGGAAAAGATTTGGGATTTTAAGAGTCAAAAAGGGAATTTATGTAAATATTGGGGTCATTTATAAAAGCCGAAAAGTAGGTCAATAGGCCTTAAATGCACTCCACTAAGGCCGACAACATACAAACGTATGAAATTTTTGCAAATATGCTTACAAGATTTGACCAATATTATATTTGTATCCCTAAGTTCTCCAATAATTGCAAATATACTCACAAGATTTGTATGAATTTGCAAGCGTGTCCCTTCCATTAGGATGTCGTTAAAAATATATAAAATAACAAAATAGTAAATCTATATACAATATTTGAAAATTTACGAGTGTATCAATTAACTTGAAATACAAAAAATTCTAACGGTATCCTAAGAGAAGGGACACAGTTGCAATTACATGCAAACCTTATGGGTATATTTACAATATTGACAAATTAAGGGACATAGATGTAATATTGGTTAAACCTTTATGCATATTTGTAAAAATTTCCAAATGTGTTCTCATGCATGATTTTGAAAAGTCTTTTAATAATTTTCAATATATTTTTATTTTCGCACATAATTATCTTACCCGTATTTCTAATACTACCTTTTGAATTCCAATACACAATTTCTTTTGAAACACCTCTTAACTTATTCTTTCTTTAATCTTACTTTTATATTCCAACAATTTCTTTTATTTTTCCTTGAATTACTATACGTATTCTAACTTTGTTACTATGTTTGAATCATATCATGTTGAGGCATGAAACCAATAGGGGTTCAACTCAAGTCTAGTTGTATCGCTTACTGGGTTTAGGTAAACCAAACATTAACCCTAATATTAGAATCTGAGTTCAGATTAGGTTGACATTAGTTTTGAATTGAAAATTGAGTTACTCTCAAACTAGCAGAAGTTGAAATTACCTATAGCATATGAATAATTTACACGTAAATATATTTATATGACCTATAATATCTTTACTTTTTATGAAAGTTAATCTTTTAATTAAAATATAATTCTAAATACAATGAACGTATAAATTCACACATAAAAATTAAGGTAAGAAAAATAAGTAACATTACATGAAATCACTATCTAAAGTTGAATAAAAGTAAAACTTATATATCTCGCAGTTAATTAGTATATATGCAATAATTTTAAAGAGTTGATATATTTATAATTATTTACAAATAAAGTTATTGTAGATGTAATATATTCAACTTTTATAGACAAATATATATGATATTTAGATTTTAAAATAAATATTTATATTTTGGTTAAGTTATGATTATATAGAATAATTTTTATTACAATTATAGTTGAAATACTTAATGCATAAATAAATATAATTATTTTAATAAATTGGGGAGAATATCGGGTTTGGACCAAGCTAGGTTTTGGTACTAGATTGATGCAAATCTAGTATTACTTTTGGATTTTCTCAGGTCGGGTTGAAATTGGATCTAATTTGAAAATTTTCAAAAATAAAACCCAAACTTTTTTTTTTTTGAAACAGGGCCAGGTGCTTTCGAACCAACCCGGTATCAAATTGCACCCTTAGAAATTAGGTGAAAGTCAACCCACAATCTTGCTTTTAGCACATTAGAGTTAATAAATTTCAACTCGCCAACCTATTGATATGACACATGTAACCCATTTAAAAGGTAGGTTGAGTTTGTCCAACTTACCAACCTAATATTTTACCCTATTTAATTCATCAACTTGCAAAAACTATTTATAATTTATAAAATTAATATTTTTAAATATTTATTTTATAGGTTATACATATCTATTGATAGTGGAATCAACATTTTAATAGAGAATTTACATATATCTGAAAGTTAATATTTTTAAATTCAATTAAATGATTTAGTATTAGAACTCTTTATTAATTATGTAGAATTATATTTTAAACAATTTATTATTTAACCTGTTAATAATACCAACCCGTTAATAACCTACAAATCTACTTACGATTAATGGATTAAGGTTAGAATCAAGATTTTTATAAATGAGATATAAATAAATAAGGGTTGAAGAACTTTTAAATTGGTTAAGGTTAGAGTTAGCTTCCAATCTGAATAATCCTACTAGATTACACCCCAAACCATGTCACTATTTAACGCAAAATGATCATGTCCTCATTTTCGACTGGCCAGAAAAACATATTTTTGTTTTTTCAAAATTTCTTTTGCAAAATAGTTAATTTAGTTATGTTTAATATGTAAACTAATTTTCATCAAATTTAGAAATGTGTGTATATACATATATATGCGTTTTAGTTATTTAAATATAGAGGTGTTTTAGTTGTGTTTTAACAATTTAAAATGACTAAAATATCCATATATTTAAAAATCTAAAATAAATATATTTTTTCAAAAGTGGTAAAAATTGGTTTATAGAATTAAACATAACTAAAATAAAAATTTTGTGAAAAGGATGTTTAAAAAATATGTAATTTAAACAGATCTGAAATGGAATAATCGGGCCTCCTATTTAACCCAGTGTTGTAAGAACCGGACCGGACCGGCCGGTCGGACCAAGAACCGGTCGAAATCCCGGTTCAATTACCATCGGTTCGGTTCAATAGGGTTAAACCGTCTGAACCGTCAAACCGGCTTCATCGGTCGAACCGTGTTCAACCGGTTCAGACGGCTTCCAAAAAATGAAAACCCTGCTTCACGGTTCTCTCTGTCAACGCTGCGGAAGCGCTCCACCCGCTTCCAGCGGCTTCTTGGATGAGCCCGTAGATGACCATGTCCTCAGAGTCATCGGCTTTCAGCGGCAGCTCGGCGCAACTCTCCATGTGGGAAGACAGCAAACCGCCATTGCAGAAGGCGGAGGTCGCAGGGCCATTGGCGGTCCTGATTGGGAATTGCGGGAGTGGATGCGGGTCGAAGTCTCCGAGCAAATGGATGCGGATGGACTCGAAGAGATCGAGGTCGAGCTTACTGCTCTTGAAATGGAACATGTTAATGCACAGGCGATGAAATGGAACGCTGGTGCAGATGAATATCGGGGTGTTGGAGGAATTGAGAATGGAGCTTGTAGGTTTTGGAGGCGGGGTGGTTTTATAGGGGGAGACGGTGCATGAATGGAGGATTTGTTTTAGAAAATTTTGGGAGGTGCCATGAAAGTTCGTTGTTGCAATTCGTAGGAGGGATCGGGCGTGACGGGATCTCGAAGAGATTGAAGGTGTGGGAGCTAAAAGGAGGTGGGGGGAGTGGCCAGTGGGCGGAGGTGGCGGCGCTGCCGGAGCTGATGTGTCGGAAATTTGGGTCGGTTTGCTACCACAACTACAAGCATGTGTATTGCCTGTGGCACGACGGATCAATCTGCATCTGCTGCTATACATGGCCGAAGATTTTGGTGTATAAGGTAGGGAGGAAGACGTGGCATTGGCTGCCGAGATGCCCCTTGCTGCCGGAGAAGTGGAGCTGCGGATTCCGGTGGTTTTCCTACTCGCCGGATTTGTATGCTTTGGTATTCGCCCCTTTTATGGCTCGACCCAAAAATTTGGGGAGAGAAGTCGCCGCTGCCATCGCCTTGATGCCCAACAATCTCTTCTTCTTCGCTGTCGATAAAAGCCGCTACCATCGGCGACCCCCTGCTGCCGTAGGTCAGATCGTCTTCCCTTTGTCCGATCGGTATTCGGCGACGAAACTTTGCAGCTCCTGCTTCCGGCGACTGGCAGAGCAGCAGAGCCCCCAAATCGGCGACCCCCTGCTGCCGTAGCTCGGCTCATCTTCCCCTCGTCCAATCGGCGTTCGACGACGACATTGTGCAGCCCATTTTTGGGCGACCAGCAGAACATCGATATCGACATTAGCCCTCCAATTTTTTTTTAAAAAAAAATCAAAACCATGGGCCATCCACCATCTTCTTCTGCCTCACGGAGAGTAAACCGCCAAAATCTATTATCCAACATGGTTTAAGATGCTCACGCCATTTGCAAAAATAATATATTTTTTTGGCCCACTTAAACACGATTTTCTAATTATCATAAAAGTACCGAGATAAACAAGAAAAATTCAAGAACAAACAACTAATCAACAACCGTTAGGCTTATTACAAATTTAAGCCTTTCAGGTTAGTTAATGTAGTTAATTTTTTTAACATTCATGTTTTTTCTTTTAAAACTTGTTATTAATTTTTTCCTGCATGTTTCGTACTTATATTATGATTCTTAAAATCTAACATATATATTTAAAATTTATGAAAATAAAATTTTATCAATATATTTAATTATTTATTTAAAATTTAAAAATAATTTAATATTTATGACATCATAAATATGTCATGTTGACGTTACCGGTTCGAACCAGACCAGTAACTTTACCGGTTCAACCACCGGTTCGGTTCTGACAATATTGATTTAACCATTGGAAATGCATTTTACTCCGTTCTCACTATTTACCAAATGCCCCCAGTCGACAAACACGATGACACGATAACGCTGCAATCGAGGCCATTTTTTTAATGTTAGTGTTGTTTCTTGCAAAATTTTTTTTACTATTATTGTGTTTTTTTGTATAAACATTTCTCCTCAAGTTGGTCGTAGAAATTACCGAGAATACCATCGACTGTGACCAGAGACAGCGGTTATCGGAAATAACCAAAAGATCTTTGTTTTGTTCGATAACTATTCATGCATAAAAAATTAAAAATCAGGTTTAAGTCCCGGCTCTCTAAATTCACGTTTAACAAAATAGAATAAAATAATAATAATCAGATAAACGGCTAAGATTCAGCGCGTGATGACGAGACTTGGCGGCACGTGGGAGCACGTGATGCCGAGATGGGCCTTTCTGGACTTTTCATTCGGATCGAGGTGGCCGTAGCCTGCCGGGGAATGTATTCGTGAACGTCATCAATTTAGTTACGGATTCGATTATGAATAAAACTTTTGGGAGAAAATGTAGGAGAATAGAAGTTGTCAAATAATATAATATAATAAGAATAATGATAAAGAATAAATAGAATAAAGTTGAAATAGATATGTTAGTTGTGTTGGTAGTTGTGTAAAAATAATTGAAAAATGGGGTAATTATATAGAAAAAAATATGAAGAAATGATTAAAAAATAAGATAGTTGTGGAGAATAAAAAGTTTTAAATTGAAAAATTTTAACTTGACAATTTTTACTTATTACCATACACACCGTATATAAGATTCTTGGACTGTAGCCCTACACGTATTTAGGATGAAAATGTAACGATGTAAATTAAGAATGAATAAATTTATATTTTAAATTGATAAAATTATGTTGAAAATTAAAAAAATTAATTTAGAAATTGAAAAAATTATCTTTGAAAATAATAATATAAATTGGATTTAAAAATCTTATATGATTTAAAACGGACCTATATGCAAGTAAAATGGTCAAAGCTCGCATTGCATCTGTGATTAGCTGCCATACATCTAGAACGAAAATGTCTATTCCCACTTACTTACTGATTTTAAGTCCATGGACCACTGAATCGCCCATAGTCATTATCTAGCCGTCATTGCCGACTTTTTATCGATGATTTGTATTCTGAAAATTTCATGACGGACGGAAGGCAGGATTTGAGGATCAGTGACACTATGGACATAGTGGATGGACCAAATCTGACACTCGTGTGCCATGGTGTGAGCTGTTGAGTGCTCTGCGCACGATGGATGATTCCACCATCCGCGAATGACGGAGATAATGGGAAGAAGCAGCGAAGAGGGCGCGCCCCAACCGCACCGCCGCCCACGCGCTGCGTAGATGATTGGACGAAGAGGGAGACTGGCACGGACGTGCTTGTGTCTTCTTGCCAGATGCTAGTGCAGGGCACGATAAACGATTCGGATACTCAAATTCCTCAAAATCTAAGTAAATATTATTTTAACGGCATGTCTAAACAATTTTAGGGTGTTTTCGGCGATGGCTGTAAATCCGGAAGTCAAAATTTTTCCACCAGCAACTTTTGACTTTCCGTAATTATTATTATTTTTAATTATTTTTTTATATTTTCATATATAACTATCCCATTTTTCAGTTATTTTTACACAATTATTTATATAACTAACCTACCTATTTTGACTTTATCCTCTTTACTTATCATCATTATTCCCATCATATCACAACATTTAACAACTTTTACTCTCCAAAACTTTTAATAAAAAATTTTATCCATTCCCAAACATACCCTTACTTTACTGGGTTCTTTGTTGAGTGACCCAATTTTGGTTTAAATTTTTTTTATATATAAATGTTTTAGAAATGACGTAAGATGATATAATATAATAAGGATAATGATGAAAAATAAAGAGAATAAAGTTAAAATTGATAGATTAGTTGTATAAATAGTTGCGTAAAAATGATTAGAAAGTGTGATATTTTTATGGAAATATGTGAAGAAATAATTAAAAATAAAGTAGTTATAAAGGGTAAAAAGTTTTACATCAAAAAGTTTTATCTTTTAACAAACCCAACCTTAGTATATATCTTTTTGGAAAGAGATAAAAAATCTTGGATAAAAAGGTTTTTGAAAAGGGTTATGTTTGAAAGTGATAAAATTTTTGTTTAAAAGTATTTGGTATAAAAGTTATTTTTTACTAGTATATATTTATAATCTTCTCAATTTATATTATAATGAACTCCTAGGACATTCTTATAACTTAACTTTAGAGATACGAGCTCTATCAAAAAAAATATGGAGAAAAAGTTACACTACAACATAATAGGGAGAAAAATGCTCTTTACCTGAATCAAACCAGGGATCTCTTGGACAAATGCTATGCATGATCACCACTACAATAGAGGCACTAGACTCGGCGTAAAAGTTTTTGAAATAAGAAAAAATGATGTGAAATGATATGAATAGTGATGAAAAAATAAATTAATTAAAGTTAAAATAGATAGATTAGTTGTATAAATAATTATGTAGAAATAATTGAAAAATATGATAATTTATATGAGAAGATATGAACAAATAAAATAAATAATTAAAAATAAAGTAGTTATAGAGAATAAACAATTTTAATTGAAAATTTTTAGGTGAAAAGTGTTATCTTTTAACAAACACGCCTAGGGCCACGAAGCTTGTAGCATCGTGATAACTCGTGGGCCTCACAAGGGGGAGGTCATGGGTTCTACACCTGCTAGTTACAAATATAAGAATTTAAAATTTTACAGTTTAATTCCCCTGAAATGGGAGTTTTATAATTTCCTCTCTTGGTGTGTGTTTACAATTTTCCCCTTGTGGTAGGAGTTTAGGAAAAAAATTTCCTCCATGGCATGTGTTTCATTAAATATTTGCTTGACATGATGTATACACATATTTAAAAAAACACGTCTAGGTTAAAAATTATGTGTTTCATTAAATATTTGGATGACATGATGTATAAACATATTTTAAAAAAAACATGCCTAGGTTAAAAATTATGTAATATGATATTAATAATGATGAAGAATGAAATGATTAAAATAAAGAACAGATAGATTAATTGTATAGGTATTTATGTAGAAATGATTGAAAAATAGAGTAATTGACTAATAAGATATAAATAAATGATTAAAAATAGGATAGTTGTTAAAAGTAAAAAAATCTAAATTAAAAATTTTTCTTTGTATCCAAACATGCTCTTAATTTGGAAATATAACCACAAATTATACCTATATTTATAAATATAAATACCCATTTAGGAGGTATTCCCAAGTACTCAAAGATATTGAACGGAATGCTTATGATATAAGATTTTTATTTGTAATATAGCTTTTTACATTTGTAATACAAGTTTTTCATTCATAATACCTGTCATTATATTTTCATTTTATTTAAGCCTCCTATTTCCTATGTGGATTTAAAGAAATTGTACCTATGACCATAGCTTTCATTTATAATTCCAAATACGATAATATCTTTAAAAAGATGTAGAATTATAAAATTATTATTAGAAAAAATAAAAACGACATCATCGTTGTATTACTAAAAAAAATAAATACAAAAAATGGGTTAGACTCAAATTCTCCAACGTGTAACCACTACCCCCTTTAAAAGAAATGAAAACAGCAATTTAATCCTTTGACAAAAATTTTCTCCATTAACTCACAGAACTCAACAAGCCTATAATATTTCAAATTATAGGTAGAATTTGTGGTCATCCATGTCGTTTTTCTAAATGTATGATTATATCTATAAATATAGTATAAATTATGGTCATATCTAGAATTAACCCCTTTTATAATAGAAAACTTTATAACCAATCTTACTGTTGTCTTCATAAATATGTATCTGTTTATTTATATTATGGATTGTTTAATTAAACTTGAAAGAGTATAAGATAAACAACGGGTAGATGTTGGTTTGCTTTGAATCGTAGGCAATAATTATGTGATATCGGTTTCCGCAGGTATTATTAAATAGTGGTCATCTCGATGTTTGGCCCATTAAGTTTTATATAAATCGAAATGGCTCCATATAAGATACGTATAAAATTAACTTAATAAAATTATTTAAGATATTAATAACATCAAAGCTGTCTAAGATATTTTTCTGTACATGTCAATGATTTTACAAATTATTTTAACATTTAATGCATTTATAAACGGATTTAAGTACCTTTCAGTAGGTGTAAACGTTTAATGCATCCATAAATGGATTTTTTTGTCGTATATGTTTTTAATAGGTATGACCTATCTAAGTGTGTGGTTGAAATGAGTTTGAGTCACATAATAAAATAAATACTATTACATAATACATAAGTCATTGGATTTTTATTTAAATATTAGGGTTTCGCATGACACTAGTATGTTTTTGGGAAATTGCTGGCAATTCACGATATTTCAATCCATCAAGGTTTGATGAAAATTATTAGGGTGCCATTATTTTTAGATAAAAGATATACTTGTTTATATCTAAAATTTTTCACTCTCCAGTTTTCACAAGTGCTTTATTGTGTAATTATTTTTTATATCTTTTTATAGAACATCATAATTTTTAATCGTTTCTACAAGTTAACTATAAAACTAATCTATCTATTTCAACTTTATTTTTCTTTGTTACTGGCTTCATTGCCCTTATTACATCATATTATTTTTCTTGACATTGCAGTAGTTTGAAGGGAGTATGGGCTTACTCATATTGTCAGGCTGCTGGTACCTGGTGCAATCAAATGAATTTTCTGTCAACCGAATTTAGGGAAGAGGAGGATGGTTGCTGGATTCCAGGGAATAAACAAGGATAATGCACCCGAGTGCACTGGAAGTGTATCAATGTCTGTTAATAAAAAGGATAAGGTTATCAAGATTGATCAATTGGGAAAATATACATTATGTATTGACTTCAGCGTGTCGTTTTCATGAAATTGTAATTGCTGGTTTATTTATTTACTCTTCACTCTTCACACGGGCACTCAACGACCTAGCCATGGAAGTGTTGGCGCTGGTTTACTATTGTAGTATAGGAAGAGACATCAGGTCTCGCCCGCTTAAGTCACATTTAATTTGCTGAAGCTGTCCTCGTTGGTACCTGATTAAAAAACAATTTAAAAAGTGTATTTGCCCACCACATGAATTAAATACTTAGATTTCATATATGCAGATATAGTACTTTCATCATCCAATAACTCCAGTGCAGCGGTGTTCATATGTGCAAGTGTAATTACTTGTTGTTCGGAGCTTGGATGAGATGATGATCGAATGTGGATGAGATGAGAATTTACGATGAAAGTGTATTAAGAATGAAAACATGTGTATTGAGAAATAAAAGGTTATATTCCAGGATATCTACCTATGAACATGCCCAAGCTTGCTTGACTATGTTATTTTCATTATGTTGAAATAAGGTTTGTAAAATGAAATAAAAGGGAAAAGTAAAATCCTTCTCCTAGGCATATATTGTTACACAAGATAAATATAAATAACGATAATAGGAAATCAGAACACATCGTTATGTTAAATATTTACGGAATTTGAAAATCTTCATTCATTTTAATTTATCTTCATCTCAAATCAAAGAAAGAAGAGGAGGAATCATCGCCCACTCTTAAAAATATAGCAAAGTAAAACTTGCCAAGTTTAAAATGCAAAAGCTCAAATTTTATGGGATGTGCCAAGAAATCCAATATCATTGAATGAAATTTGTAAGAGGTCTCGTTCCTAACATAACTTTTAAATTTTAATATAAATTTTTACATTCAATTACAATTTTTCTCATTCACAATATATATCATTACATACTTATTCCATTTAAACTCCTTGAATTATTCTGAATCAGTCCTAATGCAAATACTACTATTTATGAAGAATAAAAAGTTTAACATCATTTAGTAATGTAAGGAAGAATGTGGGAAGTGAAGATGTTTTTGAAAAGTGCAAGAGTAATATAATATCATGATAGGAACAAAGTAAAAAAATGATAAGGATAAATTAAAAAATAAAATAGTATAAAACGATTAGAATATAAGTGTAAAAATAAAAGTGAAATAATTAATAATTAAAATATCAAATTATTTTTTGAAAAATAATTTTAAAGATACCACGGGCAATTGTTACCACAGTGCCGAAATATAAGAGAAGGGAACCTATTTTTGTTTTGTTTTTTTTTTCAGTGAGAAAGTAGTGAAAAAGTTTGAGGGAATTAGAGATGTGGATGACCTGTAGTTGCTGCTAGTCCTAGGGTTTGTTCGGAAAGTAACATAATTATTGTTGGAAATGTTTTTAATATAAAAGTTGTCAAAACGAAAGAAAATAATTTGAGATGATAAGAATAATGGTGAGAAATAAAGAGAATAAAGTTAAAATAGATAAATTAGTTGCATTGGTAGGTATGTAGAAATAATTGAAAAATAAAGTAATTGTATAAAAAAGGTGAAGAAATAATTTTAAAAAAATTTTAGTGGAAAATTAAAAAAATGAGATCTTCCGCAGCAAGGCTACTTAACAGTCCAACTTTAAGAGATTTTTCGTCAGGCGCTTTTGAGCTCGTTGGTGACTATTTCAGCATCTCTGCCTCAAAAGGCATGCCGTAATTATTACTTTATTATTTGCTCTCTAAAAGACAAAAAGCCCAAGGAAACTGAAATAGTATCAGTCTTCGGATGCTGAGTATTTATTAACGCTGCTAACGGCTACAAAGCATTACTATGCTGGACATGGCTACGATTGCACCTGTCTCTGCATGCGGACTGTTCCATCCAGCTTTTTGCAGCGGAAGACCGCACGTAATCACGTTTGTTAATTGATCCATATGTGATGGCGAGAAACAACTATCTCTTTACATGTTATAAGAAATAATCTGATACCTTAATCAACTAACAAATTTTTTTGTTTTCGATCTTTCTCTTACATTTCAATTATTTTTTGTACACAATTATCTTATTCAGTTCAACTTTACTATGTCATATTATATTATACTTTTCAAAATATTCTTTTACTACGCTGTGACGTTCCTAGCTATCAAATTCATATTGCTAAATGTATCCTAATGCTATAGAAATGAGTATGACACGTTTCCGTCTAGACCATGCTCGCTTTTAACTTTCTTTGTTTCAAAGGGTATTCTAGTTTTTTTTTTTTTTTTTTCCCCAAAGAGCACAACAAATTGGAAAACATTATAACTCACAATATAAAAGACATAAATTGCACGATATTATACCGACCAGAGCTAACTTGGCTATTCGAGGAATCCCATGTAATTTGTTTGTTCTTTGCGCAATAGCTAAACTGAGGATGCTATGCATCTGTTCTGGAGCTGTAATGTTACCTTTATAACATGGGAAAGTAATCTATGCCACCAATTATTAAGGCATTCAAGAAATAGAGCTGCACATGCCTTAGCTGATTTTGTTTTTGTTAATTTTTTGGAAAGTTATGATCGGTGGGGGAATCCACCACAAACTATTGTAGAACACATCTGTACAGACAATTTTTGGTAATGCATTCTGCGGGCCCTCTTATCCTCTCCTCCTATCTAACTGATAGGGAGATGGGATAGGAACGAATCCTTTTCATAAAAAAAAAATAAAAAAAAAAATTATTAAGGCATTCCGCATTCCAGTGCAAGAATGGTGGAAATCTTCAGGCACATAACTGCTTCCAGCAACAGGCACCCTCTCACATTGTTCTTATGCATATACGCGTATCTGGTATTACAAACCGTTATTCCACGAGACTTCGAAATGAGTGATCGAGTTCATCCAGTGGATAAATTTTGCCTTGATGCTAAAACAATGGGTTTTTTAATCCCACAAGCCCGATTCGGTGGATGAGCCCGGGAGAAGGAGAAATTAAACAGAAAATTAAGTCATGGGATTTAGGATAATCATCCGAGACCACAAGGGAGTTTTCGGTGGAGCAAAAAATCGGTCGAGAAAAGGAGTATCACATCCTCTCATTTGGAGCAAAAGCCTTTTGGCTTGGCATTAGGGGTGTAAATAGGGTTGGGTTCAACCCGAGCCCGCATCAATCCGAACCGATTTATACCATGGTTGGGTTGAGGTTTTGGAAATTTGGTTTTTAAAAAATGGGTTCAACCCGACCCGATTTTAAAAATGGGTTGGGTTGGGTTAGGGGTCGGTCAACCCGACCCGACCCGATTTCATAAGATATGTATTTACATATATTTATGAGAGTGTATTTCATTCATATTGCTTAGATATTTAAATAAAATTGTGTTGAGTTTGGAAATTTGTTTGACTATTTGGTTGTCAAATGTTATTTGAATTTATTTGGTTTGGAAATATATTTGGTTAATTAGTTGTGAAATTGTGTTTGGATTATTTGGTTATATTGTATCGTAAATAGGTTGTTTAGATATTTGCTCGCATTGGTGATTTAGAATAACATAACAGGTCAACTGAGAACTTAAGATGTTTGTAGCTTTGATTGGAAGCCAACTAAGAAGGTAAGTAAGACTATAATATTCATTTTTCTATTTTGCATAATTTACTGTAATAATTTTACTTGGCTTTCACTTTTTGACTTGCAGAAGACATCGATTGCTCAAAAATACAAAAACAAAAAAACGAATCAATTACTAAACTTATCATCCACTTTTGAGCTATGTAGAACTTTTATTGGTACTTATTGTTTTTATAATTATAATTATTTTTATTATTTTAGAAATTCAGGTAAACAAAACTTTAACTAGCATTGATAACATGTGTAATCTATTAGCCCGATTTCTAACCCGAACCGAACCGATTTGAGGTGGGTTGAAATAGGGTTGGGTTAAGATGTGAAAAGTAGGGTTGAAAGTAGGGTTGAGTTGTGATTTTACAAGGTGGGTTAGGGTTATATTTGTGCCAACCCGAGTCAACCCGACCCGATTTACACCCCTACTTGGCATGTAGTGGGTTGTTGGTCTAAATTGGACAAAAATGATCGTGGAGTCGGACTCCCTTATTCTCATCACCCTCTTAATTAATTGCTTGATGATCTCCATCTACTCTCCATTGCCATTGTTATAATGGTTACATTCTTTTTATTCAAAAATTTTATTATTTTTTAAACATACCTTAAAATAAAAACAAAGAGAATGTGAGTATACTTCGATATAAAATACCACCTATTATTTTTTCCGATATTACTTAGCTCTTTTTGTAAACCCAATTTTTTTTTTTTTTTTCCTTTAGGAAATAAACCCAAGCTTTTTCGGTATAAACATTTAAGAATTTACTGCTGTCCAAATTCCAAACGCAGAGAACCGGAACAAGTTAATAACGAGCATGATGGGCAGGTGTGGGTACGGGAGCAGGTGGCGGCCCGGGGCAGGTCAGTGGGCCAAATTAATTAAAAGGCAGAAGAATGAAACGTAACGCTCGTGACGGCGATTGAGTGGAGATGTGACGAGACAATGACCTATAAAGGCCAGAAATGCCCCCCAAACGAAGCATTTATAAATTCCCAGAGCAGAGAGGAGCAGAGGCGCCCGCTTTGATAGAAATATGAGAATTCCCAGTCCGCAGTTTGACTTTGGGAGGATCCCATTTCCAAATCCAAATCCAGCATTAAATAAATACATAACTTTAGCCTTCGGGTGATCTTGAATTTTGAGGGGGGTAAGGCTTTGGGTTGGCACTTAGCACTTAGCAGCAGTTGTCGTGCCGTGTCAGCTCAATGCCCTGCTGGCTCTGTGTCTGTGGCTGTCCTGCAGCAGCTGGAACATCGTGCAGTGCAGCTAAGCTCTCAAGATTTGGCAAATCATTTTCATACCCTCTTCTCTGCATCTCTTTTCAAAATAATTTTGACATTTTAAAAACATAAGTATCGTGATTTTCTCATCGGAAAAAAAAGTATCATGATTTTCCCTTTTTATTTTTATATTTTAATCATTTTTTACAGTTATCATATTTAATGCAATTGACTTTTTTATTTTCATTTTATCTTTATTATATTACAATTACATATATTAAAATGAAAAAAATTATTCACAAAATAAGAAGAGCATATTATTACTTTTTATGAATGAAAAAATATTTTTAAAGAGGAAATCTTCCTCTCATCCCTCGTCCAATCAAACGTTTCGAAGATGGCCATCAATATCTTATTTAAAATTATTAAAATGTTACTGATTTTTAATAATTTAAAAAGACATATTTAAAATTTTTTAAAATGAATAAAAATTGATATATATGTTAAATATATTTAGATTAACCGATTTGTAAAATTTTTTTTTAAAAAATAGAAAAAATAGTTGTAGCAGCCGGGTGGATTGAGGCAACTGCAGCCCCTCCATATTATATGCATTAAAACCGGGTTACGTGGAATTCTCCTCGTTCTTCGGACCTTCGCCTTCATCTCCACCTTCACAAGAGTAACAGCAGCTTCTTGCTACTTCATTCCTCAGCCCTCTCCGTCATCATCCCCTCTTGCATCAAACACAAGAGTTGCATGGCATTGGCTTTTTGAAATGATTCTCTCCGGGCGCCCAAGCAAGCTGTAGCAGGGCCGGCTGGCTTCTGACAACCTTCTACGCCCTAGCAATAAGGGACACCATGAGTTTCGATACGTAAATGTCCAGACCGGCAGCCATGTCGGACAGCTGCTGACACCAGCAGCACATCAGTTCGGAATTCCGGTTCTCCACCGTCAACTGTTTCTTCCACATGCTGCATATACGCCTGCCTGTCAAGGTCTCGGTTCGAATCCTCATAAAAACGTCAGACTAATTATTTAAAAACCAACCACGGAACTCTCCAATCTACGATTACTTCTATATCATTCAGATTCTAATTGTCCATCTGCACCTGCATTTACATAAAACTCAAGTGGGCAATTATCTCATGGGCAACATTTCGAAAACTAGAGAGGGAAAGGGGAGGAGAGCAGTAGCAGGCTGCAGTACGGCACTTCGATTCTATTCCCTGCACTGTTCGCTACAGTCGTCGCTTTCACCAGCCCATGTTTTCACGTCCCTCGAGGTCTCTCCCCTTCTTCCGTCCATTGTTACAAATGGATAGCAGTGTGCATAGGTTACCTCCTCTTCGGCTAAACGGCAAGCTTTCTTACCAGGAGAGACGATGATATAGCAGTGTGCATAGATTACCTCCTCTTCGGCTAAACGGCAATCTTTCTTACCAGGAGAGACGATGATGGATGGTCGAGCGAGGAACAGAGAACGCAGCCCTGACCGAGGGAGAGTCAGCATGCAGCAGCCGACGAAGGTAACAAAACCCACCTTCCGAAAAGTCCAGGTCTTGTATTATCTCAGCAGGAATGGGCAGCTCGAACACCCCCATTTCATGGAAGTCTCTCATCTCGCTAACCAGCAGCTCCGTTTGAAAGGTGCACAGCATTTTCTTCAAACACACCCTTCTTTTTCACATTTCTTCTTTAAAAAATTTACTCCTCTTTTCTTTTTTCGTTTGTTTTTTTCCTCATTTGCATAGATGTGGTGAATCGGCTAATTATTCTGAGGGGAAGAGGCATGCCATCTCTCTTCTCCTGGTCTTGCAAAAGGTGTGTGGGTGGCAATTTTTTTTTCTCCTTTGGTGTATTTTCTTCTTCCTAGTTCTTACTCTCTGGTCCTTCTGTTGCTGCCTTAGGAGCTACAAGAATGGGTACGTTTGGAACGATTTGTCAGAAAACGATGTGATCTATCCAGCTGAAGGAGCTGAGTACGTGCTCAAAGGTTCGGAAATAATAGAAGGGTGCGCAGGTTAGTGTTCTGCATGCCACCTTAGCCACGATTTCAGAGAAAACCCATATTCATTTCCTCCGGATTTTTTCTTCATGGGCAGAGCGTTTTCAGCAGCTGGAAATGAGCAACAGGAAACAGAGCCTCGGGGGAAAACCGCAAGCGAAATACGGACTCGGGATGGGACTCGGAAACAGAAACAGAGATGAAGAAGAAATGCGGTACGAGGAGGAGGAGGAGGAAGAAGAGAAACGAAGCAACAGCAGCTCGTACACACCCCACTCTCGATGTTCCAGAGGCGTCTCAACCGACGAAATGGAAGAAAACGAGAACCCCAAATCCCGAAGCAATACAACCGAGCTGGCCGTGGAAGACAGCTCCCCACCGTCGTCTTCTTCGACGCTTTCCGAGAAAGCCCACAACAGCACTTCCCAGCGGTTCGAAGACTGCGACACGGGGGCCGGGCCTGTCGGGAATCGGAACTCGGTCCTGCTGCAACTCATCGCCTGCGGAGGCTCTGTTCCTACGGCGAAGAGCTTCAGAAGTTCTACCGAGTTGAAACAGGCGAGCGGTGGGGGTAGGAAGAGCAGCAGCTTGCACAAAGGCGTTCTCTGCAAGGCTGCTGCTGGTGGGAAATCGCCAATGGCGGAGGAAGACGAGATCAACTACATGTCCGAGAATCCGAGATTCGGAAATCTGCAGTCGGAAGACAAGGAGTTCTTCAGCGGGAGCATCGTGGAGTCGATGACCCAGAGCCGAGTGGCCGAGGAGCCGGTCTTGAAGAAATCGTCTTCCTACAACGAGGAAAGGTATGTCTGTCTGTGATTGAGAATGGCTAGGATTGAAAAAATTTGTGTAAGTCGATAGTAATATGGGTAACATCCGGTTGGGCAGGAGTATGAAAGCGGAGCTGGCGGGAGCAGCAGAGAAGAAAGAGGAAGAGGAGAAGTGCTTGCAAGGAAGATGCATTCCCATGAAGAGATGTTCCTACAGGAGCAACAATAAGAAATGAGGTTGCTAGATTTCTATACAAAGATGTTCCTACTTGAGGCCTGTATGTGTGCCGTTCCCTTCATTGTATTTATGTGGGACACGTATATTTCTTCTTCTTCTTCTTCTTTTTTAATCTTTCCTTCTTCACTGAGATTTATTAGTGATTTACTAGTATTCTTGTCCCACTGATGAATCACCTTAAAGTTCTCTATAAACTATCAAAAAATATTATGGAAGGTGAAGATAATAAAGTGAGATGGAAACGTGGAAAAAGAGAATGTCGCGGGGGCTGCAGAGAGAATATAAAGCGAGAAGATAGGAATAGTTTATACCTTATTCGGATGTCATGGGTCATTGATCATTCCTTTGTTGTTATCAAGTCATTGTCATCAGTCCATCGTTTCCCTTTTTATCTATGATTCGCATGGGTTGGATGAGGGATGACGGGTAATGGGTATGAGCGTGTGACGGTATGAAATCCTACATTTGAAATGCGGAGAGGACAAGACAAAAGCCCATGTTCTTATTGAGCTCAAGGGGGGTGACATGCCACTACTTCCGTGGATTCCGACCCATGGGCTTTCCTGGTCCCTGTAATTTTTTGACATTAACATTTATGTTAATAAAAAATTAAATTATTTTCATTTATAATGATTTTCAAAGTCTTTCATCTATACTTATATTTTTTTTAAAATTAATTTCATTCGTGCAAAGATTGGTAAGTTTTCAAGTTATATTGTTGTGAATGAAAGACATTTAAAATTATCGATATAAATAAAAATAATTAAAATTTTTTTGTCGTAACGTATGTTAATGTTTTTTTTTTGGTCCCTATAACATACATCTCAAGCTATTTTTGGCCAATGGGGATTAATGAGGTTTATTTTTTCTAATTTTCAATAAATTCCGTTCAAGAGTCCTTGAGAATCTAAAATACCCTCATGATAAAAAAAAATTTCCTAAAATAAATGGTACGGTTACAATAGTCATTTACAAAGTCTGTTCATTCAATTTCGTTTCTAAAAATGATGTTTCAATGTAAAGTCCAAATAAATAGAAAATAAAAAGCTACCTTTCTGCCAGTTCTGTTGATCTTTTCCCTGCCTCTGATCAGCGGCGTGAAGCTTTCGGGTCCCTGCAGGATAGATCTAGCCGTATAAATAGCAGTTTATACTTTATACTTAGTAGTATCGGATTGCCAACCTCCGTCGCGATCGGGCCGTTTAAACGTTAACAGCGGAATCTCCAACATTTTCATTTCGCGTCGGACGAGGGTTCGATTATTTGTTTGGGGGCCCGGGATAGAAAGTAGCTTTGATTGGCCAACGTCCACAAATCACGCCGAGAAATGATTTTGTATTTTCGGGCGGAAGCTGCGGTGGTTTAAAAATTAGACGATCCAGTGTGGGGTGGGGTCCACACGGGAGACGTATCAGATAACCGTCCACTGCTGTCACGCACCAATGGCCGATGTTTCGAAGAAAAATCATTTATACACCGCGGCCGGAGCATGATATTTACGTATTCAATTACACAAATCCATAACGACGTCTACACATCCCCCACTCCACTGCATCCTAATTCCTAACGGGTGCAAACAAGGTTAGAGGATGTACAAACGTCCTTTACAAGCCTTGATTATTTCATAAAATTTATCTATTTTATCCTATTCTATCAATTTTAGCATTATTCCTCATCCCATTGCCTCATTTTTTTTTTTGGTTTTTGTTTTCGTATTCTAAATTTTAATTTCTTTTCCATTTGTTCTGGTTTTTAGAGCGTTTTCATTTTCGAAGACGGTCCTTATTACGAGTAAGGATCAGCGGGTGCAAAGGCCGCAGTGCTCCTCCCCGTGTTGCCGTAAATGATAAATCCAAGCCATGTGAACCCACCGACGCCAGCTGCACTCTGCGGCCTTCTTCCCATGTGCCCTGCCGATTGGTTTCCGGTTCGTCGCGGCTGACAATGGCCATTTGTATTCTCCGTCTAAAATGTCTCTAAAAATTTCCATTTAAACTGCAGCAAGAAAAAAAACATATGAATTAATCTTTAAACACATTTTATTTGCATAATATTTTTGAAATATAATTTGATTGTAAACAAATCATTACAAGTTACGGCAAAATAATTAAAATTTCTAATTTAAAAATAAAATTTTAAAATCTACACCATTTAATGATTCATTCAGGTATAAATTTTTTACAATGGCAAACATCATTATACGTATTTAGGATATAATTTTTTTTTTCAGAATTTAATAGTGACACATTCGTTTTCAAATGGAGTTCTAATTGTACGATATAATACATGTGATTTTTCACATGGTAGAAATATAAAAAAGAATAAAATAAATAATGTTAACGACTTAGATTTTAAAAATATTTTTAATTTGAAGTACTTCTGTACATGTACACTACTGCACTCGATCATTTTTTTTTTAAATTTTTTTTCCAGAAGATTACCGCTGCATGAATCCATAGTCTGGAGTCTGGACTTCGGACGATGGACGATGAGTTGTCAGTCGCGACAAATGCGGTGGAAACAGCTACCATTATCTCCCTTTTCCGCGTTTCGCATGATTGTTTCTCACTCCAACCGCGTCCGCCTCCTCTTGCTTTCTCCGCCTATATTTGCTGCGGTTCATTTCCTGTCGATGCTGTGACAGATAGCGAGAGATATTGAGAGTGAGAGAGAAAGAGAGAGAAAGAGAAGAAAAAGGATGGTGAGACTCCTCGTCGTGTTTACGCTGTGTGTCCTCCCGGCGCTCGTCAGCGCTCGCCCTGCAAAACCCAACTATGTGACCGTCAAAGGCCGTGTCTACTGCGACACTTGCCTCGCGGGCTTCGAAACTTCCGCTGCCACCTACATCCACGGTAGTTTTCTTCCTCCTTTTTCTTCTCTTTTATTCCTGCCCTCCTCTGTCACTGTTCTCGTTTCACTGCTTTAGGCTGGGCTAATGTTCGACGTTGAGGGCACAATGCACATTTTTTTTCTGCCTGGGGTGCGCCGGCCATGGTCATACGCCTGTGCAACGATCCTTCTGTTCTAGTGGGGCTTCCCTTGCTAACACCGTCGATTTCTTTCGCGGCCACGCGGAAGGTGCAGAGGATCGCCTGGCCCCTTTCTGCCGGCGAGATGAGCATCCGAACGGTCTTGATCCCCTCGCTCCAAGGCTTACATTGTTTGGTAGCGATTCGTCCCACCTTAGTTTTAGATCGGACGGCCTTATTTGGCCATAGAGACGAGGGGACGGTCTGGATCTGATTCTTTCATTTTCTGGGCCCCACGACAGCATTTAGGGGCCGTATGGATGAATCGTGTAAGGATCTGTCATTGGATCTGCTACATCTCATCCCGATGTTGCCGCATTTAATTTCTCCAAGGGATTCCTTAGTTTGCGATTTGGAGGATACCTTAGTTAAATTTCAATCTACTCACCACCCATACTGATACTGATTTATTTAATGTTCGGGATGATCCATTGGTGAATTCCCGTGAATAGATAATGCATATTGCCCCTCACTTGGATAATAATTCTCAGCAATTATCTTAATTTGAGATCTTACGTTGTGGAGCTAATCAAGTGACGCCTACTTAAAATTTTAGTTTAAGTGATCTCTTCAATTTGTTTTAGATAATGATCTAAAATTTTTAAATGTAGGCAATGCCTGTGACCTGCCTAAGACTTCATTGGAATGATTTCTTCAATAGATACCATCAGATCCTGCCTCAAAATCTTACATTTTTATTTGCTTATATTGCACCAATCAAGCCCTTGATTGATCCATGAGTTTCACGAACTATGCTCATCCGGTTAGCTCTTAGGGATTTGCATTCTCAAATCTCTTTCGCTTAGAATCATGCCTTGTTGTTTTGTTGCTGATGAACCGGATGACAAGCCCATTTCAGGTATTGTCTAACTAAGCAATTCAGTACCATGCATAAGAATTCAGTACCTCCGTTGCCCGTGTTCTGGACATGCTCTCTGATCAATCTTCTCTATCTGTTGATGCATAGGTGCCAAGGTGAGTGTGGAGTGCCGAGAAAGGAAGAGTGGGAAGCCCACATTCACAGCCGAAGGGGTGACCGACCACACTGGTACATACATGATCCCTGTAACGGACGATCATCACGATGAGATATGCGAGACGGCGCTGAAGAGCAGCCCACAGGCCGACTGCGCAACCATTGCACCCGGTCGGGAACGCGCCCGTGTGTTCCTTTGCAGCGACAATGGCATTGTATCCAAGTTCAGGTTCGCCAACAACCTGGGCTTCCAGAAGAACACACCCCTTGCAGTATGCGCCCAGGTTCTCAAGCAATACCAAGAATTTGATAATTGAGAAAATTGCATCTTGGGTGGCTTGATGTTGTGACCATATTCAGATTTATAATCATTATATTATTATTATCATCATCATCTAAGGTAGGTGCACATGAACTCTTGAATTTATTGGATTCTATGTAGCTTGATTTTTGTTATTATTGTCACTCTACTGTCTGTGACTTATGGAACAAGGGAGCTTATTATTATTTAGGTCTTTCTACGGGTCGATCTGGCTGATGGATCATTGTTTTTGCCCTTGTGCCTGAAGTGTGGAGATTGTAGCCATTCTTTTTCGTGTCCTGATTGGCTTTTATAGATATGGTTGAGTAACGTATTGGCCTGGTGGATGGAAGACGGCATTAGTTGTATGTACGCGTGGCCGAATGCATGCTTGCCTGGCACGAATGTGATATGGTGGAAGGAAACATGCAAGAACCAAGAAAGCAGAGTGTCGGTAGCTTTCGATCTCGGCCTCTTGACCCTCTGCTTGTTGTAGTACTGCTTGGGGTGGCAATAAGCTGGTCTTCGCAGAGATATGCTGGCCTTTGCCTTTACCTAGGCCCTCAAACCTCTTGTGCTCCAACGGGCGCCCAGGAGTGTGCAACTTGGGCTCATGAAACTTAGGTTTATCTCAATCTTAATTTCAATTTTATTTGTAAAACTTCGACCATAACCTTATTTGTAGATCTAAATCTTAATCTTAATTTTGAAAATCGGACTCGAGTTGAGTTTCAAGTTGAATTCCTTCTATCAATGTATATTTGTTATTCATCCTATACTTGTTCAACTACAAATCAATTGCTAAGGAAAGAAAAATCTAAATTGACAATTTAGTATAAGAAAACAAGAAAAATTAAAAGACAACTTAAGAATAGAAAGAAAGTGACCTGATGTAGGTCTTCTCTTGGCTTTGGAGAAAGATGTATAACCTTTTGTTCATTCTGCAATTTGACACTAATATTATAATCGCATACATAAATATTAACATCTAAATAAGAGGAATCTTATAATGTTAATCACAATAAAAGAAATCATCTAACAAGCACAATAATATTAAGTCAAATAAGATCACAACAAGTTTAAATATCCAACTCCAAATTACAACATCCAACTTAGGTCTAAGTCTACAACATAAATCTCAAGTTCAAACAACCAATCCAAGAAGTTCTCTAGCTTGTACATTTCAAAACTTCTTTCACAATTGTGATTTTGGAAACATTTTTAATGAGTGACTGTACGACTTTATAAAATTTTCTAAACTCTTCTTTCTTAACAAATTTAAATGATAATTCATCAAGAATAATCATTCGTGTCATCGCTCTTTTGTAAGCTTCTTGGTCAAATTTTCAATTTGATAAAATTTTTCCATCATCTTCTATTATTGTTTGGAATGATAACATTCATTTACCTTTGGCTCTTATTAGTATTATACTTGCGTAACTTTAAGTGTCTTGTTAATGTGTTTGTTCCTTAAGTACTTAGACGTTTAAGTTTAATCTTATAATACTTACAAACACCACATCCTACTTTTCCATCTTCATCTAAATTTTTTCCCTACCAGCGATAAAAATTTATACTCTTTTTTCTTCTTGAGAAGAAGCTCATTTGCATCTGAACCTTCTGTAAGGTTAACAATATTTGAAGCAATTGATGTATTTTTTATTTGCTCACTGTTAATCTCTCGTTCACTAATTTATCTTACAAATTACTTGAACTCTCCATATTTAAATAACCACCTAAATATCATTTTCATAATATATAAAATACAATTAGAAAATTTTATGTCAATCTGAATAATCTAATCATATATTGCATTAATAAACAGATTAAATTAAAATATTTAACGGATGCGTTCAAACACGATTACACAAACGTGATAGTGGCATATATGGCTAATGCAGAATATTACCTATTTACCTTGTCAGCGATTGTAAAATGGCTGAGCTCGGATGCCCTTGTCGTTGGAGCTGGAGAAGAAGAGACGCCGATAGTAGCTAACTTAGACTCCGCCCTCATACGAGCTAGAGAAGAAGAGACGCAGAAAGCAGCTGACTCGGACACCCGTATTACCGAGGCTAGAGAAGAATAGATGTAGATAGTAGCTGAGCTCAGATGTAGGACACCCCTATCGTCGGAGTTGGAGAAGAACGATGGAATGTTTCAGCTGCTTGGTGCTGGCTATAGGCGAACGAGGCAAGGGTAGACTGGCAGCAGGTATTTGACAAACGACAGTAAGGGAAGCTGCTTGGTGCTGGCTATAGGCGAACGAGGCAAGGGTAGACTGGCAGCAGGTATTTGACAAACGACAGTAAGGGAAGCTGCTTGGTGCTGGCTTGCGAACGGTAGCAGGGCAAACTGCTTGGTGCTACTGGCGAACAACGGCAGGGGTTAGGGTGGATGAAGAAGAAATGTCGAATGTAGAGGCTGCAACTAGAGTTACAAGAAAAGGTCTTTATTTAGGGTATAAAAAATATTTAAATATATAAATTGGGTTTGGGCTCACAGTACTTGAGTTTCCCCAACCCGAAATCAAACATGTTTCAAATTGGGTGCGGGTTGTAGATTCGGGCTCAAGTTGAAAGTAGGGGAGTTTAAACTGTAGACATCCCATTTTTGAGCCATTTTTATATCATGTTAATTAAATTTGGGTCCATTTTATGAAATGACACTATTTGGAAATGACACTGTTTAATTGTAAAATCAAATTTCATTCAAATAATTGCTTAAAAAATTTTCATTCAAATAAAAAATGAAGGCCACATTTTCCTATGCGTTCATGCATTATAAAAAATGATTAGATTCATTCATTTATGCATTGAAATATAATAATATTTTATATAATTATTTATTCACATAGTAATAATATCTTAAGCTTGTTTAGATGGTAAAACTCAACTTTAAAATTTATATTTAACATAATCATTTTATTGCACTGAATCTATACACTTTTAAGTGAGACTCATACACATCAATCAAAAAGTTAAAAAATGGATGGGTTACATCCCAAGAGCGTTCCAAATGAGTGGAACTTACTCTTTAATTAATGCCATAGTAGATTTAAACTTATTTTAACAATTATTTGTGTGCAAAATAACTAACTCTAATTTATTAAATTATTTATGATATATGGATAAAGAAACTTAAGATATTTATAACTCATAAATAAGGATAAAGAAACTTAAAATATTTATAACTAACTCTCATATATTTATTTCGTTGTCGAATTAAATATCCCTTTTTACCTAAAAATCTATTTCCACTATAAATGCATTAATGTTTATTACATTATTATTTGCTCATACTTTATAATAAATATTGAATCATTTGCTTTCATTTTTTAACATGTATTTAATAGGTTTCTATTTAGAATCTTTACGTCATCATATTTAAAATAATTATATATGAAATTTAAAACTTTTACTTATATTATAAGTAAAATTGTGAGAGAAGATTAACGAGATACTTTAGTAAACAAAAATTAATTATCTATCTAGTAAGAATGCAGCTTATATTTATTTTTAATCATATTTGCTCAATTTTCATTTATATATTGTTCTTGATTTATTTTGATAGATTATTAATATTCATTATTATCTCAAAATACATCCTAAACGTACTAAAAACATTTCATCAACAAAATTTTCGATGGAAATCAGACAAAATGGGTAACAATATGGTATTATCGATGAGATTGCAGGTCTTCTTACTACTTGTTTATCCCTTGACCGGAAATAGGTTGCGATGAGCCCTCAAAATCGGACTTTGTAAATTATTCAAATATTGCAGTTATATTTATTTTGTTATCTTATTCAGTTAAGATGTCTAACGACTAAATAAGATACAGTCCTACTAGAGGCAAACCACCTCATATGTCACAGCCTATATACATCACTCAATTTATGTTCTAGTATTATCAAACCAAACGAAGTAAATGGCAAAGCTTTTGCTTTTATGTTTGTTTGCTCTGGGAATGTGGGCAATGGCGGATGGCAACCGCGCATTACTCCAAGGATCGGAAGCAGCGGCTCCTTCCGTGGATTGTGCCATTTTAGATTCAAAAGAACTTCGCGGCTGTGTGGTCTTCTTGAGAGATGGGCCTGTGTCTGGCTTGTTGCAGCCTCCAGTTTCTTGTTGCACTGCCGCCAAAAGCACGGCTGAAATCAACCCGAAATGTCTTTGCGCAGCATTACAGAGTTTTAGGGTACCCTTGAATTTCACTCGGTCAACGAACTACCTCATGTATGCGGTTTGTCTGCTTCTCTGAACTGTTCTGGTAGGTCCTATCGGTTTTGCCTTTCTATATATTATTATTGTTTTGAACTGGTTTCATTTTGATTCTGTTTTGTCCCATCTTATTTATTAAGTACTTTTAAAAAGGCGTGTTCGAATTTTACAAGAGCTGCAAATAATTACTAAAAAATCATGGAAAATACTTCGATAATTCACTGCCGTTGAAGCTTTCATGTTACCCCATTAATACAGTTGCTACCACGGATGCATTTCCCAAAAATCATTTTCAATTTACAAGTATATATTGAAATCACTTGAAACATGATTTAGTTACTGTTCTGTATATAAAAAATATCTCTAATAGAATAAATGTCAAGCTACTTTATTGTAAGTTATTGAAATTTTTTAAAATTTTCATGGATTCAAGCATGGTTATTCTTGCAGCTTGTTGAATTAGTTCTACTCGAACAAGAGAACATTGTTTAACTTATAGGATTGACGTAATAGATTCCATGCATAGTAGAGCTAACCTGTAAGTATAACTAAATGGAACATCTTACTCATGATAATGATGATGAAGAATCTCATTCCATGCAAAGTTTTTTTTTTTTTCCCACTTTTTTCTTGTTTCCTTATCTTCTACAGCTAGGAATGAATCAAATGATGCATTAGATCACATGCTATTGTTATTTATTAATGTATTTACTTATTGTTATAAAGATTGAATTCTCGTTGGGTAATGCCTTGCAGATTCAGAAAAACCTGACACTACAACTTCTTCAGCGCCACCTCCTGATCCTTCTTCTTTCCTGGATCCAGGGTTGGTGAAATTTCTCAAACGCTTGTTGTGCCTGCTTTTTCATATATGTAATTAGATGCTCTGATCTCAAGCATCCAATGCCTCAATTATTTGAATTTTAGGTCTAGCCAGTAGGTGGTCGATGAGAAGTTTTGTTTGTCCATTAGGGGAAATCAAGTGATTTACTTGCTTTTCTTGATTGCTCTTTTGTTATGGAGGCTAGCTAGTGCTTGTGTGTGCTTTGCGTGTTTACTTGTATTTAGGTTATGTTGTAAATACAAGAATAAAACTGAAGTAATATTCTACATTCACATTAAAAAAAGAAGAAGAAGAAGAAGAAGAGTGGGATAGATCCCGAACGCAGGAATTAAGTACCATTTGCTCCTTTTCATGGAATTAATATGGATTCATCTTCCATGCCGGTATATAAGGCCGCAGAAACCACTCTGAGCAGAAGATCTCATTCTCCTTTTGGATTAATCCGAGTCTTTTTTTCTGCTTCTGAGTTTTATCAGCTGTGATCGAAATCCACGTTGAATTAGACCAAGCCGATTTGGGTTACAACGATATTATAGCATAATTACCTGTAGAAAACATTTCAACAATATCCAAATGGATCCACGCCACTGATTCTTTAATAACATTAAGAATCTATTAGTTTGTAGATAAAAGAAGAATCTATTAATTTGAATTAAATAAATATAAGAATCAAAATTTATTAATTTGTATTATTTTATAATAAATAAACTTTCTGGAAAGCTCTTCCAAATCGAATATATGAATGGAATACTAGTAGTGAATCTTAAGAAGTAAATATAGTCGAGAGTGATCATGACTAAACCTAATTAGTTAAAAATTTTCACATGCCAAAGGGGAGAATATGTAAATGTACGTAGCTGTTCTAGACACATTCAAATCCCATAAAATCTAAAATTAATCATTACCTTCTATTAATCTCATTGGGTACATAAGAAGAATATATATATATATATATATATATATATATATATATATATATATATATGGGATATGATCCAGTGCAGTCCGCTGTAAAATGGGCCCCACACATATTAGATCGTAATGAAACTTTATACAATCATTTATCCATATAAAAATCATACTTTAGAAGGTTTAGATGTTGAAAATATCACTTTAAACTTAATATTTACATTATACTATTTTATTACGTTGATTTTGCACTATTTTAAGATGGGGATCACACACAAGTTGGATTTATATGAAAATTAGTACACTAATAAAGTGGACAATTCTAAATACAATGGATGGGGAGGATTTTCCATTTATGATCATGTGGGGCCCACGGTGCATGGACTGCACGGTGCAGTCGCATGCACCGGAACAAATCCCTATATATATATATGGCAAGATATAGTTGGTGTATATATTTAAAAAAACAAATGAGTGCATATGCAACTAAAATTAGAGTATGGATCAGAACGATTTGTTTTGGAGAATGTTAGCACGAAGTTGTATTATATGTAGCAAATGCTTGTTCATCGGATACAAAATTATTTGCAAGAAATATTTGGTACTTATAATGTAACATGCAGAAAATTTTATTTGTTGCATAAAATATTTTTTTTCATGGTAGTGACATGATTCTAATTTTTCAGATCATCATATTACTCATTATTTATAAGGCTATCTATCTAATTCTATTGATTTTGACCTTTAACTGGCTATCGAAAGGAGGAAATGGAATAACTTCCTCATACCTAAATAGGGGAGGGGGAGAGTCGAATTCATGACTCGGCAATAATAGGTCAACACGAGTTACTACCAGGGACACCTCTAGTGATAAAATTTTAGATGGTTGGTCTCCCTTAAAAATAGATAAGAGCAGTTAGTCTTCATGTTATAATATACAACACCAATAAAAAAATAATTAACGCCATAAATATGTGAATTGGGTATATTTGATATTCTTAATATACTTAATGAGTATATTTAGGGTCTGTTTGGCAACGTTAAAAACCTTTTGATGTATTTTTTAGCTGAAAAAATGCCATCCATGCCTGCATTGTCAGAGTCATTTGCGACAGTTGCTTGTGTATGCATCAATGCATCTCCGCATTAAAGCCGCCTAGTCAACATGGGCTGAAAATGGCCATTAATAAGTGAGAAATTTCGAATGTACTTTTGCCGGCTCGTTTTGTTAACATAATGGAAAATTTCCCATGTAGCTTGTACTGTAGGCACACAACTTACAAACTGCAGACATAACCGTTCGATGAATGACGTGACAATGTTGTAAAGATAAGTTTTTTTGCACACGCCTCGCTTTGAAAATTTTTTACAATTTATATGAGTTTTCAGTAATGCCAAACAGACCCTTAAAATTAAAGTTAAATGTAGTGTACATGTTTGAAATGAACCCATCTAATAAGCTGAAATATACAGGATAATTATATAAAAAATACAAAATATTTGAAAAGTAAAGTATCAGCTAGTGAAGATGTCATGTAATGTAATGTGCAAAAGGATATAGAAATTAAGTTGAATTTTTTGCTTTTTGGTACTGACGAGAAAGTGGAAAATGTTTTGAAATTGTGAGAGGGTGATTTAATTGGATAAGGTGATGATGAATGTTTAAAGGAGTAAAGTTGAAACAGACACGACAGGTGTACGGAAAATTAAAATATGAAAAAATGTATAAAAGTTAAGTAGTTAATTAAGCAGTTATGATGTCATTATAAAAAAATTAGAAAATGTTGGAATTTTTTTTTTTACATTTTAAAACCAAAAGCAGATGTAGTTATTACCGCCACGTATGTCTTTTTTTTTTATAAAAGGAAATTACTCTATCTCGACCCCCTAACAAGTAGGAAAGGGTTCGGGGTAGAGTCATCTCCACTAATCAAAGCCAAAAAGTTATCTTTACAGATTTTATCAATAATATCTTGAGGAAGGTTTCCCCCCTAAGACACCTCATCAAAAGAAGAATTACAAACCAACTCTGCAAGAGAATGGGCCACCATATTTCCTCGCCTAAGGACATGATGGACAGAGAAGTGAGGGTTTGCATGGAGAATATTTCGGATATCAGAAATAACGTGTCCCACCGGAGATGATATCAGTTCATTGTTGGAGAGATATGTGCATAGAAGCAAAGAGTCAGATTCGATCTGAACACATCCGCTATTTAAATGAAGGGCCCACTTAGCTCCCAAAAGGAAAGCGGTAGCTTCCATAAGAAGCGCCTCCCCAACGCCCTGCCGTCTCCATCCCATTAGGGGTGGGAATCGGGGCGGGTCGGGACGGGTCAGGGTGTGCCCAACCCTGACCCTACCTTTCAAAAATCTGGTTTGACCCTTATTTTTTTCCGGGTCGGGACAAGGTCGGTTTGACCCTTACTTTTTTTTAATAAGTTTTGGGACAAAATTCGGGTCGAGAACGGGTCGGTTTCGGGACGACGGGTCGGGTAAAAACTACGGGTCAAGTAAGAAAATTTTAAGAATTTATGAACCTATCAAGTATAAAAACATATCTATATTAAATTTAACTACTATATATTTCAATCTATTATTAATCAATCAAAGTAAAACATAAATCTTTAAATAAAACATGAATATTTATTCACCTATATAAGAATAAATTAATGAAACATACCTTCGGGGTAGGTTTAGAAAATATATTATATAATGAACTTGAACGGGATGGATTTATACAAATGGTGTAAAAGTTGTGGATTGTGGTGTGTCTTGTTGTCAAGAGAGTGGTCCAAGTGGTTATATGAATATTTAATTATTTATCCAAAGTTAATCTCATCAATTGCGTAGTGGAGGAGTGACGCCGTGAAGAGTGGTCCAAGTGGTTGGACGAATATTTAATAGTTTATTCAAAGTTAGTCTCATCAGTTGCGTAGTTGAGGAGCGACGTCGTGAAAAAAATTGCCAATATGAAGAAGTTTTCACGTTGTATAATACCAATAAAAAAAGAATTTTTTAAATATAAAATATAAATGCAAAAGATGTATGTAGCTTTGATGTATTTTCAGGCAACGATCTACTAATAATGCAATTTAGTATCCCATTATCTTTGTTTTATTATAAAAATTGTCAATATAAAGAAGTTTTCATATTGTATAATACCAATAAAAAAAGAACTTTTTTAAATATAAAATATAAATGCAAAAGATGTATGTAGTTTTGATATATTTTCAGGCAACCATCTACTAATAATGCAATTTAGTATCTCATTATCTTTGTTTTATTGTTTAGAAATAGAAAATATCCCGATTTTCCTTTGTGGTATCAAAAATGCAATTTAATATACAATTATCTTTGTTTTATTATTTAGAAATAGAAAATATCCTGGTTTTCGTTATATTCATATTATATAATACTAATAAAAAAAGAATTTTTTTAAATGTAAAATATAAATGCAAAAGATGTATGTAGCTTTGATTTTAGTATCTCATTATCTTTGTTTTATTTTGTTTTATTGTTTATAAATAGAAAATATCCTGGTTTTCCTCTGTGGTATTAAAAATGTAATTTACTATACCCTTTGTGCTATTAAAAATACATAGTTTATAAAAGGGAAAAAAATGTGTACTGCTGGATTCGAACCAGCGATCTGCGCCACGATGCATCCCTATTCTACCAACTGAGCTACGCTAGCATGTTATCATATTATCTTTTATAATATAAGTTATTCAATAGTTATCAGCGGGTCAGAATCGGGTAGGTCCGCCCCGACCCGTATTTTGCGCAGGTTTCTAATCCCTTAGCCCGCCCCGCCCCGCCGGGTACATAACCTTGACCCACCCCGATGTAAAATAGGGGCGGGTCGGGGCGGGTCACGGGTTGACCCGCCCCGATTCCCACCCCTACATCCCATCGCTTCGATAAAATACCCATGAGAATCCCTGATGACAGCAGCACACCCAATAACGTCCGAGTCCAGCAAGCAGCGTGCATCAACATTCATCTTAAGTACACCTTCCGGAGGCCTTGTCCATCTAGGCACAAGGGGTTGGTCGAAAACATTCGCTTGGTCCAAAAGTTTGGCCTTACACAAATGCTGCAGATACTCCCGGCACCATGGTAGAATAACGTCGAACACCGGTTGAACGCCCTCCATCTTAAACTTGTTTCGTAAAAACCAGATTCGCCAGCAAAATATAATGAAGAAAGTCATGTCTGCAGTCCTGTTCCTAGCAGCAAGGTTTGTAAGGATGCCCTTGACCGACGGCGACGGGGGCCACGCTGGGACAACTTTTCGTGCATGGCAGGCAGTGTGAGCACACCATAGAAACAAGTGGTCTGCATCCTCTACAACATTTCTGCAAAAAACACACGAAGGATCCACCACCGCAATGCCCCTCCGGGATAGGTTGAGGGACGTTGGTAGGGCATCCTTTATGAGCCGCCACCCAAAGATTTGCACCTTACTTGGAAGATTTGTTCGCCAGATGGCCCTAAAACAACCTGACAGATGAGGATTTTCGGTGTCCCCCATAAGCATCCTGTGTGCCGACTTAACAGAGAAAAGACCCCTAGGTTCGTGTTTCCAGAAGATATTGTCTCTTGCGGGACAGCTAGAGAGTGGTACCCTGTTAATAACCTGCCACCCCGGCTCCCCCACAACTGCCACAACTCTGTCTTTGTTCCACCCCTTTGTCACTGGATCAATGAAGTGGCCAACCATAACATCGTCCGGTATGGTAAGCGGAAGGGGTCCCGCCTTACATAGTTCAGAGTCAAGCCAAGAATCTTTGAAAAATCGAACCCTATTTCCATCACCAATCCGCCATTTGCACCCAGAGTGAATGACATCACGCGCCTTGAGGATACTCTTCCATGGGTAAGAATCAGACGGCTTCGACGTACAGCTCCAAACGTCAGATTTGGGGAAGTATTTGGCTTTTAGAACCCTAAAGCAGAGGTATGCAGAGTCCCGAGACAACCTCCAAATCTGCTTCGCAAGAAGGGCATAGTTGAAAGCATGAAGATCACGGAATCCCAAACCACCTGCCCGTTTAGTCTTACACATTTCCTTCTAAGTTACCCAGCACATCTTGCGCTTTTCCCCCTGTTCTCTCCACCAAAATTTTCTTAACATCCTATTGATATCCCTACAAAAAGATTGGGGTAACAGAAAAATGCTCATGGTGTAAGTTGGCATCGCCAGTGCAACCGCTTTGATCAAGACTTCCTTCCCGCCCCAAGAAAGAAGACGACCCTTCCAACCTTGGATTTTGTTCCATATGCGCTCCTTAAGACTCTTAAACATTTCCCTCTTAGATCACCCAATCTACGTTGGAAGGTCGAGGTAACGGTGGATAACCTGCCCTGAGGACCCCATCAGATTTGCTATCGCCTCTCTGTCGCAATCATTTGTATTAGAGCTGAAGAAGATTGAGGTTTTGTCGACATTGATCGTTTGGCTAGATGAAGAACAATATACACTGAGAATATCCATGAACCGCCTTATTTCATGTTCGTCGGCTCTTAGGAAGATGAGAGCATCATCAGCAAAAAGTAGATGAGTGAGTTGAGGTCCCCGGGGGTTTAGCTTGATTCCATGAATTAAACCCTGTGTAGCCGCCCTAGTAATAAGCGCGGAGATACCCTCAGCACAAAGGAGAAATAGATAAGGAGACAGCGGATCCCCTTGCCTTAGCCCCCTCTGAGGTTGGAAGTATCTGGACTTGAAACCGTTCACGTTTACACGGTAGCGGACTGTGGAGATGCAGCTCATAATCCAGTTAACCCACACTGGGCAAAAATTCATGGCCACCATGACCCGTTCCAGGAAAGCTCACTCCACCCGATCATATGCCTTTGACATATCCAACTTGATGGCCATCTCACACCTTCGCCCCCGCTTTCGTCTCCTGAGAGAGTGAATGACTTCATAGGCAACCAACATATTATCTGATATAAGCCGACCCGGAACAAACGCGCTTTGTTCCACCCCAACGACCTCATCGAGAGAAGCTTTGAGCCTATTTGCAAGGACCTTTGCCAAAATTTTATACACCACATTGCATAGGCTGATTGGTTGGAAATGCGACAGTTCCTGAGCACCAGCCCTTTTCGGGATCAATACCAGAGTCGTGGAGTTTACCTTTCGGACGTGACTACTCGTGAGAGCCTGATTCCTCTCCTCCATAAAGGATCTACACCATTGAAAAATTTCGGGTCCAACAATGTTCCAATGCTTTTGGAAAAAGCCAGGTGACATTCCGTCTGGTCCAGGGGCCTTAGTAGGACTCATTGCTTTCACCGCTTGTTCCACCTCATATGGCCTAAGTGGCCCAACCAAATCCCGCCTTTGGTTGGCTGTGATCTTCCTTATGATATGGCTACTAATCCACTCCGCAGCTTGTGGGTTCGAGGATGTAAAAACCCTGGAGAAGTGAGAGACTGACATATCCAACAACTGATCTTGTTCCCTAACCCATCTTCCATCCTCGTCCTTTAGTGCCTCAATGAAATTTGTCCGTCTCCTATTTGAAGCCATTATGTGGAAAAAACCCGTGTTTCGGTCCCCCTCCCGAAGCCAATGTGTTTTCGCGCGGATTCTCCAAAGTTGTTCCTCATCCTCCAACAGAAGGTTTATTTGGAGTTTGAGCTTTCTCATGGCATCATCGCGGGCATCAGAAGGGGTAAGCTCCATCAAGGAAGAAAGCTCTCTGTGTTTCCTGTCAATAGTCTTCCTGAGATTTCCTCTCTTCAATCGGTTCCATTTGAACAATTCCCTACCGCATCTGTCAAGTTTCCAACTAAGGAGATCAGCATCAGTCACCTCCCCCTGAGGTTTGGACTCCCACATCTTTTGAATAATATGATTGGCCTTTGGATCGCGCGCCCAGAACAACTCATATCTGAATTCCTTCGGAGGCCTCCTTCTACCATTTCTCAAATCAAGTAATAACAATAGCGGGCAGTGGTCCGAGTTTGCCGCCGAGAGGTGGACAACTCTCGCATAAGGAAACAGATTAAGCCAAGCCGGGGTTGAGAGCCCCCTGTCAAGCCTAGCTTCCACTCTTTGGGAACCCCTCCGGTTGTTGCTCCAAGTCATAGGTCCCCCCACAAATCCCAGATCCTGCAGGTTGCACCTGTCGATGGTACTGCAGAAAAGATCCATTTGAGATTGGTTTCGGGTTCGAGAGCTGATGTATTCGGTTGGCCCCGCGACTTCGTTGAAGCCACCCATAACTAGCGAAGGAGACTCAGAATTCGCTGCTAGCTGAAGAAGAATTTGCCAAGTAAGATGGCGGCAGTGAGTCTCAGGGTGACCGTAGAACCCCGTGAACCGCCATCCAAAAAATTCCACGTCTATATGATGAGCCGAGTAGTTCCGAACAGACGCTGGATGGTCATTATTCCAAAATAGAGCCAAACCGCCTCTTCTTGCTGCGGCCTCAACCACAAAACAAGAGTCAAAACGAAGCTTCCTCTTTATTCTTTCCATCTCTTTCGTATTACTCTTTGTTTCTGACAAAAAGACAAGTTTGGGATCTTTTCTCCTAACTAGCTCAAAAAGATTCCGAATTGCGCGTGGGTTCCCAAGCCCACGACAATTCCAAGCCAAAATAGCCATTTCAGTTGAGGTGGGACTGAGGAAACCCCTCAGCCTCCACCTCCCCATGAATGCCTCCATCCATTACCTTTGCCCGCTTCCCCTCCTCCAACAGTTCCCCCGAGACCTCCATTCTTCCTCTTTTCTGATTCCGGGACCCCCCCCCCTCATTGAGATTAGGCGGTTCCTTTCCCTTCCCGGGCTCTCCTCTTCCAGCTCCTCCTACTATCCTGCCACGTATGTCTTTACACTATAACATTGTGATGCATCACAAATAAGATCTTAGCCGATGTAGTCACGACGACGTTAATCCCAAATGCTGTAAAAAGCATTTCAATAAAATTCAAATATGAGTCCCATATCATGCGTAGCTAATAACATTAAAAAAGCCAGCCCTATATTGCACGCATGCGCGCGTGTTCGTTTTATCCATAAAAATTCAATTCTATCCGTGGCGCTAAAAAAACAAAATGATTTCATGAGAGACAGTAGCGATTTCATCAAAATATTTATTAATAAAATTGAAACTTGAAAGGAAATAATTTTAAAAATTCATTAAAATATAAATATATAATCATATAAACATAAGAAAAACTCCTCTATGCAATTGATTGTATTTTATAATTATTTATTTTTAAGTTTTTTTTTTACATTCAATCCATCCAATGTGTTTAAAACTATTTATTTAGCTTATACAAAAATTAAGTGATTTTAAAACTTTTATTATTAATAATCGTAAAAACATAATTACGAATAACCTCATTCATTTACACTTGTTTTTGTGGATTATATTAAAATTTAAATATGATAATTTTTCATGTTAAGAAAACATAAATGAGTAAAATATAATGAATGGCTTGGATTTAAAATAAAATAAATAATCGAAAATTTAAAATCAACTAGAAGAATTTCTCTAAACATAATAAAAACATAAATATTTACACATACACATACACACACACATAGCATAACTCAATGTTATTATACTATATATTAAATTACTCTGTAAATCTAGTGTAATAAGCATACACGAAATTATTATATTATAATATTTTTAATCAATTTATAAATGTAATATAATAAAAAATATGAGAATATTTAGAACTCAAAAATTAAAAAATAGATATTGGTGGCCTCAAAGTATAATTTAATAAAATATAATTTTCAATATATTTAAATAATTAATAAGTAGTATGGGCCTTGTTTGCCTCTTCTTTTTAAAGCAAACAAGGAATATGTGAAATTTATTTGAGAACACTTCAAGTGCATTCTATTTTCCTACAACATGGTTTAAATGTTAAAAACATTACTCGATACTTATATTAAATTATTTTATTATATTAATTTATACTATTTTAATATTTGGGCGATATATATGTTTGACTTGGTTGAAAATTGGTATTCTACTAAAGTTAGCTTATAAATCCAATGAATGAGGAAGACGTTAATATGAGCAGGCAGACTTCATTTGCAGAAGAATGCACTTTAATTATGGTCCGATCAAATGCACTCTAGATTTGCTAATTTATTTTATCGTAAAATTTTATATAAAACGTGTAAGTTAAGATAACTTATAGTATGTAAAAGACTAATTTACTCACTTAACAATACAACCTTATAAATAAATGTAATTAAATTGAATATACAAAATTATTTATTGGATAATTTTTATAAAAATATGAGAAAAGTGATTTTGTTTAGTTCTCCTCAAAAAATTCATTTAATACACTTTTTTTTTACTTTTTTCTTCTTATGCTTATTTATCCAAACGTATTTAACATATAAACTAAGTTTTAGCATTTTTGGATATGTGTATACATTTTTTTATATTTTAAAACATCCATGCGTATATTATATTTAAAATAACTCTATGTTCTAATAAAAAAAAACCTATGTTTAAAAATTTCAAAAACATATATACAAATATTGAAAAATGGTAAACTTAGTTTATATGTTAAATACATTTAGGTAAATAAGTATATGAAGAAAAAATAAAATATTTTAAATAGTTTTTTGAGATATGTTACGTAGGTTAAGCGAGCTATTTACTTAGCTTGAACTAACAGTATCATTCATCAAAATATAAATTACAAAAGATGGATTTTATATAATTTATTGCATGATAATTACATTATTAAAATTTTATTTGGATTGTATATTGACTCTCAAATTTCAATAGTTCTGTCATTATTTTAGATAATTCTAAAAATTTTAGGTATGATAATCTTATACTATTATTGCTTTTTATATTAAAAATATTTTTTAAGTTTGGACCATTTACACTGTTCTCTTAGATATAAATATTTATGATAGCAAAATTCACTTCCATGGAAAACATACTATAAGTTCAATCAAAGTGAATTTTGATGAAAAATATGCATATAGATTAATATTCTAAATAATTAAATTTTTTTGAAATTTTTTTTGCAGATATTCATATATTACAATTATCTTAATTGGTGTTGCAATCAGCTCTGAGATATTCTTATAAACTCCTAACAATATCCTACCAACATTTATCAATACTAACCGGTGAACGCCCATATAACTTAATGAGAATAACGCCACCACTCGCATGCATATGTTGTTGTGGATGCCAAGTTTTGAACCAAGGTTATCCCATCTGAGGCGCAAAAACTTGTGCCATTGTGCTAGAGAAAAGAAAGCTAATAATTTGCACATGATCAACATCTAAATTATGAGTATAAACTTTGATTATAAAATGAATTTTTAATTTAATATTGTTCTTAGTTTCTTTTGGTAGATTATTAATATTTATTTATTGTCTTAAAATATATTTATACAAGTAATAAAATAATTTTATTGGAAAAATTATAAATTTTTTGTTCGAAAAACAAATAAATGGGTAAAAATATGGTAGTACGGATAGAGTTATGCTTCTATCGAAGCTCACTTTTGTGTAACCTTTTTTTATTTCTTCAACCTTGGATTTTTCAATAATAATGAAGATTAACTTTTGTATGGGAATAATGACGATTAACATCGGATGAAAGTTATAAATGTGGTTAAATGCAATATGAGTTGTCATGATGTATATAAATATTCATAAAAAAAACTAATAAAAGTAGACTTTTACCGGTAATGTTACAGTGGTTGTTACTAACTTATTAGGTTGTGATCAGCTCTCAAAAACGTCCTTAGTGAAGAGAAGTGCTTTTTATATACTTATTCGTCGACTTAAATTTGAAAATGGGTAAGGTTATGGTGATCTCTTTTTCTAAGTTTCTAACCAAAAATAACAAATTAGATTTTCAAATATTGTTGTTGTCTTTGGTTATCTTTATTCTATCCAGATTCTTATGAGCTATAATCTACAATCCTACAGGAAATAAACTACCACATATTGACATCCACGTTGTTAGTACGCGACCTTCCTGAATAGATCAGTTCTTTATTGTGATCAAGCAATGGGAAAGCTTTTGTGCTTGTGTTTGTGTATCTTGGGACTGTGGGCAATAGCGGATGGCAATAGGGATTGCTTCATGGATTGGATGGGTCGGGTTCTCTTAAAAATTTTAGGTTCTACGTAAATTTCACTAGGGTCAGTGAGCTACCACAGGCATGTCATATTTCTGCTTCACTGAATTGTACTGGTAAGTGCCATTGGTTTTGGTTTTCCTTTTTACATATGTTATCGTCACTAGTTTCATTTTGATTTTCTGCTTGGCACCCACCTCACTGATTAGGTGCTCTTCATAAAGCACGTTCGAAGTTCTCAAAAGCTGCAAATAATCAATAAAAAAATCATGGAAATATTCTTATGGTTCAATTCCCTTGAAGATTTCCATAATGTCACCCCATTTATGCAATTGAAATCTTCAATAATGTTGACGCCACATAAATATTTCCTAAAAATCATTTATTTTATACAAGTATATATTGAAATCACTTGAAACATGGAGTAGTTACTTTCTGTTTAGAAAAAGAAATACTTTCAATAGAATAAATATCAAGCTACTTTCTCGTAATTTATTCAATCAATTTAAAACTTTTCACGGATTCAAGCATGGTTATTTTTGTAATGTTGTCGAATCAAATAAAATTTTCCAATCGATTCGATCATGAGAACATTGTATGACCAATATGAGTCGCACAATAGATTTCATCATATTGTAGGTTATCAATAGATGGAGTAAATGGAAAACATCTTACACATAATGATGATGGAGAATTTTAGATACATCCCAGACTGAGTTATGTTTCACTTTTTTCTTTCTTTTTTGAAAATCTTCTATGGTTAGGAATGAATTAAATGATGCATTAGGTTACATGTTATCATTATGTATTTATTTTTTTATTATTGAAAAATGGATTCTTTTGGGCAATGTTTTGCAGATTCACCACAACCTCCCACCCCATCACCAACTCCACAACCACCTTCACCAACTCCACTCCCATTTTCCACTGATTCTGGTATTGCAGGTGGTTCTGATGATATTCCAGAAGAGATTATTTGAAAAATTCTTTGTAAGATTTTCAAATTTTGCTTCTGATGGGAAGCATATAGACGTATAGTAGTTTGAATTTTGAAGAGTGAATAAATTGTATTTGCTTGTTGCTGTTAATTACTCTTTTGTTATGGAGCCAGCTCTCGTGTGTTTGCATGTTTTACTTACAACACCACCGTGCACTCGTATTTAACAAGGCCTGCGCTATATGATTATAGCCCTATAAGGATACACTCGCTTTAACAAGCTCTCCGGAGCTCTGGAGGGTGACCCTCTGCTTGCAAAGGGCGTTCGATAACCACTGTTTTTCCTGGTGGAACCTGCAAACCTTCCAGTCCTAATAAAAAATAAAATTTAAAAAAAGGATGTTAAGAACCAATTCTCCCTAATAAGCTTAGCTTACAAAAATGTAGCAAAGAAAAACGCAATTTTATGGCAGACCTTACCAATGGAGCCGTCCAATCTGTTACATCCTTGAATATTGTTTGGGCCAGATTTCAGAGTTTTCAAAAAAATTGCATCACCAGCTACACAGCATATCGCTTTAGTTAGAATATTTTTAAAACAACGAAAATGCAAATATTTTCAAAATAACGAAAATGCCCTGTAAACAAATGAAATCATAACATGTAAGAAATTATCTTTGAAATATAAAAATTTTATTTTTTAAAATATTATACAGATTAAATAGATCTATTTAATGTGAGGAACATTTGATCTATTTAGTTGTGAAAGCTAATTTCTTGTATTTTATAATTTTATTGGCTTGTAATAGTAGTTTTGTCATTTTCAAAGATTTTCAAACAAAAATAATACACTTACAATTTTAGATAAACTATGTAAGTATGTATGTAATTTTTTAAAAACCTATGATATGCTTGCAATAGTCAAATTATATCAATAAGGCAGCTCAGATCATGAGGATAAGGGATGCATGTGCATTAATGGTGCATTGATAGAAAGACTCCATCTTTCCCATTTTAACAGGCAGCCATGGGTGCCATCTCAATGCTTACGTCCTCATTTTATAAGTCAGATCTAGCCATTTGATCAAAGCGCTGAAAACTGGCACGGAGGCTGCTGGTTATGAGATCCAATCTCATGTGTGAGCTTGGCTTCCTGTCTGTTAGTATGAACTGTCGTCTCCTAAGTGGGAAGTAAGTGGGAAGTAAGTGAGAAGTGTTTGGTCTCCTGTTATTGATAGTAGAAAAATTATAAGAATATTTAGGTTAAATTTGTAATATAAAATGAGATCAGATGTATGAATTCTCAGTACTTGGTTTGTAATAGGAGTTAATATGAGATGTAATACTGTAAGATTGATTAAAAAAAAAATGAAAACCGCACCCCGGACCTTATCTCATCTTCTCAAAAATTGCCGCCAACAGAGCCCTTAATTGATCCTGCATGCGTGCCTTGATGTGGAAATGCATAGCAAGTTCGTATATTTTCACAGCGGGTCTAACTTGGATGGGGTGGGTTCCATTGGGTTGACGTTTGAAGTCGGTTTGAAATTTACTAAATGATAGAAAAATTAAACAAAATTTTTATATATTTAAAGAATATATTTATGTTTTTTACAATAAATGATATTTCATAAAATATATATTAAACATACATTAGTAATTCGTTCGGTTTTGAGTACCTGGACATTGAAATCTGCCGTACCCTAATTAATATGAAATATATCAAACATATTTTAATAATTTGGGTCGGTTCCAAGGTCTCCTCGTACATGGACGTACTCTAATTGAACTAACTTTTTTATATTTAGAACCTATCGTACCTATTTTGGGTACTTAATGGGTCGACCCATGGGGTACACTACTCAACTTACGTTCCTAATTTTTTATATTAATCATATATTGCCATTGATTTTTATATTAAAAATATATTTTAAATTTTAAATCATTTAAATATTCTTCTATATACATCTATTATAATGGAAAATTTTATTTTTATTAAAAATTATATATAAGTTCAACCAACGTTAATTTTGGCATAATAAAAATATGCACTTGGAAGAATGTTCTAAATAATTCACATTTTTAAAAAAATTTCAAAATATAAACCACTAAGTTGTATATGATCAGCATTCAAATTTTAAAAGATATAAGTTTATGTTTAAAGATAATTTTTTTAATAATAAATAGATATATATATTTACTAAATAACATTACGACGAATGTAAACATATTTAAGAAATCATTTTTGTTCGAAAAATTATATTAAATTATTTTTGATATATGGATAAAGAATTTAGATATTTCATGATATATTTTCCTTGTTATCAAATTGAAAATTGAATATTTTATCTAAAAAATTATTTCCATTATACACATTTATGCTTTTTATATTGCCCATACTTATTTTATGATTATATATTCATTTTATTTTCATTTTCAACGTGTATTTAATACATTTCTATTTCTATATGCCATGAATCTATGGTCAACATATTTAAAATTTATTATATATGAATATTATAAGATTTCATTTGCATTATAATTAAAATTGTGTTATAGGATTAATGAGACATGGGAGTAGACTACAATTAATTATTTATAGTGAGTAAAAATGAGGCCTCTATTTATTTTTAATCATATTTACTCAATCTTCAATTAAATATTGTTCTTAGTTTGTTTTAGTAGATTATTAATATTCATTATTGACTCCAAATACATTTATACATGTACAAAAATAATTTTATCAACAAATAATAAATTTTGGTAAAAAAGAATTATTGGTAAAAATATGGTATTATGGATAGAGTTATGCTTCCATAAAATCTCACCTCTATGTAACGTTTTCCATCCACCTTATATAAATAATTTTAAATATAATAGACGAAGTACAATTCTCATTATAATCAAGGTTAACCTGGTTATAGAATCACACTTTTATCGATACAGGGCTTGGTAGATGGCTCATTTTTCAACCAGGGGATTATTTTCTTATTTTTAGTCATAACCTAGGGATTATTTTCTTATTTAGGCCTATAAAACCTAATAAGATCACTTTAAAAATTAGACCGTTATTTATGATAGTGTATATATATATATATAATTAATATATATGTGTGTCCAAAATTTCAACAATCTCCCACTTGGACTACATATATTTTATAATTATATACATAACCTTATGAGCTCAAAACCTTTTGCTATCACACCAAAATTATTTCCAAACAGTCTCGTCCATCAGTTATGCCAATATAGGACCAAGGTAGCCTTTATCACATTTATCATAATTAGACCCATCCATGATCACGTATATCAAACATAACTAAACGACATAGATCAAGTATGGGGGCAAATCTAAATCTAGTGTCTTAATCTGATGACTATTATTTGTGACTTATGGACCAAAGGAGCTTATTATTATTATCATTATTATTATTTAGGTCTTTCTATGATCCGATTTGGCTTATGGATCATTGTTTTTGCACTTGTGCCTAAGGGGCGGAGATTGTAGCTATTCTTTTTTTTGCTCCGCTTATAGATATGCCTGGAACCCAATCGTATGCACCCGGGTGCATTCAGCCTCAGTGCACCCGGGTGCACTGCACCTATTTTTTTTATTTTTTTTTGCAAATTTTTTCATGAATCTGTTAATATAAGTTTATTTAACAGATGTATCAATTTTTACTATTTTTAGATATATGCACTGGGGACGACTATTGTCTCAATGGGGAAGCTGTTAGAAGTGATTAGGATGAAATTCTTCTTGAAGAAAGGTTTTGTTTATTAAAACGGCAATGATCCAATGTAGACATTTGTACGCATACTTTTTAAATAACATCTGGACCCGAGTGTGTGTATATGTCTTAGATATGAAATTTTATAATTCCAAACTGATTCGTTGCGGTTAGCCGCGCCAAGCAGCTTTTGTGCGGTCAATATTTTAAACCGTTGGATCCGTCCGCTGCAACGCAAGCCGTTGGATTATATGGGGGGCTTTGGGCAAATAGTCTGTTCGAGAGATCATCATGATATTGATATTTTCATTTCGGGGGCCTCACTCCTAAATCACCCACGCTCTTGTTTGGAGATTTCCTCCTCCCACTCGCAACATCCTCGGGTTGCCGTCAGCAACTCTATTTCTCAGAGCTGAAATCCTTGATGTGTCAAACACGAATCTGTTTACCACTGGATCACATTGGAACTGGAAGCTCCCATGGGCTTACGTTGTGGAACTGGATCATTACCGTTTTAATAAACAAAACCTTTCTTCAAGAAGAATTTCATCCTAATCACTTCTAACAGCTTCCCCATTGAGATAATAGTCATCCCCAGTGCATATACACCTCATGGTCATGGATGCTTTCCCACAAGGTGTGAATTGAACTTCTTGTTTGAGAGGGCAAGCAGTACGACAGGTGGACGGTCAGAAGCCCGAGATCGAAAACTGCCAACTCTCTTGACTTCTCGCATGTTTCCTTCCACTATATATCATTCGTGCTAGGCCTGCAGGCTTTTTGGCTACGCCGTCGCCGTCTTCCGGCTACCGAATATGTGTCCATGCTCTGGCTGTCGTTGGTTCCTCTATAAGCGGAGCAAAAAAAAGAATAGCTACAATCTCCACCCCTTAGGCACAAGTGCAAAAACAATGATCCATAAGCCAGATCGGATCATAGAAAGACCTAAATAATAATAATGATAATAATAATAAGCTCCCTTGGTCCATAAGTCACAAAGCAGAGTGACCATAATAATCATCATATTAAGACACTAGATTTAGATTTGTCCCCATTATATACCTTTTATTTGTTTCCATCTCTCTCTATATTTTTTTTCCCTAATTTTTTGCATGGTTTCCTCTGGTTGGAAATTCTTCAATTCAGACTCGTTGACACTATTTTCTTCAAAACAGAACCTCTTGAGTAACGGCAAGAAAAGAGAATATGCCACAGAGAACCCGTCCATTTCTCCCAAAAAATTTTCCTTGGAATTAAAATGCACTTGGCGTCCATCTAACCAGGTGATCCCCGTCAAAAACCGAAACCCAATAAAAGAAAAGGTGAAACATTTCATTTCTGTCGAGGCACAAATGCTCATCAAAGAAAGCGCAGAAAATTCTAGCGTGAGGCCCACGTGAGTATGAAATTTTGCAACAGTAGGTAGTAACGAAACGAGAACAAGGAATGCCTAAAGCAATCGGCAACCTTTCGAAGGATTCTTACAGAGAAATATCTTCCTGTGCATCTCTCCTGCACCGGAACTTATGATATTTGGCCCAAAATGAGCTTCACATGTAATTAAATATATTTATACTTTATATATATGTACGTATCTATATACAAATTTTGTATTAAATGATTTAGAAGTAACTTTAAAGTTATTATTTATATTAAATTATTTTATTATATTGAATTTATATTATTTTCATATGAAACTCATACACATATTCAATTAGGATGAAAATTAATATGGTAATAAAATACATAATTCTAAATACAATGAGTGAAGTAGATTATAATTTCATGATCATATGAGCCCCATTTTGAGATAGCCGCACCTGAATATTTCTCATACATATTATAATTTTTGAATATAATATAAAAAATATTTTAAAAATCAATTTTGAACTGAAACCTAAATTAACCCAAACCTTAAAAAATAAAATTGGGTGAACACAAAACACGTAAAATAGGATAGGTGGAGGTAGCTCATGTTACTATCACTATGTTTCACTCTTATGACATAACAAAAAAGTAACTAACAACAGTATATATTGATTTATTCTAATGGAAAAATAATCTTCAAACTCCTAAACTACCTACTGGCTAGACTCAAATACAAATTATTGATGTTTCAAAATTTAAATTGCTACATGCTCCACATGACCACGTCAGAAGCAAATGAGTGTGGAGGTGGCGTAGGCGGAGGAGATGGATGTGGTGGACTTGGAGATGGAGTTGGTGGTGTTGGAGGAGATGGATGCGGTGGAGTCGGAGGAGCTGGACGAGGTGGAGTTGGAGATGGAGTTGGTGGTGTTGGAGGAGATGGATGCGGTGGAGTCGAAGATGGTCCTGGTGGAGTCGGAGGAGCTGGACGAGGTGGAGTTGGAGATGGAGTTGGTGGTGCTGGAGGAGATGGATGCGGTGGAGTCGGAGGAGCTGGATGAGGTGGAGTTGGAGATGGAGTTGGTGGTGCGGGAGGAGATGGATGCGGCGGAGTCGGAGGAGCTGGACCAGGTGGAGTTGGAGATGGAGGTGGTGGAGTCGGAGATGGGGTGGGAGGTTTTGGTGAATCTACAAAACAACGCCCAATAAAATTCAAATATTTTCAATAGTAATTGTAGTAAATAAATGATGATAACATGTTATCTCATGGATTATTTGATTCATTCCCAGTAACAGAAGATGAAGAAATAAGAAAAAAAAGTGTAAATAACTCATCATTTCTACTGGTAAGCTATAGTGTACATAGAATCTATTATGCCATTCTTATTCATCATACAATATTCTCGTGTTCTAGTCGTTCAACTAGATTAGAAATTTTTACTTCCACAAACTTAAAACCATAAACATCCTTGGATTCGTGAAAAGTTTTAAATTGATTTTAGAACTTACAAGAAAGTAGTTTGATATTTATTCTACACGAGACAATAACTACACTATCTTTCGGGTGATTTCAATAATACTTGTACAAAATGAATAATTTTGGGAAAATATTCCTGTAATATCGATACCAATTGGAGATTTCAATTATATAAATGGGGTGACACTGTTGAAATCTTCAATAGCATTCAACTGTCAGAGTATTTTTTTTTTTTTTGGGTATATTTGAACACGCTTTATTAAGAGCTGTTTAATCAATGAGGTGGGTATGAAACATCAAAATCAAAATAAAAGCAATGAGACTTACCGTTACAGTTCAGAGAGGCAGAAATATGACATGCATGTGGTAGCTCACTGGCTTTAGTGAAGTTTAAGAGTATGTTTGGCAACAGTTAAAAAATGTTAAGTTAAAACTTTTCAATCTAAAATTTTTCACTCTCCACAATTATCATATTTTTTAATTATTTTTTCATATTTTCCTGTACAACTACCCTACTTTTTAATCATTTCTACACAACTACCCACACAACTAACCTTTTTATTTTAACTTTATCATCTTTACTACTCATCATTACCCCTATCACATCACATCATCTGACAACTTTTACTCTTCAAAATTTTTCATCAAAAATTTTACTCATTCCGAACACACCTTAAGTGAAACCCATAATTTTTAAGAACCTTTAATGCATCACAAAAGCATTGCGGTTTGATTGTTACCGCTCTTTTTACAACACCACAACAGACAAGAGGAGGCGGAAAGTGAGATGGAGGCCCATCTCCCAAGAAGCGGGCGCAGCTGACAACACGCAACGGCGGAGCTACAAATCTACATTCTGCAGGATAACCCGACCCTTCCAATCCATGAATCAACACACGATTCCCATCAGCCATTACCCACATTCCCAAAATACATAAACATAACAACAATAGCTTCTCCATTACTTGATTTCTCTATGTTGAATTATATATAGGCTGCGATGTATGAGGTAGATTATTCTTTTTTTTTTTTTTGATAGAAGAAATATTTTATCCCGAAACCCTATCCCTTTGGAAAGGATTCGGAGGAGAGTAATCCGTGCAATTCAATGCCAAAAAATTATCTATACAAAATTTCCGTAAGACTACTTGGGGGGGATTCCGCTACCAAAGTAGCTGATTTACATCAGAACAAGAAGCCGAGGTAGTTTATTCTTGTAGGATTGTAGATTATCTCAATCAAGATAAGAAAATATAACCGAATGTTTCAAAACTAACAATTCAAATTTAATTTGTTAAGTTTGATTAGACAACTGCCATAACATTACCCATTTCTAAATTTCAAATGACGTAAAAAGCAATTTTAAAATTATAAAGTGTAGTTAAAATATTTATCATTATATTTAAATGAAATATTTAATAATGATTCATATAAGATTTTATAATTTTATTTATGGATGTGATATTATCACATAACTTGTTGGTTTTATATTTTAAAAATATTATTTATTAAATCATTTTACTAATAATTTCACTAATATATATTTATTTAAAATTTACTTTTATTGAAATGTATATATTTGAAAATAAAACATTCGAAATTGAACGTATATCCTTTAAACTTTAAAAATAAATATAAATGTACAAAATTTTCCAATATATTTATTTTCATATATAAAAAAGCCCTTTTATTCATTGAAAGCCCACTTGATTTAGCCGGAGGTTATTGATTGATGACTTACCGTGGCTGGAACAGATAAGAAGATAAAGTTGAATAAGTAGAGATCGTTTTATTTAGCTAGAATAAAATATCTATGTTAATGTTTAAATTTTTTAAAAAATATATGTAGATTCAAAAATGATAAAACTTGATTTATATGTTAAATACACTTACATAAATAAGTGCAAGGAGAAAAAATAAAAAAAATTTAAACAAATTTTTTAATATGGGCTAGTGAGGCATTTGCTTACCTAGACTATCGAGTTCATTTCTCTAAGTTAATTTTATGTAGCCGAATTTGAAATATTAAAAAAATGATCAGAAACTAAAATATCCTTATAATTTATTGATGGTACAATGATAATATTTTGAATAAATTTTAAAATGCAAGTAATATTTCGGTAATGAATATTTAAAATATGGATTTTAAAATTATAAAAAGTAGTTAGAATATTTATCATTATATTTAAATGGAATATTTAATAATAATATTTGTCATTCTTTTTATAGAATTTTTATTTATAATTTTAATAAAGTTATTTTAGGAAAATAAAATTTTTATGAGCTCGAAAATGAGAATGAAGAAGTGCTCATTGACGTATTAGAAAACTTTTTGTAAAATAAGCGTCAGGCATAATGGCGATGAGCTACTGCGTAATGTTGTTCGCTAACTACGTGGACATCTTGAGTTATAAATAGGCTGTAATGTATGAGGTGGTTTATTTCTTGCAGGTTTGTAGAGATAAACATCTGAATTCAATTAAGATAAGAAAACACAACGGCAGTATTTGAAAATTAAATTCGACAACCACCGTAACATTACCCATTTTCAATTTTCGAGTTAAGTAAAAAAACCATTTTAGTTAGACAAGGAGACTAAGATAACATTACCTGTTTTCAAATTTTCAGTCGAAAAATAAGTATATAAAAACAGAAGGCCCTTTTGTTCATTCAAAAGCCCTCTTATCTAGCTGGTAGACCAGTAGCTGAAATGAATAAGAAGCTGAAGTTGAATAAGTAGAAGATGTTTGATTTAGCTAGAATAAGATAACTTAAATTAATAAGTTAATTCGATATGGCTGAATTTGAAATATTAAAATAATGAACAGAAGACTAAAATATCCTTATAATTTTGTGATTGTTCAATAATATGAATATTTAATAATAATTCATAAAAGATTTTACAATTTTATTTATGGATGGGCCTTTATCAAGTAACTAAAACCTGTCAGTTTTACATTTAAAAAATATTATTTATTAAATCACTTCATTAATAATTTCACTAATATTTATTTATTTATTTAAAAGTTATTTTTATGGAAATGTATCTATTTGAAAATAAACCATTTGGAGTTGAACATATAACCTTTAAGCTTTAAAAATAAATATAAATGTACAAAATTTTCCAATGTAATTATTTTTATATTTAAAAAATATATTAAAGATTATTATTAAGATTATAATCATAATTTTTATTTATAACAATGTCGTTCTTTTTGGATGAAAATAACGTTGTCATTCTTTCTTATAAAATTTTTTTATTTACAATTTTAGTATGATTATTTTAGGAAAATAAAATTTTTATAAGCCAAAAAAGCACACCAAGAAGTGTTCATAACTTATTTGACATTTTAGAAAAAATTTTAAAGTAAGCGTCAGACATCATGGTGATGACCTTCTGCGTAAGATAGCGCGCTAACAACGGGAACGTCTTGAGTTATAAATAGGGGTGTAAATCGGGTCGGGTTAAACCCGAGACCGCATCAACCCGGACCGATTTTTAACATGGTTGGGTTGAGGTTTTGCAAAATCGGTTTTTGAAAATCGGGTTGACTTGGGTTAGGGGTCGGTCAACCCGACCTGACCTGCCCCCTTAAATTGATTTAAACGTAAAAGAGGTCTTTCCCTCTCTGACTGCGGGTAGGGTTTCGCGTAGCCCAGAACAATCGAAGATCACCTCTCGCCTGACCACCGCACCTCCTAATCGAAGCCGCGCTGGCTGTTTCTCCCCCACAGCAGTGGTCCCAAGCAACCCCAGGCCCCAACTCAGCTCCGCCTCTCCACTCTCCAGGCGACTATTTTTCATTGCCATCGCCGTTCCGACGCAGTTTCTGCTGCCATCTCTGATCGTTATCGGGAGTATTCCTACGCAGTACGCAACAAGCCACCAACTCCACGACAACTGCCAGTGTCGCCTGCTCGGTGAATCGCGATTCACTACCAGTCGATCACGAAGGCCGATTAGGACAGCGGCCTCTGCGCCGGCCACGATCTCCTTTTACACCACCGCTCAGTCGCCGACTCGACTCCTGCAGCCTGCTTCGTGACACCAAGGAGCAAAGGCACCCGCGTCTGGCAGGTTATTGCTCGCCGTCCCATCTGTGCCTGCTCTGTATTCAATTTTCTGTTTTTGTTTTGGTAGATTTTGAAGTGATAAATTCCGCAATGACATTAAAAGCTGTTAGGGTAAAAAAGATAAATTAGAAAATAAAAAATATTTTTAAACCATGCTTGAATTGGATTACGTATGAAGATATTTAAAATTGTAAATGGAAAGAGAAGCGTAAGATTTTCTAATGAAAATCGATGGCCAAAAATTCAGCTAGAAATCCATGCAAAAATCCAAGCGGTGCAATCGTCCAAGCCACATAAATTTGGACCGTCCAATGCATCTACAAAATCCCAGCCGTCCACTCATCATGCTGTCCATATGCCTCCACCGCCCTTAGCATTAATCCCGTCCAGAAAATCCAAAGTCGTCTATTATTCATCCAGATTATCCAGGCCATCCATTTAATCCGAAGTCCAGCCATTCATCTTCACCATGTGGACTGTCCAGAATTTCAGCAATTGCTCAAAGAAAATCCAGTTGTCCGTAAAGTAGATCACGTCCAGTGAGGCGATATTCTAATTCAACATCTAAATCATTCAAAATATAGCTTACCAAAGATGATAATCTTGTATAATTTTATAGTATTCTAAAATTTTAATACGTAAATCCAAGATTGCCTATGTCATTCTACACCCTTTTGGATTTCAATCGACAAAGTATAATGAGAAATATTCCCACATAGCCATTACTCATTGAGAATGACTATTTGGTTGTGAAATGTTATTTAAATTTATATGATTTGAAAATATATTTGGTTAATTAGTTGTAGAATTGTGTTTGGATTATTTGGTTATATTGCATTGATAATATGTGTAATCTATTAACCCGATTTCTAACCCGAACCGAACCGATTTGAGGTGGGTTGAAATAGGGTTGGGTTAAGGTGTGAAAAGTAGGGTTGAAAGTAGGGTTGGGTTGGGATTTTACAAGGTGGGTTAGGGTTGTATTTGCCCCAACCCGAGTCAACCCGACCCGATTTACACCCCTAGTTATAAATAGGCTGCAATGTATGAGGTGGTTTATTAAGATAAGAAAACATGACGGCAATATTTGAACAATAACAATTTAAATTTCATTTGTTTAGGAAATCAGCCGTCACTACTAAAGCACAATATCGATCACAATAGGAGAACATATGCAGATGCAATACACAATTGGGAGTTCAACCCGAACTCGAACTCGACTTGCCGAACACGATTTGAAACAATGCTAAAATTATCCATTGTTGAACCCAAGCATGATTTTCCGGGTTAAACCCGAGCCCGAGTTGAAAAGAATTTAATCCCGGGTGAAGCTAAACATGAACTCTATGAAACCAAATCCAAATTTATATAACACATGTATTTTATATTTATTTTATACTTCATATAAATTCAATCTCATTCCCCTAATGTATATTATATTTATTTTATACCATATATAAGCATTATTCATCCTTAAGTTCAATTATATAATATAATATTTTTATATTTTATTTTAGGAAAAAATAGTTTGATTTTGTGGTAATTTCAAGACAAAAAAATGAAAACTATTTTTAGAATTTGAGATATTTTAGTTAGTGTTGTAACTTAACTACTTATCTAGGATTTTATCATTTGATCGTTTCAATACGATATTAGCAATTAGATATTTATTCTACTTGAAATAAATTTGTTGTAATCTTATTTGACTTAATACTATGATTGTCGAATATTTTTTTATTATGATTAATATTATAAGATTTTTCTTATAATTAGATATTAATGTTTATGTATATGATTATGATATTAATATTAAATTACATAATAGGAAATAATGTACATTTTCATTTTTCAAAACAGGCTACTAATCTACTCTTTTTTTTTTTTTTTGAGAAAGGGCTACTAGTCTACTTAATATAAAAAGAATGTTTAGATAAGGCTTTTTTTTTTTTTTACATTTCTTAAGCACTCTTGAATTTTTTATTGAAATTAGAAAAATATTATTCTTTATTTTTTTAATGATAGATTTAAAGTTGAATAAGTATAAGATAGATAACAAATATATAAAATAATTTCAACCCGAATTCTAGTACGAAATTCAACCCGAGCCCGAATTTCAAAAATAGAATTAGTGTTTGGGTTTATAAATAAGATTAGGGTTAAAGTTGAAGCGAACCCGAGTTTCATGAGTCCGAGTTGCGCCATATACACAATTTCTTAGATTATTATACACCATGTGTGTCACTAAATTCAAAATAAATTTGATCCAAATGATTAAATTTATTAAATACATACTTCACTTCTCTCCTAATCATTCTTTAAAAATCAAAATAAATAATAGCCTAAGTTTCATCATGGTCTAGTCCCATATGGTACACTAAACTTATGTTGATCTCCACCCGCATATTTTATGTAAAAAATATAATAAAATAGGACGAGGTCGGGCAAACTCAATAAGTAAAGTCTATAAATAAAAACTAGAAAACTCAAATAAACAGTATGCATTTGAGTCAAGAAAATATGAGTTATATCGCACAAGTCTAAATCAAAATTAAATCTAAATGAAACACATGCTAATAACCAAGCATGCATCAATGCATCATACATATATCACTTCTCAAATTAATCCAATAAAGGTCTCAAATCTAATGGGAAGGTTCAGAACAAAATTTTTCAATATAATTATTTTTGTATTTAAAATATATTAAAGAATATTATTAAGATTATAATCATAATTTCTTATTTATAACATGTCATTCTTTTTGATGAAAATAACGTCGTCATTATTTTTATAGAATTTTTTATTTATAATTTTAATAAGATTATTTTAGGTAAATAAAAATTTTATAAGCTAAGAAAGCAAACCAATTAAGAAGTGCTTATAACTTATTTGAAATATTAGAAATTTTTTTAAAATAACCTTCGGGAATAATATCAACAAAACATGGCTTTTGGCAAAAAAAAAAAAAAAAGAAAGAAAATAATTCCTAAGTTGCAAAATGAGCCATTTAACCCGCCCTATATCGATAAAGGTCTGATTATATGTAACAAGTTAACCTTGATTATTAATGAGAAATCAACTTCATGTGTTATATCTAAAATTATTTATTTAAGGTAAATTGAAAAGGTGATATAGAAGTGAAGTTTCATAGTAGAGACGTGATCTTATACACGAAGGAGCGCTATGGCTCAATGCTCCCGGGTGCATTTAACATTTTTTTTACTTTTTTTTAAAAAAGTTTTTTTATGAAACTATTAATATAAGTGTATTTATTATGTGTATCAATTTTTACCATTTTCAGAGAATTTTAGATATTATTTTGGATTTTTAAATATCAGTGGCATTTTTAGTAATTTTAGATTACTAAAAATGGCAAAAAATGCCATTGATTTTTAAAAACTGAAAAAAATCTAAAAATTTCTAAAAATGGTAAACATTGATACATATGTTAAATACATATAGATTAACTTTTTTTTAAAAAAACTTCCAAAAAAAAAATGAAATGCACCGAGGAACATTGAGCCTCAATGCTCCCGGGTGCATTTCACCCATTTTCAATTTCACTAATTTTGTTTTTAATTTTTTTGAAATTTTTTTAATGAAACTGTTAATATAAGTATATTTAACATGTATATCAATTTTTACCATTTTTGGAGACTTTTAGACTTTTTTGGATTTTTAATTTTTAAAAGTTCAAAAAAAATCTAAAAATCTCAAAAAAGGTAAAAATTGATGCATATGTTAAAATATACATAGATTAAACTTTGTGTAAAAAATAACTTTCAAAAAAAGTGAAATTGTGCATTGGATAATGTCTCTTTCATAGTATAACTCTATCCATAATATCATTTTTTTTACCGATAATTCTTTTTTACCAAAATTTATAATTTCGTTAATAAAATTATTTGATACTTGTATAAAAAATGTATTTGAAGACAATAATGAATACTAATGATATATTAAAACAAACCGAGAACAATATTTAATTGAAAATTGAGTAAATATGACTAAAAATAAATAGATGACTCATTTTTACTCACCATAAATAATTAATTCTAGTCTACTCTCATGTCCTATTAATCTTGTAATACAATTTTAATTATAATATAAACCGAATCTTATAATATTTATATATAATAAATTTTAACTATGTTGACGCATGGATTCATGGCATATAGAAATCGAAATATATTGACTACACGTTGAAAATGAAAAAAAAATGAATATCCAATCATAAACTAATATGAGCAATGTAATAAGCATAAATGCATATGTATCGAAAATAATTTTTAGATGAAAATATTGAATTATCAGTTTGATAACAAGGAAAATATATTATGAAATATCTAAGTTCTTTATCCATTATAAAAAATAATTTAATATAATTTTTGCACATAAAAACTTCTTAAATGTGTTTAAATTCAATGTAATGTTATTTAGTAAATACATATTTATTATTATAAAAATTATTTGTAAATAGAAACATATATTTTTAAAAATTTGACCGCTGATCAATACAACTTAGTTTTTTTTATATTTTGAAAATTCTTTTTAAAAAATCTAAATTATTTGGAACATTCCTATATGTGCATATTTTTATTATTCCAAAATTCACTTTGATTGAACTTATATTAAGTTTTTAATCAAAATGAAATTTTCCATCATAAATATATGTATATGGAGGAATATTGAGAATAGTTTAAAATTTTAAAAATATTTTTTAATGAGTAAGGGCCCTGATCCAATGCAACTTTTGCATTGAGCTTCAATGCAAACATTTGTATGTTTCTTTTTTCTTTTTTTTGGATTTTTTAGTCCCAACGTGTAGGCCCGAGTATGTATATCTTGGATATAAATTTCATAAAAATTTTGAATATTGTTTAATTTTTAATATTAAAATTTCATGACTAATATATACTTGGGTCCACATTTTAGGACCGAAAAATTTTAAAAAAATCATAAAAACGTCTACATTAGATCATTGCCGTTTTAATAAAAGATGCTTTATTCAAAAAGAAATTCATCCCGATCCTTTCTAATAATTTAGATAATTTTCGTCCCCAGTGAATACATGCCTCATGGATGTACAAAATGAATAATTTTGGAGAAATATTCCTGTAATATCGATACCAATGGGAGATTTCAGTTATATAAATGGGGTGGCACTGTCGAAATCTTCAATAGCATTCGTATATATATATATATACATTGGTATATTTGAACACGCTTTATTAAGAGCCGTTTAATCAATGAGGTGGGTATGAAACGTCAAAATCAAAATAAAAGCAATAGGACTTACCGTTAGAGTTCAGAGAGGCAGAAATATGACATGCATGTGGTAGCTCACTGGCTTTAGTGAAGTTTAAGTGAAACTTATAATTTTTTTTTATTGGAATATATTTATATACATCTCAACGCATATTATACTGAAGGTTTGAGATATTTTTATAAATCTGAAGACACTGCTCCACCAAATAATTAGGAAAATACAGCTTCCAACAACTAAACGGGAAACTACTGTTTCCACAAACAAAAAACCACAGCTCCCACTAATAATTTTTTCTCATTTATGCAGAAATCCAAATGCTGAATTCGAACCCACCACCAGCACTGCTCAGATTCTTATAATGCCCGCGCTGTCGGTGAAACCCATAAGTTTTTTTTTTTTTTGATAGGAAAGGATGTACCCTACCCTTGACCCCAATCAATATGAAAGGGGTTAGGGGTCGAGAAATCCGAGCAATTCATTGTCAAAAAATTGTCATTACAAATTTTTCCAACAATGGCTTGAGGGGGGTTGCCCCACCAAACCTGGAGGGCCAAAGAAAATCCTGATACAATGTCAGCTAAAGTGTGCGCAACATCATTCCCTTGCCTTAATACATGGTGTAATGAGAAGTGAGACTTTACTTTAAGAATTGACCTTATATCCTCAATGATAAGGCCCACCGGGGAAGAAATGGGGGTCGCATTTGCCAGAAAGTGACAAAGGGTAAGGGAGTCAGTTTCGAACAAAGCATTGTTTATGTCATTTTGGATCGCCCAATTAATCCCCAGGGATAAAGCAGTGGCTTCCATGAGCAGCGGTTCCATTACACCATTCTTTTTCCATCCCCTTGAGGCCCATCTCCCAAGAAGCGGACGCAGCTGGCAACACGCAACGGCGGAGCTACAAATCTACATTCTGCAGGATAACCCGACCCTTCCGATCCATGAAGCAACACACGATTCCCATCAGCCATTGCCCACAATCCCAAAATACATTAACATAGCAGCAATAGCTTCTCCATTGCTTGATTTTCTTGGGTTCGATCGGAATGCCAGATAATGGCTATGATCTATTGACTAACTGTGGCGTGCTAACAACATAGACGTGTTGAATTATATATAGGCTGCGATGTATGAGATAGTTTATTATTGTAGAATTGTAGATTATCTCAATCAAGATAAGAAAACATAACCGAATGTTTCAAAACTAACTATTCAAATTTAATTTTTTTAAAAACTAACAATTCAAATTATAAAAATCCCACAAAGAAGATGGACGCGGTGGACTTAGAAATAGAGTTGGTGGTGCTGGAGGGGATGTCCAGGTGGAGTTGGAGGAGGAGACGGTGGAGTCGGAGATGGGGTAGGAGGTTTTGGTGAATCTGCAAAACAGCGCCCAATAAAACTCAAATATTTTCAATAGTAATTGTAGTAAATAAATGATGATAACATGTTATCTAATGGATTATTTGATTCATTCCTAGTAACAGAAGATGAAGAAATAAGAAAAAAAAATGTAAATAACTCAACATTTCTATTAGTAAGCAACAGTTATGCCATTCTTATTCATCATACAATGTTCTCATGTTCTAGTCGTTCAACTAGATTAGAAATTTTTAATTCCACAAACTTAAAACCATAAGCATGATTCGATTCGTGGAAAGTTTTAAATTAATTTTAAAACTTACAAGAAGTTTGATATTTATTCTACACGAGACAATAACTACACTATCTTTTGGGTGATTTCAATATATACTTGTACAAAATGAATAATTTTGGAGAAATATTCCTGTAATATCTATACCAATTGAAGATTTCAATTATATAAATGGGGTGGCACTGTCGAAATCTTCAATAGCATTTAACTGTCAGAGTAATTTTTTTTTTTTGGTATATTTGAACACGCTTTATTAAGAGCCGTTTAATCAATAAGGTGGGTATGAAATATCAAAATTAAAATAAAAGCAATGGGACTTACGGTTACAGTTCAGAGAAGCAGAAATATGACATGCATGTGGTAGCTCACTGGCCTTAGTGAAGTTTAAGTGAAACCCATAATTTTTAAGAACCTTTAATGCATCACAAAAGCATTGCGGTTTGATTGTTACTGCTCTTTTTACTACAAAACAACAGGCAAGGGGAGGCGGCAAGTGAGACGGAGGCCCATCTCCCAAGAAGCGGACGCAGCTGACAGCACGCAACGGCGGAACAACAAATATACATTCTGCAGGATAACCCGACCCTTCCAATTAGGGGTGGGAATCGGGGCGGGTCGACCCGTGACCCGCCCTGCCCGACCCTATTTTAATACCGGGACGGGTCAGGGGTGTGTACCCAGCGGGGCGGGGCGGGTCGGTTTTTTAAAAAAATGCGGGTCGAGGCAAAATTCGAGTTTTTTACAGGGTGGCGGGGCAGGTCAAGGCGGGTCGGGGCGGGTCTACCTGCTGACCCGTTTTCTGATATTTTACATTAAAAAGAAAAACCACGTTCAATGCTAATATTCATGTTTTATTTAATTATTTATATTTACATTGATTGATTAATAATAGATTCAAGCATATAGTAGTTAAATTTAATATAAATTTATCTTTATACTTGATAGTTTTATAAATTTTTAAAAATTTCTTACTTGACCCGCAATTTTTTACCCGACCCGTTGACCCGATACCGACCCGAATTTTGTCCCGAAACCTTGTAGAAAAAAGTAAGGGTCAAACCGACCTTATCCCGACCCGGTATAAAATAAGGGTCAAACAAGATTTTTGAAAAGGAGGGTCAGGGTTGGGCACACCTTGACCCGCCCCGACCCGCCCCGATTCCCACCCCTACTTCCAATCCATGAAGCAACACACGATTCCCATCAGCCGTTGCCCGCATTCCCAAAATACATAAACATAAGAACGATAGCTTTTCCATTGCTTGATTTTCTTGGGTTCTATCGGAATGCCAGATCCTGGCTATGATCTATTGATTAAGGTGGCGTGCTAATAACATAGTTTACTCTAATTAGTTTACTCCAATGTCTCATTAATATTTTCTCACAATTTTGTAATATATAAGTGAAGTCTTATAATACTCACAATAAGTTTTAAACATGTTGACAAAAAAAAAGCATAACACACATGAGAGGTAGCAATGTTTTAAATAATGTAAAAAATGAAAAGAACGTGACTCCATAATCATAAAATAAGTATGAATAAATATCAACGTAATATGCGTGAATGCACATGTAGTTGGTGAACACATTACAACAACATCAACCTAATATGCGTGAATGCACATATAATAGGTGAACACATTACAACAACGCCCATATTATATATATTATTTAATCTATTAAAATTTATAAAGTAGGCGATCAATATCTATTGGTTGTTTTTTTAGTTCTAAATATTGTCATATATTCATACTATGTTTATAAATTAATTAAAAATAAGAAAATGATATAATAGTCTTGTGTATTGTTATTATACTAACTTTATAAAGAAAATTCAAAATGCCATATATACATGATTTAAAAATACTGAGTTACACCGTGTGTATATGTGTCACTCAATAATTGTTTTCGATGTAATTTTTTTTTATATTTTAGGGTACATTTGGTATTTAATGAATTTTTTAAAGAAAAAATTTTGGTTTAAAATTTTTGTAACGAGAGAAGTGACATGATACGATGGGAATAATGATGATAAGTAAAGATAATAAAGTTAAAATAGATAAGTTAATTATTTGAAAGTTATAAAGATTATTGAAAAGTAAAATAGTTGTAAAAAAGCATATGGCGAAATGAAAAAATTTTAAATAAAAAATTTTAGTTTAAAAAGTTTTAGAAAATGTGAAACACACTTGTAGAAGTTTTAAAAGTTTATAAGATTATATATTTATATTTTTAATATTATTTTTTATGTCTTATTTTTATTTTAATAATAATTTTTGATAAAATAATAATATCTCTAACAACATAAATTTTCTTTTTCTCCACGACGAATTTAATTTTTTGAGATAAAATACAGACATGCATGTATGAAATATAGCTTAACTGAACTCTTGTGCACTTAGCTTAGGTGTATTGTAAAAAATTATATTTTATGTTGTTCAAAATTTTTTATAAAACTGTTAATCTAAATATATTTAACATACGTATTAAGTTCCATCATTTATAGAAATTTGTAGACATTTTTTTTATGTTTTAAAAATAAGTCTATTTTAGTCATTTGAAAATGACTAAAATACGTTTGTTTTTTAAAAAATAAAAAATATCTACAAGTCTACAACAATGATATACATATTTTCAAGATACTTAACCAATAGTTTTATAAAAAATTAAAATATGAAAAATAAAAGTTACACCCAAGTGCACCAAAATTAAGTGCGCTCAGGTATACAGGATCGGCGCATCGGCGCCCATGCAACTTTGGCCCTATTTATATTAGAAAATTTTCTTTTAAACCAGTAATTTTTATTCTTACTTCCTGCTCCCTAATTCCTTTTATACACTACTATTAATAAAATTCTTTTTATACATATAATATTTTATCTTAAATTTTTTGCATACCAAAACATTCATGCCTTTGTTATCTATAAGGAAAAAAAAAGGACATTTTTGCGTCATTGCGCAGTTGGATAACACCTTAGCCGGTTAGCCCTTGCGGTAGTTGAGAGAGAGCGTTTGTGTGTGGAGTAAGTTAGACAAATGTAATTTCATGTTAACAATAAAGTAATAGATATTTCTGCTCTTACGAATTTTCGTTCTCCTCTTCCACGGCTGCGGCACTAACCCCTACATTTGCCCATGAATTTGGGTGAGCAACGGTTTAACCATCAGCCATTGCCCACATTCCCAAAATACATAAACATAAGAACAATAGCTTTTCCATTGCTTGATTTTCTTGGGTTAGATCGGAATGTCAGATAATGGCTATGATCTATTGAGTAAGGTGGCGTGCTAACAACATAGACGTGTTGAATTATATCTAGGCTGCGATGTATGAGGTAGTTTATTCTTGTAGGATTGTAGATTATCTCAATAGAGATAAGAAAACATAACAGAATGTTTCAAAACTAACCATTTAAATTTAATTTGTTAAGTTTGATTAGACAACTACCGTAACATTACCCATTTCCAAATTTCAAATGACGTAAAAAGCAATTTTATTCACTAATACAATTTCAAGGCTAATTTGTTAAAGAAACTAGGATAACATCGCCTATTTCACCATTTCATTGGGAAGATAAGTATATAAAAAGCTATTTCATTCATTGGAAGCCTATTTGATTTTACCGGTGGTAATTTATTGATGAGTAGCAGGAACCAGCTAAAGTTGAATAAGTAAAGAGTGTTTGATTGGGCTCAAATAAAATAACGTAATCTAATAAGTTATATTCGATGCAGCTAAAACTGAAATATTAAAATAACGAATAAAAGAATAAAATATTCTTATAAATTTGTGATGGCACAATAATAATGTTTTGAATAAATTTAAAAATTCAACTAATATTTAATTAATGAATACTTAAAAATAAAACGGTTGGATTTTAAAATTACAAAGAGTAGTTAGAATGCTTTTCATCATGTTTAAATGGAATATTTTGTAAATAATTCATATATGATTTTATAATTATATTTATGGATCAGATTTTATCATGTTACTTGAACTCTTTTGTTTTATATTTTAAAAAAGTTATTAATTTATTAAATCAATTCATTAATAATATTCACTAACATTTATTTATTTAAAAGTTGTTTTTATTAAAATGTATATATTTGAAGATAAACCATTCGAAAATGAAATATGACCATTAAACTTTGGAAATAAATGTATATATATTTTTAAAATATTGTTTATTAAATCAATTCATTAATAATTTCACAAATATTTATTTATATAAAAGTTATTTTTATTGAAACATATACATTTGAAAATAAACCATTTGAAATTGAATCTAACCTTTAAATTTTAAAAGTAAATATAAATGTACAAAATTTTCTAATGTAATTATTTTTAAATTTAAAATATATATTAAAGATTATTATTAAGATTATAATCATAAATTTTTATTTACAACAACGACATTATTTTTGATGAAAATAACATTGTCATTCTTTTCTATAGAATTTTTATTTATAATTTTAATAAGATTATCTTAGAGAAATAAAATTTTTAAGCCAAAAAAGAACACCAAGAAGGCAAGAAGTGCTCATAACTTGTTCGACATATTAGAAAAAGCGTCTGGCATAATGACTATGACCTACAGAGTAAGGTGGCGTGCTAACAACTTGGACGTCCTAAGCTATAAATGGATTGCCATGTATGAAGTGGTTTATTTATTGTAGAATTGTAGACTATTAGCCGATGAATATCTGAATTCAATCAAGATAAGAAAACATAACCCCAATATTCGAACATTAACAACTTAAATTTCATTTCTTTAGTTAGGCAACTACCATAACATTACTCATTTCCAATTTTCGTAAAAAGCCATTTTAGTTAGACAAAGTGACTAGGATAAATATCTGAATTCAATCAAGATAAGAAAACATAACCGATTTCATCAAAAGAAAAAAGAAAAAAGAAAAAAGACAAAAGAAAAAAGAAAAAAAGAAGAAGAAAACATAACCGAATGTTTCAAAACTAACAATTCAAATTTAATTTGTAAAGTTTGATTAGACAACTACCATAACATTACCCATTTCCAAATTTCAAATGACGTAAAAAGCAATTTTAAAATTATAAAGTGTAGTTAAAATATTTATCATTATATTTAAATGAAATATTTAATAATGATTCATATAAGATTTTATAATTTTATTTCTGGATGTGATATTATCACATAACTTGTTGATTTTATATTTTAAAAATATTATTTATTAAATCATTTTACTAATAATTTCACTAATATTTATTTAAATTTTACTTTTATTGAAATGTATATATTTGAAAATAAAACATTCAAAATTGAACGTATATCCTTTAAACTTTAAAAATAAATATAAATGTACAAAATTTTCCAATATAATTATTTTCATATATAAAAAAGCCCTTTTATTCATTGAAAGCCCACTTGATTTAGCAGGAGGTTATTAATTGATGACTTACCGTGGCTGGAACAGATAAGAAGATAAAGTTGAATAAGTAGAGATCGTTTTATTTAGCTAGAATAAAATATCTATGTGTATATATGTGTTTAAAATATTCTAATATTTAAATTTTTTTAAAATATATATATATTCAAAAATGATAAAACTTGGTTTATATATTAAATACACTTACATAAACAAGTGTATAAGAAAAAAATAAAAAATATATTTTTAAATAAATTTTTTAAGGTGGGTTAGTGGGGCATTTGTTTACCTAGACAAACGAGATCATTTCTCTAAGTTAATTTGATGTAGCTGAATTTTAAAAAAATGAACAAAAACTAAAATATCCTTATAATTTATTAATGGTACAATGATAATACTTTGAATAAATTTTAAAATGCAAGTAATATTTCGGTACTGAATATTTAAAATATGGATTTTAAAATTATAAAAAGTAGTTACAATATTTATCATTATATTTAAATGGAATATTTAATAATAATATTTATCATTCTTTTTATAGAATTTTTATTTATAATTTTAATAAAGTTATTTTAGGAAAATAAAATTTTTATGAGCTCGAAAATGAGAATGAAGAAGTGCTCATTGACGTATTAGAAAACTTTTTGTAAAATAAGCGTCAGGCATAATGGCGATGAGCTACTGCGTAATTTTGTTCACTAACTACGTGGACATCTTGAGTTATAAATAGGCTGTAATGTATGAGGTGGTTTATTTCTTGCAGGTTTGTAGAGATAAACATCTGAATTCAATTAAGATAAGAAAACATAACGGCAGTATTTGAAAATTAAATTCGACAACCACCGTAACATTACCCATTTTCAATTTTCGAGTTAGGTAAAAAAACCATTTTAGTTAGACAAGTAGACTAAGAAAACATTACCTGTTTTCAAATTTTCAGCCGAAAAATTAGTATGTAAAAACAAAAGGCCCTTTTATTCATTCAAAAGCCCTCTTATCTAGCTGGTAGACCAGTAGCTGAAGTTGAATAAGTAGAAGATGTTTGATTTAGCTAGAATAAGATAACTTAAATTAATAAGTTAATTCGATATGGCTGAATTTGAAATATTAAAATAATGAACAGAAGACTAAAATGTCCTTATAATTTTGTGATTGTTCAATAATAATATTTTGAATGAAAATAACGTTGTCATTCTTTTTTATAGAATTTTTTATAGAATTCATTCAAAAGCCTTGGCTAATGAAGCACAATATCGATGACAATAGGAGAACATATGCATATGCAATACACAATTGGGGGCTCAACTCGATCTCAATCTGCCGAACACAATTTGGAGCAATACACAATTAGGGGCTCAACCCGAACCCGATCTGCTCAATACGATTTTAAGCAATGTTAAAACTATCCCGTGTTGAACCCAAGCATGATTTTCCAGGTTCAACCCGAGCCCGAGTTGAAAAATAATTTAATCCCCAGTGAAGCTAAACCCGAATTCTATGAAACCAAATCCGAATTTATATAACATATGTACTCCGTATAAATTCAGTCTCATTCTCCTCATGTATATTATATTTATTTTATACCATATATAAGCATTATTCCTCCTTAAGTTCAATTACATAATATCATATTTTTATTTTTTATTTTAGGAAAAAATAGTTTGATTTAGTGGAGTAGATTATAATTTCATGATCATATGAGACCCATTTTGAGATAACCGTACCTGAATATTTCTCATATATATTATAATTTTTTAATATAAAATAAAAAATATTTTAAAAAATCAATTTTGAACTGAAACCTAATTTAACCCAAACCTTAAAAATAAAATTGGGTGAACACGAAACACGTAAAATAAGATAGGTGGAGGTCGCTCGCACACATCGTGTTACTGTCACTATTTTTCACTCTTATGATATAACAAAAAAGTAATTAACAGTAGCATATATTGATTTATTCTAATGGAAAAAAAATCTTCAAACTCTTGAACGACTACCTGCTGGTTAGACTCAAATATAAATTATTGATGTTACAAAATTCAAATTGCTACATGCTCCACATGACCACGTCAGAAGAAAATGAGTGTGGAGGTGGCGTAGGCGGAGGAGATGGACGCGGTGGACTTGGAGATGGAGTTGGTGGTGCTGGAGGAGATGGATGCGGTGGAGTCGGAGTTGGACCTGGTGGAGTCGGAGGAGATGGATGCGGTGGAGTCGGAGCTGGACCTGGTGGAGTTGGAGGAGCTGGACCAGGTGGAGTCGGAGATGGAGTTGGTGGTGCTGGAGGAGATGGATGCGGTGGAGTTGGAGATGGAGTTGGTGGTGCTGGAGGAGATGGATGCGGTGGAGTCGGAGGAGATGGATGCGGTGGAGTTGGAGATGGAGTTGGTGGTGCTGGAGGAGATGGACCTGGTGGAGTTGGAGATGGAGGCGGTGGAGTCGGAGGAGCTGGACCTGGTGGAGTTGGAGATGGAGTTGGTGGTGCTGGAGGAGATGGACCTGGTGGAGTTGGAGATGGAGGTGGTGGAGTCGGAGATGGGGTCGGAGGTTTTGGTGAATCTGCAAAACAGCGCCCAATAAAATTCAAATATTTTCAAGAGTAATTGTAGTAAATAAATGATGATAACATGTTATCTAATGGATTATTTGATTCATTCCTAGTAACAGAAGATGAAGAAATAAGAAAAAAAAGTGTAAATAACTCATCATTTCTACTAGTAAGCTACAGTGTGCATAGAATCGATTATGCCATTCTTATTCATCATACAATGTTCTCATGTTCAACTAGATTAGTAATTTTTAATTCCACAAACTTAAAACCATAAACATGCTAAGATTCGTGAAAAGTTTTAAATTGATTTTAAAACTTACAAGAAAGTAGTTTATATTTATTCTACATGGGACAATAACTACACTATCTTTAGGGTGATTTCAATATATACTCGTACAAAATGAATAATTTTGGGGAAATATTCATGTAATATCGATACCAATTGGAGATTTCAATTATATAAATGGGGTGGCACTGTCGAAATCTTCAATAGCATTCAACTGTGAGAGTATTTTATTATTATTTTTTTTGTATATTTGAACACGCTTTATTAAGAGCCGTTTAATCAATAAGGTGGGTATGAAACATCAAAATCAAAATAAAAGCAATGGGACTTACCGTTACAGTTAAGAGAAGCAGAAATATGACATGCATGTGGTAGCTCACTGGCTTTGGTGAAGTTTAAGTGAAACCCAAAATTTTTAAGAACCTTTAATGCATCACAAAAGCATTGCGGTTTGATTGTTACTGCTCTTTCTACTACAAAACAACAGGCAAGGGGAGGCGGCAAGTGAGATGGAGGCCCATCTCCCAAGAAGCGGGCGCAGCTGACAACACGCAACGGCGGAGCTACAAATCTACATTCTGCAGGATAACCCGACCCTTCCAATCCATGAAGCAACACACGATTCCCATCAGCCATTGCCCACATTCCCAAAATACATAAACATAACAACAATAGCTTCTCCATTTCTTGATTTTCTTGGGTTCGATGGGAATGCCAGATAATGGCTATGATCTATTGAGTAAGGTGGAGTGCTATGTGCTAACAACATAGACGTGTTGAATTATATATAGGCTGCGATGTATGAGGTAGTCGATTCTTGTAGGATTGTAGATTATCTCAATCAAGATAAGAAAACATAACCGAATGTTTCAAAACTAACAATTTAAATTTAATTTGTTAAGTTTGATTAGACAACAGCCATAACATTATCCATTTCCAAATTTCAAATGACGTAAAAAGCAATTTTATTCACTAATACGATTTTGAAGCTAATTTGTTAAAGAGACTAGGATAACATTGCCTATTTCACGATTTCATTCGGAAGATAAATATATAAAAAGCCATTTCATTCATTGGAAGCCTATTTGATTTTGCTGGAGGTTATTTATTGATGAATAGCAAGAACCAGCTAAAGTTGAATAAGTAAAGAGTGTTTGATTGGGCTAAAATAAAATAACGTAATCTAATAAGTTATATTCGATGCAGCTAAAACTGAAATATTAAAATAATGAATAAAAGACTAAAATATTCTTTAAACTTTAAAAATAAATAAAAATGTACAAAATTTTCCAATGTATTTATTTTCATATTTAAAATTAAAGTTAAAGATTATTATTAAGAATACTTTTTATTTATAACAGTGTCATTATTTTTTGATGAAAATAACATTGTCATTCTTTTTATAGACTTTTTTATTTATAAATTTAATAAGATTGTTTTAGGAAAATAAAATTTTTATAAGCATGAAAGGAACACCAAAAACTGCTCTATCTTATTTGACATATTAGATTTTTTTTTTAAATTTTGTGATGGAACGATAATAATATTTTGAATAAATTTTAAAAATTCAAATAAAATTTCAGTACTGAATATCTAAAAAATATGGATTTTAAAATTATAAAGTGTAGTTAAAATATTTATCATTATATTTAAATGAAATATTTAATAATGATTCATATAAGATTTTATAATTTTATTTATGGATGTGATATTATCACGTAACTTGTTGGTTTTATATTTTAAAAATATTATTTATTAAATCATTTTACTAATAATTTCACTAATATTTATTTATTTAAAATTTAATTTTATTGAAATGTATATATTTGAAAATAAAACATTTGAAATTGAACGTATATCCTTTAAACTTTAAAAATAAATATAAATGTACAAAATTTTCCAATATATTTATTTTCATATTTAAACTTAAAGTTAAAGATTATTATTAAGAATACTTTTTATTTATAACAATGTCATTATTTTTCGATGAAAATAACGTTGTCATTCTTTTTATAGACTTTTTTATTTATAATCTTAATAAGATTATTTTAGGAAAATAAAATTTTTATAAGCCTAAAAGTAACACCGAAAAGTGCTCATATCTTATTTGACATATTAGAAATTTTTTTTTAAAAAAATAAGCGTCAAGCATAACGGCGATGACTAGGATAAAAATATATATTTTCAAATTTTAAGTAGAAAAATCAGTATATAAAAAGAAAAAGCCCTTTTATTCATTGAATAAGTGGAGATTGTTTTATTAGCTAGAATAAAATATCTATGTGTATATATGTGTTTAAAATATTCTAATGTTTAAATTTTTTTAAAATATATATATACGTTCAAAAATGATAAAACTTAGTTTATATGTTAAATACACTTACATAAACCAGTGTATGGAGAAAAAATAAAAAAATATTTTTAAATAGATTTTTTAAGGTTGGCTAGTGGGGCATTTGCTTACCCAGACAAACGAGATCATTTCTCTAAGTTAATTTGATGTAGCCGAATTTGAAATATTAAAAAATGAACAAAAACTAAAATATCCTTATAATTTATTGATGGTACAATGATAATATTTTGAATAAATTTTAAAATGCAAGTAATATTTCGGTAATGAATATTTAAAATATGGATTTTAAAATTATAAAGAGTAGTTAGAATATTTATCATTATATTTAAATGGAATATTTAATAATAATATTTGTCATTCTTTTTTATAGAATTTTTTATTTATAATTTTAATAAAGTTATTTTAGGAAAATGAAATTTTTATAAGCTCGAAAATAAGCATGAAGAAGTGCTCATTGACGTATTAGAAAACTTTTTTTAAAATAAGCGTCAAGCATAATGGCTATGAGCTACTGCTTAATGTTGCTCGCTAACAACGTGGACATCTTGAGTTATAAATAGGCTCCAATGTATGAGGTGGTTTATTTCTTGCAGGTTTGCAGAGATAAACATCTGAATTCAATTAAGACAGAAAAGATAACGACAATATTTGAAAATTAAATTGGACAACCACCGTAACATTACCCATTTTCAATTTTCGAGTTGGTAAAAAAACCATTTTAGTTAGACAAGGAGACTAAGATAACATTACCTGTTTTCAAATTTTCAGTCGAAAAATAAGTATATAAAAACAGAAGGCCCTTTTGTTCATTCAAAAGCCCTCTTATCTAGCTGGTAGACCAGTAGCTGAAATGGATAAGAAGCTGCAGTTGAATAAGTAGAAGATGTTTGATTTAGCTGGAATAAGATAACTTAAATTAATAAGTTAATTTGATATGGCTGAATTTGAAATATTAAAATAATGAACAGAAGACTAAAATATCCTTATAATTTTGTGATTGTTCAATAATAATATTTTGAATAAATTTTAAAAATTCAAGTATTATTTCAGTAATGAATATTTTAAAAATATGGATTTTAACATTATAAAGAGTAGTTCGAATATTTATCATTATATGAATATTTAATAATAATTCATATAAGATTTTACAATTTTATTTATGGATGGGCTTTTATCAAGTAACTAAAACCTGTTAGTTTTACATTTTAAAAATATTATTTATTAAATCACTTCATTAATAATTTCACTAATATTTATTTATTTAAAAGTTATTTTAATGAAAATGTATCTATTTGAAAATAAACCATTCGGAATTGAACATATAACCTTTAAGTTTTAAAAATAAATATAAATGTAAAAAATTTTCCAATGTTATTATTTTTATATTTAAAATATATATTAAAGATTATTATTAAGATTATAATCATAGTTTTTATTTATAACAATGTCGTTCTTTTTGGATGAATATAACGTTGTCATTCTTTTTATATATTTTTTTTTATTTACAATTTTAGTATGATTATTTTAGGAAAATAAAATTTTTATAAGCCAAAAAAGCACACCAAGAAGTGCTCATAACTTATTTGACATTTTAGAAAAAATTTTAAAGTAAGCGTCAGACATCATGGTGATGACCTTCTGCGTAAGATAGCGCGCTAACAACGTGAACGTCTTGAGTTATAAATAGGCTGCAATGTATGAGCCTCATTAACAATTTAAATTTCATTTGTTGAGGAAATCAGCCATCGCTACTAAAGCACAATATCGATCGCAATAGGAGAACATATGCAGATGCAATACACAATTGTGAGCTCAACACGAACTCAGTCTGCCGAACACAATTTGTAGCAATACACAATTAGGGGCTCAACCCGAACTCGACCTGCCCATCACGATTTGAAACAATGTTAAAACTATTCAGTGTTCAACCCAAGCATGATTTTCCGGGTTCAACCTGAGCCCGAGTTGAAAAGAATTTAATCCCAAGTGAAGCTAAACCCAAACTCTATGAAACCAAATCCGAATTTATGTAACACATGTACTTTATATTTATTTTATACTTCATATAAATTCAATCTCATTCCTCCAATGTATATTATATTTATTTTATATCATATATAAGCATTATTCCTCCTTAAGTTCAATTATATAATATAACATTTTTGTATTTTATTTTAGGAAAAAATAGTTTGATTTTGTGGTAATTTCAAGACAAAAAAATGAAAACTATTTTTAGAATTTGAGATGTTTTATTTAGTGTTGTAACTTAATTACTTATCTAGGATATTATCATTTGATCGTTTCAATACGATATTAGCGATTAGATATTTATTCTACTTGAAATAAATTTGTCGTAATTTTATTTGACTTAATACTATGATTGTCTAATATTTTTTTTATTATGATTGACATTATAAAGTTTTTCTTATAATTAGATATTAATGTTTATATATATGATTATGATATTAATATTAAATTACATAATAGGAAATGATGTACCTTTATGTTTTTCAAAACAGGCTACTAGTCTACTCTTTTTTTTGAGAAATAACTACTAGTCTACTTAATATAAAGAGAATATTTAGATGAGATTTTTCTTTTTTACATTCTTAAGCACTCTTGAATTTTTTATTGAAATTAGAAAAATATTATTCTTTGTTTTTTTAATGATAGATTTAAAGTTGAATAAGTATAAGATAGATAATAAATATATAGAATAATTTCAACCCGAATTCTAGTTCGAAATTTAACCCAAGCCCGAATTTCAAAAATAGAATTATGGTTTGGGTTTATAAATAAGATTAGGATTAAAGTTGAGGCAAACCCGAGTTTTATAAGCCAAAGTTGCACCTTATACACAATTTCTTAGATTATTATACACCATGTGTGTCACTAAATTCAAAATAAATTTGATCCAAATGATTAAATTTATAAAATACATACTTCACTTCTCTGCTAATCATTCTTTAAAAATCAAAATAAATAATAGCCTGAGTTTCATCATGGTCTAGTCTCATATGGTACACCAAACTTATGTTGATCTCCACCCGCATATTTTATGTAAAAATATAATAAAATAGGACAAGGTCAGGCAAACTCAGTAAGTAAAGCATATAAATAAAAACTGGAAAACTCAAATAAACAACATGCATTTGAGTCAAGAAAATATGAGTTAGATCGCAGAAGTCTAAATCAAAATTAAATCTAAATGAAACACATGCTAATACCCAAGCATGCATTAATGCATCATGCATATATCACTTCTCAAATTAATCCAGTAAGCACTTTTTGTAGTTGTTTCTTTACTTAGAAAGATGAACACATTACAACAACGCCCATATTATATATATTATTTAATCTATTAAAATTTATAAAGTGGGTGATCATTATCTATTGGTTGATTTTTTAGTTCTAAATATTGTCATATATTCATACTATGTTTATAAATTATTTAAAAAGAAGAAAATGATATACTAGTCTTGTGCATTGTTATTATACTAACTTTATAAAGAAAATTCAAAATGCCATACATACATGATTTAAAAATAATGAGTTACACCGTGTGCATATGTGTCACTCAATAATTGTTTTCCATGTAATTTTTTTATATTTGAGGGTACATTTGGTATTTAATGAATTTTTTTAAAGAAAAATTTTTGGTTTAAAATTTTTGTAACAAGAGATGTGATATGATACGATGAGGATAATGATGATAAGTAAAGATAATAAAGTTAAAATAGATAGGTTAATTATTTGAAAGTTATAAAAAATTTATTGAAAAGTAGAATAGTTGCAAAAAAACATATGAGTATATGACGAAATGATTGTAAAGTAGAATAGTTGTGGGGAAAAAAAATTTTAAATAAAAAATTTTAGTTTTAAAAATTTTAGGAAATGTGAAACACACTTATAAAAGATTTAAAAGTTTATAAGATTATATATTTATATTTTTAATATTATTTTCTATGTCTTATTTTTATTTTAATAATAATTTTTTGATAAAATAATAATATCTCTAATAACTTAAACTTTCTTTTTCTCCACCCATGAATTTAATTTTTTGAGATGAAATACATATATGCATGTATGAAATATAGCTTGGAATATGATTAAATGAACTCTCGTGCACTTAGCTTAGGTGTACTGTAAAAAAATATATTTTATACTGCTAAATTTTTTTATAAAACTGTTAATCTAAGTATATTTAACATATATATTAAGTTCCATCATTTATAGAAATTTGTAGATATTTTCTAAGTACATTTAACATACATATTAAGTTCCATCATTTATAGAAATTTGTAGATGTTTTTTTGATGCTTCAAAAATAGGTCTATTTTAGTCATTTGAAAATGACTAAAATACCTTTGTTTTTAAAAGTAAAAAATATCTACAAATCTACAACAATAATATACATATTTTAAAGATACTTAATCAATAGTTTTATAAAAAATTTAAAATATGAAAAATAAAATTTTACTTCTGAGTGTACCAAAACTAAGTGCACTTAGTTGTATAGGGTCCGAGCCCATGACTTTGGCCCTATTTATATTAGAAAATTTCCTTTTAAACCAGTAATTTTTATTCTTACTTCCTACTCCCTAATTCCTTTTATACCCTACTATTAATAAAATTCTTTTTACACATATAATATTTTATCTTAAATTTTTTTCATGCCTTTGTGATCTACTAAAAAAAAGGACATTTTTGCGTCACTGCGCAGTTGGATAACACCTTAGCCCTTGCGGTAGTTGAGGGAGAGCGTTTGTGTGTGGAGTAAGTTCGACAAATGTAATTTCATGCGAACAATAAAATAATAGACATTTCTGCCCTTAAAAATTGTCGTTCTCCTCTTCCACGGCTGCGACACTAACCCCTACATTTGCCCCGGCTGTCATCAAACTTGCCCATGAATTCGGGTGAGCAAAAAAGCTATCCCCATTTGGGTTAAGCCATTCAACGTTAAATTATTCTTTGAAAATGACAAAAATGCCACTTGAACAGTCACAAATATTATAAAATTGTTCCAAAAAGCAAAATATCTTATTAAATAATAAAATATGCGAAAAATATTTAAATAATAAAATAAAATAATCATTTTAATATATATATCTATATTGAATAAAAATTATGAGAAATTACTTTAAAATATGAAAAAATTAATTTAAAAATTATTATTCATCTAAATCACGTCAAATTTTGAAAATTTTCACATTGAATAACATCAAAAATATAGTTTCTAATATTACAGTAGATCAAATTAAATAATATAAAAATATAGTTTATAATATTATAATAGAAAAATTCTAGAAAATGTCTTGAAAATATGTTATTTTATTAAAATATTTATCACATTAAATATGTCTATTTCATGTCCGTCAAATTCTTAAAATTCTCATAATAAACATTATAAAATTCAATTTCGAATATTATTATATAAAAACATAAAAGATATTTAACATGATTTAAGTAAAGAATAATTTTTAAATTAAATTTTTGATATTTTAAAATATTTTCTTATAATTTTTATTAAATATAGATATATATTAAATTGATTATTTTATTATTGTGATTCAAATATTTGTTGCATTTTTTATTATTTAATAAGATATTTTCTTTTCGCAACAATTTTATAATGTTTATGATGCATAGGATGGTTGCAAATAACAGTTTTATTTGTTTAAATAGCATTTTTGTCATTTTTTAAAAAAAATTAACGTTGAATGGCTTAACTCCAATGGAAGTGACATGAGTTCAGTTTTCATAAAACTATATAGGTATAGATGCATTTTTCAGAAAAAGCAGTGACATGCTTGTAATTTTAATAAAACCATGTAGGTATGGATACAAAAACCCTAAGTAACAACAGTAGATTCATCCTTATTTCCTCTGCCTTTTTGTTTTTTTTTTTAAAAATGAAAACTTCCTCCATCTCTTTATTTTTCAATTATCTTAACTATTTAACTCTTTTTCTTTAATTAATTTTCACATCTTTTCATGTAACTGTCTGTGTAGTGTGTATGCGTCTGTCAAATCACGTCACTATTTATCAATCGTTTGATCATCTAGATGAACCTACTGACGGTAGTATAATTTGCAGGGGGTTTGATAATTGATATTTGAGAGCTGATCCCATGAGTCCTGTCGTAGGACCTTTTTTATATATTTTTATTTTTTTATAAACATGTAGAGTTGTGTACATTTAACTTATAAACTAAGTTTTATCATTTTTAGATACTTTTAAGTATTTTTTATTTTTAAACACCTCCTATGACTGTGGGATCATAGGATAACATGGGAAGTGAAAAATATAATATTTTAAAAATGATGTGATTGATAGGAAATGATACGGTAGAGTTGAAATAAATAAGTTTGATAAGGTAATTAGTAGAAAAAAATGATTGAAAAGTGCAGGTAAAAGTGAAAAAAAATATGATTATTGATAAAGTAATGAATGTTAGCCTCAAGAGATGGAATCTCACCCTCTCCTGCCCCTCCACTTTTATATAATATCAAAAGTGCACGGAGGATTCTCCTTCATGATTTTAATAAAATGTGAAAGGCCCATCTAGAACCCCAATTGGAACACCAGGGAACTGTTACCAGGGCTGTCCAAAGGATCGGTTGATGTTCATATCATAACAGGCGTGAATATCAGTCCCCATTTTATACTTTTTTTTTATTAGGTGTATATATTAGAAATTATTTCAGATATTACAATAAGTCTAAAGATTAAAATATAAAATTTTTTAATCTAAAACCTTTCGTAATCTACAACTGCTATATTTTTAATTATTTCTTCATATTTTCTATACAATTATCGTATTTTTCAATTATTCCAACACAACTACCCACATATCTAATCTATTTATTTTAATTTTATTCTTTTTACTTATTATTATTATCCATGTCATGTCATATTATTTCCTCACATGTAAAAACTTTTTACAAAAAAAAATTTTCATAAAAAGTTTTGTGGAAAGTTACATGGTAAAAGAGATAACAAGTTCCTATCTATTATATGAGAAGACGATGTACTCCACTTATTTTGTATGCAAGACTAAACTTCCATAAATGCTTTACTCCCATAGTGAAAAGAGAAATGCCATACTCTCGTATTCTTGAAAGTCAGCCGCTGCCTTCGTCAGTGACCACCGGTCCCGGTAGGTAGCGTTCCCGTTTTGGATTCATGTTATTGTCTTGGTGGATCGAACAATGGTACATGAAAACGCAGCCGCTACCTGCTGCCTGCTAGTGTTGGTCGTTATCTTCAAGGCTGAGATGTCCAGCGGCTTGATTAGTGTTCAAGAGAAGTTTTTGATATTCAGAATATGTTCCTTCCTGCGTCCGAAGTACAAACCAGTGGTACACCTCTTGGAAAGACTACCCAAACCAAATTGTAAATTCGTTTTCTAAAATCCAAATTTGTTAAATTCAGATTAAACTTACTTCAATTGATGAACCGGGTTAATCTTTGATTTTCCAGTTTTATAAAGGTGATAAAGTTTGTTAAGTAAATTTTTTATATTAATAAATTACTGTGAGGATTCGAAAAATACTAAAAGTGTCATTCCATGTTGTTAATTATTATTATTATTTAACATCAGTTGTGATAATTTAGGGTATGTTTGGGAATGGATAAAACTTTTGATGAAAGGTTTTATAAAGTAAAAGTTGTAATATGATATGATATGATAAGAATAATGATGAGGAATAAAGAAGATAAAGTTAAAATAGATAGATTAGTTGTATGAATAGTCGTATGGAAATGGTTGAAAAATAGGAAAGTTGTATAGAAAAATGTAAATAAGTTATTAAAAAAATAGTTATGGAGAGTGAAATGTTTTCGCATTAAATAAATTCATTATTATCTATAAGATTTTGAGGACTTTCATAATAAATAATTTTAACCTCAATTTATTAATTTTATAGTAGAAAGTACCTTAAAATACAAATATTTAAAATCGTCTTTACGTTAGATGGATCTACTTCATGTATATCAAAATTTAAAAAATTTCAAAACAAATCATTTTAAATTTTAAAATTTTAATATTATGATAGATACAACAAATCTTTAAGTAGGTGACTCATCTAAGGCCAATGACTAAATGCACAGATGTGCACTCAGCCTCGATGCACTGGGTGCATTTAACCTTTTTCTATTTTTAATTTTTTTTTATAAAACTGTTAATCTAAGTGTATTTAACATGTTTATCAATTTTTACTAATTTTTGAGATTTTTAAATATTTTTATTTTTAAAATCAATTTCATTTTGTAATTCATAAATTATGGAAATGCCATTAATTTAAAAAATAAAACATCAAAAAAAGTAAAAAATTGATACATATGTGAAATATACCTAAATTAATAATTGTATAAAAATATTAAAAATGAGTTTTTACACCTGAGTGCACTAATGCTAAATGCACTCAAGTGCACTGAATCATGACTCCTCATCTAAGTCCCATAAGATTTCCCAAAGTAATTAGCTTCAAAGGAGTAAATGACTCATTCATATGCTCTAGAAGCTATTTTTAGATTAAAAATATCTAAAGAAATAGTCTAAATAATCCAACATTTTATAGCAAATTTAAAATATAAAAATCAATCTTTTTACAATTACTATCTCTAAAATTTAGGAATTATTTCAAAAATAAAGACATAACCATTAAAATTAGAAGGTTAATATATAATTCAAATAAAATTTTAGTAATTTAGCTTTATTGTCGATAAAATTAATACGCATAAAATTCTGTAAAATAAATCTTTTATAACATAACATTTTCAAAGAAAATGATTGAATAAAAAATTTATATACTCCATTTGATTATATTAAATTTTTTATTTAATAAAATTATATTCTTAGGTGGACAATTGATCTTTGGCTACATAGCGAAGGCTCTTTTCGTAATTCTCTTTTTACTTAGAAAGATGAACACAGTACAAAAATGTCCATCTTATATATATATATATATGAGGAATATTCAGGTGCAACATCGCTGAAATGGGCCTCATGTGATCACCAAATCATAATTTACTTCACCAATTGTATTTAGAATAATGTATTCTATTACCATACCAATTTTCATCCCAATCAGATATGTATATGGGCACCATATGAAAATGGTACAAATTCAACGTAATAAAATAGTTTGATATAAATAACAACTTTAAGTGATTTTTTCAATATCTAAACTATCTAAAGTATGATTTATATATAGATAAATGATTATATAAATTTTCATTACATTTTAATATGTGTGGGGCCCTTTTTAAGGCAACTGGCTGCACCAGAACAGCTCTCTCTCTATATATATATATTATTTAATCTATTAAAATTTATAAAGTTATAATTTAGGTGATCAATATCTATTCGTTGGTTTTTAAGTTCTAAAATTGTCATATATTCATATTATGTTTATAAATTAATTAAAAATATGAAAATGATATAATAGTCTTGTGTATTGTTATTATACTAACTTTATAAAAAAATCAATATGTATATGTACATGATTTAATAACACTGAGTTACACCATGTGTATATGTGCCACACAATAATTGTTTTCCATGTAAATTTTTTTACATTTAGGGTGCATTTGGTATTTAATAAATTTTTTTAAAGAAAAATTTTTGGTGGAAATTTTTGTAATGGGAGAAGTGATGTGATACAATGGAGATAATGATGATAAATAAAGATAATAAAGTTAAAATAAATAAGTTAATTATTTTAAAGTTATGAAAAAATTATTGAAAAGTAGAATAATTGTAAAGAAACATATGACAAAATGATTGTAAAGTAGAATAGTTGTGGAGAAAAAATTTTAATTTTAAAAATTTTAGGAAATGTCAAACACACTTATGAAAGTTCTAAAAGTTTATAAGATTACATATTTATATTTTTAATATTATTTTCTCTATCTTATTTTTATTTTAATACTAATTTTTGATAAAATAATAATATCTCTAATAAAATTATTTTTCTTTTTCTCCACCCATGAATTTAATTTTTTAGGATAAAATAAACACATGCATGTATGAAATGTAACTTGGTATATAATTAAATGCACTTAGCTGAGGTGTACTATAAAAAATTATATTTTTATTTTTTAAAAATTTTTAGAAAACGGTTAATCTGAGTATATTTAACATATGTATTAAGTTTATCATTTTTAGAAATTTACAAATATTTGTTTTGATGTTTCAAAAATAGGGTTGTTTTAGACATTTGAAAATGGCTAAAATACTTCTATTTTTGAAAAATAAAAATATCAACAAGTCTCCAAAAATGATATACATATTTTAAATACACTTAATTAATAGTCTTATAAAAAAAATTTAAAAATACTAAAAAAATTTTGCACCCGGATGCACTAGGGCTAAGTGCACTTAGGTGTATAGAATCCAGGTCCATACAACTTTGGCCTAATTCTTTTATACACTACTATTGATAAAATTCCTTTTATACATATAATATTTCATCTTAAATTTTGTGAACATTCATGCCTTTGTTATCTAGTAGCAAAAAAGGACATTTTTGCAGAACTAGGTGCGTAGCTCAGTTTGATAACACCTTAGGGGAGTAAGTTAGACAAACGTAATTTCATATGAACAATAAATAAAAGACATTTTTGCCCTTACGAATTTTCAGTCTTTATCTTGAATTTTTCTATTATAATATTATAAAATGTATTTTTATATTATTTAATGTGATCTATTGTAATATAAGAAACTGTATTTTTCACGTTATTTAATGTGAAAGTTTTCAAAATTTAACATGATTTAAGTGAATAATAATTTTTAAATTAAATTTTTTATATTTTAAAATGATTTCTTATAAATTTTATTCATCGTAGATATATATTAAATTGATTATTTTATTTTTATTATTTAAATATTTATTGCATATTTTATTATTTAATAAGATATTTTTTGCAACAATTTTATAATATTTATGATTGTTCAAGTGGCGTTTTTGTCATTTTCAAAAATAATTTAACTTTGAATTGCTTGACCCCAATGGAAGTGACATGAGTTCGATTTTGATGAAACTATATAGGTATATATGTAATTTTTAAAAAAGTAATGACATGCTTGCAATTTTTATAAAACTATGTAAGTATGAATGCAAAAACTCCAAGTAACAATAATAGATTTATCCTTATTTCCTCTACCTTTTTTTAATGAAGACTTCCTCTACCTCTTTATTTTTCAATTATCTTAATTATTTATCTTTTATTTTTAATTGGACTTTGATACAGTGTATCCGGATGCACTTAACCTCGGTGCACTAAAGTGCTTTAACTCATTTTTTAAATTTTTTTGGAATTTTTTTTATACAATTGTTAATCTAAGTGTATTTAATATAAATATCATTTTTTACTATTTTTGAAGATCTTTAGATATTTACTTTTTATTTCTGAAGATCAGTGGTATTTTAGTACTTTAAATTACTAAAAATTAGTGAATTACTAAAAATACCATTGATTTTTAAAAATAAAAATAAAAATCTCAAAATCTTAAAAAATGGTAAAAATTGATACACGTGTTAAATACATTTAGATTAATAATTATATAAAAAAGTTTAAAAACGGTTAAATGCACCCGTGTTTAATGCATCATTCCTATTTTTAATGAATTTTCACATCTTTTCATGTAACTGTCAGTCTAGTGTGTACGGAAGCGGCAGCTATTGCCGGTAGTATAATTTTTTTTTTTTTTTTTTGATGAAAAGGAGAACCTTATCCCTACCCCCTTTCGATATGAAAAGGGTTAGAGATAGGGTAGTCCAAGCAATTCATTTCCAAAAGATTGTCTGTACAAATTTTTCCAAAAATAGCCTGAGGGGGATTACCCCACCACATCTGGTGTTCCTCAGGAGAGCAAAGCACAAGCTCAGCCAAGGAATGAGCGACCTCATTACCTTGCCTTAAAACATGGTAGACTGAGAAAAACATATTCTCTGCAAGTAAGGCCCTTATCTCAGAAATGATGAAACCCACTGGAGATGAAATGGGTTCGGATGTGGACAAAAAATTACACAAGATCAAAGAATCGGATTCCAGTTGGACCCTGGTCAGCTTCAACTGGATCGCCCATTTAATTGCGAGCTGGAAAGCAGTGGCTTCCATGAGAATTGGCTCCCGGACTCTGCCCCTTCTCCATCCCCTGGCTGCATAAAAAATACCCCGTGAATCTCTGATTACTGCCGCACAAGCGAGAGCATCCCCATTCCGTAGACAGCAGGCATCGATATTGATCTTAACATACCCTAGTGGTGGTTTGCACCATCTTGGAGCTATGTGTCTTTCCATCACCCCCGACCGGACCAATGATGGGGCGTGTCTGGACTGATTGATAAAGTCCGCACACCATTCCAAGGTATCCAAAAAGTTGGGATGCTTTCCTTCTTCTCTGAGAGTGTTACGCATATACCAAATCCTCCAACAGCATAAAATGAACATAGAGATGTCCAAGTATCTGTTGGATCTCGACAGCCCCTTCAGAATGTCCTGGATCGATACCTCCCTGTACAACATCCTAGCAGCTTTCCAACTAATGCCCCCCGTTGCTTTGCATCTTAAGAATAAATGGTTTGCGTCCTCAATTCCATCTTTACACAGCAAGCACAATGGATCCACCTCTATACCTCTGTGAAGTAGGTTTTGTAAAGCAGTATGTAATGGATATTTAAGCGGTAGTATAATTTAAGCGGTATGTAATGGATATTTTGTGGGATGATGGATAACTTTGGGAAGTGAAAAATAGTATATTTTGAAATTTTATGATTGATAGTAAATGATAAGGATAGAGTTGGAATAAATAAATTTAATGAAGTAGTTGATAGTAAAAATGATTAAAATGTATGGGTAAAAGTGTAAAAAATATAATTATTGATGGAGTAATCAATATTAGCGTCAAGAGATGAAATCCCACCCTCTCCTACCCCTTCCGCTTGTATACAATACCAAACTTGCATTGAGGATTTTCTGTCATAATTTTAATAAAATGTGAAAGATCCACGTAGAACCCAATTAGAATACCAAGGAGCTGTTACCTGGGCTGTCCAAAGGATCAGTTGATGCTCATGTCATACCCGGCGCGAATATCAGTCCCCGTTTTACATTTTTTTTATTAGGTGTGTATATTAGAAAGAGGTGTTTGTTAAAATACAAATTTTTTTAAATTAAAACTTTTCACTCTCTAAAATTATCCTATTTTTTAATTATTTCTTTATTTTTATGTAACTATCATACTTTTTAATTATTTCAATACAACTACTCATACATTTATCTTATCTATTTTAACTTTATTATCTTTAATTATTATTATTATCCATGTCATGTCATGCCATGTCATATCATTTCCTCATATATAAAAAACTTTCTAAAAGAGACAATAAGCTCCACTTATTTTTGTGTGGAAGTTCCATAAATCTTTACTCCCATAGTGAAAAGAGAAATGCCATACTCTCGTATTCTTGAAGGTCAAACATGGAGAAGCAGAATAGCTGCCTTTGTCAGTGGCCACCGGTCCGGGTTGGCCGCGTTCCCGCTTTGTATCCATGCCATTGTCTGGGGGGATCGAACAATGGTACATGAAAACGCAGCGGCTTGATTATTACTTAATAGAAGTTTTTGATATTCAGAATACGTTACTTCCTGCGTCCGAAGTACAAATTTGGGGTACAACTCTTGGAAAGATTACCCAAACCAAATTGTAAAACCATTTTCTAAAATCCAAATCCAAATCCAAATCCAAACCAAACAAAATTTGTAAAATTAAGATTAAACTTGCTGAATACTTCAATTGATGATCCGGGTTAATCTTTGTTTTTTCAGTTTCATAAAGGTTCTACACTATTTTAGATAAAATTTGTTAAGTAATTTTGTTATATTCATAAATTACTGTGAGGTTGCGAAAAATACTAAAAGTGTTATTCAATGTTGTTAATCATTATTATTATTTAACATCAGTAGTGATAATTTACTATATTAGGTTGGTAATTAACGAAAAGCAACGTGGAAAAAGACAATACAATTAAAAATCTTTCAAATCAGAAATTTTATTCACTAAAAATATAATCAATTTAATTCTATATTTAAAAATAATATAAATTATAAATTATAAATAAATATATTGAACTTATTTCATGAGTTATTTAGTCTAAAGTATTTGAATCGAAGTGTTAGACTATTTAGATTTATAATTTGGTTCGGGTTTCTGCTCGTTCTGGCTCCCAAAAATAACATGATTTTGGAATATAAATGAGGGTCGGGATAGCATTAGAAATCATGTGTACTCAATGTTATTATCACTGTTTTTCACTCCTTATAGGCGCATGCAATTATTTAGCGCTGACCCTGTTTAATGTGGAACGTTTGCTGTGAAGATTATTAGAATAGTAGTATTGCAAGTAAACACGCAAAATACACGAACACAAACTCCATTAAGACATTTTTCCTTTTGCAACAATTTTATAATATTTATGATTGTTCAAGTGGCATTTTTGTCATTTTCAAAGAATAATTTATCGTTGAATGGCTTAACCCAAATGGGGATAGCTTTTTTGCTCACCCAAATTTATGGGCAAGTTTGATGACAGCCGGGGCAAATGTAGGGGTTAGTGCCGAAGGGTGGAAGAGGAGAACGAAAATTCGTAAGGGCAGAAATGTCTATTACTTTATTGTTTGCATGAAATTACATTTGTCTAACTTACTCCACGCACAAACGCTCTCTCTCAACTACCGCAAGGGCTAAGGTGTTATCCAACTGCGCAGTGACGCAAAAAATGTCCTTTTTTTTCCTAGTAGATAACAAAGGCATGAATGTTTTGGTATGCAAAAAATTTAAGATAAAATATTATATGTATGAAAAGAATTTTATTAATAGTAGTGTATAAAAGGAATTAGGGAGCAGGAAGTAATAACAAAAATTACTGGTTTAAAAGAAAATTTTCTAATATAAATAGGGCCAAAGTCGCATGGGCTCGGATCCTATACAACTAAGCGCACTTAGTTTTTCGTGCACTCAGGCGCAAAATTTTATTTTTCATATTTTAAATTTTTTATAAAACTATTGATTTTATTTTTTAAAAATAAAGGTATTTTAGTCATTTTCAAATGACTAAAATAGACTTATTTTTGAAACATCAAAAAATATCTACAAATTCTATAAATGATGGCACTTAATACTTTTGTTAAATATACTTAGATTAACAGTTTTATAAAAAAAATTTCAGCAGTATAAAATATAATGTTTTACAGTACACCTGAGCTAAGTGCACAAGAGTTCATTTAATCATATTCCAAGCTATATTTCATACATGCATGTCTGTATTTCATCTCAAAAAATTAAATTCATCGGTAAGAGAAAAAGAAAGTTTATGTTATTAGAGATATTATTATTTTATCAAAAAATTATTATTAAAATAAAAATAAGACATAGAAAATAATATTAAAAATATAAATATATAATCTTATAAACTTTTAAATCTTTTATAAGTGTGTTTCGCATTTCCTAAAACTTTTAAAACTAAAATTTTTTATTTAAAATTTTTTTCCCCACAACTATTCTACTTTGCAATCATTTCGCCATATGTTTCTTTGCAACTATTCTACTTTTCAATAAAAATTTTATAACTTTCAAATAATTAACCTACCTATTTTAACTTTATTATCTTTACTTATTATCATTATCCTCATCATATCATATCACTTCTTTCATTACAAAAATTTTAAACCAAAAATTTTTCTTTAAAAAAATTCATTAAATACCAAATGTACCCTAAAATATAAAAAAATTACATGGAAAACAATTATTGAGTGACACATATACACACGGTGTAACTCAGTATTTTTAAATCATGAATGTATGGCATTTTGAATTTTCTTTATAAAGTTAGTATAATAACAATACACAAGACTATTATATCATTTTCTTATTTTTAATTAATTTATAAACATAGTATGAATATATGACAATATTTAGAACTGAAAACCAACCAATAGATATTGATCACCTACTTTATAAATTTTAATAGATTAAATAATATATATAATATGGGCGTTGTTGTAATGTGTTCATCTTTCTAAGTAAAGAAACAATTACAAAAAGTGCTTACCGTATGTAGCCAAAGATCAATTGTCCACCTAAGAATATAATTTTATAAAATAAAAATTTTAATATAATAAAATGGAATATACAAAATTTTTATTCTATCTTTTTCTAACAAAATGGTATGCGTGTTATAAAAGATGAATCTTATAGAATTTTAATGTGTATAAATTTTATCGACAATAAAGCTAAATTACTAAAATTTTATTTGAATTATAAATTAACCTTCTAATTTTAATAGTTATGCCTTTATTTTTGAAATAATTCCTAAATTTTAGTGATGGTAATCATACAAAGATTGGTTTCTGTATTTTAAATTTGCTATAAAATGTTGGACTATTTAGAATATTCCTCTACGTATTTATGATGTCAAAATAGCTTATAGAAGACATGAATGGTCACAAATAATAATTTATTTCTTCTCAAAGCCATTCGCATTTTTTAAAAAATATTTAAAAGGAATCCTAATGGAAGTGAATGCCATTAATTTCATGCAAACTATGGACATACCCTTGCAATTTATAAAAACTAGTGATAGCCTTTAATTTTGCTAAAATAATGCAAGTACGAATGCAAAAACCTTAAATTTTTATCTAACAAATTATTTCGACTACATGTGCATTCACGCTTATTACGTTGATATTTATTCATTTTATGATTATAGAGTCACTTCCTTTTCATTTTTTACATGTATTCAAAACATTGCTATCTCTCATGCGTGCTGTGCATTTTTTTGTCAACATGTTTAAAATTAATTGTATGTGAGTATTATAAGACTTCACTTATATATTACAAAATTGCGAGAAAAGATTAATGAGACATTGGAGTAAACTATAATTAGTTATGTATTGTGGATACATCTCCGGCTCCACCGCATCCATCTCCGCTAACACCACCACCTCCATCTCCTCCGCCTACACCACCTCTGCACTCATTGACTGCTAATTCTGGTGATATTCCAGGGGAGATTATCTGAAAAATTATTTGTGAGATTTTTAAAATTTGCTTCTGACGTGGTCATGTGGAGCATGTAGCAATTTGAATTTTGAAGCTTCAATAATTTGTATTTGAGTCTAGCCAGTAGGTAGTCGTTTAGGAGTTTGAAGATTGTTTTTCCATCAGAAGAAATCAATGCATGCTGCTGTTAGTTACTTTTTTGTTATGGAGCTCGTGCTTGTGGGTTTGCATTTTTACTGACAATTATTATCAAAGAGTAAGTATTTTGTGATATAGTTTTAGCAACAATAATTGCATGCGATAATAAGAGTGAAAAATAATGATAGTAACACTATGCATGCAAACGAACTCCAACTATGTATTCTATTACTCTATCAACTTTCATCCTTATACATAAAGTGTTGTTTTTTCGTTCCTCTGATAGATATGCGTAGCCCAATGCATGCAGGCTTGGCATTGTTTTGAAAACCGTATGGACCGTACAGTCCGATCAATCTTACCGTGAATCGAAAATTTAATCCTCCGATTTGCTTACAGTTTCGATTTTCACTGTTATAATGTTACAAAGAAAATAAAAATACAGTATCTTTACTTCTCATCTTCTCCCATGAACCTATTATAATATATGTGTAGTTTAGCGTAATTATGAGATAAAAAATATTTTATTTGTAGAATCAAATTAATATTGAATTTTGACGGTTTACACATAATAATTATTTTATATTAATATCACGGTTTAAAATGGTTTGAATCAATAGTTGGAACTGACCTGACCTGAATTGGACATAAAACCGGCTCTATCCACAGTTCGATTTTTGATAACATTGCTGCTCGGTGGAGAAAAGAGTGCAATGAAATAGACAGAGCAGAGTACGTAGGCTCGCAAATAAGAAGTTCAATCCATCCCTTCTGGAAAAACCATCCATGAGGCATGTATTCACTGTGGACGAATATTATCTAAATTATTAGAAAGGATCGGGATGAATTTCTTTTTGAAGAAAGCATCTTTTATTAAAACGGTAATGATCTAATGTACACGTTTTTATGGATTTTTTTTAAATTTTTCGGTCCTAAAATGTGGACCCAAGTATATATTAGTCATGAAATTTTAATCTTAAAAATTAAACAATATTCAAAATTTTTATGAAATTTATATCCAAGATATACATACTCGGGCCTACACGTTGGGAATAAAAAATAAAAAAAAATGATACATACAAATGTTTGCATTGAAGCTCAATGCAAAAGTTGCATTGGATCAGGGCCCTTACTCGTTAAAAAATATTTTTAAAATTTTAAACTATTCTCAATATTCCTCCATATATATATATATTTATAATGGAAAATTTTATTTTGATTAAAAACTTAATATAAGTTCAATCAAAGTGAATTTTGGAATAATAAAAATATGCACATAGAGGAATGTTCCAAATAATTTAGATTTTTTAAAAAGAATTTTCAAAATATAAAAAAAAAACTAAGTTGTATATGATCAGCAGTCAAATTTTTAAAAATATATGTTTCTATTTACAAATAATTTTTATAATAATAAATATGTATTACTAAATAACATTAAGTTTTTTATGTGCAAAAATTATATTAAATTATTTTTGATAATGGATAAAGAACTTCGATATTTCATAATATAATTTCCTTGTTATCAAACTGATAATTCAATATTTTCATCTAAAAATTATTTTCGATACATATGCATTTATGCTTATTACATTGCTTATATTAGTTTATGATTGGATATTCATTTTGTTTTCATTTTCAACGTGTAGTCAATATATTTTTTAATTTCTATATGCCATGAATCCATACGTCAACATATTTAAAATTTATTATATATAAATATTATAAGATTCGGTTTATATTATAATTAAAATTGTATTACAAGATTAATAGGACATGAGAGTAGACTAGAATTAATTATTTATGGTGAGTAAAAATAAGTCATCTATTTATTTTTAGTCATATTTACTCAATTTTCAATTAAATATTGTTCTCGGTTTGTTTTAGTATATCGTTAGTATTCATTATTGTCTTCAAATACATTTTTTATACAAGTATCAAATAATTTTATTAACGAAATTATAAATTTTGGTAAAAAAGAATTATCGGTAAAAAAATGATATTATGGATAGAGTTATACTGTGAAAGAGACATTATCCAATGCGCAATTTCACCTTTTTTTTTACTTTTATTGAAAGTTTTTTACACAAAGTTTAATCTATTTATATTTAACATATGCATCAATTTTTACCTTTTTTGAGATTTTGAGATTTTTTTGAAATTTTAAAAATTAAAAATCCAAAAAAATTTAAAAGTATCCAAAAATGGTACAAATTGATATACATGTTAAATACACTTATATTAACATTTTTATTAAAAAACTTTCAAAAAAATTAAAAACAAAATGAGTGAAATTGAAAATGGGTAAAATGCACCTGGGAGCACTGAGGCTCAATGTTTCCCAGTGCATTTCACTTTTTTTTTTTACTTTTTTTTTTAAAGTTTTTTTTTACACAATAATCTATATGTATTTAACATATGTATCAATGTTTACCATTTTTAGAGATTGTTAGATTTTTTTTCAATTTTTAAAAGTTAGTGGCATTTTTTGTCATTTTTAGTAATCTAAAATTACTAAAAAAGCCACGGATATTTAAAAATCCAAAAAAATATCGAAAATTCTCTAAAAATGGTAAAAATTCATATAAATGATAAATACACTTATATTAACGGTTTCATAAAAAAATGTTAAATTCACCCGAGAGCATTGAGACATAGTGCTCCTCCGTGTATAAGATCACGTCTCTACTATGAAACCTCACTTCTATATCACCTTTTCAATTTACCTTAAATAAATAATTTTAGATATAACACAAAGTTGATTTCTCATTAATAATCAAGGTTAACTTGTTACATATAATCAGACCTTTATCAATACGGGCGGGTTAAATGGCTCATTTTGCAACTTAGGAATTATTTTCTTTTTGTTTTTTTGGCCATAAGCCATGTTTTGTTGATATTATGCCCGAAGCTTATTTAAAAAAAATTTCTAATATTTCAAATAAGTTATAAGCACTTCTTAATTGGTTTGCTTTCTTTGCTTATAAAATTTTTATTTACCTAAAATAATCTTATTAAAATTATAAATAAAAAATTCTATAAAAATAATGACGACGTTATTTTCATCAAAAAGAATGACATGTTATAAATAAGAAATTATGATTATAATCTTAATAATATTCTTTAATATATTTTAAATACAAAAATAATTATATTGAAAAATTTTGTTCTGAACCTTCCCATTAGATTTGAGACCTTTATTGGATTAATTTGAGAAGTGATATATGTATGATGCATTGATGCATGCTTGGTTATTAGCATGTGTTTCATTTAGATTTAATTTTGATTTAGACTTGTGCGATATAACTCATATTTTCTTGACTCAAATGTATACTGTTTATTTGAGTTTTCCAGTTTTTATTTATAGACTTTACTTACTGAGTTTGCCTGACCTCGTCCTATTTTATTATATTTTTTACATAAAATATACAGGTGGAGATCAACATAAGTTTGGTGTACCATATGAGACTAGACCATGATGAAACTCAGGCTATTATTTATTTTGATTTTTAAAGAATGATTAGCAGAGAAGTGAAGTATGTATTTTATCAATTTAATCATTTGGATCAAATTTATTTTGAATTTAGTAACACACAGGGTTTATAATAATCTAAGAAATTGTGTATAGGGTTCAACTCAGGCTCGTAAAACTCGAATTCGCCTTAACTTTAACCCTAATCTTATTTATAAATCCAAACTCTAATTCTATTTTTGAAATTCGGGCTTGGGTTGAATTTGTGACTAAAATTTGGGTTGAATTTGTGACTAAAATTTGAGTTGAAATTATTCTATATATTTGTTATCTATCTTATACTTATTCAACTTTAAATCTATCATTAAAAAAATAAAGAATAATATTTTTCTAAGTTCAATCAAAAATTCAAGAGTGCATAAGAATGTAAAAAAGAAAAACCTCATCTAAATATTCTCTTTATATTAAGTAGACTAGTAGCAATTTCTCAAAAAAAAAAAGAGTAGACTAGTAATCTGTTTTGAAAAATAAAAAGGTACGTTATTTCCTATCATGTAATTTAATATTAATATCATAATCATATACATAAACATTAATATCTAATTATAAGAAAAATCTTATAATATTAATCATGATAAAAAAATATTCGACAATCATAGTATTAAGTCAAATAAGATTACAACAAATTTATTTCAAGTAGAATAAATATCTAATTGCTAATATCGTATTGAAACGATCAAATGATAATATCCTAGATAAGTAGTTAAGTTACAACACTAAATAAAATATCTCAAATTCTAAAAATAATTTTCATTTTTTTGTCTTGAAATTACCACAAAATCAAACTATTTTTTCCTAAAATAAAATATAAAAATATTATATTATATAATTGAACTTAAGGATGAATAATGCTTATATATGGTATAAAATAAATATAATATACATTAAGGGAATGAGATTGAATTTATATGAAGTATAAAATAAATATAAAGTACATGTGTTATATAAATTTGGATTTGGTTTCATCGAGTTCGGGTTTAGCTTCACCGGGATTAAATTCTTTTCAACTCGGGCTCGGGTTGAACCCGGAAAATCATGCTTGGGTTCAAACTGTGCTCGGCGGACCGAGTTCGGGTTGAGCTATCAATTGTGTATTGCATCTGCATATGTTCTCCTATTGTGATCGATATTGTGCTTTAGTAGTGACGGCTGATTTCCTAAACAAATGAAATTTAAATTGTTATTGTTCAAATATTGCCGTCATGTTTTCTTATCTTAATAAACCACCTCATACATTGCAGCCTATTTATAACTCAAGACGTTTCCGTTGTTAGGGCGCTACCTCACGCAGAAGGTCATCTCCATGATGTCTGACGCTTACTTTAAAATTTTTTCTAAAATGTCAAATAAGTTATGAACACTTCTTGGTGTGCTTTTTTGGCTTATAAAAATTTTATTTTCCTAAAATAATCATACTAAAATTGTAAATAAAAAATTTTTATAAGAAAGAATGACAACGTTATTTTCATCCGAAAAGAACGACATTGTTATAAATAAAAATTATGATTATAATCTTAATAATAATCTTTAATATATTTTTTAAATATAAAAATAATTACATTGGAAAATTTTGTACATTTATATTTATTTTTAAAGCTTAAAGGTTATATGTTCAATTCCAAATGGTTTATTTTCAAATAGATACATTTCCATAAAAATAACTTTTAAATAAATAAATATTAGTGAAATTATTAATGAAGTGATTTAATAAATAATATTTTTAAAATGTAAAACTTACAGGTTTTAGTTACTTGATAAAGGCCCATCCATAAATAAAATTGTAAAATCTTTTATGAATTATTATTAAATATTCATATAATGATAAATATTCGAACTACTCTTTATAATGTTAAAATCCATATTTTTTAAATATTCATTACTGAAATAATACTTGATTTTTAAAATTTATTCAAAATATTATTATTGAACAATCACAAAATTATAAGGATATTTTAGTCTTTTGTTCATTATTTTAATATTTCAAATTCAGCCATATCGAATTAACTTATTAATTTAAGTTATCTTATTCTAGCTAAATCAAACATCTTCTACTTATTCAACTTCAGCTTCTTATCCATTTCAGCTACTGGTCTACCAGCTAGATAAGAGGGCTTTTGAATGAACAAAAGGGCCTTCTGTTTTTATATACTTATTTTTCGACTGAAATTTTGAAAACAGGTAATGTTATCTTAGTCTCCTTGTCTAACTAAAATGGTTTTTTTACCAAACTCGAAAATTGAAAATGGATAATGTTACGATGGTTGTCAAATTTAATTTTCAAATATTGCCGTTATGTTTTCTGTCTTAATTGAATTTAGATGTTTATCTCTGCAAACCTGCAAGAAATAAACTACCTCATACATTGGAGCCCATTTATAATTCAAGATGTCCACGTTGTTAGCGAGCAAGCAGTAGCTCATAGCCATTACGCCTGACGCTTATTTTAAAAAAAGTTTTCTAATACGTCAATGAGCACTTCTTCATGCTCATTTTCGAGCTTATAAAAATTTTATTTTCCTAAAATAGCTTTATTAAAATTATAGAATGACAAATATTATTATTAAATATTCCGTTTAAATATAATAATAAATATTCTAACTACTCTTTATAATTTTAAAATCCATATTTTAAATATTCATTACCGAAATATTACTTGTATTTTAAAATTTATTCAAAATATTATCATTGTACCATCAATAAATTATAAGGATATTTTAGTTTTTGTTCATTTATTTTAATATTTCAAATTCGGCTACATCAAATTAACTTAGAGAAATGAACTCGATAGTCTGGGTAAGCAAATGCCCCACTAGCCCACATTAAAAAATTTGTTTAAATTTTTATTTTTATTTTTTCTCCTTGCACTTGTTTATGTAAGTGTATTTAACATATAAACCAAGTTTTATCATTTTTGAATCTATATATATTTTTTAAAAAATTTAAACATTAACATAGATATTTTATTCTAGCTAAATAAAACGATCTCTACTTATTCAACTGTATCTTCTTATTTGTTCCAGCCACGGTAAGTCATCAATTAATAACCTCCAGCTAAATCAAGTGGGCTTTCAATGAATAAAAGGACTTTTTGTTTTTATATACTGATTTTTCTACTTAAAATTTTGAAATAGATATTGTTATCCTAGTCATCGCCGTTATGCTTGACGCTTATTTTTTTTTTTAAAAAATTTCTAATATGTCAAATAAGATATGAGCACTTTTTGGTGTTACTTTCAGGCTTATACAAATTTTATTTTCCTAAAATAATCTTATTAAGATTATAAATAAAAAAGTCTATAAAAAGAATGACAACGTTATTTTCATCGAAAAATAATGACATTGTTATAAATAAAAAGTATTCTTAATAATAATCTTTAACTTTAATTTTAAATATGAAAATAAATATATTGGAAAGTTTCGTACATTTATATTTATTTTTAAAGTTTAAAGGATATACGTTCAATTTCAAATGTTTTATTTTCAAATATATACATTTCAATAAAAGTAAATTTTAAATAAATAAATATTAGTGAAATTATTAGTAAAATGATTTAATAAAAAATATTTTTAAAATATAAAACCAACAAGTTACGTGATAATATCACATTCATAAATAAAATTATAAAATCTTATATGAATCATTATTAAATATTTCATTCAAATATAATGATAAATATTTTAACTACACTTTATAATTTTAAAATCCATATTTTTTAAATATTCATTACTGAAATTTTACTTGAATTTTTAAAATTTATTCAAAATATTATTATCGTTCCATCACAAAATTAAAAAAAAATCTAATATGTCAAATAAGATAGAGCAGTTTTTGGTGTTCCTTTCATGCTTATAAAATTTTTATTTTCCTAAAACAATCTTATTAAATTTATAAATAAAAAAGTCTATAAAAAGAATGACAATGTTATTTTCATCGAAAAATAATGACATTGTTATAAATAAAAAGTATTCTTAATAAAAATCTTTAACTTTAATTTTAAATATGAAAATAAATACATTGGAAAATTTTGTACGTTTTTATTTATTTTTAAAGTTTAAAGAATATTTTAGTCTTTTATTCATTATTTTAATATTTCAGTTTTAGCTGCATCGAATATAACTTATTAGATTACATTATTTTATTTTAGCCCAATCAAACACTCTTTACTTATTCAACTTTAGCTGGTCCTGCTACTCATCAATAAATTACCACCAGTAAAATCAAATAGGCTTCCAATGAATGAAATGGCTTTTTATATATTTATCTTCCGAATGAAATCGTGAAATAGGCAATGTTATCCTAGTCTCTTTAACAAATTAGCCTCAAAATCGTATTAGTGAATAAAATTGCTTTTTACGTCATTTGAAATTTGGAAATGGATAATGTTATGGCAGTTGTCTAATCAAACTTAACAAATTAAATTTAAATTGTTAGTTTTGAAATATTCGGTTATGTTTTCTTATCTTGATTGAGATAATCTACAGTCCTACAAGAATAAACTACCTCATACATCGCAGCCTATATATAATTCAACACGTCTATGTTGTTAGCATTGTCTGGCATTCCGATAGAACCCAAGAAAAGCAAGCAATGGAGAAGCTACTGTTCTTATGTTTATGTATTTTGGGAATGTGGGCAACGGCTGATGGGAATCGTGTGTTGCTTCATGGATTGGAAGGGTCGGGTTATCCTGCAGAATGTAGATTTGTAGCTCCGCCGTTGCGTGTTGTCAGCTGCGTCCGCTTCTTGGGAGATGGGCCTCCGTCTCACTTTCCGCCTCTTCTTGCCTGTTGTGGTGTAGTGAAAAGAGCAGTAGCGATCAAACCGCAATGCTTTTGTGATGCATTAAAGGTTCTTAAAAATTATGGGTTTCACTTAAACTTCACTAAAGCCAGTGAGCTACCACATGCATGTCATATTTCTGCTTCTCTGAATTGTAACGGTAAGTCCCATTGCTTTTATTTTGATTTTGATGTTTCATACCCACCTCACTGATTAAACGGCTCTTAATAAAGCGTGTTCAAATATACCAAAAAAAAAAAAAATACACTCACAGTTTTTTTTTTTTTTTTGATAAAAGAATTACTCTAGCCCAACACACTTTCCCTTTAAAATGGGTTCGGAAGAGAGTAATCCACGCAATTCATTGTCAAAAAATTATTTGTACAAATTTTTTCAATAATCACTTGAGGGGGGTTTCCCCACCAAGTCAGTTGATCCACATCAGAAAAAGAAACCAAATCGGCAAGCGAATGGGCAACTGCATTTCCCCGCCTAAGAACATGGTGAATAAAGAGGTGAGCATTGGCAGCGAGGATGGTTATGATCTCAGAAATAACATGACCCACCGGAGAGGAGATCGTGCATTCATTGAGTAGATAAATACTCTCACAGTTAAATGCTATTGAAGATTCGACAGTGCCACACCATTTATATAATTGAAATCTCCAATTGGTATCGATATTACAGGAATATTTCCCCATAATTAATCATTTTGTACAAGTATATATTGAAATCACCTGAAAGATAGTATAGTTATTGTCTCGTGTAGAATAAATATCAAACTACTTTCTTGTAAGTTTTAAAATCAATTTAAAAATTTTCACTAATTGAAGCATATTTATGGTTTCAAGTTTGTGGAAGTAAAAATTTCTAATCTAGTTGAACGACTAGAACATGAGAACATTGTATGATGAATAAGAATGACATAATAGATTCTATGCACACTGTAGCTTACCAGTAGAAATGATGAGTTATTTACACTTTTTTTTCTTATTTCTTCATCTTCTGTTACTAGAAATGAATCAAATAATCCATTAGATAACATGTTATCATCATTTATTTACTACAATTACTTTTGAAAATATTTGAATTTTATTGGGCGCTGTTTTGCAGATTCACCAAAACCTCCGACCCCATCTCCGACTCCACCAGGTCCAGCTCCTCCGACTCCACCACCTCCATCTCCAACTCCACCAGGTCCATCTCCTCCAGCACCACCAACTCCATCTCCAACTCCACCAGGTCCAGCTCCTCCGACTCCACCACCTCCATCTCCAACTCCACCAGGTCCATCTCCTCCAGCACCACCAACTCCATCTCCAACTCCACCAGGTCCAGCTCCTCCGACTCCACCACATCCATCTCCTCCAGCACCACCAACTCCATCTCCAACTCCACCGCATCCATCTCCTCCAGCACCACCAACTCCATCTCCGACTCCACCTGGTCCAGCTCCTCCAACTCCACCAGGTCCAGCTCCGACTCCACCGCATCCATCTCCTCCAGCACCGCCAACTCCATCTCCGACTCCACCTGGTCCAGCTCCTCCAACTCCACCAGGTCCAGCTCCGACTCCACCGCATCCATCTCCTCCGACTCCACCAGGTCCAACTCCGACTCCACCGCATCCATCTCCTCCAGCACCACCAACTCCATCTCCAAGTCCACCGCGTCCATCTCCTCCGCCTACGCCACCTCCACACTCATTTTCTTCTGACGTGGTCATGTGGAGCATGTAGCAATTTGAATTTTGTAACATCAATAATTTATATTTGAGTCTAACCCGTAGGTAGTCGTTCAAGAGTTTGAAGATTTTTTTCCATTAGAATAAATCAATATATGCTACTGTTAATTACTTTTTTGTTATATCATAAGAGTGAAAAATAGTGACAGTAACACGATGTGTGCGAGCGACCTCCACCTATCTTATTTTACGTGTTTCGTGTTCACCCAATTTTATTTTTAAGGTTTGGGTTAAATTAGGTTTCAGTTCAAAATTGATTTTTTAAAATATTTTTTATTTTATATTAAAAAATTATAATATATATGAGAAATATTCAGGTACGGTTATCTCAAAATGGGTCTCATATGATCATGAAATTATAATCTACTCAACTAAATCAAACTATTTTTTCTTAAAATAAAAAATAAAAATATGATATTATATAATTGAACTTAAGGAGGAATAATGCTTATATATGGTATAAAATAAATATAATATACATGAGGAGAATGAGACTGAATTTATACGGAGTACATATGTTATATAAATTCGGATTTGGTTTCATAGAATTCGGGTTTAGCTTCACCCGGGGTTAAATTATTTTTCAACTCAAGCTCGGGTTGAACCTAGAAAATCATGCTTGGGTTCAACGCTGGATAGTTTTAACATTGCTTAAAATCGTATTGAGCAGGTAGGGTTCGGGTTGAGCCCCTCATTGTGTATTGCTCCAAATTATGTTCGGCAGATTGAGTTCGAGTTGAGCCCCCAATTGTGTATTGCATATGCATATGTTCTCCTATTGTCATCGATATTGTGCTTCATTAGCGAAGGCTAATTTCCTAAACAAATAAAATTTAAATTGTTATTGTTCAAATATTGCCGTCATGTTTTCTTTTCTTAATAAACCGCCTCATACATTGCAGCCTATTTATAACTCAAGACGTTGACGTTGTTAGGCGCTACCTCACGCAGAAGGTCATCACCATGATGTCTGACGCTTACTTAAATTTTTTTTTTTAAATGTCAAATAAGTCATGAGCACTTCATGGTATGCTTTTTTGGCTTGTAAAAATTTTATTTTCCTAAAATAATCATACTAAAATTGCAAATAAAAAATTCTATAAAAAAGAACGACAACGTTATTTTCATTCAAAATATTATTATTGAACAATCACAAAATTATAAGGACATTTTAGTCTTCTGTTCATTATTTTAATATTTCAAATTCAGCCATATCGAATTAACTTATTAATTTAAGTTATCTTATTCTAGCTAAATCAAACATCTTCTACTTATTCAACTTCAGCTACTGGTCTACCAGCTAGATAAGAGGGCTTTTGAATAAATAAAAGGGCCTTTTGTTTTTACATACTAATTTTTCGGCTGAAAATTTGAAAACAGGTAATGTTTTCTTAGTCTCCTTGTCTAACTAAAATGGTTTTTTTTAGTTAACTCGAAAATTGAAAATGGGTAATGTTACGGTGGTTGTCGAATTTAATTTTCAAATACTGCCGTTGTGTTTTCTTATCTTAATTGAATTCAGATGTTTATCTCTACAAACCTGCAAGAAATAAACCACCTCATACATTACAGCCTATTTATAACTCAAGATGTCGACGTAGTTAGCGAACAACATTACGCAGTAGCTCTTCGCCATTATGCCTGACGCTTATTTTACAAAAAGTTTTCTAATACGTCAATGAGCACTTCTTCATTCTCATTTTCGAGCTCATAAAAATTTTATTTTCCTAAAATAACTTTATTAAAATTATAAATAAAAATTCTATAAAAAGAATGACAAATATTATTATTAAATATTCCATTTAAATATAATGATAAATATTCTAACTACTTTTTATAATTTTAAAATCCATATTTTAAATATTCGGTACCGAAATATTACTTGCATTTTAAAATTTATTCAAAGTATTATCATTGTACTATCAATAAATTATAAGGATATTTTAGTTTTTGTTCATTTTTTTAAAATTCAGCTACATCAAATTAACTTAGAGAAATGATCTCGTTTGTCTGGGTAAACAAATGCCCCACTAACCCACCTTGAAAAATTTATTTAAAAATATATTTTTTATTTTTTTCCTATACACTTGTTTATGTAAGTGTATTTAATATATAAACCAAGTTTTATCATTTTTTAATATATATATATATTTTAAAAAATTTTAAATATTAGAATATTTTAAACACATATATACGCATAGATATTTTATTCTAGCTAAATAAAACGATCTCTACTTATTCAACTTTATCTTCTTATCTGTTCCAGCCACGGTAAGTCATCAATTAATAACCTCCTGCTAAATCAAGTGGGCTTTCAATGAATAAAAGGGCTTTTTTTATTATGAAAATAAATATATTGGAAAATTTTGTACATTTATATTTATTTTTAAAGTTTAAAGGATATACGTTCAATTTCAAATTTTTTATTTTCAAATATATACATTTCAATAAAAGTAAATTTTAAATAAATATTAGTGAAATTATTAGTAAAATGATTTAATAAATAATATTTTTAAAATATAAAATCAACAAGTTATGTGATAATATCACATCCAGAAATAAAATTATAAAATCTTATATGAATCATTATTAAATATTTCATTTAAATATAATGATAAATATTTTAACTACACTTTATAATTTTAAAATTGCTTTTTACGTCATTTGAAATTTGGAAATGGGTAATGTTATGGTAGTTGTCTAATCAAACTTTACAAATTAAATTTGAATTGTTAGTTTTGAAACATTCGGTTATGTTTTCTTCTTCTTTTTTTCTTTTTTCTTTTGTCTTTTTTCTTTTGATGAAATCGGTTATGTTTTCTTATCTTGATTGAATTCAGATATTTATCCTAGTCGCTTTGTCTAACTAAAATGGCTTTTTACGAAAATTGGAAATGAGTAATGTTATGGTAGTTGCCTAACTAAAGAAATGAAATTTAAGTTGTTAATGTTCAAATATTGGGGTTATGTTTTCTTATCTTGATTGAATTCAGATATTCATCGGCTAATAGTCTACAATTCTACAATAAATAAACCACTTCATACATGGCAATCCATTTATAGCTTAAGTTGTTAGCACGCCACCTTACTCTTTAGGTCATAGTCATTATGCCATAGGGGTGAAACTTGGTACCGGGTCGGTCCGAACCCGCCCGACCCGACCCGGTACCAAAACAAAAATGGGTTTTATTTCAAAAAAAATTTCCAAAAATAGACCCGGTTTCAACTCGACCCATAGAAACCCGAAATCAAAATCGGGTTCATACCAACCCGGTACCAAAACCCGACCCGGTGTAATTTATATAATTTTTTTGTAATATTAATATATAGGTGGTTAATTGATTTAATATATATCAGTCAAATGGTTTAATTTAAGTGATTAATTGATTTAAATTAATGAATAACTATGATTTAATGATTTATAACATATAGTTAATATGGATATTTAAAAAAAATTAAAAAAATATGAGGGGTAGCCGCACGTGTAAGAACTTGACATTCGAAATACAAATGGAAATCAAGGGAGAAATTACTTTGAAGTCTTCGAATAGTTTTTTAGTTTTTTTGGAAACTTTGGAGACATGAACTCATTTGAATTTTGAATTTATTTAAAAGTGGATGTAAACTTATTGAAACTTGAGATTTGTTTATTCGTCATTTTAAATTTGGATTGCACTTAAATTAGATTGGAATGTTGAACCATTATGCTTAGTGTATTTAGATTTAGTTGCTTTGAATAACTGTTATGTGGATTATGTTTGAATTTGAGTTGGCATGATAAATCTATTTCATATTATATTTTTTGTTAGTATGAGAAATCTGTTAGTGTGAATTTTAAATTGTAGTATAAATTTGATTCACATTTTAAGTTTATTGGTATGACAAGTGGTCAATTTCTATTTTAGCAATTTGTATGATAAATATTCAGTTTGAATTCAATTTCAACAATTTGTATGATAATGTTTAGTTTCAACTACAATAGTTGGTATGATATGTTTATTTTTTATTTGCTACACTTGAGTCATTTCCATTAGCTATTTGCTACACTTGACTTCATAAACACAGGTATGTATATTCCAATAATTTTCTTTTAGATTACAATTAAATTAGAAAAAAAACGGTTTATTGGTAACCCGAATTCTAACCCGAAATCAAACCAAAACCAATGTGAACCCGGTCCGAACCCAGATTAAATTCTTTGGGTTTGGGTTTGGGTTTACTCCAACCCGGTTGACTTAGGGTTTGGGTTCACTCCAACTCGGTATAACCCGACCCGAGTTGCACCCCTATTATGCCAGACGGTTTTTCTAATATGTCGAACAAGTTATGAGCACTTCTTGGTGTTCTTTTTTGGCTTAAAAATTTTATTTCTCTAAGATAATCTTATTAAAATTATAAATAAAAATTCTATAGAAAAGAATGACAATGTTATTTTCATCAAAAATAATGTCGTTGTTGTAAATAAAAATTTATGATTATAATCTTAATAATAATCTTTAATATATATTTTAAATTTAAAAATAATTACATTAGAAAATTTTGTACATTTATATTTACTTTTAAAATTTAAAGGTTAGATTCAATTTCAAATGGTTTATTTTCAAATGTATATGTTTCAATAAAAATAACTTTTATATAAATAAATATTTGTGAAATTATTAATGAATTGATTTAATAAACAATATTTTAAATATATATATACATTTATTTCCAAAGTTTAATGGTTATATTTCATTTTCGAATGTTTTATCTTCAAATATATACATTTTAATAAAAACAACTTTTAAATAAATAAATGTTAGTGAATATTATTAATGAATTGATTTAATAAATTAATAACTTTTTTAAAATATAAAACAAAAGAGTTCAAGTAACATGATAAAATCTGATCCATAAATATAATTATAAAATCATATATGAATTATTTACAAAATATTCCATTTAAACATGATGAAAAGCATTCTAACTACTCTTTGTAATTTTAAAATCCAACCATTTTATTTTTAAGTATTCATTAATTAAATATTAGTTGAATTTTTAAATTTATTCAAAACATTATTATTGTGCCATCACAAATTTATAAGAATATTTTATTCTTTTATTCATTATTTTAATATTTCAGTTTTAGCTGCATCGAATATAACTTATTAGATTACGTTATTTTATTTTAGCCCAATCAAACACTCTTTACTTATTCAACTTTAGCTGGTTCCTGCTACTCATCAATAAATTACCACCAGTAAAATCAAATAGGCTTCCAATGAATGAAATAGCTTTTTTATATACTTATCTTCCCAATGAAATGGTGAAATAGGCGATGTTATCCTAGTTTCTTTAACAAATTAGCCTTGAAATTGTATTAGTGAATAAAATTGCTTTTTACCTCATTTGAAATTTGGAAATGGGTAATGTTACGGTAGTTGTCTAATCAAACTTAACAAATTAAATTTAAATGGTTAGTTTTGAAACATTCTGTTATGTTTTCTTATCTCTATTGAGATAATCTACAATCCTACAAGAATAAACAACCTCATACATCGCAGCCTAGATATAATTCAACACGTCTATGTTGTTTGCACGCCACCTTACTCAATAGATCATAGCCATTATCTGACATTCCGATCTAACCCAAGAAAATCAAGCAATGGAAAAAGCTATTGTTCTTATGTTTATGTATTTTGGGAATGTGGGCAATGGCTGATGGTTAAACCGTTGCTCACCCAAATTCATGGGCAAATGTAGGGGTTAGTGCCGCAGCCGTGGCAGAGGAGAACGAAAATTCGTAAGAGCAGAAATATCTATTACTTTATTGTTAACATGAAATTACATTTGTCTAACTTACTCCACACACAAACGCTCTCTCTCAACTACCGCAAGGGCTAACCGGCTAAGGTGTTATCCAACTGCGCAGTGACGCAAAAATGTCCTTTTTTTTTTCTTATAGATAACAAAGGCATGAATGTTTTGGTATGCAAAAAATTTAAGATAAAATATTATATGTATAAAAAGAATTTTATTAATAGTAGTGTATAAAAGGAATTAGGGAGCAGGAAGTAAGAATAAAAATTACTGGTTTAAAAGAAAATTTTCTAATATAAATAGGGCCAAAGTTGCATGGGCGCCGATGCGCCGATCCTGTATACCTGAGCGCACTTAATTTTGGTGCACTTGGGTGTAACTTTTATTTTTCATATTTTAATTTTTTATAAAACTATTGGTTAAGTATCTTGAAAATATGTATATCATTGTTGTAGACTTGTAGATATTTTTTATTTTTTAAAAAACAAACGTATTTTAGTCATTTTCAAATGACTAAAATAGACCTATTTTTAAAACATCAAAAAAATGTCTACAAATTTCTATAAATGATGGAACTTTATAAGTATGTTAAATATATTTAGATTAACAGTTTTATAAAAAAATTTGAACAACATAAAATATAATTTTTTACAATACACCTAAGCTAAGTGCACAAGAGTTCAGTTAAGCTATATTTCATACATGCATGTCTGTATTTTATCTCAAAAAATTAAATTCATCGTGGAGAAAAAGAAAATTTATGTTGTTAGAGATATTATTATTTTATCAAAAATTATTATTAAAATAAAAATAAGACATAAAAAATAATATTAAAAATATAAATATATAATCTTATAAACTTTTAAAACTTCTACAAGTGTGTTTCACATTTTCTAAAACTTTTTAAACTAAAATTTTTTATTTAAAATTTTTTCATTTCGCCATATGCTTTTTTACAACTATTTTACTTTTCAATAATCTTTATAACTTTTAAATAATTAACTTATCTATTTTAACTTTATTATCTTTATTTATCATCATTATCCTCATCGTATCATGTCACTTCTCTCGTTACAAAAATTTTAAACCAAAATTTTTTCTTTAAAAAATTCATTAAATACCAAATGTACCCTAAAATATAAAAAAAAATTACATCGAAAACAATTATTGAGTGACACATATACACACGGTGTAACTCAGTATTTTTAAATCATGTATATATGGCATTTTGAATTTTCTTTATAAAGTTAGTATAATAACAATACACAAGACTATTATATCATTTTCTTATTTTTAATTAATTTATAAACATAGTATGAATATATGACAATATTTAGAACTAAAAAAACAACCAATAGATATTGATCGCCTACTTTATAAATTTTAATAGATTAAATAATATATATAATATGGGCGTTGTTGTAATGTGTTCACCTATTATATGTGCATTCACGCATATTAGGTTGATGTTGTTGTAATGTGTTCACCTACTACATGTGCATTCACGCATATTACGTTGATATTTATTCATACTTATTTTATGATTATGGAGTCACGTTCTTTTCATTTTTTACATTATTTAAAACATTGCTACCTCTCATGTGTGTTATGCTTTTTTTTTTTTGTCAACATGTTTAAAACTTATTGTGAGTATTATAAGACTTCACTTATATATTACAAAATTGTGAGAAAATATTAATGAGACATCGGAGTAAAATAATTAGAGTAAACTATGTTATTAGCACGCCACCTTAATCAATAGATCATAGCCAGGGTCTGGCATTCCGATAGAACCCAAGAAAATCAAGCAATGGAAAAGCTATCGTTCTTATGTTTATGTATTTTGGGAATGCGGGCAACGGCTGATGGGAATCGTGTGTTGCTTCATGGATTGGAAGGGTCGGGTTATCCTGCAGAATGTAGATTTGTAGCTCCGCCATTGCGTGCTGTCAGCTGCGTACGCTTCTTGGGAGATGGGCCTCCGTCTCACTTGCCGCCTCCCCTTGCCTGTTGTTTTGTAGTAAAAAGAGCAGTAACAATCAAACCGCAATGCTTTTGTGATGCATTAAAGGTTCTTAAAAATTATGGGTTTCACTTAAACTTCACTAAGGCCAGTGAGCTACCACATGCATGTCATATTTCTGCTTCTCTGAACTGTAACGGTAAGTCCCATTGCTTTTATTTTGATTTTGATATTTCATACCCACCTTATTGATTAAACGGCTCTTAATAAAGCGTGTTCAAATATACCAAAAAAAAAAATTACTCTGACAGTTGAATGCTATTGAAGATTTCGACAGTGCCACCCCATTTATATAATTGAAATCTTCAATTGGTATAGATATTACAGGAATATTTCTCCAAAATTATTCATTTTGTACAAGTATATATTGAAATCACCCAAAAGATAGTATAGTTATTGTCTCGTGTAGAATAAATATCAAACTTCTTGTAAGTTTTAAAATCAATTTAAAACTTTCCACGAATTGAATCATGCTTATGGTTTTAAGTTTGTGGAATTAAAAATTTCTAATCTAGTTGAACGACTAGAACATGAGAACATTGTATGATGAATAAGAATGGCATAACTGTTGCTTACTAATAGAAATGTTGAGTTATTTACACTTTTTTTTCTTATTTCTTCATCTTCTATTACTAGGAATGAATCAAATAATCCATTAGATAACATGTTATCATCATTTATTTACTACAATTACTATTAAAAATATTTGAATTTTATTGGGCGCTGTTTTACAGATTCACCAAAACCTCCGACCCCATCTCCGACTCCACGTCTCCATCTCCTCGAACTCCACCACGTTCATCTCCAACTCCACCTGGACATCCCCTCCAGCGCCACCAACTCTATTTCTAAGTCCACCGCGTCCATCTTCTTTGTGGGATTTTTATAATTTGAATTGTTAGTTTTTAAAAAAATTAAATTTGAATAGTTAGTTTTGAAACATTCGGTTATGTTTTCTTATCTTGATTGAGATAATCTACAATTCTACAATAATAAACTATCTCATACATCGCAGCCTATATATAATTCAACACGTCTATGTTGTTAGCACGCCACAGTTAGTCAATAGATCATAGCCATTATCTGGCATTCCGATCGAACCCAAGAAAATCAAGCAATGGAGAAGCTATTGCTGCTATGTTAATGTATTTTGGGATTGTGGGCAATGGCTGATGGGAATCGTGTGTTGCTTCATGGATCGGAAGGGTCGGGTTATCCTGCAGAATGTAGATTTGTAGCTCCGCCGTTGCGTGTTGCCAGCTGCGTCCGCTTCTTGGGAGATGGGCCTCCATCTCACTTTCCGCCTCCTTTTGTCTGTTGTGGTGTAGTAAAAACAGCAGTAACAATCAAACCGCAATGCTTTTGTGATGCATTAAAGGTTCTTAAAACTTATGGGTTTCACCGACAGCGCGGGCATTATAAGAATTTGAGCAGTGCTGGTGGTGGGTTCGAATTCAGCATTTGAATTTCTGTATAAATCAGAAAAAATTATTAGTGAGAGCTGTGGTTTTTTGTTTGTGGAAACAGTGGTTTTTCGTTTAGTTGTTGGAAGCTGTATTTTTCTAATTATTTGGTGGAACAGTGTCTTCATATTTGTAAAAATATCTCAAACCTTCAGAATAATATACGTTGAGATGTATATAAATATATTCTAATAAAAAAAAATTATAAATTTTACTTAAACTTCACTAAAGCCAGTGAGCTACCACATGCATGTGATATTTCTGCCTCTCTCTCTGAACTCTAACGGTAAGTCCTATTGCTTTTATTTTGATTTTGACGTTTCATACCCACCTCATTGATTAAACGGCTCTTAATAAAGCGTGTTCAAATATACCGATGTATATATATATATATATATATATATATATATGGAAAATAATCCGGTGCATACGACTGCACCGTGCAGTCCATGCACTGTGGGCCCCACCTGATCATAAATAGAAAATCCACCCCACCCATTGTATTTATAATTGTTCACTTTATTACCATACCAATTTTCATCCAAATCCAACATGTGTGTAGTCTCCATCTTAAAATTGTGCAAAATCAACGTAATAAAATAATTTAATGTAAATATCAAGTTTAAAGTGATTTTTTCAACATCTAAACCGTCTAAAGTATGATTTATATATGGATAAATGAGTGTATAAAGTTTCATTATAATCTAATATGTGTGGGGTCCATTTTACAGCGGACTGCACCGTAGGTGCAGTCCGATTGCACAGGATCATATCCATATATATATATATATATATATATAACACTCTGACAGTTGAATGCTATTGAAGATTTCGACAGTGCCACCCCATTTATATAACTGAAATCTCTCATTGGTATCGATATTACAGGAATATTTCTCCAAAATTATTCATTTTGTACATCCATGAGGCATGTATTCACTGGGGACGAAAATTATCTAAATTATTAGAAAGGATCGGGATGAATTTCTTTTTGAATAAAGCATCTTTTATTAAAACGGCAATGATCTAATGTAGACGTTTTTATGATTTTTTTAAAATTTTTCGGTCCTAAAATGTGGACCCAAGTATATATTAGTCATGAAATTTTAATATTAAAAATTAAACAATATTCAAAATTTTTATGAAATTTATATCCAAGATATACATACTCGGGCCTACACGTTGGGACTAAAAAATCCAAAAAAAAGAAAAAAGAAACATACAAATGTTTGCATTGAAGCTCAATGCAAAAGTTGCATTGGATCAGGGCCCTTACTCATTAAAAAATATTTTTAAAAGTTTAAACTATTCTCAATATTCCTCCATATACATATATTTATGATGGAAAATTTCATTTTGATTAAAAACTTAATATAAGTTCAATCAAAGTGAATTTTGGAATAATAAAAATATGCACATAGAGGAATGTTCCAAATAATTTAGATTTTTTAAAAAGAATTTTCAAAATATAAAAAAAACTAAGTTGTATATGATCAGCGGTCAAATTTTTAAAAATATATGTTTCTATTTACAAATAATTTTTATAATAATAAATATGTATTTACTAAATAACATTACATTGAATTTAAACACATTTAAGAAGTTTTTATGTGCAAAAATTATATTAAATTATTTTTTATAATGGATAAAGAACTTAGATATTTCATAATATATTTTCCTTGTTATCAAACTGATAATTCAATATTTTCATCTAAAAATTATTTTCGATACATATGCATTTATGCTTATTACATTGCTCATATTAGTTTATGATTGGATATTCATTTTTTTTTCATTTTCAACGTGTAGTCAATATATTTCGATTTCTATATGCCATGAATCCATGCGTCAACATAGTTAAAATTTATTATATATAAATATTATAAGATTCGGTTTATATTATAATTAAAATTGTATTACAAGATTAATAGGACATGAGAGTAGACTAGAATTAATTATTTATGGTGAGTAAAAATGAGTCATCTATTTATTTTCAGTCATATTTACTCAATTTTCAATTAAATATTGTTCTCGGTTTGTTTTAATATATCATTAGTATTCATTATTGTCTTCAAATACATTTTTTATACAAGTATCAAATAATTTTATTAACGAAATTATAAATTTTGGTAAAAAAGAATTATCGGTAAAAAAATGATATTATGGATAGAGTTATACTGTGAAAGAGACATTATCCAATGCACAATTTCACTTTTTTTGAAAGTTTTTTTTTACACAAAGTTTAATCTATGTATATTTAACATATGCATCAATTTTTACCTTTTTTGAGATTTTTAGATTTTTTTTGAACTTTTAAAAATTAAAAATCCAAAAATATCTAAAAGTCTCCAAAAATGGTAAAAATTGATATACATGTTAAATATACTTATATTAACAGTTTCATTAAAAAAAATTCAAAAAAATTAAAAACAAAATTAGTGAAATTGAAAATGGGTGAAATGCACCCGGGAGCATTGAGGCTCAATGTTCCTTGGTGCATTTCATTTTTTTTTTGAAGTTTTTTTACAAAAAAGTTAATCTATATGTATTTAACATATGTATTAATGTTTACCATTTTTAGAAATTTTTAGATTTTTTTCAGTTTTTAAAAATCAGTGGCATTTTTTGCCATTTTTAGTAATCTAAAATTACTAAAAATGCCACTGATATTTAAAAATCCAAAATAATATCTAAAATTCTCTCAAAATAGTAAAAATTGATACACATAATAAATACACTTATATTAATAGTTTCATAAAAAAACATTTTTAAAAAAAAAGTAAAAAAAATGTTAAATGCACCCGGGAGCATTGAGCCATAGCGCTCCTTCGTGTATAAGATCACGTCTCTACTATGAAACCTCACTTCTATATCACCTTTTCAATTTACCTTAAATAAATAATTTTAGATATAACACATGAAGTTGATTTCTCATTAATAATCAAGGTTAACTTGTTACATATAATCAGACCTTTATCGATATAGGGCGGGTTAAATGGCTCATTTTGCAACTTAGGAATTATTTTCTTTCTTTTTTTTTTTTTGTTGCCAAAAGCCATGTTTTGTTGATATTATTCCCGAAGGTTATTTTAAAAAAATTTCTAATATTTCAAATAAGTTATAAGCACTTCTTAATTGGTTTGCTTTCTTAGCTTATAAAATTTTTATTTACCTAAAATAATCTTATTAAAATTATAAATAAAAAATTCTATAAAAATAATGACGACGTTATTTTCATAAAAAAGAATGACATTGTTATAAATAAGAAATTATGATTATAATCTTAATAATAATCTTTAATATATTTTAAATACAAAAATAATTATATTGAAAAATTTTGTTCTGAACCTTCCCATTAGATTTGAGACCTTTATTGGATTAATTTGAGAAGTGATATATGTATGATGCATTGATACATGCTTAGTTATTAGCATGTGTTTCATTTAGGTTTAATTTTGATTTAGATTTGTGCGATATAACTCATATTTTCTTAACTCAAATGCATACTGTTTATTTGAGTTTTCCAGTTTTTATTTATAGACTTTACTTACTGAGTTTGCCCAACCTCGTCCTATTTTATTATATTTTTTACATAAAATATGCGGGTGGAGATCAACATAAGTTTAGTGTACCATATGGGACTAGACCATGATGAAACTTAGGCTATTATTTATTTTGATTTTTAAAGAATAATTAGCAGAGAAGTGAAGTATGTATTTAATAAATTTAATCATTTGGATCAAATTTATTTTGAATTTAGTGACACACATAGTGTATAATAATCTAAGAAATTGTGTATATGGCGCAACTCGGGCTCATGAAACTCGGGTTCGCTTCAACTTTAACCCTAATCTTATTTATAAACCCAAACACTAATTCTATTTTTGAAATTCGGGCTCGGGTTGAATTTCGTACTAGAATTCGGGTTGAAATTATTTTATATATTTGTTATCTATCTTATACTTATTCAACTTTAAATCTATCATTAGAAAATACAGAATAATATTTTTCTAATTTCAATAAAAAATTCAAGAGTGCTTAAGAAATGTAAAAAAAAAAAAAAAGCCTTATCTAAACATTCTTTTTATATTAAGTAGACTAGTAGCCCTTTCTCAAAAAAAAAAAAAAAGAGTAGATTAGTAGCCTGTTTTGAAAAATGAAAATGTACATTATTTCCTATTATGTAATTTAATATTAATATCATAATCATATACATAAACATTAATATCTAATTATAAGAAAAATCTTATAATATTAATCATGATAAAAAAATATTCGACAATCATAGTATTAAGTCAAATAAGATTACAACAAATTTATTTCAAGTAGAATAAATATCTAATTGCTAATATCGTATTGAAACGATCAAATGATAATATCCTAGATAAGTAGTTAAGTTACAACACTAAATAAAATATCTCAAATTCTAAAAATAGTTTTCATTTTTTTGTCTTGAAATTACCACAAAATCAAACTATTTTTTCCTAAAATAAAATATAAAAATATTATATTATATAATTGAACTTAAGGATGAATAATGCTTATATATGGTATAAAATAAATATAATATACATTAAGGGAATGAGATTGAATTTATATGAAGTATAAAATAAATATAAAGTACATGTGTTATATAAATTTGGATTTGGTTTCATCGAGTTCGGGTTTAGCTTCACCGGGATTAAATTCTTTTCAACTCGGGCTCGGGTTGAACCCGGAAAATCATGCTTGGGTTCAACAATGGATAATTTTAGCATTGTTTCAAATCGTGTTGGGCAGGTTGAGTTCGGGTTGAGCCCCTAATTGTGTATTGCTACAAACTGTGCTCGGCGGACCGAGTTCGGGTTGAGCTATCAATTGTGTATTGCATCTGCATATGTTCTCCTATTGTGATCGATATTGTGCTTTAGTAGTGACGGCTGATTTCCTAAACAAATGAAATTTAAATTGTTATTGTTCAAATATTGCCGTCATGTTTTCTTATCTTAATAAACCACCTCATACATTGCAGCCTATTTATAACTCAAGACGTTCCCGTTGTTAGCGCGCTACCTCACGCAGAAGGTCATCACCATGATGTCTGACGCTTACTTTAAAATTTTTTCTAAAATGTCAAATAAGTTATGAACACTTCTTGGTGTGCTTTTTTGGCTTATAAAAATTTTATTTTCCTAAAATAATCATACTAAAATTGTAAATAAAAAAATTTTATAAGAAAGAATGACAACGTTATTTTCATCCAAAAAGAACGACATTGTTATAAATAAAAATTATGATTATAATCTTAATAATAATCTTTAATATATATTTTAAATATAAAAATAATTACATTGGAAAATTTTGTACATTTATATTTATTTTTAAAGCTTAAAGGTTATATGTTCAATTCCAAATGGTTTATTTTCAAATAGATACATTTCCATAAAAATAACTTTTAAATAAATAAATATTAGTGAAATTATTAATGAAGTGATTTAATAAATAATATTTTTAAAATGTAAAACTGACAGGTTTTAGTTACTTGATAAAGGCCCATCCATAAATAAAATTGTAAAATCTTTTATGAATTATTATTAAATATTCATATAATGATAAATATTCGAACTACTCTTTATAATGTTAAAATCCATATTTTTTAAATATTCATTACTGAAATAATACTTGATTTTTAAAATTTATTCAAAATATTATTATTGAACAATCACAAAATTATAAGGATATTTTAGTCTTCTGTTCATTATTTTAATATTTCAAATTCAGCCATATCGAATTAACTTATTAATTTAAGTTATCTTATTCTAGCTAAATCAAACATCTTCTACTTATTCAACTTCAGCTTCTTATCCATTTCAGCTACTGGTCTACCAGCTAGATAAGAGGGCTTTTGAATGAACAAAAGGGCCTTCTGTTTTTATATACTTATTTTTCGACTGAAATTTTGAAAACAGGTAATGTTATCTTAGTCTCCTTGTCTAACTAAAATGGTTTTTTTACCAAACTCGAAAATTGAAAATGGATAATGTTACGATGGTTGTCAAATTTAATTTTCAAATATTGCCGTTATGTTTTCTGTCTTAATTGAATTTAGATGTTTATCTCTGCAAACCTGCAAGAAATAAACTACCTCATACATTGGAGCCCATTTATAATTCAAGATGTCCACGTTGTTAGCGAGCAAGCAGTAGCTCATAGCCATTACGCCTGACGCTTATTTTAAAAAAAGTTTTCTAATACGTCAATGAGCACTTCTTCATGCTCATTTTCGAGCTTATAAAAAATTTATTTTCCTAAAATCGCTTTATTAAAATTATAAATAAAAAATTCTATAAAAAAGAATGACAAATATTATTATTAAATATTCCGTTTAAATATAATAATAAATATTCTAACTACTCTTTATAATTTTAAAATCCATATTTTAAATATTCATTACCGAAATATTACTTGTATTTTAAAATTTATTCAAAATATTATCATTGTACCATCAATAAATTATAAGGATATTTTAGTTTTTGTTCATTTATTTTAATATTTCAAATTCGGCTACATCAAATTAACTTAGAGAAATGAACTCGATAGTCCGGGTAAGCAAATGCCCCACTAGCCCACATTAAAAAATTTGTTTAAATTTTTATTTTTATTTTTTCTCCTTGCACTTATTTATGTAACTGTATTTTACATATAAACCAAGTTTTATCATTTTTGAATCTACATATATTTTTTAAAAAATTTAAACATTAACATAGATATTTTATTCTAGCTAAATAAAACGATCTCTACTTATTCAACTTTATCTTCTTATCTGTTCCAGCCACGGTAAGTCATCAATTAATAACCTCCGGCTAAATCAAGTGGGCTTTCAATGAATAAAAGGGCTTTTTTATATGTGAAAATAAATATATTGGAAAATTTTGTACATTTATATTTATTTTTAAAGTTTAAAGGATATACGTTCAATTTCGAATGTTTTATTTTCAAATATATACATTTCAATAAAAGTAAATTTTAAATAAATATATATTAGTGAAATAATTAGTAAAATGATTTAATAAATAATATTTTTAAAATATAAAACCAACAAGTTATGTGATAATATCACATCCATAAATAAAATTATAAAATCTTATATGAATCATTATTAAATATTTCATTTAAATATAATGATAAATATTTTAACTACACTTTATAATTTTAAAATTGCTTTTTACGTCATTTGAAATTTAGAAATGGGTAATGTTATGGCAGTTGTCTAATCAAACTTAACAAATTAAATTTGAATTGTTAGTTTTGAAACATTCGGTTATATTTTCTTATCTTGATTGAGATAATCTACAATCCTACAAGAATAAACTACCTCGGTTTCTTGTTCTGATGTAAATCAGCTACTTTGGTAAGGAAATTCCCCAAGTAATCTTACGAAAACTTTGTATAGATAATTTTTTAACATTGAATTGCACGGATTATTCTTCTCCGAATCCTTTCCAAAAGGATAGGGTTTCGGGATAGAGTATTTCTTCTATCAAAAAAAGAAGAAGAATAAACTACCTCATACATCGCAGCTTATATATAATTCATCATAGAGAAATCAAGAAATGGAGAAGTTATTGTTGTGGGTAATGGCTGATGGGAATCGTGTGTTGATTCATGGATTGGAAGGGTCGGGTTATCCTGCAGAATGTAGATTTGTAGCTCCGCCGTTGCGTGTTGTCAGCTGCGCCCGCTTCTTGGGAGATGGGCCTCCATCTCACTTTCCGCCTCCTCTTGTCTGTTGTGGTGTTGTAAAAAGAGCAGTAACAATCAAACCGCAATGCTTTTGAGATGCATTAAAGGTTTTTAAAAATTATGAGTTTTACTTAGGGTGTGTTTGGGAATAAGTAAAATTTTTAATGAAAAATTTTGAAGAGTAAAAGTTGTCAAATGATATGATGTGATAGGGGTAATGATGAGTAGTAAAGATAATAAAGTTAAAATAGAAAAGTTAGTTGTGTGGGTAGTTGTGTAGAAATGATTAAAAAGTAGGGTAGTTATATAGGAAAATGTAAAAAAATAATTAAAAAATATGATAATTGTGGAGAGTGAAAAATTTTAGATTGAAAAGTTTTAACTTGACATTTTTTAACTGTTATCAAACATACTCTTAAACTTCACTAAAGCCAGTGAGCTACCACATGCATGTCATATTTCTGCCTCTTTGAACTGTAACGGTAAGTCTCATTGCTTTTATTTTGATTTTGATGTTTCATACCCACCTCATTGATTAAACGGCTCTTAATAAAGCGTGTTCAAATATACCCAAAAAAAAAAAATACTCTGACAGTTGAATGCTGTTGAAGATTTCGACGGTGTCACCCCATTTATATAATTGAAATCTCCAATTGGTATCGATATTACAGGAATATTTTCCCAAAATTATTCATTTTGTACAAGTATTATTGAAATCACCCAAAAGATAGTGTAGTTATTGTCTCGTGTAAAATAAATATCAAACTACTTTTTTGTAAGTTCTAAAATCAATTTAAAACTTTTCACGAATCCAAGGATGTTTATGGTTTTAAGTTTGTGGAAGTAAAAATTTCTAATCTAGTTGAACGACTAGAACACGAGAATATTGTATGATGAATAAGAATGGCATAATAGATTCTATGTACACTATAGCTTACCAGTAGAAATGATGAGTTATTTACACTTTTTTTTCTTATTTCTTCATCTTCTGTTACTTACTGGGAATGAATCAAATAATCCATGAGATAACATGTTATCATCATTTATTTACTACAATTACTATTGAAAATATTTGAATTTTATTGGGCGTTGTTTTGTAGATTCACCAAAACCTCCCACCCCATCTCCGACTCCACCACCTCCATCTCCAACTCCACCTAGTCCAGCTCCTCCGACTCCGCCGCATCCATCTCCTCCAGCACCACCAACTCCATCTCCAACTCCACCTCATCCAGCTCCTCCGACTCCACCGCATCCATCTCCTCCAGCACCACCAACTCCATCTCCAACTCCACCTCGTCCAGCTCCTCCAACTCCACCGCATCCATCTCCTCCAGCACCACTAACTCCATCTCCAACTCCACCCGGTCTAGCTCCTCCGACTCCACCAGGTCCATCTCTGACTCCACCGCATCCATCTCCTCCAGCACCACCAACTCCATCTCCAACTCCACCTCATCCAGCTCCTCCGACTCCACCAGGTCCATCTCCGACTCCACCGCATCCATCTCCTCCAACACCACCACATCCATCTCCAAGTCCACCACATCCATCTCCTCCGCCTACGCCACCTCCACACTCATTTGCTTTTGACGTGGTCATGTGGAGCATGTAGCAATTTAAATTTTGAAACATCAATAATTTGTATTTGAGTCTAGCCAGTAGGTAGTTTAGGAGTTTGAAGATTATTTTTCCATTAGAATAAATCAATATATACTGTAGTTAGTTACTTTTTTGTTATATTATAAGAGTGAAAAATAGTGATAGTAACATGAGCTACCTCCACCTATCCTATTTTACGTGTTTTGTGTTCACCCAATTTTTTTTTTTAAGGTTTGGGTTAATTTAGGTTTCAGTTCAAAATTGATTTTTTAAAATATTTTTTATATTATATTCAAAAATTATAATATGTATGAGAAATATTCAGGTGCGGCTATCTCAAAATGGGCCTCATATGATCATGAAATTATAATCTACTCCACTCATTGTATTTAAAATTATGTATTTTATTACCATATTAATTTTCATCCTAATTGAATATGTGTATGAGTTTCATATGAAAATAATATAAATTCAATATAATAAAATAATTTAATATAAATAATAACTTTAAAGTTACTTCTAAATCATTTAATACAAAATTTGTATATAGATACGTACATATATATAAAGTATAAATATATTTAATTACATGTGAAGCTCATTTTGGGCCAAATATCATAAGTTCCGGTGCAGGAGAGATGCACAGGAAGATATTTCTCTGTAAGAATCCTTCGAAAGGTTGCCGATTGCTTTAGGCATTCCTTGTTCTCGTTTCGTTACTACCTACTGTTGCAAAATTTCATACTCACGTGGGCCTCACGCTAGAATTTTCTGCGCTTTCTTTGATGAGCATTTGTGCCTCGACAGAAATGAAATGTTTCACCTTTTCTTTTATTGGGTTTCGGTTTTTGACGGGGATCACCTGGTTAGATGGACGCCAAGTGCATTTTAATTCCAAGGAAAATTTTTTGGGAGAAATGGACGGGTTCTCTGTGGCATATTCTCTTTTCTTGCCGTTACTCAAGAGGTTCTGTTTTGAAGAAAATAGTGTCAACGAGTCTGAATTGAAGAATTTCCAACCAGAGGAAACCATGCAAAAAATTAGGGAAAAAAAATATAGAGAGAGATGGAAACAAATAAAAGGTATATAATGGGGACAAATCTAAATCTAGTGTCTTAATATGATGATTATTATGGTCACTCTGCTTTGTGACTTATGGACTAAGAGAACTTATTATTATTATCATCGTTATTATTTGGGTCTTTCTATGATCCGATCTGGCTTATGGATCATTGTTTTTGCACTTGTGCCTAAGGGGTGGAGATTGTAGCTTTTTTTTTTTTTTTTGCTCCGCTTATATAGGAACCATCGACAGCCAGAGTATGGACACATATTCGGTAGCCGGAAGACGGCGACGGCGTAGTCAAAAAGCCTGCAGGCCTAGCACGAATGATATACAGTGGAAGGAAACATGCGAGAAGTCAAGAGAGTTGGCAGTTTTCGATTCGGCGTTCCCTAACCCGAATCGCAGCCTTCTAGCATTCAATTTCGGCCAGTAATGAATCTGCATCGCTATGAAATCATCGAACCATCGTTAATTAACAAGGCATCCAACAGCAGTGGCCCCACTAAAATTGCTACAACATGTTGCAGTACATCTCAGCAAATTTCAGCCATTCAAAGCTTTCACCGGCCACAAAAAAAAAAAAAAAAAAACAACAACACACTCATCGTCGTTCTTGAATTCAACCAGTCAGTGTAGCCACGATACACCCTCCTCCTCTGTCGAATATAATCAAAGTTGTTGGCTTCAGAAATTGCTAGACAGTTAGAAAATGGGGGTGCTAGGGATATAGAGCCACCATGATTGAAAAGAGGCTCCACAATAGTAAAGAGGAAGTGTGTTTCAAGAAAGAAACACATCATAATAATGCACACGAGTTGGAGAGGAGGCTGCTCTCCTCGTGTTGCCGTCAGCAACTCTATTTCTCAGAGCTGAAATCCTTGATGTGTCAAACATGAATCTCTTTACCACTTGATGTGTCAAACATGGCCCCACTAAAATTGCTACAACATCTTCCAGTACATCTCAGCAAATTGAGAATTTTCTATCTAGAGGAGAATAAAAAATGAAAATTGATAATGCAAAAGTTAACACACAATTTTTCTAACTCTTATATTTCTAGTTATTGTCTAATGTCACCAAAAAGTCGGTCTTCTGCCGTGTAGGTCCAACAGGCGACCGGGTCGCGCTTGGAGCTGGCGGAAGGGAAGAGGGAAGGGGGACGGTGGCTGTGGTGAGTGGGGCAATCCGAAGGCAGAAGAGTTGGGTTCGGGTCTATATCCTACGGCTGAAAAGGAGGGGGTGAAGGTGAACTGGTTTCTGCAAAGACAGAGAGAATGAACAGATCGACAGAGGAATTGCTGGAATCGGAACTCCGAACAATGACCATTTCAAACAACGCGATCAGAACGATCAAGATGGGTGCAGAAGCAGCTCTGATCTGTACTCTATGGACGGCTAAGACTTACAATAAGGAAGTCTTCAAATCGATGATGCGCAGACTCTGGAAAACAAAGGGCGGATGTCATTTCACCGAATTGGGAGAGAACTTGTACCTAATTGGATTATCGGATCAGGAGGACAAGAGGCGTATTCTACAGGGTCGTCCTTGGTGTTTTGAGCGACAATTGGTATTGATTGAGGAGCAGACACAAGAGCTGGAACTTGACCATATAATGCTTGTGGAAACTCCAATGTGGATTCGCATTTCTGGAATCCCGTTTATTGTTGATAAAATGGTGCTGGGAAGAGACATTGGAGGCACATTTGAGGAGACAATGGATATGATGGTGACAGACACGGACCTTAAGCTGAAGGTAAAGATTGATTGTCGCCATCCCCTTCGACGTGGTATGTTCATCCAGCTGGGCACCCAACAGAGGAAGTGGATTGCCTTCCAATACGAAAGACTCCCCTTGTTTTGCTATCTTTGTGGATGCTTGGGGCATACGTATCGGGATTGCGACAAGAAGAGAACCCACCAACTATCTGAGGATGAGATGCCATATGGAAGCTGGTTACGTGCTGGTTTGAAACCCATTCAATTCCACGAGGGGCAGAAATACAATAACAGAGCTTACCCAGTCAGATATGTGGGCAATTCTCAGTGCATGGAGGGCGAGCAGTGGGCTGATGGATCGGGGAGAAGGTCAGGAGAGGCGAGTAGTGGCGAGCATGACAATGAAAGTAGTAATAATGGGGAGAGTGTGGCTGGTCGGGGAATGGTGGAGGATGAGGGGCAGAACTCAGTCCCGGGAGTCCAATCACACATGGAGATGCACCTACAGGTCCATAGGGTCACCCGATTGCCATCTCTAAGGGGCCGACAGCTAGCAGATGACTCCCCAAATCAGCGACAGCCAGCAGATGACTTCCCACGACAGCCAGCAGATGACTTCCCAAATCAGCAACAGCTAGCAGATGACCTCCCAAATCAGCATCTGAGGGTCCCCTTGAGATACCTTTCCCAGCCTATGGTGGTATCTACTCAGCAGACTCTCCCGGGAGCTATGGCAGATCAGCAACAACGGGATTTGTGGGAACTACATCGAACTCCTCTGGATGGATGGGGAGACAAGCTGAACTGTGGGGTTCCGGCAGGAAGCATGGATGGAGGGGGAGGGAAACTTCATGGGCAGATGGGGGCGAGCAGTATTGGGGATTGTGATCTCTTGCAAACAAAGGTAAACCGGGGCAATGAAGTGGAGGGACAGTTGAAATGTGTGGGAGAGGAAGAGAGGGCTGTCACTATGGTTCAAGGGGCTGTAGGGGCTGTGGTAGGGGCACATGATTCAGCTGATGAGAATGGGAGAATGGATGGAGGAAGTACAACTACTCGACTGAAAGGAGGGAAGTGGAAGAGAAGAGCTAGAGGAAGACAAGAGGATGGAATGGCAGACCAATGGGAGAGTAGTGCTTCAGGAAATGGAAAGAGATGTTTGAACGGCGAACTGAGTGGCGAAAGGGGGTCGTTCAAACGCTTGAAGGCTCAGGATGACATCGATATTGCTGAGGTGGAGGCTAGGGGAGGTCCCCAGCCCCACCTCCATTAATATGGCCCTCCTAGCCTGGAACTGCCGTGGGCTTGGGAACCCACGTGCAGTCCGTAGTCTTCTTGACCTGGTCAAGACAAAAGATCCCTGTTTGGTCTTCCTATCTGAAACAAAGTGTAACTCTAAGGAGATGGATGGCATAAAAAGAAGACTTAAGTTCGACTGTTGCTTTGTAGTGGAACCTTTTGAGAGAAGAGGAGGCTTGGCTCTTCTATGGAATAATGACAAACAGGCTTGCATCAAATCCTTCTCCGCTCATCATATTGATGCACTTTTTGATGGATGGCACTTCACGGGGTTTTATGGGCATCCTCAAACGCACCAACGTCATCATGGTTGGAATGTTCTCAAATCGCTATCTATTGGGCGAAACGACCCTTGGCTCATCATGGGAGATTTCAATGAAGTACTGGGCCCTAGTGAATATATCAGTGAAAGATGTCGGCCCCAAACTCAGATGGACCTCTTTCGTGAGACCATCGACAAATGCAATATGTTAGATATTGGCTTCTCAGGTCCGACCATGACTTGGAAAAACAATAGAAGGGGACGACAGCGAGTGGAGGCAAGGCTTGACAGGGGGCTGGCGTCGTCTGCATGGCTAAGCTTGTTTCACCGTGCAAGGGTTCACCATCTCTCGGCTCCAACCTCTGATCACTCCCCAATCCTACTTATGCTTGATTCTAGCAGAGATGGGAGGAAACCGCCATGGGAATTCAAATATGAGCTATTTTGGGCTCGGGATAGGGATGCCACCAGAATTGTTCAACAAGTATGGGGGTCCGATCATCCGAGAGGTTTTAATCATGGGGATAGTCTTTTTTGGAAGATAAATCGGTGTGGTAGGGAACTGGCCAAGTGGAATAGGAGCAAAAGGGGGAATATTCGAAAATCCATCGATCGAAATCAGAAGGAGCTACTGGCAGTCATGAGGATGAGTCCCAGTGATGAAAGAGACGAATCTTTGCAAAATCTTCGATCTCGGATAAATATTTTACTTGAAGATGAAGAGCAGATTTGGAGAATGCGAGCTAAGACACATTGGCTAAGGGAGGGTGATAAAAATACTCGTTTTTTTCATCGTATTGCATCAAATAGGCGCAGAACAAACCGCATTGAGGCGCTGATGGACCACAATGGCGATTGGGTCCGGGATCAAGACTTGATGATGAATATGGCTGTCTCTCACTTTCAAGAGGTCTATGCAACATCTGCACAGGGTGAGGGGTCGTGGTTGGACAGTGTTATTTCTAAGCGAATCTCAGAGATACAGAAACAGTCTTTAACCCGACCGCTGCAGTCTGTGGAGGTGATCACGGCAGTAAAGGGGATGGGCCCAACTAAGGCCCCGGGGCCGGACGGGATGTCGGCGGGGTTCTATCAGCGGCACTGGGATATTGTGGGGAATGAAATTACTTCTTGGTGCAAAAAATTCTTCGAGGAGGGGGATGTTGCCACTCTTTCTAACCATATTGGGGAGTCCAATTCCACTACTCTAATCCTTATCCCAAAAAGGGCGGGTGCGAACCTGCTTTCTCATTTCAGGCCGATCAGTCTATGCAATGTGGTGTATAAAATCTTGGCAAAGGTCCTTGCAAACAGATTAAAATTGGTCCTCCACGACATCATTGGGGATGAGCAGAGCGCCTTTGTTCCTGGCCGTCTCATTACGGATAATATGTTGATTGCCTATGAGGCTATCCATTCCCTCAGAAGACGCAAGAATGGCAGGAAGCACGAGATGGCCATTAAACTGGATATGTCAAAGGCATATGACAGAGTGGAATGGAAGTTTCTTGGCAGGATGTTGGAGGCTATGAATTTCTGTCCGAAGTGGATTAATTGGATGTTGAGCTGCATTTCTACGGTCAGATACAGAGTTAATGTGAATGGTTTCAAATCATCTTTTTTCAATCCTCAACGGGGATTGCGGCAGGGCGACCCTCTTTCTCCGTATCTGTTCCTCATTTGTGCTGAGGGGCTCTCTGCACTCATATCTCATGCTGTCACTAGGGGCTCTATTCGTGGCATCAAACTCAATGTGCATGGGCCTATGATCACTCATCTGATGTTCGCGGATGACGCAATTCTCTTCATTCGGGCGGACAAAAGGGACTTGAGGAAATTAATGGACACTCTTAACCAGTATGCTTCTTCATCGGGCCAAAAGGTAAATGTTGATAAGACTGCCGTCTTTTTCAGTGCAAATATGGATGACAGTGCTAGGGGTGAGATGACCCGCGTGTTGGGATCGGGTGGAAACGACTTTCATAAATATCTGGGCCTTCCAGCTTGGCTCGGTAGATCCAAGGTGGGAATCTTCTCTGATCTCAAGGAACGCATTTGGAAAAGGATTCAGGGGTGGAAAGGAAAGCTATTGTCGTGGGGTGGCAAGGAGGTTCTAATCAAGGCGGTAGCGCAGGCTATTCCTTCCTATGCTATGTCTATTTTCCTGCTGCCAAGTTCTTTCTGCCGGGACATCAATGGGATGCTTAGCAAATTCTGGTGGGGAGAGAAGAATGGAAATAGGAAGATGAGCTGGGTGGCATGGGATGCTATGTGCAAATCTAAGCGGGCAGGGGGTTTGGGTTTCAGAGATTTTCACAAGTTCAATTGTGCGCTATTGGCTAAGCAAGTATGGAGATTGGTCTCGTGTACCACATCCTTATGCCACAGAGTCCTCAAGGCCCGATATTTCCCAAACTCTGACATTTGGAAGTGCAAGGTGAAGTCTTCGGACTCATATACTTGGAGAAGTGTGCTAAAGGCGCGTGATGTCATTCAGAGTGGCTGCAGATGGAGGATTGGCGACGGGTCGAGGGTAAATTTTTTTGAAGACAGTTGGCTTGATTCTGTGATTGTGAAGGCGGGTCCCCTTCCTTCCTCGATCCCGGAGGATGTAAGGGTGTGCCATTTCATTGATCGATCTGCAAACTCATGGATTAGAGACAGGGTGATCGCGGCGGCGGGGGAAGATACTTGGCAATTGATTAATAGGATTCCTCCCCCCAATGGGTCCATGCCTGACTGTATTTTCTGGAAGCACGAGCCACACGGGAGGTACACGGTTAAATCGGCTTACAGGCAGTTGGCTTCAGATATTGAGTACCCTTCCCTTCTCGGTTGTTATAAGGCTCTTTGGCGAATGAAACTTCCAAGTAAGATATTAATTTTTGGTTGGAGACTTCTTTTAAATGCTATTCCGACTCTTCTTAACCTCTCCAAAAGGGGCATTGGTGTGGATCCTTCTTGTATTTTATGTAAACGGGCGCCCGAGGATGCAAACCACCTGTTTCTGGGGTGCGAAAGAACTGAAGGTATTTGTCAAAGGGCAGCTAGATTTGGGGGGTCGGGGGTTACTCTGGAGATGATCTTTGTGACTCTTGTGCAGGATAATAGGATTCACGACCTTACTCTCTTTCTTTTGTGTTGCTGGAGAATATGGTATTTGAGGAACAAGTTTAGGGAGGAAGGTCTGCAGCCTAATTTTTTGAACACTATCGTATGGTGCATGGAGTTTCTTCGCCAGCTTCGGGAAGCTCCATCGGTGGTGCAATCGGGCATTTTGGACGGGCCTCTGGTGCCTAGGTGGACTATGCCGCCAGAAGGATTCGTGAAAATTAATGTCGATGCGCGAACTCATGGGGATTTGGGTTCTTTTGCTTGCGCAGCGGTAATCAGGAACTCCAAAGGCTATTTTGTTGCTGCTAGGGGTTGGAGACAGATGGGTGTTGGGGATCCTTTGTTTATGGAAGCCACGGCTTTTCTGCTTGGTTTGAAATGGGCCATCCAAATTAACGCTGTCTGCGCTCAGGTTGAAACTGATTCACTCACACTTTGCAATTACCTATCCAACAACATCCCGATTTCCTCTCATGTGGGCTACGTTGTCGACGAAATCAGGGCCATTCTAAGGGATGTCGTTTCTTTCTCTATACACCATGTTCTTCGGCAAGGAAATGGAGTTGCCCATTCCCTTGCCGAAGTGATTTTAAATTCTTCTGAGGTTCAGTTGTGCTGGTGGGGCTGCCCACCTCAGGCTATTTGTGACAAACTCTGTACAGACATTTTTTTGGCTATGGAAAGCTCGGATCACTCTACCCTTAATCCCTATTACGTTCATGGGGAATAGGGTTAGAGTGACTCCTCCTTTAATCAAAAAAAAAAAGTTATTGTCTAATGTCTTTTCATATAGTTTTTTTTATCTATTTTTTAAATTCCCACATTTTAAATCCAAAACCAAAACCAAATGTGCAAAGGATACATTCCAACTAATCTACAACTGGATCTGCCTCCATACTCTTATCCAATTTAATTGTTGCCGTCTTAACACCATAACATTGTGATGCCTCAAAAATAAGATAGCCAATGTGGGTCATGAAGATATTATACCAAAGGAAGGGGCACACATACTATGCACGGTGCATTGAACTTTAATGCACCAGGATGTATTTTACTTATTCTTTGAAAATTTTTGTCACGAAAATGTTAATATAAGTGTATTTAACATGTATTTCAATTTTTAAATATTTTTTAAATTTTTTAAAAATTAACAACATTTTAAAATTTTTAAAAATTAATACACATATTAAATATTTAACACTTAGATTAAAAGTTATTAAAAAATTTTAAATAAATAAGTATACGCAATCGGGTGAACTGAGCCTTCATTCACCCTGTGCATAGGACTACACCCGCAAAGGATGCGGAAATCAAATAGTATATGCTGCGCTAATAAACTTTGGAGCCTGATCACCTGCTCCCGGGAGCAGGCAGCGTTCCCTGCTCCCGGTAGCTTATACCTATTTTTTAAAAAAAAAATTTGAATTTTTTTTTATAAAACTGTTAATCCAAGTTTATTTAACATGTGTATAAATTTTTAAATTACTTAAAATGTCACTGATTTTTAAAAATAAAAAATAAATATCTAAAATACTCCAAAAATAGTAAAAATTTATACACATGTTAAATAAATCTGGATTAATAGTTTTATAAAAAAAATTAAAAAAAATAAGTATAAGCTCCCGGGACCTGCTCCCGGGAGCAGGCGATCAGGCTCAATAAACTTTCACAGCAAACTTGTCACGTCAAATAAGGTCGGCGGTATAGTGCATGCATTTCCGCGTGTTCGTTTTACCTTGAATATTCAATTCATGTATGCAAGTTGCAACTGAAAAATAAAGGGTGTATTTGAAAATTAATAAATTTTTGATAAAAAAATTTAAATAGTAAAAGTTATTAAATAATGTGATATAATAGGGGTCATGATCAAGAGTAAAGATGATAAAATTAAAATAGATAAGTTCATTGTATAGATAATTTTATACAAATGATTGAAAAGTAAGATATTTGTGTAAAAAATGTAAAAAATGATTAAAAATATAATAATTGTGAAAAGTAAAAAGTTTTAACTTTACGTTTCATAGTCATACACATTGCCAAACACACATAAAATCATTTTATCTGAAATATTATTGATTTTATAAAAAATGTATTAATAAAATCAAAATATAAAAATAAAATAGAAAATAATTTCAAAATGCATTAAAAATATATATATTTATCATATAGACATAATTAAAACATAAAAGATTTAGACGTAAAACAATTATTAAGTGGCGCGTACACGTACACAAGAGGGTCGCTAGTGTTATTGCTCGTGGCAGCCATGGCTGCGAGCATACGAGAATTTAGGGAATATTATTTCTTCCAATGCTCCAGCGGTATAACTCAATTCCTACACTTGCAGGCCGAGTTCAGTTATTGATACCATTAAATAATTTTTTATTTTAAAACTACTTTCTTGTAAATTTTATTAAATGTAGAAGTATATTAAATTGATTTATTTTATTCTTTATTCATTAAATATTTATTTTATATTATATTATTGATAATATATTGTCCTTTTATAATGATTTGTTAATATTTACAATAGAAATAATGGTTTAAAATAATAATTTATTTAGTTCATAAAGGAATTTTTTATTTTCAAAAAATTTTAATGAAACTCAAACAGTTCATGTAAACTATTAAATATGCTTGTATTTTTTAAAAAAACTAATGATAATCTTCAATTTGGACCAAACAATGTGGGAATGGATACAACAAACCTAAATATAGATGCATTCATGCTTATTACATTGCTATTTACTTATGCATATTTTATGGTTATATAGACAGTTTATTTTCACTTTTGACGTTTATTTAAAACATTACCATTTGTATATACTATGAATTTTTATGTCAACCAATTCAAAATTAATTATATATGAATATTATAAAATTTTACTTATAGAAATGTGATTATGTTAGCCAAGGCTAACAAACTCATATGTTACCTAGGCTTAAAATCATAATTTTCATTTATTATAAAACTTTTAATCTAGATTTATTTAATGTGAAAATTAAGTTTTACAATTTTTGAGTATATATTTTTGAATATTTAAATTTATAAATTAAATACACTTAAATTTACAATTTTATTAAAAAATAAAAATATAGTTACTATTAGCCTAGGCAAACAGGACTATTACTCTTACTTATATATTCTAAAATTGTAAGACAAGATTAATAAGACATTAAAGTAAATTATAATTATCTATTTACGGTGAGTAAAATGAGGCCAATATTTATTTTTAAATCAAATTGACTCAATGTTCAATTAAATATTATACTTAATTGGTTTTAGTGGATTGTTAATATTCATTATTATTTAAAAGTACATTGTATATGTTTTAAAACAATTTTAACGATAAAATTTTAATATAGTTTCTGATGAGCCCTCAAAATCAGCTTAAAAGGCTTTTGATACACTTATTTGTCGAATTGAATGTTCAAACGGGTAATGCATTAATGTTATGGTAGTCTACTTATTAATTTTTCAAATATTGTCGTTATATTTTGTTATCCTAATCCATCCAGATTTTATCCGCTAATAACCTACAATCCTACAAGAAATAAACAACCTCATACGATCACAACAGGCCAAGTAGTGGTTCATGAATCGGAAGAGCTGGCTTCTTCTGTTAACTGTGGTTTTTCAGATTCGACTCTACGTATTATCAGTTGTCCTGTCTTCATGGGAGATGGCCCTTTTTCTCATTTATTGGCGTCTCCTGCTGACTGTTGTAGTGAGGTTAAAAACATAGTTAGGATGAATCCGCAGTGTTTATGTGCAGCCTTTCAGGATTTTCAAAAGTTTGGGTCCCACTTGAATTTCACTTGTGTTAATGCCCTACCTCATGCATGTGGTATTTCTGCTTCTTTGAATTGTACCGGTAAGTCCTATTATTTTTTTCTTTTTATATATGTTGTTGCCACTCGTTTCATTTTTATTTTTCTGTTTCGTGCCCACCTCATTCATTAATGGGCTCTTAATAGAGCGTGATACAAGTTCACAAAAGATGCAAATAATTTCTAAAAAATGATGGGAAATATCTTTACGGTTCAATGTGATTGAAAATTTTGATAATGACACCCCACTTATATAATTGAAATCTTCAGTTATGTTGATACCACAAAAATATTTTCCAAATTTCGTTTTTTTGTAAGTTGCATTGAAATCACTTGAAGTTGAAACATAGTGTAGTCATTGTTCTGTTTAGAAAAATACTTCGAATGGAATAAATACTTCAACTTATATAATTGAAAGTTGTTGAATCAATTTAAAACTTTTCATGGGTTCAAGCATGGTTATTCTTATAAGTTTTTTGAATCAATTACAAAATTCTAATAGACTCAAACATGAAAACATCACATGACCAATAAGAGTGACGTAATAGATTATATATATATATATAGGGAGCTGTTCTGGTACAGCACAACTGCATCGGAACAGCGGTACATTTGATCAAAAGTAAGCCCCACATATATTAGAATGCAATGAAACTTTATATAATCATTTATCTATATATAAATTTTATAGAAAATGGTTTACATGTTGAAAAAACCACTTTAAAGTTGTTATTTATATCAAACTATTTTATTACGTTGAATTTATACCATTTTCAGATTGGGCTCATACATATATCTGATTGGGATGAAAATTGGTATGGTAATAGAATATATTATTCTAAATACAATGGGTGGAGTAGATTATGATTTGATGATCATGTGGGGCTCATTTTAGCAACGCTGCACCTGAATATTTCTGATATATATATATAGGTAGATACTATTTAATGAAAAACATCTAACACATAATGATGGTGGAGGATCTAAGATACATCCCGCGCTAAGTTTCTTTTTCAAATTTTTTTTTTCTTTCTTATCTTAGATGGCTAGGAATGAATCAAATGATGCATTAGATCCCATGTTATCATTATTTATTGATTGTTGTTGGAAAATTTGAACTTATTGGGCAATGTTTTGCAGATTCACATCCGTCCTCACCTGCTCAGCAGCTGCCTGTTAGTGTTTGGTCAATTGTTCGAAAAGTGGTTTGCAAGTTATGTCATAAAATGTGTTAGATGTTGTGATGTGAAGCATATAATAGTTTGAATTTTGAAGCATCAGTAATTTGTATTTTGGGTCTAACCAGTATGTAGTCCATGGGGAGTTTGGAAAGTTAAGTGATCTTCTTGCTGCTATAAATTGCTCTTTTTTTTTTTTTTTGTATTCTAGCTAGTGTTCATGTCTTTTGTGTGTTTACTTACAATACTACTACTCTAACAATCTTCACAGCAAACGTTTCACACTAAACAAGGCCAGCGCTAAATAATTGCATGCGCCTGTAAGGAGTGAAAAATAGTGATAGTAACATTGAGTACACATGCTTTCTAATGCTATCCCGAGCCCTATTTGTATTCCAAAATCATGTTAGTTTTCGAAGCGAGAACACTAATATAAACAATAAGCTGAAACCCGAACCAAATTATATAATCTAAATAATCTAACATTTCGACTTGAATAATTTAGATTAAATAACTCATGAAACAAGTTCAATATATTTAGTTATAATTTTATATTTATGTTGTTTTAAGCATATAATTAAATTGATTATATTTTTAGCGAAAAAAAATTATTTTTTGAAATATTTTTAATCGTATTGTCTTTTTCCATGTTGCTTTTAATTAATTACCAACCTAATATATCGAATATCGCTACTAATGTCAAATAATAATTATTATTAAAAACATTGAATAACACTTTTAGTATTTTTTGAAACCTCGCAGTAATTTATTAATATAGAAAGAAAGGAAGAAATAATTAAAAATAATTTTAGATTAAAAAAATTATATTTTAACAAACACCTCTTTAGACTTATTGTAATATCTGAAATAATTTCTAATATACATACCTAATAAAAAAAAAGTGTAAAATGGGGACCGATATTCAGGCCTGTAATGACATCAGCATCAACCGATTCTTTGGACAACCCTGGTAACAGTTCCCTAGTGTTCTAACTGGGGCTCTACGTGGGCCTTTCACATTTTATTAAAATCATGACAGAGAATCCTTGGTGCACGTTTTGTATTGTATAAAGTAGGAAGGGGTAGGAGAGGGTGAGATTCCATCTCTTGAGGCGAATATTCATTATTCCATCAATAATCGTATTTTTTCATTTTTATTCATATATTCTAATCATTTTTCCTACCAACTACTTTATTAAATTTATTTATTTCAACTCTACTTCTATCATTTCCTATCAACTATACAATTGACAAAATATTTTATTTTCCACTTCTCGCATTATCCATTTTAAAAAAACAAAAAAGGCGGAGGAAACAGGGATGAATCTATTGTTGTTACTTGGGGTTTTTTTTATCTATACCTACATAGTTTTATTGAAATTACAAGCATGTCAATGCTTTTTCAAAAAATGCATCTATACCTTTATAGTTTCATCAAAATTGAACTCATGTCACTTCCATTGAAATTAAGCTATTCAATGTTAATTTTTTTAAAAATTGACAAAAATGCTACTTAAACAAATAAAACTGTTATTTACAACCATCCTACGCACCATAAACATTATAAAATTGTTGCGAAAAGAAAAATATCTTGTTAAATAATAAAATATGCAATAAATATTTGAATCACAATAATAAAATAATCAATTTAATATATATATATCTATATTGAATAAAAATTATAAGAAAATATTTTAAAATATCAAAAATTTAATTTAAAAATTATTCTTCACATAAATCATGTTAAATTTTGAAATTTTATATTTTAAATATCTTTTACATTTTTATATAATAATATTCGAAATTGAATTTTATAATGTTTATTATGAGAATTTTAAGAATTTGATGGACATGAAATAGACATATTTAATGTGATAAATATTTTAGTAAAATAATTTTTCGTATTTTAAAGACATTTTCTTGAATCTTTCTATTGTAATATTATAAACTATATTTTTTATATTATTTAATTTGATCTACTATAATATTAGAAACTATATTTTTGATGTTATTTAATGTGAAAATTTTCTAAATTTGACTTGATTTAAGTGAATAATAATTTTTAAATTAAATTTTTGATATTTTAATGTAATTTCTTATAATTTTTATTCAACATAGATATATATTAAACTGATTATTTTATTTTATTAATTAAATATTTATTACATATTTTATTATTTAATAAGATATTTTGCTTTTTGCAACAATTTTATAGTATTTATGATTGTTCAAGTGGCATTTTTGTCATTTTCAAAGAATAATTTAACGTTGAATGGCTTAACCCAAATGGAAGTGACATGAGTTCAATTCTGATGAAACTATGTAGGTGTATATGCAATTTTCTCAAAAGTAGTGACATATTTGTAATTTCAATAAAACTATGTAAGTATAAATGCAATTTTCTCAAAAGCAGTGATAGGTTTGCAATTTCAATAAAACTATTAAGTATGGATGCAAAAATCCCTTGTTACTTTAATAGGGCCTGATATGCCGTGCGATGGCTTAAATTGGGGAAGGACGCTGTAGGTCTTGTGTGTGCGTCGATTTTATTTACAGGAGATGGATGAGATCGGTGTTGAGGATGATGAAGCTTGGCAAATGAACAGAGATAGTGCAATCATAATGGTTGACGATGGCTTTTTTCCTCACCCAAATTCATGGCCAAGTTTGATGACAGCAAGGGCAAACGTGGGGGTTATTGCCGCAGCCTTGGAAGAGGAGAACGAAAATTCGTAAGGGCAAAAATGTCTTTTACTCTATTTTTCATATGAAATTACATTTGTCTAACTCACTACACAGACAAACGCTCTCTGTGTCTCGGTTCAAACTCAGGTCAATTAACGCAAGCGTGTTATCCAAGTGGGCTACGTGCCTAGTGGCGCAAAAATATCTTTTTTTGCTAGTAGAGAATGAATGTTTTGGCATGCAAAAAATTTAAGATAAAATATTATATGCATAAAATTTTTTTTGTCAATGGTAGTGTATAAAAGGAATTAGGGAGCAGGAAGTAAGAATAAAAATTATTGGTTTAAAAGAAAATTTTCTAAGATAAACAAGGCCAAAGTTGTACGTGTTTGGATATTACATACCTAAGTGCATTTAGCCTTGGTGCACTTGGGGGCAAAATTTTACTTTTCGTATTTTTAAAATATGTATATTATTTTTGGAGAGTTGTAGATATTTTTTATTTTTCAAAAACAGAAGTATTTTAGTCATTTTCAAATGAATAAAAAGCCCTATTTTTGAAACATCAAAAAATATCTACAAATTTCTATAAATGATGAAACTTAATACATATGTTAAATATATTTAGATTAACAGTTTCATAAAAAAATTTCAAAAATATAGAATATAATTTTTTTCAGTACAACTAAGCTAAGTCCACCCTAGTTCATTTAATCATGTACCAAGCAACATTTCATACATGCATGTGTTTATTTTATCTCTAAAAATTAAATTCATGGGTGGAGAAAAAGAAAATTAATGTTATTAGAGATATTATTATTTTATCAAAAATTTATTATTAAAATAAAAGGATAATTCGCATATATACTCACATAGTTTGATGCTAATTGCAGATATAACCACGTAGTTTCACGAAATGCATATTACTCCCACATACGCAATTTTGGTGAAACTATGTAGGGGTGATATGCATATTACTCCCAAATAGTTTCACCAAAATTGCATATGTGAGAGTAATATGCATTTCGTGAAACTACGCGGATATATCTACAATATAGGTGAAACTATGTGGGTATATATGTAAATTACCCAAATAAAAATAAGACATAGAAACTAATATTAAAAATATAAATATATAAATATGTAATCTTATAAACTTTTAAAACTTTCATAACCGTGGTTGACATTTCCTACAACTTTTAAAACTAAAATTTTTCTCCACAACTCTTCTACTTTATGATCATTTGGTTATATATTTATTTACAACTATTCTACTTTTTAATAATTTTTTCGTAATTTTCAATTAATTAACTTATCTATTTTAAATTTATTATCTTTATTTATCATCATTATCCCCATCATATTACATCACTTCTCTCATTATAAAAATTTTCCACAAAAAATTTTTCTTTAAAAAATTTATTAAATACCAAATGCACCCTAAAATATAAAAAATTTACACGAAAAAAAATTATTGAGTGATGCATATACACACGGTGTAACTCAATATTATTAAATCATGCATATATCACATTCTGAGTTACAAAAACAGCTTACGGTATGTAGCCAAAGATCAATTGTCCACCTACGAATATAATTTTATCAAATAAAAATTTTAATATAATCAAATGGAATACATAAAATTTTTATTCTATCATTTTCTATTAAAAAAATGTTATGTTATAAAAGATGAATTTTATGGAATTTTAATGCTTATTAATTTTATCGACAATAAAGCAAAATTACTAAAATTTTATTTGAATTTTATATTAACCTTTTAATTTTAATGGTTATGTCTTTATTTTTGAAATAATTCCTAAATTTTAGAGATCGTAATCATACAAAAATTGGTTCTTATATTTTAAATTTCTATAAACTTTGGACTATTTGGAATATTCCTCTACATATTTATAATGTCAAAATAGCTTATAGAGCATATGAATGAGTCATTTACCCCTTTCAAGCTAATTACTTTTGGAAATTTTATAGGGCTTACATGAGGAGCATGATTACTTTTGGAAATTTTATCGAGCTTCGATGAGGAGCCATGATAAGGGGCACCTGTATGTACTGAGCTTTGGTACACCGGCGTGTAAAAATTTACTTTTTAATATTTTTTAAAAAAATTTATACAACTGTTAATCTAGTTGTATTTCATTTGTGTATTGATTTTTTACCCTTTTTTGATATTTTATTTTTTAAAATCAATGACATTTTCATAATTTATGAATTACAAAAATTTCACTAATTTTAAAAAATTAAAAAATAACTAAACATCTCAAAAATAGAAAAAATCGATAAACATATTAAATACTCCTAGATTAATAGTTTTACAAAAAAAATTCAAAAAATAAAAATAGGTGAAATGCACCTAAGTACATTTGGTTACACGCTTTAGATGAGTCACCTACTCCATGATTTGTTGTATCTATCATAATATTAAAAATTAAAATTTTAAAATTATTTATTCTGAAATTTTTTAAATTTTGATGAACATGAACTAGATCCATCAAACGTAACAAAGAATTTAAATATTTGTTTTTAAGATATTTTCTACTAAAAAATTAATAAATTGACTTTAAGATTATTTATTATGAAAGTCCTCAAATTTCGATAGATACAAAATGAATTTATTTAATGAGAAAATATTATTAAAAGATAAAATTTTATTTTTAAATTATTTTCTTGTAATTTTATTTAATAAATTTATAAGTTAAATTGATTTTTTATTTTTTACTAATTACATATTTATTGCATATTATATTATTTAATAATATTTTCCCTTTTGTAAAGTTTTATTATATTTGCAACATAAATAATGGTCGCAAATAATAATTTATTTCTTCTGAAAGCCATTTGCATTTTTTCAAAACATTTAAACGGAATCCTAATGGAAGTTAATGCCACCAATTTCACGCAAATTTTATTTATTTTTAGTTATGTATTGTGGATAAAAATGAGTCTTATATTTATTTTTAATCTTATTCACAATTTTCAATTAGATATTGTACTTAATTTGTTTTAGTAGATTATTAATATTTATTATTGTTTTAAAATACATTTAGGCATATTCTAAAATAATTTTCTTGATAACATTTTAATATAGGTTACGAAGAGACCTCTAAATGGGCTTAAGTCAATAGAAGTGCTTTTTATATAGTTATTTGGGTATTTGGAATTTTAAACTTGTAATGCTACGATAGTCTTTGGTTAAAATTTTAAATATTTTATCGACTAATAATCTACACTCCTACAAGAAATAAACCACCTCAATCCTCATCACAGCCTATTTATAACTAAGTTGTTAGCAAGCCAGTAGATGATCAGTTTTATTATGTCAATGGATAATCTATTATTATTATTATTATTATGTCTATTTGTTTCGGGAATGTGGACAACGGTGGATGGCAATGGAGAATCTCTTCATCAATGGAATTCGGTCGAATGTGATTTTTCAGCTTCGACACTGCATACTATCAACTGTCCTATCTTCTTGGGAGATCGCCCTCTTTCTCATGTGTCGCCACCTCCAATTGACTGTTGTAGTGAAATGAAAAGCATAGTGAAAGCGAACCCGCAGTGTTTTTGCGAGGCCTTACAGGCCTATCAAAAATTGAGGTTGCACTTGAATTTCACTACCGTTCGCGAGCTACCTCATGCATTTAGAATTTCTACTTCTCTAAACTGTATGGTAAGTCCTATATAGGAGAAAATGACAATTTATAGCAGATGTCTGTTGAGAAGGATTTTTTAAGAAACTTGAATGAGAATTGAAAATTGAGATGAAAATATAATGATGTATATATTGAAAATAAGAAAATATAATCATTCACCCCCTTCGCCTCCACCTCCTTCGCCCCCTTCACCTCTGGACCTTCCACCGGATATTCCATGGCGGCTTATCCAAAAATTGGTTTGCAAGCTTTGTCGTCGCATTAAACCTTTTTGTTAGATGCTGGTAATGTGAGACATGTGGTAGTTTGAGTTGAGCATCAATAATTTGTATTTGGGTTTAGCCAATACGTAGTCAAAATAGGAGTTTGTTTGTACTAAGGAAAAACAAGTAAATTCTATTCATTACTATTGAGCTTGCCCTTGGTAAAATGTTAAAAATCAATTCTCCCTAATAACTTTAACTTACAACCCATACATACATACATACATACATACATATATATATATGGGAACCGATCCTGTGCAGTCCGCTGTAAAATGGACCCCACACATATTAGATTGTAATGAAACTTTATACATTCATTTATCCATATATAAATCATACTTTAGACGGTTTAGATATTGAAAAAATCACTTTAAACTTGATATTTACATTAAACTATTTTATTACGTTGATTTTGCACCATTTTAGGATGGAGACTACACACATGTTGGATTTGAATGAAAATTGGTATGGTAATAAAGTGAACAATTCTAAATACAATGGGTGGGGTGGATTTATGAGAAATGATCAGGTGGGGCCCACGGTGCATGGACTGTACCGTGCAGTCGCATGCACTGGATCATTTCCCTATATATATATAGGGACCTGTTCCGGTGCAGCGAAACAGCCGTGCAGTGGCCCCAAAACGGGGCCCACATAATCATGAAATCATGATCTACTCCACCCATTGTATTTAGAATAATGTATTCTATTACCATACCAATTTTCATCCCAATCAGATATGTATATGGGCCCCATCTGAAAATGGTACAAATCCAACGTAATAAAATAGTTTAATGTAAATAACAACTTTAAAGTATCTGATTGGGATGAAAATTGATATGGTTATAGAATACATTATTCTAAATACAATTTGTGGAGTAGATCATGATTTCATGATCATGTGGGCCCCATTTTGGGGCCACTGCACCGCTGTTCCGGTGCAGTGACGCTGCACCGGAACAGAATCCATATATATATATATATATATATATATATATATATATATGTGGGAGAAATTGACAATTTATGGTAGACGCCTGCTGAGAAGGATTTTTTAAGAAACTTGAATGAGAATTAAAAATTGAGATGAAAATATAATTATGTGTATATTGAAAATAAGAAAATTTGTGTTGAAAATATTAAAAATTGTATTGAAAATTTAAAAAGCTGCGAGTTGAAAAAAGGCATGTCCGTGTTTCGGCCTTTCGGGACGTGTATCGCCGAGCTGAGCTGGTTGAGAAGCCTGCAACTTAGGAGTTCGGACGCAAGGAAAGAACATATTCCGCGGATATTCCCTTTAGTCTCACGTGTAGACCATGTTCGTAGTTATAGTGTTGTCTACGCGACGCATCATCATAAACATAAAAAAGTTTGGGGTGCACGGCAGCTGGAATTAGGTTCGATTGCCAATTTATGGGTCGACAAGGGCATTTGACCGGTCCAGTTCAGGGTTCGTTCGACAACCTTAAATGTTGTTTCGTCGCATCCCGCAAACACTAAAATGTTAATTGATAGCAATGTTGTCAGAACAAAACTGGTGATTGAACCGGTAAAGGAACTAGTCCGGTTCGAACCGGTGACATCAATATGATATATTTATGATGTCATAAATATTATATTATTTCTTAATTTTAAATAAATATATTGATAAAATTATATTTTTATAAATCCTAAATATATATATGTTAGATTTTAAAAACCACAATATATAAGTACAAAACATGCAGGAAAAAATTAATCTAAGTATATTTAATATATGTATTAGGTTTTACTATTTTTAAAATTTTAAATATTTTTTATTTTTAAGAATTAGTAGCATTTTAGTATTTTAAATTACTAAAGTGTTAAAAAATTAAAAATATTTAAAAATATTTAAAATTAGTAAAATTTAATACACATATTAAATATACTTAGATTAATAGTTGTACTAAAAATTTTAAAAATAAATTCAAGAACAGAATACTGCATTTCTAGTTTTCTACCCATCAACTTTCTGTTTTTATATTCTATTTGCACTTAATTGATATTCTGTCCATTGGTTGTATCGATTGCGTCAGACTCGAACCCGCCACACGGAAAAAAGGAAAATGCAACATGCATTTCGAGATTTCGCAGTGGCCAGTTCTGCATCAACGTCTTGAGTCTCTTGGCTGGACAGTGGGTGTTGTGCGAGCGGGCGGCGTGTGCGCGAGGCAGAGAGCGGGCATCATGCCAGCGGGCAGCCGGCGTCGTGCAAGTGGGTGGCCAGAGGAGAAGAAGAAAACAACAGGATGCAGAGCAGGGACGGGCGAGGCAACAAGCGGGCGTTGTGCAAGTGGGCGTCGTGCGAGCGGGCGAGCAAGGCAGAGAGCGTGCATCATGCCAGCGGGCAACGGGCGTCGTGCGAGCGGGCTGCCGGAGGAGAAGAAGAAAATGACAGGATGCAAAGCAGGGACAGGTGACTGGCTGTGTGCGGCTGCTGTTACGGCGTTACCGCCGTCCGGCGATAGATCGATTATCCACAGATGGCCGGTCACTGAGAAGATGGGTAGGGTACTAAGGTTTCGTCGAAAGGGGAAAATGCAGAGAGCGGGTGAGCGGGCGGGCGCAGCAATGGGTTTTCCATTTTTGGGTCTTTTTTCAAAAATATATATCAGGTCTGTTCGACCGGGCTAATACGGTTCGACCGTTCATTCCGGTTCGACGGTTTGATCGATTTTATGCATATGAACAGAACCGCATGCAATCGAACCGGAAAATGGACCGATTCCCGGCCGGTCCGGTCCGGTTCTTACAACACTGATAGATAGTTGTTTTGTTTCATCAAATATATATATATATATATATATATATATATATATATATATATGTGGGAAATAATCCAGTGCATGCGACTGCACGGTGCAGTCCATGCACTATGGGCCTCACTTGATCATAAATAGAAAATTCACCCCACCCATTGTATTTAGAATTGTTCACTTTATTAGCATACCAATTTTCATCCAAATCCAACATGTGTGTAGTCCCCATCTTAAAATGGTGCAAAATTAACGTAATAAAATAGTTTAATGTAAATATCAAGTTTAAAGTGATTTTTTAAATATCTAAACCGTCTAAAGTATGATTTATATATGGATAAATGAGTGTATAAAGTTTCATTACAATCTAATATGTGTAGGGTCCATTTTATAGGGACGGTGCAGTCCGACTGCACAGGATCGGATCTCTATATATATATAATAGTTGTTTTTGCATCCGTACTCACATAGTTTGAGTCTGCATGTAATTGTGTGTGTATATATATATCACTTTTGTTTAAGAAATTTTGAAAATAAAAAAATTCCATGTAAACAAATAAAAAAGTAATATTTTAAAAAATAATTTTTTATATTTAAAAAATATTTCTTATATTTTATAATTTTATTTGTTTACCTTGGCGTTTTTCGTTATTTTAAAAAAATTAAATAAAAGTGATATATTCACAATTTCAAATAAACGATGTAATATAGATATAATTTTTTCAAAACTGGTGACAATTTGCAATTTCCACCAAACTATATTAATATGGATGAAAAACCCTAACAATTACAAAATAAAATAAATATGAATACTAGATAGTAAAAAGAAAATTAGAGTTTTGGACCTTTAAAGTAAAATAAAAATAAATAAATATTACGTTGAATTGGGAAGAAATGTATGCTTTGATTTATGGAAAACGGAGGCTAACTATACTTCAATATGACCTGGTGATGCTTTCGTCTCAAGTGTAATTCAACACGTAGTGTTGATTTTGTTGATAGAATTAAAGTATAACCCGCCTAATTCATATCATTTTTATTTAAATAGGAAGACAAGTTCCCTCTCAAGCAAACTTGTGACTGATTCTTCTGAAAAAAAAAAGGGTAAAAATAATAAAATAAAATGGTTTAATTCTATATATCAAATTTTAAATTATATTTTTATAATAAAAATCGTATTTTCAATATCTAAATAATCTAACACATCATTCATATCTAGATGAAAATTCTATAAAGTAATATTAAAGTTTAATGTGAATATTAAACTTTGAAGAATACTTTTGTCATTCTTAGAAGCTTCAGAGTTCAATCCTCTAATATCAAAACTTAGGGAGTTAGTTTCGCAAAAAACTCCTTCACTTGTGCATTTCAAAGTTTTGGTCGAAGTTGCAGATGCATTACAATTTTTATAAAATTTGCATACATGAAACATTCGTCTGAAATTACCGGCGTACCTATATACCATAAACCTTTTTTAATTGGTAAAAATACCTCTGTACAAGAAAATGCCTTTAAAATACCAAAAATTTTAATTTTGACAAATTTCTCATATTAAATGGATCCATGGTGCGAAGAATATTTATAAAAGTAAAATTTCTTAATATTTTAAGTAGGCATGTAATGGCATACTTTGCCTAGGCTAAGTAATGACTTAGACCACTTCAAAAAATCTATTTATTTTTGTACTTTTTCATAATTTATTAAATTAGGTTATTTAATATATAAATCAAATTTTATCCTTTTGAAAATATTTTTTTTTTTAGCTTTTTGAACATGGCGTCATTTCAGTAATTTTCAACCATTAAAGATGGCTAAAATACCTCTATGTTAAAAAATTAAAAATATATATCCAAAAATAATAATACTTAGACTTATCCATTAAACGCATTTAAATTAACAAGTTTATGGAAGAGAAAACAAAAAAAAATTAATATTAGCATAGGCTAAGTAAGTCATTAATTAGTTTGGACTAATAGAATCATGCCTCTATTTTAATTGCATTTTTATATTTTGTTTTATTATTTGTGAGGTTATTTTCTTCATTTTTAAAAAAGGGTCTAGGGTTTGTAAGTATTTATGCAATTTTAAGCAAATTTTGTAGGCATAAATGCAAATTTTATATAAGTTATGATACATCTGCAATTTTACCCAACTTTATATAGACGGATGCAAAATTCCCTGTATTTAGCATTATCATAAGCGGAGGAAAGTGTGGGGGCCACCTGAAATTACGCGCCACTGCTAATTTATATCTGGCGTCATGGTCCGTTGGGCAGCCTTGAATGTTGTGCATCCAACCCGCCAAACAATGAGATGTTGATATTTACAAAATGGGAATATTTATATGAAACTGGATTTAGCAATAATTTCGTAAAATCTTTTTTATTTTGAAATTTTGATTCTTGATAAAAAAATTCAATCCATTCATTGTATTTAACATCATTTGTTTAATTAAGAGACCAAATTTCATTCCAATCCAATATATGAACAGTCCATATTTGCTCAAAAATCAGTGCATTCATGTATAAATTATGAAAAACGCTTAGATTCATTCACGCATGTATTTGAATGTAACAATAACTTAGAAGATCATTTATTTATACATTATTGATGTTTTAGATGGTTTATATGTTGAAAAAATTACTTTAAAATTGATATTTTAATATTAAACTATTTTATTATGTTAATTTTATACATTTATCGATGAGATCCATATACAATCAAATTTAAAAAATAAAAGGGTTTGTAGGATACTATAAATGATGTTAAATACAATAAACGGAGTGAATTTTCTATCAATTATCAAGATTTTAAAAATGGAAATGATTTCATAAAAAAATGGATTTATAGAAGTGTCCCTATTACAAGATAAAATAAATATAAATTCTAGATAGTAACAAGAGAAGCAGAGTTTTGGCCTTTTGCAATAAATAAAAATAATTAAATATTATCTTATCAAAAAAATTTTAATTTTAGGTGATTTGGGAAGAAATACAAGATTTGATTTATGGGAAACCAAGTTTTAAGGGTGTTCCAAAGGATCCAAGATTGTAAATGAGATTTGTATAGTATGAGATTTCTTATTCTCAAAATAATTTTTAAATTTTCAATGTGATTTTTTAATTTTTTAATATGACTTTTCCAATTTCCAATGTACATTATTATCTTCTTATTTTGATTTTCCATCTCATTCTGTGCTTTTTATGGACTTCTTCGTAACATTGATACACTTTAATTTTAAGTGTAACTCAATAGATGGGATTATATTGTTGATAAATTTAAAATCTTACCTATGTAATTCATATCATCTTTATAACCAAGTTTCATCTCATGGAAATCTGAAAAATATATAAAATTAATATAATAAAATAGTTTGATTTACTTTATTTATCAATTTTAAAATTGTATGTTTAATATCTGAATAATTTACAACATTACTTGTATCTAGATAAATATTTTTATAAAATATTATTAAATTCTAATGCATTTACGAATGAATCTCAATTCTCAAGATAATTTTTTTTTCCTGATTAAAAAATGATAGTGAATAATACGAACTTTTTTTTTACTTCATTGTCAAAATCGACCATGGAAGGTGACTTCTCTTTTTAAATTAGTTTTAATGGCTAAATTTCAAAAAATTAATTAAGCATCAAATAGAGATTAGTGTGCATTTGACATTTGAAAAAGAATTTTTTTTTCTAATTTCTAATATGATGTTATATCTTAACTACTAAACTATGCTATTTCTATTTATTTTTTTACCTTTTCATAAAATATCTCAAATATTTCAACTTTATTTACTCTTAATTAAATACTATTCTCTCAATTTTTGAAAAAAAATTTTACTTTATTTTTTCTCAAACACCAAACGACCCTTAAGCTTACACATAATATCATGAGTATATTCGTAAATTTCCCTGTTCGACTCTTACCTAAATTAAACCATGCTTGGCTTAAGTTACATCATGCGCAATAACCGCATTGGGTCGACGTTGACATGAATGGTGAGTTTCAACTTTCAACTTGTATTCTAACCACGCAATAGGATTTCGAAGATCAGATGGCTTCTTAGTTCTTACTTGAACATAGCACTTTTGAAACTGAATTTCCCTGGGATGTAATGAAAGATGCTATTATCCATGTATTCATCATGTATTTCATATTAAAATATTAAAATCGACACATTCAGGTATGTTTGGCGATGTGGGAAAAAAAAAGGAGAAGGAGAATATATTTTTCATATACTTTAACCATTTTAACTATTTATTATCTTATACAACTATCTTATCTAATTTATTTTTAAAAAAAATTTCTCGCTTTTCCTTTCTTCTTTTTCTCCTCTTTTTTTAAAAAATTACATTAATAGCTGTATAAAATTTTTAAAAATTATATAAAAATGAGTTCAGTCATGAGTGCTTAAATAATACGGACCAAAGTTTCGTAAGAGAGTACAAGTGCCTCAGCCACTCGCTATCAAACTTTACATTATATAAAAAAAAATTGATATAAAAATTTTGAAATGGAGTAAATGATGTGGTATGATAGGAATAATGAAGGTGAGTAAAAAAATAAAGTTAAAATAAATAGATTAATTTTATAAGTATTAACGTAGAAATAATTGAAATTAAAATAATTATTAAGGTTGGTCTGAAAAAAAATATTAAAAAATAAAATAGACACAGAGTAAGAAATTTTAAATTAAAAAGTTTGGGTTTGAAAATTTTTTTGAAGTGGATACCTCCTGCATCTTCCGCATCATACACTTTCGGTCATAGCTACAGTCACGTAGACCACTATGGTCATCTGACTCCGCCTTCCCGCTGTTTTTGACCACTTAGAAATCTCAAACACGTGATGATTTATCTTCGCGGACAGATTAACTCCTCTTGCACATGTACTTCGTCTTGAAATGCTGGCCGGCCGCAGCCAGAACCACGTGTTAGCTACAACTACGTCTGCCCACGTGCGTCACGAGCAGCCCGACAGGCTGTGCTCTCGCCTTGTAAGTTGTAACTATTTAGCGTGGTTGGTTCTTTTCTCATTGACTTTGGAAATGCAACGACCGCAACTTCAAAGTTTTAATCCCCAATGCTGAATGCTGGGTTTCATCAAACCAACAAAAAATTAAGAAAAAATTACGCGTATATTCACGAATTTTATTCTTAATACTTTTATATCTATGAAAATTAAAAATTTTTAAATATGTTTACGTATTTTTACATAAAATGCTGTTTCTATCTATACCATTAAGAATATGTCAAAAATGTTGTTAGTTCTAAGTGAAATGATAGATATGTTTATCTTTAATTATAATTTTATAGTTAAAAATTTACATCCAAATGAATTTTTAATAATTTTAGAACTATAAATTTTTTTTTTTTTTCAGATGTAAGTTTTTTAAACAGATTAAAACGTAAGTTTTTAATATTGAGCAAACCAAACTAAGTTATACTAAGTCTTGAGCATATTGGTTATTTTATAAGAAGTTAATAGCTCTTTCAACGGATTTTTAACCGTGTTAATATAAGCAGAATTTTCAAAATATATGTGTATAAATGAAATTGAGGATAAAATTTACCGGGGAATCAAATTTTTTTATGAGCTTCTTAGTAAGATGTAAATGAAGATAGAATTAAATGAATATCAAAAAAATAAATATATAATTGTAAGTAATAAATGGCTTTTGACTTTTCTCTCCTTCTATTCCAGTGCACCAGCAACTTACCAAGTACTCTTCAATCAAAAACCAAAAACGATAGTTAATTTCGGCATCTAGTGGATCCGACCCATGCTAAACTGACGGATATAAACGGACGGATCTTTATTTTCTGTCTGATGTATTTTAAAATCTTTATCATCGCATTACTTTTATTCAAATGTTATGGCTTGGTGTCATAAAAACGAAAGAAAAGAATTAGCACAGATTCGAAGCTGCACATTAAATTTAATTTCAAACTTAAATCAATATTTTGGATGACGATTTAGGTCAATTTTGAAAAATTTTGATTCCTTAAATATCCATTCAACGGAAAGACTCTTTTGTATGAAACCTACATGTTAATTACTATAAGGCAGTTTTAAAATTAAATTAGAATATAATTAATCATAAATAGTATGAGAATTTTGAAAAAAAGAATAAAATTAAAATTATGCTTATAATTTTTGATAAATAAATATAGACAGAAATTCTTAAGTCTAGATATGGTTGACCTACTTCCACTTTATTATTTAATTTAAGTCCAAATTTCTGACTCGCCTTACACCGGGTTATAAAAATGTTGATTTGACCCGGTGAAAAGCGAGTCGGGTCATGGCGGGTCGACCCGCCCAATTGTCTCCTAGGTCAACTTTCCTCGCTTGAGATTGAACAGTGACAAAGTGCTGCCCTTCTCGCGACTGAAAGTTGAGAGTCCGTCTCTCTGCAGGCTGCCTTATTTTCGTACGTTCACGCGATCAAAACCATCATATACACTGGATCCCAAAAAAAAAAAAAACATCATATACACGATCAGGCAACGAAATTTGGGATTGCAAATTAAAAATTCAAAAATCATACCACCATCTCCGATCGTATGGCCTCGAGCATGTGAACAAGGTGCGCTTTGTGCCACCTACCTCCTTGCCGGGAAAGCGGCACCTGAAAAAGGACGCGGGCCACGCCGACCTCCGTCTCTATCTGACTCTCTCTCTCTCTCTCTCTCTCTGCATCTCCGCCTCCGTCCGTCGTCCCTCGACTCGCTCCACGCCAAGTTTTGCAGAAACAAAATAGGCGTGAACTTGTGACTTCCTTGTTTTTCCAGCTGCTGGCGTGAACTTCGATACACAGACACCCTCTCCATCTGTACTGTCTCGTCATCCGCGAGGACGTTTCTCTGCCTTTTCCATATACCCGGACGCATTCTCCTCCCTAGATTTTTTCGGACTCCTCCCGTCCGACAAAACTCTCTGCCAATCTATAAGAAGCCAGCTTCCCGATCCTTCGAAATCAGGTATTGTACCGTCGCCGATTGATTCCTGGGCATTCCTCGTTTCATTACTATCGTGAGAAGAAATTTTCCGTATATCCCCTGTTGCTCTTGTTGGCCTTTGCTCCTTAGATGCGCGATTTTCTTCCCTATATGTTCTCTGTCGCAACTGTATAAGTAAAGGTTCTGTCTTGAATGCAGGGTTAATCCTCACGCTACAATTTACTGCTCTTTCTTTTGCCAGCTTTCGTGCCTTGCCCGAAATGAAATGTTTCACCCCAGTTTCTTTTATTGGGTTTTGGTTTTTGCTGGGAATCAGCTGGTTTGGTGGACTCCAAATGCATTTTAAAATCCAAGTAAAATTTTTTGGGAGAAATAGATGGGTTTTCTGTCGCATATATGTTCTCTCTTTTGCCGCTGTTCCAGATTGCAGATCATCAAAAGGTTCTGTCTTGATGAAAATAGTGCTTAGAAATGGCTTCGGAGATTAATCAAGGGATGTAAACGCACGCTCATCGCACAAATCAACGAGTCTGAATTGAAAAATTGCTATCCAGAGACAACCAAAAGATTACAGGGTTCTCTTGCTATCCAGAGACAACCAAAAGATTAAAGGGTTCTCTCGCTATCCAGAGTCAACCAATAGATTAAAGGGTTCTCTTTTTCTGGAAGGAATGCAAGAGAACCAAAAAAATTTTGTGTGCGCGCGTGTTTGTGTGTTTGAGAGAGAGAGAGAAAGGATGGAAAAGAAATAAAACTTCCCTGCTTTACATTTTTATTTTTATTTTGGAAAATAATAGGGACTAAAGTCTAATGCATCTGATGTCTTAATCTGATTTGGAAGTTGATGGTTTTGGCTTATTTCAGATGGCCTCAACTTCAATCTACAATGTTATTGGGGCTCCCACGGGCTCTGGTGCCCAGATTGGATCTGGAAAATTTTCCGCAAGAACTATACCAAAAGGATTTACAGTGGAGATTGGCCTATTTAAAAAGAGATGTGAACGACAGAAATTGGGTGTAATTCATGCTTCAGCTTCACAAACCTCAGTCTTCGATCCAGTTTCAGTGCCATCAAACAAAAACACCAAGGATTCACAAAAAAGATCGAGTACGTCTTACTTATTTCTAGAATACTTCATGCTCAAATGAATTGATAATCCCTCGACTCCCAACAACAGGAAATTGAGGCAAGGTGTCTATGAAACAGTTCATCGCCCTAGTGTTATTGGTCCTTTGTAAAAGTGGACTGAGGTCTTTCAAGATGGTTCTAAGTTGTGTCATTTCACCTTAATTTCAGATGAAGCTGCCCTCGTTTTGATGCGTCATGGCGAATCACTGTGGAATGAGAAGAATCTTTTCACCGGGTGTGTTGATGTGCCATTGACTAAGAAAGGTGTTGAAGAGGCAATTGAAGCTGGTAAGAGGATATGTAACATACCCATAGACATGATCTACACATCTGCACTAATCCGTGCACAGATGACTGCAATGCTTGCTATGACCCAGCATCGTCGCAAGAAGGTAATTCCTGGTCTCTCATGAACATTTCAATGGTCGTTTGCTGTGAAATGTGATAATGGGCTTCTTTATTTGGACATCCAATCACATGCTCTTTGCTTTTGACTCTTCGCATATATTGGCATGTATCCTTAATTTCAGGTGCCTGTTATCTTGCATGATGAGAGTGAACAAGCAAAACTGTGGAGTCAGATTTTCAGTGAGGACACTAAGAAACAAACCATTCCAGTGATAACAGCTTGGCAACTTAATGAAAGAATGTAATTCAAAATTGTTCATTTTGCTTTCAATTGCTGAATTTCTTCTTCTGCAATAATGCATTTTTCTGTGGCCCTTGGGTTTTTTCCTCAAATATGTAAGTGTAGCCTATTGTTTTGTTTAGGTATGGAGAATTACAAGGTCTGAACAAACAGGAAACAGCAGATAGATATGGCAAGCAGCAAGTCCATGAATGGCGCCGCAGCTATGATATCCCTCCACCAAATGGTGAGAGTCTGGAAATGTGTGCTGAAAGGGCTGTGGCTTACTTCAAAGAGCATGTAAGCACATTCATCCTGTTCTTCTGCTCCCAGAGATGCAATATAATCCCAAATGAAAACTAAAATATTATGTTCATGCATAGATGTAAGTTGATTGCTTTCGTATGACCTTTGAGGTTCTGCATGCTTATTGGCCATTGCGTTATCACGGCGACCAAACAAACCATTCCTCAAAGATTATGGTGGTCAAGAATGCTTGCTGTTTCTCTGAGGTTCAAAGTGTCCAATATTGTTCACAGGCATCTCACGGTTGAAAAGGATTCCATGGCAGATTGAACCTCAATTGCTCTCTGGGAAAAATGTAATGATCTCAGCGCATGGCAACTCACTAAGGTCCATTATTATGTATCTCGACAAGTTAACATCTAAAGAGGTGAGGGCTTTGGAAACTTCTGCCAGAAATACTGAAGAATAGTAGAATATTGCCGGGTTGTACTCACAATATCAGATTATTTTCTTATCAGGTTATAAGCTTAGAGCTATCAACTGGCATTCCAATGCTTTACATATTCAAAGAAGGGAGGTTCATCAGGAGAGGAAGTCCAATTGGACCTTCTGAAGCTGGTGTCTATGCGTATACTAGGGTATGAATTTTCTGATTTTTGCTGATCGAGTGGGACACTAATGCAAGCATTACAGGTTTCAGGCATAATTTTAAATGACGATTCACAAGTGCTTTTTAATACAGAGCTTATCTCATATAGTGATGTGCCACTGCTTAGATTTTCATTATTTGCATATAGCTTCCTACCACTTTACACGCTGCTTAGTATAAGTTTTGTTATTTTCTTTTCCATGCACCCAAGACTTTACTACCTCTTCTATGGTCTAGATATCAGATCATTTATAGCAGGGTGCAAAAGATAAATGGTCTAGATTTCAGACCCACTGGCCCTAGTATTCAAAACTGAAACCTTTCTAAGCTTATCTAAAGATGCAGAATGTTTCAGAGTTCATCATTTTTTATGGGGCAGATTGTTTTGTTTTCCATGCTTGTGAAATGAGGGTGAAGCTTGAATTCTCTGTTACAACCTCCCAATTAACATGCCTCTCACGTTCTTGTGATTCGTGAATTAATGCTACCTTTTTTCATTTTTCAATTGCAGAGGTTGGCTCTTTACAGGCAGAAGTTAGATGACATGTTAAACTAAAATATTGTCCAAAAGATGAAAATACGACCCTGAATTGTTCTGTTTTCTGCCACAACATGAGAGAAGTCATTTATAAAGTGATGATTTCATCTACAATCAAGCTGGTGGATGGCTATATTGAGGATTATTTGCCTAGAAGCTGTGTAACTAGTAGTCTGTATACTGTCAACTCTTGTCGATGCATAATGCTACAAAGATTATATATTTGCTTCATTTATGGACTGTTACCTGTTATTGAGTTGAATACAAATAATCCTTACCTTTTCTTAAAAAATATTGGACTGTTTCCAGTTTTGATTGGTCCTGCTTCTGCTTGGCAGAACATTATAATTTCACAATGATGGAAAGTTCCCCCTTGTATTCGACATGATTTTCTCGTCTCTGGGCATCCAAGCTGTATCTCATGCAAGGTTGTTGGACATTGATGCTGCTTGTTGAGTCTTTCCTGAGAGACCTTCCACTTCCGTGGACATTCTTGCTTGGAAGCGTCCAATGAAATGGGATTTGTATGAAAATATTTGGTGTGGAGGGGTGGTTGTATAATGGAAAATGAGATATTGTATTAAGAATGGAAAAGTTTTTTTTTTTTTTTTTTGGAGGGAGAATGGAAAAGTAATATTGAAAATGAAAAAAGTGGACAAATTAGAAAATTGATTGAGGAAAAAGTAATACATTCCTTGTCCCCTTTCATCCCGCGAGATGCTCCCAAACAGGTTGAGCTAGAGTGATGCAATACATGGCGGTACCATCTTCTTGAGCTCGTAAATGTACCTCAAATTGAAATGCATCTTTGGTCGTTTGGTCTGATTGGATTTGTATCGGCCTCATATGTATGGTCTGACAAATCGGATTTATCTGCCCCATAAACTGGAAGGGAGTAGGCGGGCAGATAAGCAGCTCTCCGCTCCTGTCAGCCATTGCCTTTGATGGACACTTTTTTAGACCAAACCGGATGGTTGGACTGTGAACCGCTTATGTCACGGTTCATTGGTGATTCTGTTTTTAAAAGGTTGTTGGGAAGAGAGAAATGTTTCACGCTGAAACAGAGGACTACGTTTTTCCAGTAACTAGAAAGTATACCATGCCCATTAACCGAGGGAACTACGGATTTGAGATTAACATTAAGTTATTCTACATCCGTTATGGAAGGGGCTAGTTGTGCAATTACGAGTACTGAGTGAAAGCCTCACTTCCTAGGCTAATATTTGAGGTTAAAAAAAGCTCATAAGCATTAAGCACCCAACAACTGGTATCAAAATCCAGAACGAAGCAACTTTGGGGCCATATCCATCGGGCACGCCAGAGTTCAAACCACAAGATCAAAAGCATCCAATGGCTCTCATTTGCTTGCACTCATATATACTACTAGTACATGCATTTATTCCAGTGGAACTCATATTAGGTTAGCACTTGGCTACTACGAACGAACCCTTGAGCTAGCTTTTATTCGCCCACCAATACACGGATACGTAGTAACATAGCCTACAGAAATGAAAATACTGCAATAAACCAACATCTAATACATAACCAGGAAGCTGAACACGGAGGGCTTGGATCGATATGATGATCAGTCCTGTGGCAGGAAATCCCATAACAAGCTGTCACCAAAATTCGGTTGCGTCTCTTCCCTTGGAATCTCCAATGCTGCTGCTCGCGCGGGCCCGACATGGTCTTCGCCCATTAAATCCAGCCCCATAAATCCTTGGTCGGCCCCGAGAAGCTCATCAACCGACATCCCCACTACCACCTCACTTGTCCCACCAATCCCACCTTCATTTGTATTATTAACAGCTCTTTCTCCATTCTGGATGCTCTCGTACAAGACCATGAGCTCGTCAATCGACCAGCGCCCTTCTTGCAGAAAACTACAGCTCGGCGGCAGCAGCTGCTGGGGATAATTACAACTGGAAACTACCTCATTACTTCCATCGCTGTCGTGATCTGTACTATTACTCTTACCCTTGCAAGGGCAGGTGGACTCATGATTACTCCTGGAGTTCTTGTCGCTGAACCCGAACCCGGAGCCATTCCTCCAACACTTGTCGTTCATACAAGTGTAGAGCTTTGGACTCCTCACCTGCTCCTCCTCCCCCTCGAACATCGACTTCCTCTTCTCCCCATAGCCGCGGCATGCCGCTTTCAGTAGTCGGCGATCATGCTCGTGATTATCTTCTTCTGAAGAGATCCTCAAGGACTTGTTGGTGAGCCGGGACAAGGCTTCTTCCCTGTTCACGACCTTGCTCCACGTGGCGCTCTCCTTCGCCGTCATCCTGTCTTGCAAGCCCTTTGATTGGCCCACCAGCTTCCTCACCTGCTCTATGTCTGAGGCCATGTGCTTGAGAACCGCAGCCAACACGCTCACCTTCCACGCTTTCTTCAGATCGTGGGGCTTCTTGTAAGGCGGGGGGCCCTGCGTTTGTGCAATTCCCTGATCACCCCACCAAGCCTCTCCTCCGGTCGGCCACCACGGAGGCGGTAGGCCCCTCTCCAACGGAAACGTCCTCTGCGGGGGACTGCAGTGCTGCATGAGAGCCGAGAGAACAGAGCCCAACGTCGTGTCCTGCAGCTCCTGGAGGAAATGCTAGTGGGAACTCAGCTTCTCCACCTCATTGCTCGCCACTACAGCAGCAACGCATTTCGCAATCTCCTCCGGCGCGCGCTTGTCGAACCCCACTGTCTCCTTCCACCACTGGCGGAGGTTATCGGACGACCCCGTCACGGGCTTCCCTTTCTCCGGGATGATCCCGTACACGAAGGCCTGCGCCTTGCACACGTCCATCATCTTGAGCATGTACTTGAGGATTGCATTGTGGGCCCTCGACATCTTCTTCCGACGGGATTGCTCTTCCGCCTGCTTCAGTTTCGCGCTTGGGTCCGCGTTTGCTCCCTTTTGCTCCTTGAGCTTCCGAAGCCGCATCCGGTCTCTCCACATCCGCTTCTCGAGCTCGCAGACGTCGATATCTTCTTCTTCTTCTTCTTCTTCCACATCGTGGTCTCCGTCTCGAAATCGAGATGAGTCTCCATCATCTCGACCTTCTCCTTGCTCAGGCTCAATAATCACCATGCCTGCGTATTGCAGTTCAACGCTGCAGCGGAGCTTGGGGAAGCTTATCACAAATGAAAATATATACACGGATTCCGTAGTGGCTGAGTGGTGATGCAGGCCCTTCCAATTTGCATTGGAACTGGCTCCACGTGCAAAAAACAAGGAAATTATTCTATTTTATTAAATACCATCTTCAAAATTTCCATGCAAGTCTTACACTATTATCGTTTCATCCCATTAATCAATTGCATGAAAGGCCCATCTGTAATACTTGTCAGAATGATTTTCTGTTAACCACCCAAAAAACCAAAAACGATATGTATTATGTATATATGTTTGGAACTGCATGCGCCAGACTCTGCCTTTATGCTTGCTAGTCGTACGTCATGATCTCTTGTCGAGCATGCATATGCGGATATGCCTGGAAACCAAACCCCAAAAATGGGGGCTCGCTTTTCGGACGTATCTAATTAATATGACCAATATTGAAGGATAGATCCGTATTTGCTTGCATATATCGGTAGACATTTTTGGTTTGCACTCATCGCGAATCAACGCAAGCAGGATATTTGAATGAATAGGTGTATATCTTATATGTTTGATAAAATCCTTCCGGCAGAATGAATATATTTATGTGGGTATTTAATTACTGAAAGTTTGGACACCGCGCGTTACCGTGTAAGATGCAGATTATGATACGCACATAGTTACATGCAAGTAGTCGTGGGTGTGGGTTGGGATGGAATTGTTTGCTACTGCGATGATATTAATATGGGCATGGCTGAATCGTTTTTTACGTGGGATCGCAGAATGAGGCGATGTCGTCAAGCATGTGATCTCTTCGTTTCTACGTGGCTGCATGCGTGACACCTGCACTGCTCTCCGACTCGGTTTGCATGTGACCGGCTGGGATCTGGACGTGGGTACGTTTATGGTTGCCGGAGGGACTTGGTTTGGGCCATTGTTTTAAGCGGGGATTTGGGATGACGTTGGCGGTGAGAAAGAGAATATTTTAATTGGTTGTGTTTGTTTAGTTATAATTTTTTGCCATTAAAAATTTTCAATAAAAAACTTACGATTTTTATAATTAGTTATTCGTGTATTCTTGTACAAGTATCCTATTTTTAAATTATTTTTACACAACAACTAACCTCTTTATTTTAACTTTATTCTTTTATTTCTCATCATACTCCTATTATATCACATCATTTTCTCTTATTCTAAAAGATTTTACTAAAATTTTTTTTTTTATCACTTCCTCAATATAACTTTTGAAATTTATATAATTGAAATAAAATGAAGAAGTAATGTTGAAATAAATAAGATAATTATTAAAAAATTATTAGATTAGAGTAAAGCTGAAAAAATAAATTTGCTGGATTGTTAAATTAGTTATTGAAAAATACGTAAGAGACAGCAAAACTATAGGAAAGCAGGAACGTTGATTACAAACCGGGCCCTTGGACCTAATCGGCCGGTAACCGGTCCAACAGTGAACCGTTTAAGTGGGGGTTCAGATTCTAAAAATCATCCAAAACCGAGGAAATCAGAAAAAACCTTCCGGTCGGACTGCGATAATTAACCTAAGAATGGCGGCTCCATTTGGAGTGAAGAATATACTGCTGGATTTTTAGAAAAAAATTATAAATACTTCCAACATTTTCCCCTAATTCCTAATATATTTATAACATTTTAAAAATTCCTCTTATACTCGTAATATTTTCTCACAATTTTTTTGACGCCTATATAGTTAAAACAATAATTAACTATCCCCTTAAAAAGATAATTTTTCCATTTTAAATTTATCCTAACTAAAATGATTTGGCTCAAACGTAATATTTGAATCACTTAATGTCACATATTCATAGTTTATCAATATTATTTAAATTATATTAAGGTTGAATTGTTTTAATTAAAAATAATGGAGAGGGAAAATCGTCTTTTTAACAGGTTAGTTAATGGTTATTTTAAATATAGGGATATGATAAGAATTTGAGGTGAAATGTTATGAATATAAACTTTTTTAAATATTACGAATATAATAAAAATTATAGGAAAATATTGTGTATAGTTTTCAGAAGTTTTCTTGCGAAGTGGGGATAAAGAATTTCGCTGAACGGCTGCAAGTCTGCAATTATTACGCCCGCTTATAACGCGATGCAAGTAGTCTGACAATGACTACTGAAGCCATAGTAGAAAATAGACGAGATTGCCACAAATCTAGCCAGGTGCACCGCTACCCTTTCTAAGTTAAAAATTTTAAAAAGTTAGGACAATTTGACTAGATAGCTTAGTTTTAATAAGTAATAATAATTAACGAAATATTATATTGTATTAATATGACTTTTAAATCAATGGTCGAATCGATTGAACTTAAAGCGAACACTAAACAGGTTAATCTCCCGATTTGGTTTTTAAAACATTCACTTAGATTTCCGATGTAACCCTTAATCAGCTGACACAGATGCGTAGTGTCCATTGGAGGCGGATTATATATGTAACCGTTGGGTTATCCCATATCAAATGGTATCAAACTTGTATTCTGGACATGGATTATTCATGTGAAAGTTTGCATGTAAGAGTTTACAGTGAATAAATTAATTTTGCACACGAACTTGAGGATTTCCTAACAAATAACAATAAACCATTTAACTGTATTTAACTGTAGTCACCGTTAAAACTCTAAATATAATTAACGTACCGCTCCAGGTCTGTAATTAAGAAGTTTTATATAAACATTGTCATGTACTATCTTTTTATTATAATTGAAAAAATATTTAATTTCTATCTATATTAAAACATACTATATTAGGACATATTATGCGTAATATTTTTAGATAATGGGTGTGTTTGGAAGTGATAAAATTTTTGAGTAAAAATTTTTTAATATCAAAGTTTTTGAAATAGAAGAAAATGGTGTGATATAATAAGGGTAATTATGAGAAGTAAAGAGAATAAGGTTAAAATATATAGAACTTGATTCCTTACACCCAGGCGCACTTAGGCTCGTTGCACCCGGATGCATTTAAATCATTTTTTTAGTTTTTTGAAATTTTTTTTATACAACTGTTAATTTAAGTATATTTAACTTGTATATCAACTTTTACCACTTTTAAATATTTTTAGATATTTTTTTTAAATTACTAAAAATGCTACTGATTTTTAAAAATAAAAAATAAATATATAAAAATATTCAAAAATGGTAAAACTTCATATACATGTTAAATACGCTTAGATTAACTGTTGTATAAAAAAATTTAAAAAAAGGGGTTAAAGCACCTGGGTGCACTGTGCTTAAGTGCACTTTGGTATATTGTATCATAATACAAAATAGATATGTTAGTTGTATGGATATATGTATAGAAATAATTGAAAAGTAAATTAGTTATATAGGAAGATGTATAAAATAATTAAAAATAAAATACGTGCAAAAAGTAAAAAAAATTCGATCGAAAAATTTTGGTTTGATAAGTTTTAACTTTTGCGAAACATGCCCAATATATTAAAAAATATTTTTCATTTATATACTAATGTTATATATATATATAATATCTAATATTTTTAATAAACATTACGATAGGGCACGAGACGAGTAGGCGCCGAATCACCTCGAGGAGCCGTGCAAGATTGAATGTGACAGAGACAAAAGAAAATTTTCCTTTAACGTGGAAATTAAGACTTCTATGAAAAATATGGAAAAGGAATTGTCATGTTGGAATTTCATAAATAAAAAATTCCGTTTCAGCAGTTTCAACCATTTCTTTATAAACGCTTCAGCCATTTGCACCGTGCGTTTTCAGCCGTTTTGATTTCTAATTTTTTTTTTTTTTGAAACGTTAAAAAGCCCAAGCTTATATATACGAGTCTCTCATTTGTAAAAGAAGCATAATTTTCCACACTTGCATCCTTTTTCTCACTTGGGTTCTCCTTAAGAATTTTTCTTTCAATTCCCTACTAAGCCTGTTATTCTGCTATCAAGTGTTTGGAATCTAGAAGGGATGTTGTTTCCATTCTAGATTAGGTTCACTCTTTGTATCCTGGGGGCAAACTGCTAAAACCCAAAACAGCTGTGATGGTGCAAATATTGCTTTAAGGAAAGTGACGACTGTAACACGCCTAGAGGAGTAACCTATTTTTTTGGTTTGCACAATTTCCACTTTCCTTAAATTTTCCTTCTCTAATTCCAAGTCTGTGTCGTAACATTCTTAAGGCAATATTTTTTATTTTTATTTTCCTAAATGGCCCCCCAATCTACCATTCCCATTGCTAAGCCTGATATCCCAAGGTTGGATGCCTGTGTTGGCACCAACTTCAAAAGGTGGCAACAACAACTTCACCTCTACCTAACCCACATTGGAGTTGTCTACGTTCTTATCAACCCGAAGCTTGAAGAAACCACGGATGAGACGCTACAGCAGCAACGCAAAAGAATAAAGTGGGAGATAGACAACTACATCTGCAAAGACCACATCGTCGAATCTCTATCAGACTCTCTCTTCAATGCATACCAGAAGGTGGACACGGCCAAAGAAATTTGGGACTCACTTCAGCACAAGTACAACACGGATGATGCGAGTATCAAGAAATTTCTTGTAAGTGATTTTCTTGAATACACTATGACTGACGATAAGTCAATCCTTGATCAAGTTCATGAGATCCAGCATATCGTCAATCAACTTGAGTCTGAGGGCAGTAAGATAGATGAGTCCATTCTTGTAAGTACTATTATTGCAAAATTATCACCTAGTTGGAATAACCACCGCAAGAATTTGAAACAAATGAAAGGTCTTATGAGTTTAGATGAACTTGCTCTTAACCTGCGTACTGAAGAAAAATCTAGACAAAGTGAAAAGAAAGACGAGTAAATTCAATCTAAAGCTCATATGGTTGAATCTCAAAATCGGGGTGACAATTAGCAATAATCAACCCTTTAGAAAATTTAACTTAAATACTAATAAAACTATTGCTAAGAAGAAAAAAGGACCTTGTTATTATTGCAAACAGATGGGACATTTGAAAAGGGAGTGTAGGCTTCTAAAAAAGAAGAATAACACTCAAAAGGGTCCTGAGGCACATTTGACTGAAGAAAATTTTATTGCTATGATTTCTAAAATTTGTGCTATGAGTGACGATCAGACCTGGTGGCTTGATTTTGGGGCTACTGGGCATGTATGCAAAAATAGAAATCAGTTTAAAACCTATGAATCTGGTAATAATGGAAATAATTTATTCATGGGTAACTCATCTACCGCCAAAGTGGTAGGGTCAGGGACTATTATCCTGAAACTGACTTCTGGGAAATCACTCACCCTTACAAATGTGCTTCATGTACCAGAAATTCGTAAAAACCTGGTCTCGGTTAACCTTCTAAGCAAATATGGTTTTAAATTGGTATTTGAGTCAGATCAAATTATTATTACAAAAGGAGGTATTTTTGTTGGGAAGGGTTATGTTGTAGACGGCATGTTTCGCCTGAACGTGAATAATGGATCATCTTCTTCTGCTTATATCGTTGATTCATTTTTTTTATGGCATGATAGACTAGGTCATGTTAATTTTAGAAGTATGGACACTATGATGAAATTAGGATTAATTCCTAGATCACCAAATGAATCAACTGATAAATGTAAAGTGTGTGTTCAAACTAAAATTACTAAAAAGTCATTTCAAAAAGTAGAAAGAAATTCAGAATTATTGAGTTTAATTCATTCTGATATATGTGATATGAAAAATAACCTAACAAGAGGTGGTAAAAGATATTTTATAACATTTATAGATGATTTTAGTAAATATACTTATGTTTATTTGCTAAGAACTAAAGATGAAGCTTTGAAAAAATTCAAATCTTATAAGGCTAAAGTTGAAAATCAACTTGGTAAAACCATTAAAACTCTAAAATCAGATAGAGATGGTGAATATTTATCAAATGACTTTAATGATTTTTGTGAAAATGTCAGCATAATTCACCAAGTAACAACCCCATATACACTTCAACAGAATGGAACGGCAGAAAGGAAAAATAGAACATTAGTTGAAATGGTAAATTCAATGTTAATAAATGCAGATCTAAGTATAGGTTGGTGGGGTGAAGCTTTATTAACAGCTTGTCACATTCTTAACAGAATTCCACATAAGAAAACTAAAGTTACTCCTTATGAATTATGGAAAAATAAGGCACCTAATCTTAAATATTTTAGAGTTTAAGGTTGTAGAGCCTTAGTAAGATTACGTGATCCTAAAAGACCTAAATTAGGACAAAAAAGAATAGAATGCATATTTTTAGGGTATGCAATAAATAGTAAAGCCTATAAATTTGTAGTGGTAGAGCCTAACAGTCCAATTCAACAAAATACCATTATTGAATCCAAAGATGCTGATTTTTATGAAAATACTTATAAAACTATTCCTAAGCTCGGTAATAATGATGAAGCTTCTTCTCCTCAACCATTGGATAAATCTATAAGTAATGACTCTGCATTTGCAGATAAACCTATAGAAAATGATAATGAAAATATAAGAAGAAGTAAAAGAGCAAGGAAAGATAATTATAATCTCTTTGGGCCTGATTTTCAACTATACCTAGTAGAAGGATCCTGAGATAATATAAATGAGGAACACATGGTTGTTCTTTATACCGAAGGAGATCCAACTACTTATGACGAGGCCATGAAATCTCCAGAAGTATCATACTGGAAAGAAGCGATTCAAGATGAAATGGATTCAATAATGGAAAATGAAACTTGGACATTAGTTGATTTACCACTAGGCTCTAAACCTATAGATTGTAAATGGATTTTTAAAAAGAAATTAAAAGTTGATGGATCAATTGATAAATTTAAAGCTAAGTTAATAGCTAAGGGGTTTAGGCAAAAGGAAGGTATAGATTTCTTTGATACGTATGCTCCAGTAGCTAGAATTTCAACAATTAGATTATTAATAGCCCTAGCTTATATCTATCACCTTGAAATTCATCAAATGGATGTAAAAACTGCATTTTTAAATGGAGATTTAGATGAAGAAATTTATATGAAACAACCTGAAGGATTTATAATATCTGGACAAGAAAAGAAAGTTTGCAAACTGATAAAATCATTATATGGTTTAAAACAAGCACCTAAGCAATGACATGAAAAATTTGATCAAATTGTATTATCAAATGGGTATAAATTAAACCAATCAGACAAATTTATTTATAGTAAATTTACTGCAAATAGAGGAGTTATTATATGTTTATATGTAGATGATATGCTCATTTTTGGGACTGACATTGATATTATTGAAGAAACTAAAAGTTTCCTGTCGGTTAATTTCGATATGAAAGATATGGGCAATGCAGATGTTATTCTTGGCATCAAGATTATCAGACATGGTAATATATTTTCTCTTTCTCAATCGCATTATATTGAAAAGGTACTCAAGCGATTTAACCATTTTGACTCTGGCGTAGCCTCAACTCCTTTTAATTCTAGCATTAAGTTGTGTAAAAATGATGAACGATCTGTAGCCCAGCTTGAGTATGCTAAAGTAATTGGAAGTTTGATGTATGTCATGTATTGCACTCGACCAGATATTGCTTCCGCTGTGGGTGTACTAAGCAGGTTCACTAGTAATCCAGGATATACACATTGGAATACAATTTATAGGGTATTAAAATATTTAAAAAAGACCATTGCTTATAGATTGCATTTCAGTGGCGAACCCACTGTATTGGAAGGATATAGTGATGCGAGTTGGATTTCAGACACCAAGGAATTCATGTATACTAGTGGTTAGATTTTTACCATTGAAGGAGCTGCTATTTCTTGGGTTTCCAAAAAGCAAACCTACATTGCACATTCTACTATGGAATCCGAATTTTTTGCCTTGGCCGCAGCAGGGAAAGAGGCAGAATGGCTTAGAAATTTATTAATTGAAATTCCCATTTGGCCTAAGCCAGTGCCTCCTATTTATTTGCATTATGACAGCGAAGCAACTCTATCAAGGGCATACAATAAGACTTATAATGGCAAATCAAGACATATTGCATTGAGACACAACTATGTAAGGCAATTACTCCAAGATGGAGTGGCAAACATTGATTTTGTAAGATCAAATGAAAATTTGGCATACCCACTTACAAAAGGCCTTACTCGGAACGTGGTCTGGAAAACAGCAAAAGGGATGAGACTTAAATCCACATGTAATGAGTTGCAATGACTGAAACTCAACTCTAAGCTTGTAACCCAGGTGTAGAGTTCAATGAGCAAAGTATGTTATTTCACAACTTGCAAGCACTGGTTATATTTATTTATTTAATTTTGCATCCCTCGGGCAGTGATTGGTTCCTGTAATGTATTTATGAGGAAAAGTGTATTATACTCTTAATGGATCTAAAACATTTGTGTTGAAGTATTTAATTATAGGGTACTCTAAATAGATCCACCTATATGAGTGTTGGAAGTGATGTCGCTTCTGTTTCCGGACTGTGTGGGTTCACTCTGAGGTGCTCATGAAACTGAGATATTGACACATGACCATAAAAGTGTCACCTTTATAAACACTTGATACAATTCGAAATCTAGTATGTGGGATATTTCCGATCTATCAAATGGGGTCGACAGTTCAAAGCCCTGGCTACTGAACACCTCGCTAGATCTTGAGATATTTTCACTAAATGAAGGTTCAAGTCTATCCGATACCTTTAATTATGTATGAGATTTCCTTGGCTTAAATGGAATTGGTTTTATTTTGAAAATGGAAGAGGAATGTTGGAATTTCATAAATAAAAAATTCCGTTTCAGCCGTTTCTTTATAAACGCTTCAGCCATTTGCACCGTGCATTTTCAGCCCTTTTGATTTCTGAATTAAATTTTTTTTTTGAAACGTTAAAAAGCCCAAGCCAATATATATACGAGTCTCTCATTTGTAGAAGAAGCATAATTTTCCACACTTGCATCCTTGCCTTAAGAATGTTACAACACGGACTTGGAATTAGAGAAGAAAATTTTAAGGAAAGTGGAAATTGTGCAAACCAAAAAAATAGGTTACTCCTCTAGGCGTGTTACAGTCGTCACTTTTCTTAAAGCAATATTTGCACCCTCACAGCTATTTTAGATTTTAGCAGTTTGTTCCTAGGATACAAAGAGTGAACCTAATCTAGAATGGAAACATTATCCCTTCTAGATTCCAAACACTTGATAGCAGAATAACAGGCTTAGTAGGGAATTGAAAGAAAAATTCTCAAGGAGAACCCAAGTGAGAAAAAGGATGCAAGTGTGAAAAATTATGCTTCTTCTACAAATGAGAGACTCGTATATATAGGCTTGGGCTTTTTAACGTTTCAAAAAAAATTTAATTCAGAAATCAAAACGGCTAAAAACGCATGGTGCAAATGGCTGGAGCGTTTATAAAGAAACGGCTGAAACGGAATTTTTTATTTATGAAATTCCAACATTCCCCTTCCATTTTCAAAATAAAATCAATTCCATTCAAGCCAAGGAAATCTCATATATAATTAAAGGTGTCGGATAGACTTGAACCTTCATTTAGTGAAAATATCTCAAGATCTAGCGAGGTGTTCAGTAGCCAGGGCTTTGAACTGTCGATCCCATTTGATAGATCGGAAATACCCCACATACTAGATTTCAAATTGTATCAAGTGTTTATAAAGGTGACACTTTTATAGTCATGTGTCAATATCCCAGTTTCATGAGCACCTCAGAGTGAACCCACACACTCCGGAAACAGAAGCGGCCTTACTTCCAACACTCATATAGGTAGATCTATTTATAGTACCCTATAATTAAATACTCAAATACAAAGGTTTTAGATCCATTAAGAGTATAATACACTCATCATCATAAATACATTACAGGAACAAGCACTGCTTGAGGGATGCAAAATTAAATAAATAAATATAACCGGTGCTTGCAAGTTGCGAAATAACATACTTTGCTCATTGAACTCTACACCTGGGTTACAAGCTTAGAGTTGAGTTTCATTGTGCAAGAAAAATGAAGACTTCCCTCAACGGGACTTGAAACAAGATCATTTCTAGCCTTAGAAAACAGAGAAAGCGACTAGTCCATTTTTAAATCCAAAAATCCCTGTTGTCAAAATAATAATAATAATATTATTATTATTATTATTATTTAATGAGCCCAAAATTCCCCTTTTGTTCTCTGAGCTCCCCTTGTATAGCCTCCGCACCTGTAACGGAACCGAATGCCCAGGTGCAGACCATAGAGTGCGAGTATCATGGGGATGGAGCATGCTGACTTTAGGAGTTAATTTTCCCAAAATAATAATAATAATAATAATAATAATAATAATTGTGTTTCAGGCACTAGTAAGAGGAATTGTTTTTTAGGCATGGTACACGATTCCGAAGGTGATGCCATGGGGTCTTGGGGTTAATAAGCCTCAATTCATGCTGGCTCTTCATGAGACCCAAAAGGCAACGAAATAACCATGCACTCGCTGTGCCTTGCAAGCAAAGGTCTAGAAGGGCCTGCCGTCGGTTTGATGTAATGAAAAGATGAAGGGTAAATCTTCAAAACAAGTTTTATTTTCAAAATGTTGAACATAGAAGTTACAAAAATATGTAATTTACTTATATTTTACGGGAACCTCGATTCTACTGTTAAAGTAAAATTTTATATAATGTATTTGAGAAGTAATAAAATTTTTGAATTAAAAATTTTTTAGGGTAAAAGTTTTTGAATTAGCAAAACGATGATGTGATATAATCAGAGAAATAATCATCAATAGAAAAGAAAATAAAGTTAAAATAGATAGTATAATTGTATTTATAATTATGTGAAAATTATTAAAAAGTATGATAATTGTATACAAAGATGTAAATAAATAATTAAAAAAATAGACTAATTATGAAAAGTAAAAAAAAATTTAAATTTAAAGATTTTTAGTGTAGTCAAATGTGCCCACCATATATCATCATATGTAAAATATATGATTTTGAACACATAAACATGTGTATTAAATATAACACATGATAATATATCGGGGAGAAGAAAAGTAAGGTAATTTGGTATTTTTAAATAAAAAAATTGTATTTAGGAAGAAAAATTCTTTTGACAATGGCGAATTCCTGCAGTTCCCGCACAAGGCGTCATATAAATGTTCCAAACTGTTCAATCTATCTGCGTTATCTCTGGGGATGTTGCCAGGTTACAAGCGAATTACAGGCAATCCGCCTCCATTTTTAGCACAAGGAGCTGAAATATGTGTATATATCTATTTTTAATTTTCAAAAAACAATACTTTTTGGTTAAGATGACTTAAATATCCCGAAAACTTTAATAAAAAAGATATATGCACATATCGATAGTTTATAAAAAATAGTGTATGAATTAAATATACTTGGAAAAATCTCTTTATGGAAAAAATAAAATAAAAAATATATAAAGTAGCCTGACTAACGAAATCACTGTCCTTCATTTATAGATAAAAATGTCATAATGCTTTGTATGATCATTCATGTATGTAGAAAATGGTGTTTTACATGGTTTAAATATTAAATTAATATATTTACAATTAATGTATTAAATCAATCAAATAAATTTACTATATTAGTTTAACATTTTTCAGATGGGAATCATGCACAATCTTGATTTCGATAAGACGATTTCTTTTCAAACGAATAATTCTAAATAGACTAATTGAGTTTTTTTTAAAACCCTACTAATCGAGGTTTGATTTAATCATCAAATGGGCCGGGATGGTATTAGTGAAATATTTCAATGGTTTCAACACTGTTAAACCAACCCCATTAAATATTATACGTCATGAACTTCCAAAATTCAAGTTTAATTTGCATAAAATGCAAAGATAAATATACACGGATTTAAGTAGAATTTTTTTTAGATGTTTGGTTTCAAATAAAATTTTCCATATAAAACTCTTCAATTTAACATTTTTCATTCTCCAGAATTACTCAATCTTTTAACAATTTATTCTCATTTTTCTATACAACCTACTCTACTTTTCAATCATTTCTACGTAATTATCCATACAATTAATCTATCTATTTTAACTTTATTCTCTTTATTTATTTATTTATTATTATTATTATTGTATCACATCATTTTCTTTTATTTTAACAATTAAAAAGGCAAAAAACTTTACCACTTCTCGTGCAAACACAAAAAAAATAATAATAGAGTATGTATATGTGAGCCGACCTGAATGCAGCGAAGATCGGACGCGGTTCGAATCGAGTCTAGACACCAGGGGCTATCGTACGCCGGGATGCGGATTGGAGAGCGACTGAGATGCTGAGAAGCTGCAGATCCCCGTCGCAGATCAAGCAAGCCCATGCCCACATTCTCAAGACCGGCCACGTCCAATCTCACATGACCCACCTATTGCTAACATGCGCCTCATGCCGCCTCCGACCTATCCTACTCTCTCTCCCTCTTCCACTGCCTCCAGCCCACCACAAACACCTCCGTCTGGAACACCATGATCCGAGTCTTCATCCAATCCAACTCCCCCGACAAGTCTCTCTCTGTACGCCGGAATGCGCCGCTGCGGCATCTCCTGTGACAGCTTCTCCTTAAACTTTGCCCTTAAGGCCTGCAGCCACCTCCAAAGCCTCCCCCATGCCGAACAGCTCCACACCCACGTCGTGAAAGCCTCGTTCCTATTACAGCCTCTCTCTCTCTGTACGCCGGAATGCGCTGCTGCGGCATCTCCTGTGACAGCTTCTCCTTAAACTTTTGCCCTTAAGGCCTGCAGCCACCTCCAAAGCCTCCCCCATGCTGAACAGCTCCATACCCACGTCGTGAAAGCCTCGTTCCTATCGCAGACTCACGTGCAGTCCGCCCTCACTCGCACCTGCGTAGGGTGCGGCAGGCCTTCGCCGGCGCGGAAACTATTCGATGAAATTCCCACGAGGTGCACACGGCTGCATGGTGCGCATTGATTGCGGCGTACGCGGAGACGGGGGACCTGGAGTCGAGTCGTATGATGTGTGTGGTCGGCCTGGTGAGGCATTGCATCGCTTTCGTGAAATGGAAGAAAAAGGCCTGAGTTGACAATGTTCGTAGTCATCTCTGCATGTGGCGAGATGGGTGAGCTTGAGTTCGGAAGATGGATTCATTTCAATTACATTGAGAACTGTACATTAAAGTGTCATAATATAAGAGTCAGCGCAGCACTTGTAGACACTACTCAAAGTGCGGGCGTGCGGATTTAGCAATGAAGGTTTTCAACCGCACGGATGGCAAGGATTTGCTGTCTTGGACTGCTATTATCTGTGGGATGGCAATCAATGACCAAGGTGATAGGGCATTGCGGTTGTTTGATGAAATGGAGAACGCTGGACTTTGGCCTGATGAAATAACATTTCTGGGGGGTTTTATCTGCATGTAGCCATTGCAGGTTTTGTCAAGGGAGGTGTTGACACCCCTCTCTCGAGCACAAAATGTACAACACGTGGAGAAGGTCCAAGCCCCAGCAAATTCAAGGCAAAATGAGGTTCAAGCAAGCTAAGCAGGCCCTTCCGAACTCAGCCCACGGGAGCGAAGCTCCATCAAGCCTCGAAGCAGGCTTTTCAACAAACCAGACCAGGCCCACAAGAGCGAAGCTCCTACAGGTCACCTCAACGGGCTCCACAAAGCAGCCCACCAAGCCTCAGAAGCAGGTTTCTCTACAACTTTGGGCCTCTACAACGGCCCACCCAAAACAACGGGCTTAGCCAAGCTCTAGCTGACCAAGTTCCAGCCCACTATGGAAGGAGCCCGCCAAGCTCAAGCTCATAGACCAAGTCCAACACCTCAAGAGGCCCAAGACCCATACTCTCACTCCAAGCTCAAGCCCATGGACCAAGTCCAACCACTCAAGAGGCCCAAGGCCCATGCTCTCACATCAAGCTCAAGCCCATGGACCAAGTCCAACAACTCAAGTGGCCCAAAGCCCACTCCAAATCTATAAAAGGAGGAGCACCCCCCTCACTCAAGACACTTGAGGAGAGGAATCCCAGATGGGAGGACGGGAGTCTGCAGCAACATCCCGGCGTCCCGATTTTTCCCGCTCGTCAAGCTCCACGCCTCTCTTCCCATTTCCCCCTTTCCATCTCTCCCATTCTCTCAAATATTTTCATTTTCCCCCTTTTCACGCCCATGTAAACCGCCTCGGGTTGACAGATTTCGCCATATTTGCTTCAACCCGAAGGCCGGAACCCGAACTTTGTACGACTAGTGTCTTATTTCTTTAAATAAGGGCTGATCTCCCTTTAAAGATCAGTGGCGACTCCATTTTTTCTTTATTTTTGCGTGCGTGTTTGAGTTAACGCCCCGGCAAGGCGGGTGCACTCGGGTCCACAGATTTCAGCATAATACGCTGACGTTATGCTGCTGAATTTGTGACTTGACCCGTGTACGGAAAGCCCCGTCTTAGCCGTTATGCTGCCAAAATCACGAGAAAACCGCCTATATGCCAGATTTATCTAAAAACCGTGAATCCAAACACGTTTTACCCCATGTGGATGCAGGAAAACTAAGCCCACGTTGCTGTCCAACACGATCCAGATTTTCAAGGCCCGGAAAACCATTCCAAGCCCATCGTAGCGCTCGCGGCGGGTGCTACAGGAGGGCATAGATACTTTAGCAGCATGGCCAAGGGTTATGGGCTGGAGCCAAGAATCGAGCATCATGGTTGCATGATTGATATCATGGGCCGTGCTGGGCTCATAGAACAAGCACAGCAATTCATTGAGAACATGTCCATGCAACCTAATTTGGTGGTGTGGAGGAGTTTGCTCGCTTCATGTGGAGTTCATGGCGCGGTGGAAGCGGCAGAATGGGTGAGGGAGAGGCTTGAAGCAGTTGAGCAGGTAAGAAATGATGATACTTCCGTTGTGCTTTCAAATCTGTATGCTGAGGAAAGGTGGAGTGAGGCTGAGAGCATAAGAAGGCTGATGAAGGAAATGGGGAGAAACAAGAAATGGGGTTGTAGTTTGCTGCATGTGTAGATATTAGTGGTGCAATCAACTAGTATCATTTGCACAGGGAATTGATGCAAGCGAACAAATTCCTTTCTATGCAATCAACAAGGTTTTTGGATTATTAGCAAGGGTTTCTCAGTCAAGCCGAAGCGCAGGATCGTTGATGCGACTGCAGATGAGAGCATCGGAATCCAGTTCTCTTAGTGCCTGCAAACGATCATGAAACAACAAGACCATGGCTTTTCCTGGTCTGTCAAGCGGCGATATCTCCATTTCCTCACCAAACCGTTTTTCATTATCAATCCACAAACCATTCAGCTGAAATTTACCAAAGATGAGTTCCACCCAAGTGGTCTCGCAGTTTGCTGAATGTGTAAGAACTCCTCGATTCGAATTATCAAGATGAAACCTGTAGAGTAAACATGGTGCTGTTTTTCATCAAGGTTAGCTTCCATTAACACCTTCAGAAACATTAAAAGTTGGGAAGATCAAGGTTTATGCTTCACATAGTAAAACAGAATGAATGCGCACAAGAGCATTCTGCATGCAGAATTTTCAAATACATGATTCTAGCCGATTCTCTAAAATCTCAATTTTGGGGAATCGCAAATTAAGAAAAGAGATTTTTCTTGCATTTGATTCTTTTAATTTCAAAAAATGTCCGCTCACAAGCATTCTATGATATGTTAGCGAACTCATTTGCCACCAGGTCATGTTGCCTTATCATTACACCCAGGCTCCTGGCTTATTGATCCCGTAACAGATTCAATATCATCTGCAGTACTTCCGCTGCCATTTTCCTTGGGGGAAACATCCTCAGAAAACTGCTTCCTTGAATGCTCTTTGTCAGACTTATCAGTACCTGAGTCAGAGTGACCTGAATTGAGACATGGGGGAGGCACTGCAGATGTGTGTTGATTCCCTCTAGTCCAAAATAATGGCATCTTCTTGTCATCCTCCCTCATCCTTTCGGCATAATTATTAAAATTGAACCCTTCATTATTAAGCCCACCAAAAGTGCTCTCAAGCTTCTCCATATTGAAAAGGTCTTCCATGATCTTCTTGGTGTTAAGGTCATCAGAGTAAACAAACTTCACCTTCCGGTATGTCTTGGCTTCTAAGAAGGGCTTCACCACCTGCAACCACAAAGACATAGGAGATGATCAGAAAGCTGGTAACTCCAACATGGAAGAGGAGATGATCTAATTCTAGATGATGTGCACAACATTGCCGAACCTCATACTGAGTGGAAGGAATATAAATATGTAGATATTTTTGTTCCTGTGTAAAGAATTAAGAAATATATTCTCATAGGTCCTAAATGATTCAGGACCATGGACTGTCAAAAGTAAAAAGGTTAGAGCAAGAAAAGCCAAAGATTGATGTTCAGATATGCACATCATAAGATTTCCAAAACACTCAGAAATTCATCATCAAGCTCTCATTTCTAAGGCAAAGAAGAAAGACAAACTTACATTCCAGAAGGGTTCAAAGAACTTTGGCGGATTGTACAGGATAGCCAATCCTAGCCTCTCTGGGTAGTGGTCTTGTAAAACATGGGCCGTTTCACGTGTCACCTTCACAGATATATGTGACAGGTTGAAGCCCTGAAAATCTATGAGCCAGACCATCTGTTCCTGATCTGATGGCAGATTCAAAATGGCATTCTCCATGCAATACACCAAGTACCTAATTTGTCCTTTAGTCGATTTAGTGTTCTGCAGTCAAACAAGAAATCAGAACTGCACTGCAAATGTTAAGTGCCCACGATATGAAGCAAGCACCAGAAAGCAAAAACAAAGGTTGCATCAGACCTGGTAACTGGGTCTCATAATTAGAACAGTTCGCCCAAATTTATCGACATAATCTGATCGATAGATTTTTCCTGTCTCAGCTTCATGAGAAATATCATCCTGCACATCACAAGGTAACAGTTAGAAGACTATCCACTTTTACTAGAATCGTGAAGACACTATGGAATGGCCAAATGCCCTACTGCAGCAGTAATGGCCTGACAGGAAACAAGAATGTCATGGTCCTCAGTGATAATATTGTGTTGAATCATAGTCATCTGCACCTTAATGAGCTCCAATATCCACCTGATGCAAATAGTAGTCCAACAATCAGGTGGCCTTTGTTTGTATGATTCAACTAAGATAGGTTGAATCCAAACAAGCAGAAAGTGGTACCTGTGCAGGATTTTGTACAGAATATGAATTTTAGGAATTATCTGAACTGTTCATTATTTCAGCAATTTAGGGGATACCTATCCTTTCTTCACATAAATTTCGAATGGTGATGCAAATTTCAGCTAATGAACTGTCATAATATTAGTTCCACTTTCTCAAACAGGCATTGCTTGAAATTTTCGATCATGTCTATCAGTGCAAGCTCCCTGCTAACTGTCTCTGATAGTTGTGATTTGCAACTAAGGCACAGGACCTTTATTATGAGATAACAAATTAAGCGACATTCTATTTTTATAAACAAGATACCGTCCAATAAGATAGTACCATATGCATTCATCTTCTTCTTTCAAAAATGATTTCAGCTACCATGGATATCACCCAGCTTTTCCAAACATAAATACCAAAAGAAGAAACTAAGTAAAGAGATCAGAAAGATTTTTGTCAAATTAATAGAAACATAGAGAGTTACAATACAGGAATAACCAACAAATTTTGAACTAGAAGCACCCAGTTGAGTGTAAAAGTCAGAGATGGCAGCAATACCCAACGAATCTCTTCGGGTTTGTATTCAATCCTCCACTTCAAGGTGTCTTTCAGCATTTTTGTAGCCTTCTTGACATTCCAGTTTCTTGCCCTCAGGTATCTTGAAATTGATTCATCAGAGCAGTAAATTGCAGATTTTTCTGGCAGTTCTCCTAAGGAGTTCCGGACTTCCTTAATCTGAAAATACGTAACCACAAGATATTAAGAAACAAATCTGATGGATATTTTTCAAACAGTTCTTTCTAGCTTGGTTGGTTACTTCCTGAAACATCAGAGTATATAAAACTATAGCTCGGTTCGTTAGTCAGTGCAAAATCAATGAAGGATCCACTAGCACCTTTGCCTGCTGCTCTTCATCTGGTGATGGCTTTCCAGAGCCATTTGTGTCAGAATAACTTATATGTGTACTCATTTCTTGAAAAAGCTTTCCTGAAAGAAGAATCAAAGTCAGCCACACTAAAATAGAAAAGAGAAATCAAACCTGCATTATGGTTACAATGTCAAAGAATTTTCAGCAATTACAGCAGCACTGAAGAGAGAATAACAGGAACAAAAGAGTTTAAATAAAAATTAAAAGAGGTGCCACAAAGTAATGCTCAATATCCACATACTTCAATGGGCACATTAATACTAAAATTAGCCTGATTTCCTGAACAATTCATCTAGCATGATGCACACAAGTTTATGCGTTATGTCGATCCTATATGGTTTCCAGAAGCACATTGTATTCATGTCCAGCAATTCTGCTATGAAGCCCACCGAAAAAAAAAAAAGAAAGAAACCAAAACCAAAAAACTTCAACTCAAGTAAATGACAATTTTGCACACAAAGTTAAAGGGAAGAACAAATATAATGAAATATAAACTTTTCATAAAAAGGCATGCAACCTTATCATTCTAGTGCTATTTTTCTTCTCCTTTTTAGAAGTATAAAACGGACTCATCCATTGCTAGTTTGCTCAGTTTCCTAATGGTCGAGCTCAAATTACTTTAATAGTTTTAATTGATTCATGTTTTGAGGATGCTGTTGAGGCAGTTATCCAAAATAATTCAAACCATTCTTTTTCTTCTTCACATAAAAGAAAAACATCTGCTTCCCATTCTGTTAAACTCAATATCTAATTTAAGGATACTTCATATCTTTTTGCTAGATGATATGTCATTGTTATTTTCTTCTTCAATTGTAAGCTGAGAAATCAACATATCACCTCAATACAGCTAGCTAAGATTGGCACAAGAATCCTATTCCCTACCATGTAACTTCTTCATTTTGCCACCAAATAAACTCATAGCATTACATTATTTTCCATGTACTCATTAATCAAAACAATGTTGTTTGCAGGGGGGGAAACCAAAAACAAAAATTAAAAAGCCACCAACATGGTAACAGCCCCTTGTGTCAATCCCCATTTTGTAGCGTACAGTAAATGCAGGCAACTGAGAATACTACTGGGTTTCAAAATATGTGTTTCCAAGAGAACATTTTGTTTCCTGCCATCTTTTGGATTGAGATCCAAGTAAAAACATTTTCTCACAGAATTCTTTGCACCTGATGAAGAGTGCAAGTTGATTCCAGCCCTGTTGTGAGCGCTAATCAAATGTTAGTTATCCAATCGTGAGACAAATTTCAGGTAATCATCATGGAAAGTTCAGGTAACCCATGTCCATGTCCAGAGACACCCTCCCTGATGTAGCTGAATATCCGACGCAAGATAAACAGTCTTTTTACTGCTTATAATGCTTCTCAAAGGCACTTCCGAAACAAGCCATGTGAATTCATGGTGAAGATATAGACAATTTTTTTTAAAAAAAAAAAAAAAAAAAAAAAACTTTCCATCCATCTGCCTGACCCACCACAAATGAGAAATTGAATGGTCTATAGCTGGCCATACAAAGCAGCTCGCCTTTGCAACTCGTAACTGAGAGAAATCCCTAGTTTCTCCTCCAAAGTGGGAATTGCACATTATTCCACTTCTTTTCAGCTGTGACCTCAAAGATCGAAGATCGACAGCAGATTTCACTGTCTACCATTTGACGCAATTGACCCCTATCGATTCAACAAATTACAACATCTCCGCACCCAAATTACTCAGGCACCGTATCAACTCCCACCCTTTATTCATCGTCACCGAGAAAAAACGAAAAACCCAAACTACAGCCAAAAAGGAAGGAATCCAACACTGATGGGCCAGCAAGCACAGACGAAGGAATCGTAGCAAAAATGGTAAAAGGAGCCGTATACCTGTACCAGGTGAGCTAAGCTTCACCGCACCACACCAGCCCAGCTCTATGACTCTGTCCCTCTTTCTCTCTCGCCAATTGATCGATAGATCGATCGAAAGCCAGGAGGGACGAATGCGAACCAAGGTCAACTGTGGAATAGGGATGGGAGTAGGGGACCAGCGGCAGCGGCAGCGGCAGCGCCAGAGCAGGAGGGGCAGAGACGAGAGGTAGACACATCCCACATGCACGGGCGTATATTTGTATGTTACAAGCCTAATATTCTAATATAAAATAAGAAAATAAAAAATTCATGATGACCTGGTCCACGTCCCCAAAAATAAGGTGTTGACGTCCGGCCATCCTTTAGGAAAATAATTTGGAAGATCGAGTTCAGGAAATTCAACCGCATCACATGACAAAAGGGAAAGGAAACAGTATTCTTAATCTTGAACCATCCCAACCATATGGCGCCGCCGCAGCTCGTGATCTGTGGACAAACCAAACTATTATTGATGGGCATGTGCGGGTTTCGGGAGTCGGAAATTTAAGGAGTATTTAGCAAATAATAAAATTTTAAAGAAAATAATTTTTGATGAATGCGTTTGGGAAGTAACAAATTTTTAAGTATAAAAGTTTTTAAATTAAGAGAAAATAATACGATATAATATACAGATTACAGACGGAATGATAAGGAATAAATTAAATTAAATTACAATTAATGTAAATAAAAACATAAGATAATTTTTTTAAAAAAATAAGATAAAATAATATGATGCTATAAATTAAAATTTTCGAGGCAGGGCGCGCGCCTGAGCCGGGATCGGGATGAGAAAGGCGCACGGCGCCGTAGGATGGCCCACCTGGCCTTGTTGTCGTCGTGATCTAAATAAAGAGAGTTTATTAGATATTATAGCTGCCTTAATTGATTGATTGGTTTGATTTTCAAGGAACGACGCCATTGGAAAGTGGAAGGACGGATGGATGTGGAAGGACGGATGGATGTGGAATGTTGAACGGAATGGAGGAAAGCAAGCTTCTAGAGGATTTGGTGGGTGTGGATGGGTAACTTTTCGTCTATTGGAAGTCAGGAAGGAAGGAGCGACCGTATGCACGACTTCCACGCACAAGGAAGGAAGGGACATTGTGCAGGGAAACATCATCTCATCTTTTCTAACGCGACATGCACAACGCATGCCACGGTCTAACATATGTACAACAGAAAAAGAAAAAAGGAAAGAGCGACAGAGAGGCTTCGCTTGTGACACGATCCAATTTCGGGCCATGAATGGAAGATTAATCATATCAAAAATGGGGCACGAGACAATCAATTTTGCATCATCCACACCCTAAATAGTTGCACCAAAATAGGTCTTCCAGATAAATAAACAATACACGAGGATAAGTATCGTCAGATTCAAAGGCAGTGTATGAGAATACGCAAATAAAAATAAAATAAAAACCCATCCCCATATAAAGCGTGATTTTCTTTTTCCGGGTACATCCATTTTCTTTTATAATGTGTTGGGAAACATCAAATGGACATTTCGGCATTTTACGTGGAGAGGGAATACACTTGGTCCCTCCTGTCTAAAAATTTCATCCACACGCACACAAAAAAATAAAATAAAAATATGAAAATATTACAATTAGCTAGGAAGAGGAACTTAGACCATAACCACATGGCGAAACTAAGAAATTAGAGGGACCAATTAAGATCGACTACCTATTCAAAAAATATTTATAAATAAATAAATTAAGATCCGACTATATACAAGAAACTAAATGCTGCTATGATCCAGTCACAACAATACACATCCGAAACTAATCGCTAACGTTCAATCACAATGATACACCTCGTCAACAATAGCAAAAGCAACAGTAACAGGCCATAAGGCTGGTAAAAGAAAGGGCCGCTATAGTAGATGACATAATTGCCATGATTACAATCATCGTTTTGAAGAATCCAATCATATCAACCGAACTGGAAACAATATTCGTGATTACAACTCCATGATAATCGGTGGCTGGTGCAAGGCAGAACAGCACTGTAATTTGTGTAAATATGATGATTACTGGATAATTAAGACGCAAGGCAGAACAAAATGGGAATTTCTTAAGGTAATTTCACAAATTCCATGTTAATACAAGATAGCTAGGATAACGAATTAACTAAACACATTCTAACTACTTTTGGGCCATCCAGTGGACCCTAGTTTTGTAAAATAAATAAAATAGAAAAAGTGAAGTGATGGCAAAATTTAAATACTTACAATGCCGAAGTATTATACAACATGTGAGTGAGATACCACGTCATAGCCACAGCTACAACGTTCTTATAACACCCTGTATCTGCTGTGCTGTACAGCTTCTGCATTAGCATCTGACGATTCAAACTGCCCTCTTCTTTTCTCAGCCAAGAACAATCCTTCAGGTTTCCGAAGGCAGACAACAATCCATATGCATCATAACAATCACCGAAGTCCTTCCAGAAATCCAGTTTAGTATTGTCCAAACGCAGCAGTCAGAAGCAGGCTGTGGCACTGACTGGCAAGATGTATAAGAATGCTGCCAACTCAGTCAGGTAATGACTGATCTCAACATGTGGAGTACCAACCAAGATGGGCTGAAGAGTTCATCTCCAGTACGAATAACGAACAATCACTCAAAGGCTGATATCAGACCAATCACTATTAACAGATGAAACCCACTCCTAGAATCAAATTAGCCATTTGAAGATAAAAAAAATGACCTATAACATTCAACATATGCACATCCAATGCTTGAGGATGGATTTGGTTTAGGTCTTGCTCGGAATGTCTAGACAGCTGCACCCAGAGCATGAACCAAATCCCCCACATCTAATGCAATTTCGGTGCTCTACTTTGAAAAAATCAATTGACATTTCCTCTCGCACAAACAAGAGGACTGGAGGGGTGGCAGCTGATACTATTCTGACAGCCAACTTGATGATTCCAATGAGAACTTCCTACCCATTGATACTTCCAATGAAAAATCGCTACCCATTAAAGAGGCGACCTGGTGCATAGAGCTCCATAATGCAGGGGGGTTAAGGTCCTGGAAAGTTGCTCATTCCAGGAAATCTGTCCAGCTCAGTACCAAATGCAGCACTCACGAGTGCCAAACCTTGGAAGTCTGCACAACCAGCTGGAATGAAATTTGAAAATTCATACAAGCAAGAAATATTTCTAGCTTGCAGAACGCTGGTGCATCACAGGTATGTATGTCTCCTTGATCTGGCATGGGCACCTCAGCAAAAACCATCACTCCCCGAGTTCTTGGCTGTTCTTGGCTGTTGTCAACCCAACCTTATTCCAACAATTGGCATCCTGCAAAGGTTGTGGTGACAACTCTTTTCAAAGCTGCCAAGAACATAGCTAAACAAGTTTAACCTTGTAAGATAAGCGAATTCAACTTCCCAGGGTCAATCCAAGCAAAACACCACCATTGAAGCTGCAAGGCATAGACAGATGATGACATTCTGTAATGATTATAGTGTTGGCAGCTTCGAGAGGTTCAAGCAGTAAACTGTTAAAATGCGGCTCTTCCTGCAGTTCAGAAATGATTGAGATGCTTGAACCTCCAAAGGTGCATGGATCCAGTGGACATCACTGAATGCCTTCCATCAATGTGAGATAATTTGACCTCGGCAAAATACTGTATTGCCATGAATATGAAATTTTTTGTCCTGTCTGTCTCCATTCAATCCACAAATCTCCAAATCTATGCCTTCAAATTTCGGTAGCTTCCATTCCTTGAAATTGTCATATTTGACTTCTCATCTTCCTCCGCCTGTGTCACAGACTTTGGATCCGGTAGCATGTCCAAATGCCGGTGCCTTGGTCCACCCATCCTTCCCCTCATATTATTTGGAGACTTACCCATCAAGGGAGTATAAAAGGGCGCCTTTGAAACATAGAACTCCTTTGGTATAGAACTCATTTCCATGAAACAATTTCTTTCCTTGGCGTCAGCAATCAGTGCCGCCCAATCATCAGATTGCACAAGTGCATTTGCATTACCCATGACCTGCAAAAGATAACCATTATCATTATCATTCAAAATCTCAATATGCATCAATTCAGTAGCTATAATGCTTCCGGCTGCAGAAGAAAGAGGAGGAAAACATACCCATAAAGCTCTCCTTGCACGTGTGAGAGCAACATTCATGCGGCGAATATCAGCAACAAAGCCAACACCATGATGTGAAGCACGAACACAGGACATGATTATGACATCACGCTCCTGGCCTTGAAATGCATCTACAGTGTTGATATATAGGTCCTTCCCTTCTTCTGAATTCAGAACCTCATCAAACTCTCGTTGAAGACACTTCAATTGCAATTTGTATGGCGTAATTATGCCCACAGACGCCTTGTTCCCACCAAGGGATTTCAATGTCTTTTGAAGATGCTCATACAAACGAACACAGAACTGTGCCTCATGAACATTCTGATATGACACGGAACCACCCCTGTGGGATTCTCTCCCATGAGTAACATCAAAGAATACATATGGTCCTAACAACGGATCCTTATAATATGGCTCATCAGGCAAGTTGACAACACTGTCACTGTCAGTCAAACGTCCTTGGTAGAAGTACCTAGATGGGAAATCACGGATTCGAGGATGCATCCTGTATTGCACTGATAGAAGCATAGTTGGGCAGCCTGCTAGTTGGAACCTCTCAAAAAGACTCCTGCTGTATAATAAAGTGCCAGCTGCCTTGCTAATAACAGTCGCTGGAAGTTGCTGAGGATCTCCAACGAGAACACATCGTGCAGCACCAAGAGAAAGAGGAGGGAGAACTGCTACTTCACTGGCCTGCGCTGCCTCATCAATGACAACCATATCAAAACCATGAGTAAGGCGGGAGAATAACTTACGGCCACTGCTCGATACTGTTGTAAAGACAATCTCAGCTTCATTGGCAAAGCTGGCTTCAAGATTTGCACGAGCTTCCTCCACATTAAAGCTGCCACCAGCACGGAACCTGCTCTCTAAAATGACAAAACGTGACATTTCCACCAAAACTTTATCCCTTCCCTCAACAGCAGCAGCAAGATTTTGGAGTAATGTGTCTCTATTATGATCCCGAGCAGCAAGAACATCAGGATCAACACCAATAGATCCTTGAGAACGACCAGCTACAGCTGCCACAGTCAGTTCCCTCTGAAGGCAAGCTATCTGATGTGAGAACTGAGCTTCACGGGCTTTCAATTGGTGCATCCAGCCAATGATTTCTTCACGGTTCTTGACCAAAAGTTGTTCCGTCCTGCGTTCAACTGAAACAGCCTGTGCAGCTCGTGTTTGTGAATCAACGCCAACTCGAGCAACATCAGGTCGATATACCTTCATTTCACCATCAATGAAACCACGATCAAGAACACGGGCTAGTAACTCATCAGTGGCTGCATTCGATGGAGCACATACAAGCATTCTAGGCTTTGGGCAAAGTCTTGGAAGAGTACGAAAAAGGTTCTGATCCATACTCTGTAAGACCTCATCAATGGATCCTGTGCTAGGACTCTCAGCATTGTTCTCATTGTGTTGTTTATAGCTCTCAGGAGCAAGCTTCTTGAGAAGGGCAGTGTAATAATGCTGGTACTGGACTAAGTGGATAACATTTAACATTCCCCATACAGTATGTGTCTTCCCTGTTCCTGGGGGACCTTGAACAAGGGTAAAGGGCCAAGGTTCTTGCCTCTTGTTTGCGCCTGCACTGCTTGTACCTGCGGCTGTATGCATAGCTGCCCACTTAATAGCAGACAACTGAGGTCCATTAAAAGTTCGATGAAGGTGGTCAACAAAATTTTGGGTAAAACATTCAGGCATTGCAGGAGGCTGCTCTTCATATTTTGGAAAGTGATCTGCACCGGGTTTAAGGATAGCTGTTTGCATCTGCATACAAATATGCTAATGAGAAACCAACACATTACAGCTTATTTTTGTAATAAACAATGCATAGTCTTGGACTCTTATGTCACCTGTGAACTAAGACGGCGGAATGCATGAAGAGCAATATATTCACGCTGTGTAGTTGCAAGAGATCCAAGCACAGTCAGATACCAGATACTCTTGGGCTGAAGTTTTCTTAGAACATGATCATCATCAATCCTGTTACATATTAACAAAAAATAATATAGAAATAAATAAATAACATAGCAGCGATACCAATAGGTGACAGTCATTGAAACATCTTGGTACCGAAGGATCGCATTCAGTAGCTCCAAATAGCATGCTATTTCACAATAGTGCAAGGACGAAAACCTAGAGTGGTGAAAGTCTCATGAATTTTGATGATAGCGTACAAAACCAGATATGGCCGACATGAAACAATAACACAAGTTAACAACAAAGATTAAATATAATACAAATGTAAAATATTCACAAGAATCAAAGAAACCAAAACAAGTTTATCATTAGTTTAACACAAACAAGCATGGAACTTTTTAAAACTAAGGATTTTGAAGCAATCTAAGGCATTACCTATTAGTATCACAAGTATCGCCAACGTAGAAATGAAGGATAGCTCCAAGGGGATCACGAGTATCAATGGGTGTATGTCGCCTTACCGTACCTGCAACCCTCCCAGCAATTTCAGATTCTATGTCATCATCATTTGTGCTGTGATTGTTATTCCATTTAGGTCTGGCTGCTAGGAAAATAATACTTAAGATTGTCAATCCACAAATGATACACAATATGTAGCATATAAATTTTCTAAGGAAAAAAAATCATCACAATCACAAACCTGCTCCAGGCCGAGGAGTTGAAAGAATAGCAACATCGCCCTCCTTAAAGGTCCACTTGCATTCATAAGTTGGCAGAACTATTACATCATACCATCCTACATAAAAGAATGCATATCCTATATTTTAGGTAAAATATTCAGAAGAAGAATGCCAAGATAAACCTCTATTATGAAAATGCAGTTCTTGGTGCATCACAAAAGATTCCAGCCCCACAGCAGTAGGTGGTGGATAGAACATTTATAACAACAATTTAAACTCAAACCACTCCGTCCATAGATTAGATCCAGTCCACAAAATGTATTTAAGATGGTTTAGGGCAAGATCAAAAGTCTACATGAAAATAACAATCCATACATCTACAGAATGAAAATATTGATGGGGACATGGTTCTCTTTCAAAATTCATTATCAGTATGGTAATTATGATTAGCGATTTGATTTGATTTCATGCCAAGACCAAATGTCGATAGCATAAAACAATATGATCGGAATCATCAGAATGGCATTTTGATTTGGCATTTAAAAACTAAACAGAAATGTAGTCATTTGCCAAATTTAGAATTTTTTTTTTTTTTTTTGGCCACTGCATATTAGATCTTAATAGACAATGTTCCAGAAGAAACCTTGACCTTCTGGATTTCCAATTGATGCATGATACCATTAGTAACTTCTAAGAACAAAATGCATGCAAGTTTCTTTGGAAGCAACAAGAATTTTCAGAAATGAAACCCATATGAAAAACCATCATTCGATTTCATTTTTGATAAAATGTTGTTATGAGCAACAGATAGTAAATGCCTCCTGCTAAGCAAACAAAGAAGTGCAGAAGTACCTCTTTCCCTCCTTTCCACACTCTTTACTCGGACCATGATATGTGCATCTCTGGAGACTGTCTCAGTGAACTCCTCCCAAGTACTGTATAGCTGTGCCCTACATTCCTCAAAAAGCAAAGGCTCAAATACTCTTACATACTCCTCTACTGATTCAAACCGTCCAGGGACACATTGAAGTTCTGTCTCTTCTGCTATACAGAAAATAATTCAACCTATTATTTTTCAGATTCAAATACGAAGTAAAAAAAAAAAATTTAAAAATACTATCAGAACGTAAAAATGAAGATGATGGATCAACAGATATTAGGAAATAACTTAAACAAATAATTAGGAATCAAAGCTCATGAACTCTGGCAGATATCTCTAACAGGAGCACTGAAGGAAAAAGAAATTCGTTAATGAAGCGCAACGAACTAGTTTCATGGAAAGACAGACATCCAGAACCCACACCAGTATAAGCTCAGTTCTTCTTTAGAGAGATTTAGTGTTTCAAGTTCGTGGCTGCTAGGACAGCACAGGTTGTCAGTCATATTTCAAAGAGAAACACATGTTCAGAGGGATAACCATAGCCAGTCATGTATTAGGATAATTAATTTAAGGCTGCAGTAGCAGGAATTACAACTGCCAGTGCAGTTACGATGCTGGACCTTAAGTTTTAACTAGTTTTATTTTTATTGTCTACTTGGTGGATGATCTAGGATGCACTTTTGTGCTCCCATTTTTATGAAATGGGCAATACAAACCCTTCCAGTGCATGGCAGTTGTAGTTTCAGTTCAACTAGCAATATGGCATTTAATCGACAAGATAGGACATCGCACTGATACCAAAGGGTGCAGATCAGTGCTCATGTGCTCCTCCGAATTATTCAATAGGATAGGCATGAGTGGCATAACCCACTACAATAATCAGGTTAGAGGGAGATGAGAATGTCATCATACTGCTACAAGATAAAAGATCTGGGGATTGACAAGACAATGAGGATACATATACCCTCAGCGTTTGAAAAATAAAGAACAAGGTAAATAAAACATGCTAAGCCATCAGAGCTGGCAAACCTGTCTGATGCCAGAATTTCTCATTTGTCACTTCACGAAGAAGGCGTTCAACAGAAGTGTCTTGATACTGCGAGCTATTAGAAGTTGGTTTTTTGGAGGGAGGATGCTTTTTTATTATTGTTTTTGCATCTGAAGATTCCCTGTTTTGAGTAACAACAAGCTTCCTGCTTGAGGTTTGCTGATTCCTAAGCTGTCTTGCATCTGTGGTTTGTTTCCATGAGCCTTGTCTTGGAACTGGGGGTGGGTAAATTTCTCCTGAAAAATCATTCCCATTATTCAACTTCTTGGAGCGAGACTGAAGTCCTTGATTGGTATCTCCATCAGCTTCAGCCCTCTGATCACTGAACTCTAGTGTACTTCCCTCACTTGAGAATGCATCTGGTTGCTTTTGGTCCTTGGTTGCAGGCAGCTGGCTTTGCCTTTCTACATTACGTTCAGCTGGGGCAGGAACAGTGCGTATTTCCTTCACTGTCCGTGTGACTATAGATGATGAAAGATTTTGCCTCCTTGGTGTGGAAGTCTTAATGGGGCCAGCTTGTTTAACGTCCTCCAAATTGAGAAACATTGTCTGTCTGCTGCGTTTTTTCCCTAGCATCGCTTCCTTCTGCTGGTCAAGCTTCTGCCTCTTTCCAAGAGTATTTGCACATTTTATTGCATGACTAGCCTCAACTCCTTTTATATATTTTTTTTTTGTTGTAGATTCCTCTATCCCTTCTGTAGCTACATCTCCTTTAATATTACCATCCGAATTCCTGCTATCACCAGCCCCTTCCAGCGCGTCAAGTTCTAATCCCAAAGGAGCATGATTGATTTCATCCTTAATGACATCTGACGCCAAATTCCCATGGTTGTCTCTAGGAACGACATCATTACAAACTGTTGGAGACTCCTTTCCCGAAGAAGAAAGATTCCTTTCATCTGAAACTTGTTTTAATTCAGCCTCAGCACTAGCAATGGCATGTCCTTCTTGCTTCAAATCATTGCTCCCTGGTAATTCTGGATTACCCTCCATATCAGACCATTCACCTTCTTCTCTTTCAACAATATGAGTGTTCAAAGTGCCAGAAGTTGTCACTTGCACGGCCTTATTTTCTTCACCATTTCTCATGAAAGATGACAATGCATCATCTTGTGAATCATCTGTCTTCTGATTTCCTTGTTCTTTTGGATCCTGAAAAGCTTTATGCCTACTGAAAGGCTGAAAGCCAGAGACAGCAGATGCATGCGAAAATGCATTATTATTGATTATCCTTGGGTGACCCTCTGATGATGGAAACAAATCAGAGCTCAAAGGCTTTGAAGAAGCAAAGGTTTTCTGCGGACACAAAACAACAGCAGTTTCTTCCTCCTCTTCAGTAGGGGGTTCATTGAGATCAAAGAATGGCCTTCCTCGACAGCCCATGTCACAAGTAAATGCATACGAACCAAATTCTGTAGCTGAAGAAATTTTTGTTGAGCTCTTCCTAATTTTCCTAAAAGTTGAAACCCATATAGCATGCCACTGGTGGAGATGAACAAGAACCTGGCCCTCAAAGTTGCGGAAACCTCTAATGCTGGAATTCACATAAATTAACAGAGTAAGCTTCCCAAAAGAGAGCAAAGTTTGTATCAGTTAAATTTACTCATAAATAAGATTTTCTGCACTTGCTTTTCTATTTTCTACAGAACAAACATGGAAATGCAAGTAATTTCTTCAACCTTCCAAATGTATAATTTTTTTATTAAAAAAAAAAAACTTCAATTTCCTTGCTAAAACCTAAGAAATATGTTTGCACCCCTTGATGGGAAATAGCTCTTCCTTCTTGCCTTCATTATCTCTTCTTCAATGAGCCTCTTCAACAGTTCAGCTAATTAAATGTTCAGAATTTTCTGATCCTTTCAAAGTGAGATCCACTTTTAAAATCAATCCTGATACTCGTATATCAATATGGCCCAAGTATGATGATGTTAGCACATGTAAAGTTTACCATTGATCTGTAAACAATAGCAAGTCATATCGCAATGATTAGAATAATATCTTCCTGTGCTCGATCAGTCTTATCATTAATATTTTGACAGAGGCCGTTCATATGGTATAGATGACAAGTCATCATTTGTTGACTTTTAAGTTTTCATCATGGTTTCCCCCCACTTCAAAGATATCAACATGTCACACACACACACACACACACACACACACAAGTCAACCAGAACCATATTGACTTTCACAAGGTGTTTCTCATTAAATGGTCTTAACATACAGCGCCCACTTAAAATTTCCCATAGACAACCTGATTTGCACACACCCATGTTATTCTTGTGTTTATGTGATTTTATCTAAACTAAATATGGACCAAACATTAGTAATTCAACAAAATTCAGGTGGACCAGTGACAAATGAGCCCTCAGCTACAGATGTTCATTCGCAAGATCACCAAGATGCAATTTTTTCCTTGAAAATATGTAAAAATTATACCAATCTCTACCAAAGATTGGCAAGAGATAAAAAAAAATATATGAAAATTGTCTTTTGTTTCTAACAATATTTTAAAACCAAGGGCAATAACTCAGTTGATTTTAAATTTATCAAAACAAAAAAAGCGTTGATGGACATAAAAAAATGGAAAAAGAGGAAGCAAAAGGAAGTTCCAATGACAACATTGGAATCTTTTGATAAAGGGCATGCCCATTACGAAGACTTTCTAACAGATGTAATGAAGAAGAAATGAAGAAAGCCCATGGCCTGCAAAATTTACATTATCACAAGCTATCCAGTTCTCTCTTAATTTTAAATTCATGCATTTGGAAAGAGCCTTCAAAAGAGCCAGATATAAACTAAACAATGGATCCTGAAATACAATGCAAGTTCTAGAGAGTACGGCATCACGAACAGAGAACACCAAGACCTTCACCATACCAATGATCATGACCAGTGAGAGGCCCATGCCAGAAACAGGAACTAAGACCCAAAAGCCAAATTAGATTTAACTAATAAGCAAGCAAGTTATTGCAAAACAAAAAAATGAATGTAATGCAAAAAAAAAAACAATTTATCAGTAACTAGGATATGCTTAGTTCTCAGGCACCCTATCAAAAAGACAATTTTAGTACTGATCTTTCTTTTTTTCCTGAAGTTAGACTTGAAAAGGAAAAGTTTGACATTGAAGTTGCACAGGCAGCCATCTAAGCACAGGATACATCAACACCCATTCAGGTCCCAAAGAAAACACAAAAAGGCATCTGCTCAGATGTTAACCAATGCACATGAATGTTCAATCAGAGGATGACTAACAGAACAAGTTATAATCCAAAGGGCCCTCTAGCAACTTACCTGGAAGGCAACCAATGTTGAGCCGTTGACAACGGTACCATATGGGGAAATGGCATTCCATGTTGCATGGATTAATAACAACAATACATATCGAGCAGCACTGGCTTTTAGGATCTAAGATAAGCATGCATTTGCTGCGTCTGGATACATGGACTGCAAAAGCCAAAGGGTGTAAAATCCCTCAATACCTCTAAAGTAACATTTACCTGCCCAAATAACCCTGTTTTCTTTATCATCATTCGTATGCTCAATCATTACCTCCTATATTTCCATCCAATAAAGTGTGTCAATTATAGCTCTACTCATTTCTATAGCTAATGGCATCTCCTACCCAACTAGGATAACTCCATATGACCCTATATATTTCTTTTTACATTCTTTAGCTTTCACCACTATCCAGATACATTGCAGAAAATTGGAAAGAAACATAATGCAACTCGTTACATATTTCAATCCACTGCTTTTGTGAAAAAGTAGCAATAAAACATTTTTCACAGGTTACAGAGTTGAACACGATTTCTGCAAGCATTTTGAATAACGACCACAGGCAGACATCATTATCAACGAAACATTTGCAAGCATGAGAAAGTAAAGTTTACCTAAGACAAATTATGTCAAATGGGAAACAAGGTAAATCAGATGAAACATAGTGCACTCTAAACGCATATACCCCAACAAAACGATATCTCAATCGAAAATTGTACAATAAACAAAGCTACAAAACGTGCATACCGCCACCCAACAACACGAGTGATACAAAGAGGCGCCTGATGTCGAATGCCAATTTAACAAATAAAACCGCATAATCCGGCAAGATCAAACACCGAACCCAGACAAAATTAAAAAAACACACTCAAAACCCGATTCGGTAGTAAGATATTGCCGGTCTTAATCAGAGTAAAGCGGTAGTCCACAATGGATCGCTCCCCTTCCTGGAATCCTAAGATCGCAACACGCCAAACGGATCCCAACCGAAACCTAAACATCAATGCAACCGATTGAATCCAAAACAACCAATAATCAGTCGCTAAAACAATTAAATCTACGTTCAGATCACTATTCGGGATCTTAATCTGATGGAAACAATCGAATCAACCTAGAAAGCTATGAGGCGAGAGATTCAACGGCCAAGGAAGAAATTCCGAAAAAATAAAAATTTGTAAATTTACTCTGTTTTTTTTCTGGAAATAAGATCGGAATCTTACCCGAGAGAGGGCGAGAGGGAAAAGAGAGAGATGAGAAGAGAGGAGCGAAGAAGGCCGATTGGGTATTTATAGGAAATATCGAGCGCAAACCCAACGGACGAGGATCTATCCGGTCGCCGCCGGGATATGAGTTTGAGATTTCCCCACAGCCGATTCGCGCGCGTGTAGATTCAATCTAATATGCCTGGCCTCGACTCAACACGTGGGGCGTGCTTGAGCCGTTTAACGATCCATCAGCAGAAATTTCACACCCCAGCCATAAAAACAAACCCTCGATGCCGCGTTTGCTCTTGAGTTCGTGTTGGGAACAGTACACGTGCCAGAAGCGGCTCGTGCGTGGTCGGTGGTTGAACGAATTTTGATTTCCGTGCATCTGAGCCGTCTTGCATCATTTGCTATAATCACTGCAACATATGTGGCCCAATAATCCAAACCATTAAAAATGAAAATTAAGAAAATTTCCAAGTTTACTTTTCCGAATTAATCTCAGCTTAAATATGCAATGTTAGTCGAGATCCGTATTCCATGATTTATAAGATGGACGGTTTGGATATTCTATCTTTGACCTGGAAGGCACCCCTGAAGAGTTCATGCAGGTTGCCCGTCCACAATCGCATCGGTTCTGTTTATGGGAATAGTTATTCATGGGTTGCATGGGGGTTTTGCATTCTTACAGCACGTGCGCCACGTGTGGAAAGATTTCCGACCGAATTCTATGCTTAACAAGTATTTAACGAGCCTCTGATATATGATTAAGAAAATAGATTGTATGTTTATAAATCGCATTTTGACAAGAAATTTTGGCGTCTGTACCTGAAAACAAAAGTCGAATTAGGAAATTCATCAATTTATTCCCAAAATTAAGATAACTTTAAACGGCTACTTTTTCATCCCATCCAAACTATGTAATACGGAGCATCTTCACACTCAGGGTTGGAGCGGAATGCCTATACGCCATACTCACTGAAACCCAAAGGTACGGTAGATATGATGCGAGAGCAGTCTAAATTTACGTGTCGTATTTTGCATAATTAAAACGCAATTTGTTGATTTAAACAATAAAAGTTTTATGATGGACGGTCTGGATGCTCTATTTAGCCCCAGCTATGTTTGCATTTTTCGTACCATGTGCATTAGCACATGTTGCCCGCGCGTTTACGTTTACGAAAGTCGTTGGTTTTAATTATCCCACCGAGAAAAGAAAAAAGAGTAATAAAATCCAATTACGGATAGTGGATATCAAAATCCCACAACTTGCTCATTAAAACCACAACTTTTTATTGGGAAAAGCCTGATGACAGTACAGATTATAACCATTGATTTGCAAAAATTAATTTAAAGTGGACGGGTCTAATTATCAGCTCCCAACCCACCGATTATTTACCAAGACCGCCAGTGCTTTTTGTTGCCCGAGAATGCCCCTGGATAGTTAGGGTTGGGGACCTTGGGGTGAACAAATAGACCGAACGTGCAAAGTTGGGCAGGGTATTTTTGTCTTTGACATTATAGCGGGTTTCTGTAAGACTCGGGAGGTCTATGTCATCTACGCCTTCGATCAATTTTTGACCCTTCCAAACGGGACAATCTTTTATATATACATATATATATATAAACAAACGGGATAATCTTTAATTAAGATAATTTAACTCGAGCATTGCTTTTTGGGGAATTTAATGTCAACCATTGATTTTTTGGGAATTTAACGTCGACCATTGATTTTTGGGCCACCATGCAGTTTCCATGAATTCCCGATGAGAGCACTAGATTGACGATCCCGACCTAAGATACCGGTTCTACGTGTGATTCACTGGAGAAGGTCTACCATGATCCGGTTCTTCGGAGGTACGATGTCATCGCTCATTCTGATCGGTACGGTGATCATGTACCACAGCTATTGTTCAGACCCATTTGCTATTTTACAAAGCCATTTATATTTCTGATCTGAACCGTTCAAATGATAAAACTTTAGGATATCTAAAGCTATACATATGTATTTTAAAATCTAATGCTTATGTTTTTATAGTCAAATTAATTTTTTTTTAATTGGTATATGTAGTTATGTACACGGTAACATTTGACATTACTTAGATTGTAATATCGAATATTTTTTTGAAAGGGAAATAACATTTGATATTATTTTTTGAAAAAAAATTTGATATTACAGGAAAGTATATTCAGCCCTTACATACTAGAAAAATATCTTTTATGAATACTTGAAGGGATAATTCCTGTAATACCTATAACAAATGCACATAATTCATCTTGTACCCACAACATTTCGTAAATTTTTTTTATACTCATAACATTTCATCCTAAATTTCTCTTATACTCATGTCGTTAAAACCATCATTATCTACCCCATTGAAAAGATGATTTTGCCAATTTAAAATTTTTTAATTAAGATAATTTAACCTTAACATGACTTACTTAATGGTAGTAAGTTACTAATACAAAATATTAAATAACTTGAAAGTCGTATTAAGGTTTATTTATTTAATTAAAAATTTTATAAGGGCAAAATTGTCTTTTCAATGAGAGAGATAACAGTGATTTTAACGGCGTGGGTATAAAAGAAATTTAAAGTGAAATATTACAGGTATAAAGGGAATTTACGAAATGTTGTGAGTATAAGAAGAATTATGTACATTTATTATGGGTATAAGAGAAATTATCTCATACTTTACACATCCGGAGAAATCTGTAAACACCCCATCAGGGGAATTACTAAACAACCCAACTACCCTGAAGACTGAGATTCGATCCCCATGCCGCTAGCCTGGTGGCCTAATCAAACCAAAATTAATAGCACGTATTGAAGAACAGTGAGGAGGAAAAAACGGAACTAGCATCTACATACAAATGTCGATGTAATCAACTGTAGAGACCGATTTCAGAAGAAACCAGGGGTTGGGAGAGTGCGACAGTTCGCATTGTGATCTCATGTCACGGACTTACCGTCCCATCAAAAATCCCGAAGCGCCGAGGCATTCCGTCGGCATGCTCGCGTGCGGACGCAGCTGGATTGCGGACGCAGCCCACTTTCGTGCCCTAAAAACCCGTTCGTTTCACCGCCCACCATACGCGCCACTACACGACAAACGAATGGATCGTGGCATACCCACCCGAGATGAGAAATCGGACGGTCACAACTTATTGGAGGAGCCAGACTCGCCTGATTAAGAGCTACGATCGTCCAGGATTGCAGGAGAGGGCTTGCGTGTAGACTTCGCCAACTGGAGCAAAAGCGCCGAATCGAATTGCAAAGGATCTTCACTTTCTGATGGGGATGGCTACGCTTCCGTGTCTCTGCGGTCAACATGTTGGGTGGTCTCGATCACACGACCGGACACAAAGCACACGTGTGAGACAGCTGGACCGTCTATCTCATCTATTTATCCGCCCAGACATGTTCATCTAACTCGTTTTATGCCCTGATCCGTATACGTATAGATTTTTGCCGAATCCGTAATTTGAGAGTTGTTGATCAGTGCACGCGAATGACCTATCACTCTCCGCAAGAACTCGCAACGTCATCTCGGCCAATAATTCGCCGAGGAGGGGCACGCTCAGGAATTGATTTTATGACGAACGACACCCTTTGGTGGTCATCAGGACCACGAGTTCTTGGTGTACTTCATCGATTTCTAAATTCTAGGAAGATGTGACCCACCGAAGATTCCTCAACTAACGTATATACACCGTACATGTGGCACGCTCGAGCAATTAAAACTTGCTTACGAATGCAGCCCAGAAACTCATGAAAAAAAAAAAAAAAAAGTGCATGATTCGCACCCAAAATGTTCCAACTCGGCGATGAAACGATTCCAAGAAGGAATAGGCAGAGAGTGGATTCATGGAACGTGATTGATGATAGACAAAGGCGAAAAATAATGACGGGAAGTAAGGAATTACGCTTCTATAGTTCTATTATACCCCACTTTTTATGTTACCTTTTCCAATTTTTTACGTTGATAATTTGACATGTAAAAAAATAGTGAGAAAATTAGACAGAAAATTTATTAAGGGTGCGTTTGGTTGGAGGTAAAACTTTTTTATGAAAACTTTTCAGAGTAAAAGTTGTCAAGTTGATAGAAAATGATGTGATATGATAGGGGTAATGATGAGGTGTAAAGAGAATAAAGTTAAAATAAATAGGGTAGTTGTATGGGTATTTGTGTGGAAATGATTGAAAAGTAGAGTTGTTTATATAGGAAAATGTGAAAAAATAATTAAAAAAATAAGGTAGTTATGGAGAGTGAAAAGTTTTTGATTGAAAAGTTTTCATTGACATGTTTTGTGTGTAACCAAACACACCCTAAATGTGGAGGATTAATGTGACACAGTAAAAGTAATGATTGATTAAAGGAAAATAAAGATATAAATAGACTGAATATTTTTAGAGAAAAATTGTAAATAGGATTAAAACATATAATGAAAATACGATATTAGATACAGATAAATTTTCAAATTATATTAAACCGTCAGTAAAAAGGATTTTTTTGTCAAATAGACCGTGGAAAGAAAAAGAATAACCATATAAAATTTTTCCCTTTTTCCTAATTCCAAATATAGCTTAAGCGGGCGAGAACTAATGAGAGAGACAAACAGCTTATTAATCCAAGTCAAAGTGTTAAAAAAAATTGCACTTTAGTTTATCAAATTTCTCGTGCGTATTAGGCACGTATGAATTATGATCCTTTCAGCCAGGGCCCAAAAAAGCCATGAGCGGGTGGGATCCATAGACATGTACGGGCAGGTCGTGTGGACTCTCCCATGGATTTTATAACCGTGGAATTGTGTGTGTCGCATGACATTTGAAATAGTTGATTTGATGTCGAATTTATTAAGTGATCCTGCACGTCACATGCTTGTTCATGGAACCGACCGAGGAAGTCATTAATAAGTATTTTTATATATGTGCCTAATTTCCTGTAATTCAGATATAATTGTATCCGTGTGGGTTCACATCGGAACAGGAAAAAAAAAATCAAGAATTCAAGACTCGTGTTTCGTTTCCTAAGATGTGAAAAATACAAAGAAAATTTTTCGTTGTAGCCCCTTACGCACCTTTTTGTATAGATTGGCACTTTAATTATTTAATTAATTTAATAATTATTATTGCGGTTAATTTCCAATATACCCACTACATTAGCCTTTAATTATAAATATACCCACTAAGTTTGAAAATTTTCACAAATACTCACTGAGTATAAGTAAAATTTCAAATATACACATTCCGTCAGGCATAATTAAAAATCACTGTTATTCATCATATGAAATATCCAAAATGCCCCTTATTATTTAATAATAATAGTCATTTAACTATGATAGAAATTAAACAATATAATGGAAACACATCTAATGTAAGAAAAAACCTAGATAAAATGAGTTTTAACAGTATGAATATTGCACAAATCACAATATATGTTAGATTAATGGGAATATTTTGGGATTTTAAAATTATTAAACGTATATAACTATCATAATGGGTATATTTGAAATTTCACTCATACTTAGTAGATATTTGTGAAAGTTTTCAAACTTAATGGGTATATTTATAATTAAAGGTAAAGATAGTGGATATATTTGAAATTAACCCTTATTATCATCATCATCGTCTTTATGCATTCTAATTTTTTCATATATTTCTACATAACTATTTTATTATTTTTTTTTATAATCACTACCTTGAGACGTTACGTAACTTTTTTATTTTTAAAAATCTCTTCCCAAAGGAGCCCTTGCCCTAAAAAATAATGGCAATAATACACAGGACATGCGTATCTGATTTTATTTGCCAGCTCATCTTTGATCCAGAAGGCTCCGAATCTGAACTTCCTTGGAGGTCTTTTACAACTTCCTGAGGTTTCCAGTCTGATTTTAGACTTGGGAGACAACGGGCCAAGCTGCTTGATTTGGTAGGAGATTAGATACGTGCGGCTACATCGTGGGAGGCCCAGTCAGAAAGGAGACTGTTTCTTCCAAAAGATGAAGCCCGGCTTCTGAATTAGTACAGCCTTACCTTCCTCGTTGTCTGGCCATTTATTCTTTCCCTGTTAAGGTCCGGCTATGGAGATTAGAGACAAGAATAAAGAGGAAATGGCTCGTTTCAAACATCCAAGGGATGGTCACACGGTATGGTGGGTAAAGAGATACAGTAGAACCATTCGAAATGCTTCAATTGCTATCTTTGTTTCCGGCCAACTTTTTTCTATGGAATTTTTTTTTTTATTTCTCCCCTTTTTTAGACCCTTAATAAATGCCCATTACTAATCTCTCTCTTTTGATCAACGCCATGCCTGAATTTTCTTGATGCTTCATTGGGGTGTAAATCGAGTTGGGTTAGGATAAATACAACCTTAACTCATCTTGTAAAATTTCAACCCAACTAAACCCTATTCACACCATAACTCAACCCTATTTTAGCCATAACTCAACCCTATTTAGGTTGGATTAGAAATCAAGTTAATAAATATATAATATTTAAAATATAAAAATACTTTCAATTTATTACTTCTAAAATAATATAATTACTAAATAATTTTATTTAAAGTAATAATATCTAGTTAATTCTCATATATTATATGCACATGTATAACTATTTTTAAAAAAATTTATTATATTTTATACTAAAATATGAAATCAAGTTAGATCGAGTTGATGACTCAAACCAGCCCGCTTTTGAAATCGGTCACTTAAATCCAATCATATAACTTTTTTTTTTCCAAAATGTCTAACCCAACTATATTACAAATCAATTTAGATTAGTCAGGTTCGGGTTAAGACTAACTATATATATACTCCTAATGCGGCATTCTTCCTTCATGCCTTGGAATGTCAAGAAATATTCAATTTTTGCTTTATATTAGAAAGGTCAAAACTTAGAATAAACAACAACACTATAATTAGAGGGGAAAAGTAGGAGCCTCTGCTCAATGCACCTAATTGTATTGAAATTTTAGTGCACTTAGCTACAAAACATATTTTTATTTTTTGAAATTTTTATAGAGTTGCTAAGCTAACTATATTTAATTTATAAATCAAGTTTATTTTTTTATATGTGCATATATATATTTTTATTCTTTTTTTTGAAAGGACATATATTTTTATTCTTAAAAACATAAGTATTTTAGTAATTTGAAAATGACTAAAACCCTTATGTGTTTAAAAAATTAAAAGACCGAAAATTAGTCTTTGATTTGGTTTAATTAGCCCTAGTTTACCGTGTTAAATAAATTGCGAACGCTAACTGTTCAAATGGTCGGTTGGACTAGATGACCCAAATCAGTACTTGGCTAGTTCGTTATAACAAAATAAAATTATAAAATTTTGTTGTTATTGTCATTGTAACATTATGATCTCATAATTAAGGGCTTTATAGGAATATTATATGACCGTTGAGTTCCAATAAAGCTAAAAGAAAATTTTTATAAGACTGCGATTAGACCTGCTATGCTTTATAGGGCATAATGTTGAGTAGTTATAGAAAAATACATACAAAAAATGAGCGTAGCGGAAATGAGAATGTGAAGGTGAATGAGTGGTAAAACAAGAAAAGATAAAATTAGGAATGAAATAATTCAAGAAAACTTAAAAATGAGACCAATTTGTGATAAAATAAGAGAAAATAGATTAAGATGGTTTGATCATGTTAAAAAGAGGTCTGAAGTAGCACCGGTTACGATAACAGAGTCTATTCAAGTAGAAGGTAGTAGGAGAATGCGAGTAAGACCCAAAAAAAATGGATTGAAGTAATTAAACAAGATTTAAAAATATTACAAATTACAGAAAACTTAGTCTTAAATCCCTAAGAATGGCGCAACAGAATCCATGCAGCCGACCCACCTAGGCGGGAAATGACTTATGATGATGAATTAAGGGCTTTCTAAAGATGCCCTCCCTCCCAAAGTTCCTGGGTTTATCATTTCATATCCATAAGTACGGAAATATCATTCAACCCTCACCTTACAACTTTACGGCATATTTATTTACCCCTAAAACTTTTCAATCTAAAATTCTTCACTCTTTATAACTACCTTGTTTTTAATTGTTTTTTCATATCTTCATATATAACTATTATACTTTTCAATTATTTATACACAACTAATACTACTAACTATCTATTTTAACATTATTCTCTTTACTCATTATCATTATCTCTATCATTTTACATCATTTTCTACAACTTTAAAAACTTTTACACTGAATTTTTTCATCGAAAAATGTTATCACTTCTCCAACACACCCTTATTCTCATTTTATAACAGAGTTAATAGATGCTCAAATATTTGCTAGTTGATAGAGTATAAGGTTCAATCAAAACAGATTTAGCAACCAACTAGGAAAGGGCCCAGCACAACCCTTCTCGAAGGATGGATCTCTCAGAGTTTATCCCTTGCTAAAGAATCACACACAAAAATTCTACAAGGGGCAATAAAACCTCAACGGTACAAGGGATGGCTTTTCGACTTCTTGTCCAAGATTAACGGGATGTATGTGACTTGATGGATAATCATTTATTAAAATTATCTCGAAACATGAGCATACCTGCCTCCTCGAACCGAAAAAAGTCAACTCAAATTAATAAAGACACAATACCTTCATAGATCAAGGATGACTTAGTCATCACAAGATAATTGTGACGTAGGGTAGTCTCTTAGTCTAGCCAAACTACAAGCAAACATGTCAATCAAAAAGGATCTTTAAAGAATAGTCACAGAATATCTCATCTGACACAGAGCAAACTTTGTAAGTGTCGAACCTCATATAAATATTGATGAAACTTCTACAGAAGAGGAAAAAAGAGGAGCTTTGATTCTATTCATCCCTCGGTACAGTCTTCCATTAGAAGAGATCTCCTTTCATGGGACGGACCCTCAAAAGTAAGGCTAGTCAATTTTGAATTAAGTAAAACATGTATCTTAATTATAGGTTGCAATTTGGCCGATTTGAGCCTGGACTCGACCTGTTAAACTTGAATTCCAACCATATTGGAACTTACATTTTTATAACCCAAGGCTGAAGAACCTAACTTGTAAATGTAAATGTTTATGATTCAAGTGAACCTGCGCTCAATTTTTCGTTTTTATATTTATTATAGAATATATTATATACAGAATATCTAAATAATATTTTTTATACTTGTGTATTTTATATTATTTATATTTATATCTAAGTACTTGTTTGTCATATTGCAATTATGTTATAAATAGATTATAGTATTTTCATTTACATTTATTTGTATATTTCTATTATTTACTTTTGCATTTATTAATTTCATTTCTTTATCTTATTTTTAATGTTAAAATTTCTTCTAGCACTATATTAATAAATTACTATTTTAAAAAATGTAGTTTGACCTTACGTCTTCTGTTTATACGTTTTGATATTATTATATATTTACATGAAATTATAAATTTATTACTCTTAACTAAAATATACATTTGTCAACCTGAATTCTAATCTAAAACTCAATTTACACCCGATTTTCACAAATAAGATTAAAGTTTTATATTTCATCAAAAAAAGATTAAGATTTATGTTTTATAAACAGAGTTAGGGTTCGGATTAAGATAAACTAAAGTACTGGAGAATAGAGATGAACATCCTCTCGCCCCCAGATCATGTAATGTGGCCAAAAAATTAGATTAATCATGCAAAGTTGCCTTCAGTTATTCTATTAAAGCGACTTGTTTGCCATTTGTTACAATTGGATCATTGGGGTTGTGCTCTGTAGGCCAACACTAGAGTCATTTGGATTAGTTATTTCTCTCTTAGAGTTGTTTTTCCTCAATTGCCTCGTTATCGAAGATAAGTTACATGATAACAAAAACCTCAATACTAACCTATTTATAACTTATTTATAAACCTCAACAATAATCTTAATTCATTTAAGGTAAAAGGATCTAGTTATGGATTATATTAATGGGCTGGTAAAATAACTTGCTAATGGTTTAAAAATAGTTTGAATAATAAAATATTTTTTATTGGAATAAAATATTTAATATGCTAATGATTTGCTTGAATTTAAAAGATCAATTTTTGTATCTATTTTTAGTTGAATTGTTGGTTCTATTATCAATAAATGTATATAATTTTTCATCAAAACAATAATTGTATATAATTTGTAAAGTAATAAGCATCAAGACAATGTCGAGTCATTTATTTAGATTATAAATGGGTTATATTATGCAAGTAGATGAGTTACATAAATTAGATTATTGTTAAATTGATTGTTTGAACAAGCTTGATCAGCTTATTAAATAGGTTAAATAAATTACATAAATGGGTTGGTGGGTTAAAAATTATCAATCCTAGTCCATGAAGTATAAAGGATGATTTAGTCAACAAGGGTTGACACTAGTCATGTTACTTCCACCCTTAGCTAGCTAGAGGTGCAACCTGAGTGATACATTGGTGGGTCGACTCGTCAGGTACTTTAAAATGGAAATGATAGATTCTTATTTTCCTCTAAGTATAGTATGGTAGATTCTAAATAAAAAATATCCAACTTAATCAAAGTCAGGTAGGTTCCAAGGTATGGGTACTCAAAATTGCCCCGAATTAATAATATGTTTTATGTAATATATTATAAATGTTGGGCTCCACTTCTATGAAACTTTTCTTCTATGTAACCCCTTTCATTTTTAATATATTGATGTTTGATAAAAAATTCACTCTATTGATCATATTTAGCACAATTTATATCATCATGAAAAATTTTTCATTTGTTTAGTATCACTATATATGGACTTCATTTATAAATGCACAAAATCAACACAATAAAATGATTTAATTTTAAATATCAATTTTAATTTATATTTTTACCATCTAAACTATCCAAAATATCATTATCATATGGATAAATGATTCTACTAAGTATTATTATATTTTAATACATATGTGAATGAATTTAAGCATTTTTTTCTAATTTGTGAATGAAGCATTATTATATTCTGAAGTATATATGAATATCTATTTTTAAGCAAATTCGATCTCCTAACTAAATAACGGTGTTAAATACAATAAATGAACTAGATTTTGCATAAATCATTACATAGAAGTAAATCCCTTATATATTTAAGAAGAATGATCATGTTAGATCTGGACTAAGCAAACGTCTGGCTTAGCGCACCTTAAAAAATTTATTTACAACATTTTTAACTCTTTTCTCCATACACTTATTTATCTAAGAGTATTTAACATATAAATCAAGTTTTACCATTTTTTGATAATGTGTATATATTTTTAAGATTTTTAAACATCTATAGGTATACATGTATTGATTCTATTGAAAATACTCATATCTTTAAAAATCTCAAAAACTATACAAACATATCCAAAAATGGTAAATTTTGATATATATCTTAAATACACTTAGATAAACAAGCATATGAAGAAAAATATTATAAATGAGTTTTTGAAGTGGGCTAAACAAGACATTTACTTAGCTCGAGCTAACATGATCACTATAAAAACTTATTCGATTTATCTATTATTAATACATTTTAATTAATGCATTTTCAAATTACATTACTATCATACTGATGATTATAGATATTAAGGAAAATTCATAAATGGGTTAAATAAGTGTATAAAGAAAAAAAAATGTTATAAATGAGTTTTTTGAAGTAGGCTAAACAAGACATTTGCTTAGCCCAAGCTAACAAAATCACTATAAAAACTTATTTAATTTATCTATCATTAAGTACATTTTAATTAGTGCATTTTAAAATTATATTATTATCATACTGCTTAGAGATATTAAGGAAAATTTATAGTAGAATTATAACATTAATTCAAACATAATACAAAAGAATATTTTTAAAAACTAATTTAGAATCAAAACCAAAACCAATTAACCTTTTTAAAAAAGTAAAATAGGTCTTGAACCTACTCGACTAAAAATAGAATAGCATAAATATTTTTGAAAATATGATAAAAATAAAATCTGACTTTGAAAGAACCTACGAAACCCAAAATGCCAAACTCATTATTGAGAGTGAGATTTGGGCTAATGAAACCCAAATTCTCCTCAACCTCTAATCCTAATTTTACATTTAAAATCTCAATTCTAATCCTAATTCTAATCTTATTTGTAAACTTAAACCATAATCTTATTTTGTACAATTAAATAAGATTCAGTCTCCGGTTGAATTTTAGATTGAAATTCGGGTTGATATTCTCTCCCCAACGTATCTAGTAGGTGTTCGGGCCATCATTATGCATTTGTTATTTAAACGGTTCATGCATCTTTCTCTTTAATAGCTGTAATTGCACAAATAACTTAGTACTTTTTATAACTTTCGTAACTCAGATGATAAATCAATACCATAAGCAAGTCAGTGTTCAATGCAGAACATGCATAGAAGAATAATTTGTATGGATTATCTTTTGGACTCGAAATTGGAAACGGTCAATGAGTTCTCTATTTTCACAGAACTAACGTTACATCAAATAAACGAAGAAATCCGTAGGAGCAGAGTGCAGTTCGTCATCAACGAGGTCTTGCAAAGAAGTTGCAGTCGGAGGCAGAGAAGAGGGGTACAGCTAGGGTTCTGCAGACGAGGGTCGCAGCGAGTAGGTCATCACAAATCAACAAGAGGGAAAAAGAGGGAAGGGAAAATGGAGAGAATAAATGAAGAACTAAGGCAGATTTTAGAAGATTGAAAGAGGGAAACAGACCTCGATAGGAGGACGAAGGAAGAGAGGGGGAGGGGGAATGGAGGGAATAAAGGAAGAACGATTGCATACGTTAAAAGATCAAAAGGAGGAAACATACCTCGGCAGGAGGAAAGAGGAAGAGCAGTCACCGAATTTCAACAGAGTGGTAGTTTGCCGGAGAAGAAGCCCTACTGCAACAGATGTAGGAAATGAGGAAGGAAGATGACTGAAGAGGATAGCTATGGTCGCCGACGAGTAGGGATGAATGAAGAGGATCTTTGATGCCAGAGAAAAAGCCCTGCTGCTACAATAATCGCCGACATGAACAGGGATGATTGAAGAAGAGAGTTGTGGTCGACGACGAGCAGGGAAGACGAGTAAACGACAAACACTGTCGAAAGCACGGGAAAGGAAACGAGGGAGGGAAAAATTAGGGGAGCCCGATCGTATGGGTGCATTGCACCTATTTTTTTTATTTTTTTTTTAAAATTTTTTCATGAAGCTGTTAATATAAGTTTATTTAACATATGTATCAATTTTTACTATTTTTGGAGATTTTTAGATATTTTTTTTAGATTTTTAAAAATCAGTGGCATTTTCCGTAATTTAAAATTATCGAAAATGCCACTTATTTTTAAAAATCTAAAAAAAATATCTAAAAATTTTCAAAAATAGTAAAAATTAATACATATGTTAAATAAACCTAGATTAACCATTGTATGAAAAAATTTTGAAAAAAAAATTAAAAGTGCACTGAGGCTGAATGCACCCGGGTGCATACAATTGGGTTCCAAAATTAGGGTAGCTGTGGGATTAGATAAAATATATATTTTTTGAAATCGGATTTGGGTTCCCTTCAACGTGAAGCTGGACTGATTTGAATTCAGTCTTGGATTGAACCGGATGATCGGGTTCGAGCTCGAGCTCGAGCTCGGGCTCATCAGAAACAAGTTTTAGCGCGGTCTAAACTGGGATTATGATTGAATCCAAACCGAATTGCAACCTTACTCACTATGCGAAAACATCACGCACAACTGTTAACATTCCATCAAAAGTCTCAAAGCTCACGGGCATACCACAGACGTGCTGAACTTACCTGGTCTTGAAATTTTAACAGTTTGGACGGTCCAAAATTCAGCATAACATCATCCTTTCCTCAAAGCCTATTATTATATGTCGCCTGTACACTTCAAGGGAAAAGTGGGGAAGCGCTTGGTTGAAAGTACAGAATTTTAACCTACAAAAAAATAAAAAGAGATATTATTGGTGCGTTTGGTAATAATTAGCAAAAATTATCAATTTAAAACTTGTCACTTTCCATAACTATTCTATTTTTTAATCATTTCTTTACATTTTCCTATACAACTATCCTACTTTTCAATCATTCCTACATAATTACCAACACAACTAACCTATTTATTTCAACTTTATCATATTTACTCCTCATCATTACCCCTATCATATCACATCATTTGACAACTTCTACTTTCTACAACTTTTCATCAAAAATTTTATCCGGTCTCAAATACACCCTATATATCTTAAAGCTTTTAAATTAAGCGTGGTGGAAAGTCTCCTTCGGCATGCAAACGTGCAGCCCAGGCAAATGAAACCCAAAAAAGCCAACCGGAGGTTTAATTAGCAATTTGCATGTTTTATGAGTTATGATCAGTGTCGTAATTAGCATCATTTTTATTTAAGAAGAAGGCATGCCCAGACAAAAATAGAGACGTGAGGCATATCCATATCGGTGCTCAAGAATCCAAAGACCGAGTGGAGTGTCGTGTAGCTGGGCCATATCCTTCTCTGCATCCAAGGAACACAGCAAATGATATCCCCGCACATTCCACCAGTAGGCGAGGAGGAAAAATAATGAATGAAAATGGACGGCCAAGAGTTCTTTAATTGTCCAAATTCTGAAAACCCAAGTCATCCAGAATAGGGCCAAGCGAATGGACGGTTCAGATCATCACGATGTAGTCACGATCAAAGAAGGGTGAGAGTCCCAGCGACGCGTCTACCATCCCTTGATTCTTATTCTCGTGGAGAGAAATCCAAGGAGCAAGAGTTAACCGATCCACCTTTTTCTTGTTTTCGTCCTTCCCTAAGAAAATATGCAGCTGTAATTCAACCTTTTCTTCGTTCCTGAGAAGTAGACAATCCCGCAGCAAAACCCCTGAGCCATCATATGATGCTACAATTCCCCCTTTAAGTGGGGTAAGTCCACCAAACTACCCTTCCTCTGGTGAAGAAAATGCGGACTCCCATCTTGCCCATCCTTCTCATCCTCACCGTCGGAGCGGTGGGCCAGCAGGATGATGTTCCAACGGCCGAGAGAGACGCCCTCTTCTTCCTCAAACAAGCATTCGATCACCCTCTCCTTAACCTGAGCTGGACTGGCTTCCCATGCTACCTCAACGCCACCAACACCTCCACGTGGATCGGGATTTCATGCACAAACGGCAGAGTCTCCGGCATTTCTCTGCCCAGCTACAATTTGACCGGCGAAGTTAACGTCAACGCGCTGGTCAGCCTCAGTCAACTCACAAACGTCAGCTTCCGGGACAACTCCATCTCCGGCAGTCTGCTTAATCTCTCATCGGCAGCGGGGCTCAGGTACGCCGACCTCTCGTTCAACGTGTTCCGCGGGCCTATATCGGCATGGCTGGTCCTCGATGAGAAGCTGGAATCGCTGCAGCTGCAGAACAACCGACTGACAGGCGGCATCCCGCCGTTCGGGCAGCAGAGCTTGAGGGAATTCAACGTGTCTAGCAACAATCTCTCAGGAGAGATACCCCAAACACGCGTGCTGCAGTCGTTCGGCCCATCCTCGTATTCCAGTAATCCTGGCTTGTGCGGACCGCCTTCTCCAAATTCATGCAAAGACCCAGAGGTGCCCGTTGCCAAGCCGCCAGGTGCACCAGCGAACCCAACTCCTGCTGATAAAAGAGGGAAGACGGAGAAGCACAAAGATGAGTTCTTGAAAGGGTCCTCCATGGCTGTCGCTCTCACCGTGTTCGGCTCGACAGCGATGGCTCTCTTGAGTTACTATCTCTGTGTCGGAAGCCAGAAAGAGCGGGGGAAGGTGAAGAGGCACAAGCAGCCGTGGGATCCTTCAGTGGTGGAGAAGAGAAGCGACGAAAGCAAGGTGGGGGCGGTCGAAGAACGGAGAGTGGACGCGAATGAAGAAAATGGGAAGCTTTCTTTCATGGGAGAAGCGTACGAGTTTGAGCTGAACGATCTTCTGAAGGCGTCAGCAGAGGGTCTGGGGAAGGGGAGTTTTGGGTCCTCCTACAAAGCAATGATGGAGGGCAGGCCGCCAATTGTGGTGAAGCGGCTGAGGGATTTGAATCCCATGAGCCGTGATGAATTCGCAACGCAGGTGCGGCTGCTGGCGGAGCTCAAGCACCCCAATTTGCTGCCGCTGGTGGGCTACTACTATTCCAGAGATGAGAAGTTGATCGTTTGCAAGTTCGCCGAGAATGGGAACCTCTTCGAACGTATTCAAGGTGAGTTTCTCTTCCCTATTTTGATTTTTTTTCAGGCGTTTGAAATCATTAGCAGCCAATGGATGATGGATAGCGCAGGAGGCAGAGGAACAAACCGCATGCCCTTCAAATGGAGCTCGAGGCTTTCAGTGGCTCGAGGAGTCGCACGGGGTTTGGCCTATCTCCACCAACGCACCAAGCACAGCAACCCACTGCCCCATGGAAACCTGAAATCAAGCAACGTCCTTCTCAATGAGAACGGCGACGCCCTCATCTCCGACTACGGCCTCGGCTCGCTCATCTCCACGCCCACCGCAGTTCGGCAGATGGTGGCCTACCAGTCGCCCGAGTATCAGAGCCGCCGGAAAGTAGGCCGGAAGTCGGACGTGTGGAGCTACGGCTGCCTTCTTCTCGAGCTAATCACAGGCAAGGTCTCAATCCACTCGGCTCCGCAGGGCATCAACGGCGGCGGCGGCGTAGATCTCGGGAGCTGGGTCCACAAGGCTGTTAGAGAAGAATGGACGGCGGAGATCTTCGACGTGGAGATCACGGTGCAGAGGCGGGCCACGAAAGACGCTGTGCAGCTGCTACAGATTGCAATCAAGTGCTGTGATAAACTGCCGGAGAATCGGCCGGAGATGGCGGATGTTGTGAGGGAAGTAGAGCTAGTGAAGGGTGATTACCATAACGAGGACGATGCCTCTGGTTCTCCTTTCGAACAGTCGCTGACCGATGAATCCATCTCATCGGTTGGTGTTTGAAGAAGGGTAGCAGATTTTCGTGCAACGACGTGGGAGACCGATAGAATCGAGCAGAGTTCTGTTCGATCGAGTGTTGGCCGCTGACATGAGAAATCCATGCATGCAAGAGCAGAAATTATTCATGGAGTAGCGCAGTACTGTTTTTTCTTATTCAAAGCCATGTGTTTTATTGCACCATGACTGCATTAGCTTATTGGTTGATATGGCAGCCGAAACTCTCAGTGAGCAAAAGATTTTTATTTGATATAAGCTGAAATAAATCGTTTAATCAAACAATAAAACATCAAAAAAAAAATTGTTCGAGCAAAGAATCGAGTGGGGTTGCACTTAGAAACTTAAATGTTAAAATTAATAGAGGGGTGATTTGCAAATATATTTATTCAGTTTAATCATAATTACAAATATACTTATATAGTTTCAGGAATTATAAATAGTCTCTAATTTGGTCATAATTGCAAATATAATTATGTCGTTACTATACCATCATGCATAGGTACTTGCAATTTTACATGGCTATATTTGTAAAAAAACTAAATATATCTACTTAACTTTTAAAATTATAAATATACTTATGTAGTTTATACATCTTTGTAAATATATTCATGTCTTAATGGTGTAATAACGGCGCTATAACTACATGGATATATTTGTAATTATGGTCAAACTATATGAAGTTATTTACAATTTTAAAACTATACGAGTTTATTTTGTAATTATGGTCAAACTAAGTAGGTGTACTTGCAAATTACCCTTAATAGAGTGCCTTTTCAGTGCAACGTGTGGTTTAAACCTTACAGGAAATCATTTACATAAATCATGATTCTTTTTTTTAGCACGCATATGTAGGCCCAAGCGTGTACCCATCATATATAAATTTTTTATATTTTTTCTAATCATGTTTTTAAGTATTTATTGGGAAAATTCAAAAAATAATTAAAAACATTAAAAATAAAAATTATATATAAATACTTGCTTAAGCCTACATATATACAGTATCGTTTCTATGAAACTTTTTTTTTATATAACTCTTTTCATTTTTAATATCTCGATAGTTGATGGAAAATCCACTCAATTTATTATATTTAAATTATTTATAGTATTTTACAAATTTTTTATTTGTTTAATATTACTGCGCATGAGCCCTACTGAAAATCAACATAATAAAATATTTTAATATTAAATATCAATTTTAAAGTTGTATTCTCAACATCTACATCATCTAAAATATCATTTTATGTGGATAAATAATTATATAAAATATTATTATATTCTAATATCCATGTAAATGGATCTAAGCATTTTTCGTAATTTATATATGAATATATATTTTTCAATAACGGTGGCCCATAAACATATTTGATCGTGATGAAATTTGGTCTCCTAAATAAACAAATGATGTTAAATATAATGAACAAATTAAATTTTTCATTAAAGATTAAAATTTTAAATTTTGAGAGAATTAGTTACATAAAAGCATAGCACAAACATACGTGATACGAATTTTAAAATATAAAAAGACAAAGTTCGTACAAGCATATGCATTAAGCCATTAACGCTCAATGCACACGCACGTGAATATGATATTATATTCTAACTTTGAAACTACTCTTTTCTTTCATTATTACTTATATCTCAAATCATTCCATATAAAGATGTATTTATTTTTGTTTATTTTATATTAATTTATTACCTTTCTAAATATTACCACCTCACGTTACTCTTTCATTTTCTATTTTTTTTTCCTGTTATTTTCCACCATATTGTCCATTCCTAAACAAACCCAGCCCAAAGAAGATGCTCAGGGAAGCTTTACACTAATAGATCGGATCATCATCATCATCATCATCTTTTTTTTTTTTTTAAATACAAGACAGGTGCCGAGTTAAAGGCAGGCCGCGTGTGAATTATAGAGAAAATTTTAAACCGAAAATAGGGTGGGATATTCTGCCCATTAGGAAGTGATGGCTTGGCTGTAGAGAATCTGCCCTGGTGCAACACACCTCAAACGAGTCAGCTGCACTTGTCTCCAAAAGCCTGTTAATGAAAGTGAGATGTAATTAGGAGACTATTGTTGAAATTGGAAGGTGGGATAAGTTCTTCAATTCATATATGATGTTATTCCCTTCCTTTCTGTACTGCTTTCTGTAAAGTTTATTCCTTGAGTTTTTGTTACACCCCTAGCCATCATACTCTATAAAAGTGGACCATGCTGCCCTTGTGACCTTGCATAACCATTCATATACTACAAGCTCAAATTATGGATACTTCCTTGCAGCTTACTAAGAAATACGCATTGGATTGCCAACTTCTCCAACGCGTGTTTTCTGGTAATCACTTCTCTTCAGCTTCAGCTTGTGTAAGTTTCTGTTGGTTCAAATAACAAACAGTTGAGATTTGGAGCAAACAGCCTAGTCAGTATGTAGTCTTACTTGAGCTAATCAAGTGTGTTTGACGTATAGTCCTCTGTTTTTCAAATTACATCAGGAAATGGTGTGACCCACAACCACAAACTGGTGGAAATCCTCACCAGCAGAAACAGGGAAGAGCTAAAGCTCATTAGGCAAACTTACAGTGCTCTCTACGGACAAGATATTCTTTACCTCATATCCACCACTCAAAAGAGCAGATACTTTGCTGTAAGTACTCAAATACACCCTCCAAATGCAACTACTCGATCCTGATCACGCCTTGTTTCTTTTAATCTGGTGGGGCCTGCATGCTGTAGTAGATCTTATCACACATGTGCCCAAAACAGATAACGGTCACATATGTCATGATACTAACAGTACGACTACTAATCTTAACGTACAGAGGGCTGCATATCTACACATGACCGAACCACCGACGCGCGATGCTGAGATAATCAGATGCTGCCTTTCTGCTTCTAAAGTGGATCTGGATGTTCTTATTGAAGTTGTGTGCACCAGGACTACATCAGAGCTTCGACTCATCCGGCAAGCCTATCGTGGCCATTACAATTCAGAAATTGAGCAGGAAATTGCCTGCAGGACTGGTGGAAATCTGAAAGAGGTGGTGGAACTATAAATACACATATTTACTAAAATCAGGATCAAACATAAGATCATCACTTAATCAAACTGAGAAAACTGGACTTCTTTTTTTTTTTTTTTTGAAATACTAGACTATTTTTATTGGCCTACAGGTTCTGCTGGCGATTCTAAACTCGAGCAGGTTTGATGGTGGAAGAGTAGACATGAGCATGGCGATGTGTGATGCAAAGGTGCTTTACGAGGCAATCGAAAGCGGGAGAACCGTCGACAAGAAGACCATCATTTCGGTGATGGGCCAAAGGAACACCAGGCAACTTAAGGCCATTTTGCTTTCTTACAAGCAACTCTATGGGCCTGAATTCTCCAGGTCCATCAAACGAGACAAGTGTGGAGAATTTGGGAAGGAACTACGCTTCTTAATCCGCTGCATTCAATATCCTGACAAGTACTTTGCAAAGCAGCTGCGAAGAGCAATGACAAATGGTAGTTGCCAGGAAGTTATAATCCGGACTGTTGTGACGAGGGCAGCAGCAGACATAAGAGGCATAAGCGATGCTTTTGCTGCCAAAGCTGGCTGGTCTCTAGAGAACCTCATTCGGAGGGTGTTCAACAATGCCGATAAAGCCAGTGCCTTGGTTGCTGATTTTCTTATTGCACTACTGAAGAGCACTTGAGAAAGTCCTAGCTCCTATAGATGTTGTTGCATGCTTTCATGAATAACAAATAAGAAGTTGGCAGGGAGGAGAAGTGCGGTTGCTTCTTTGCTTAGAGTACTAGGGAGAAGAGAAGAAAACAGCATCCATTTGTAGAATAATTCCCTCTTCTGATACTTGGCTTATCATTGTGTTTGGAGATGCTTTTGATGGAATAGAAATAATTAGTTAAAAGGTGAAATACACCCGGCGAAAGTTTTCTGTGGCAACATAGTACTTGCAAATATTGGAATTGACAAGATATTCCATTCCTTCAAGCAATTGTCATTTCAACCAGCATGCTTTATTACACTATTGCCATGAAACTCATTTTGTGGTCCAAATGATGCCTTGGTGAAGAATCTGGCTGGTGTGATTAGTGTGCTTTCAAACCCTCTTCCAATCTGATCACGTTCCAATCAAGCGAGATGCGTTCACAGTGCACAACTTGAGTACATGCTATGTGCAGATTGTGCACGGCGGTTTCAGGTGCTTTTTTGAGTCTGGTTCTCTATTGCTCATTTTCTTCATAAACTATTCTCATGCAAGAGAATTGTAAGTATGATACTCGAATTATTTAAAGGGGTTCAATTAGAATTGATTGCAGCAAATAGGAGGATAGGACTACAACCCAAGCTCAAATCTTACCTTCTTTGTATTTTCTTAAAAATAAATTCACCCCTTTGTTTGGACTTCATGGTTATGGGGGACATAATTTTTCGAATTTCTTTAGCCTAGACCAGGCTTGACCATTCGTTCCGTTTAGAACTAACAATATTCACTTGGTATTCTTCATCGCCCACAACCAAGAAATGGGATCCTCCTTCCAAAATCTTTGAACCGTCTTCTTCTGTTTTGCTGAGATGCTCACAAGGGCTGATAAGAAATACAGCTTCAACTCTTTCCCCTGCATCCAGATGCACGCTTTCAAATCCAACCAACTGTTTCACTGGGCTGCCACCTCGGGTCTCAGATCTCTGTAGGAAAAGCAACACTGGGTGCTTTCCAGACATCTCACCATGATTTTTTACTGCTACAGTAGCAACGAACTTGAGCTTCTCACATAATTCAGTGCCCAAGCTTGCAGTGTTGTAGTGGATGGGATTCGACTTCCGAATTCCATGACTTTGTCTAGATTGGTTCAAATAGAGGAGGTTCTGCGTAACAGAAACGAACTCATAGGAGTAGTCTGAGTAGCTTAGCCCATAGCCGAATTCGAACACCTCCTTGCCATTGTAGAACCGATAGGTTCGACCAGGATAGCCAGTTGCAGGATCAGATCGCATCCTCATGTCTGTCATGGGAACCTTAGTGAACTCCTGGGGATACCAAGTGATGGGCAGTCTCCCACCTGCATTAGGACATGCATACAACTGGTTGGTGAATCGGTGTGTTTGTTTAGAGGCGAATGAAAAATAGAAAATGAGAATGGAATAGATATAATAAAGGTAGAGTGAGAATAAAGAAAAAATAGATTGAGTCGATTAGGCAGTGATTAAAAAAAGATATGAAAAATAATTAAAATATAGGGGCAAAATTTTAAAAAGAAAAAAAAAAAAAAAAGAAGCAATAGGGTGTTGACTTTTCCATTCCCAATTCATATTTTTCCATTACGTTTTGTTTATATATAAAACAGTGAAGGATGGGCCACGGAAAAGCTCCTAAATTTGACTAGAAAAGATCATGAGATAGTTCACCTGGATTATGATCTCCAAAGATTATTTCTGAAAGTGCGATTCCTCCGGCTTCGCCAGGATAACCAGCCCATAAAATGCTGCCAATTTTATTATTGTATTTTGCAAAGGTAACATCAACAGGACCACCACAAAGAAGCACCAAGATAACTGGCTTCTTTGCTGCTTCAGCCACGTGAGCAATTAGATTCTGTTGCTGTCCCGGAAGAATCAAGTCTTCCCTATCAGTGTTCTCCTTCTCCTGTGTTTGATCTAATCCCATAATCAAAATCACTCGATCAGCCGTTTTCGCCACTTCCACTGCTCCATCAGTGGAACATGAAGAGCATGCAACTGTATCGCAGCCAGAATAGTAGTGGGTGCCGTTTACATACTTCTTCAATGCTTGAAATAGGGAGACAGACTTACAGGGTGGTCCAAAATAGTTCCCTTGGAGTGTTTCTGGATTGTCTGCATTGGGTCCAATCACCGCAATGGACATGGACTCCGTTTTTGACAGAGGGAGGAGCTTTGCTGAATTCTTGAGGAGGACAATGCCTTCTCGCGCAGCTTCTAGAGCAAGATTCTGATGCTCGTTTGAGCATACATCATTTGAACCAATTTCTCCATAAGTCTGTATTCTTGGGTTGCCATTGAATAATCCCAATCTCATTCTGATGGAGAAGATGTTGTGGAGGGCTCTGTTTATATCGGATTCTGAAATTTTTCTGTGTTGAATAGCTGATTCCGTGTGTTCCAGTGGATAAGAACCGCAAACGACATCCAAGCCTGGAAATATTTTACACCCACAGGAAAAGAAAGACACGCTCAATAGGACTATTATTGAGTCCGAAGTATCGGTTCCACTTTGTTTCAGTAAGTGGCAGAAACATGTCACCAACGTGAACAGATTGCGCTATGCTTTGATGGTTGATACTAATTTTCCTTCCACACAAGTTAAAAAATATATATATTTATATTCCTTTATTCCTACCAGCATAATGGATTCCCGAATGCAACTATATGCATTTCAAATCAATCTTGAACGTGATGCAACAGAGTCTGCTGGCCACTTATTATAAATGTAGGGTGACATTACAGCTAGAACATGTCATGTTTCTCAACCAGTTTAAATAACGTCTGCAATGCAGCATCCAAAAATATGCCAATTGTCCAGTACTAATATAAAAAGAAAATAAAGGCCTAGATGGATACAGGTACAGAGAAAAAATCAGAGAGAAGAAATGACATTTGAGATGTTGGGGATGCTCAGAATTTTTTTCCCCCCAAAGAAAAATCAGAGCATGATGATGCAGTGTTTGATATGTATCAATGGAAGATCCGCATGCAAGGAAAACAACAAGGGCTATTTGATTGCCTCTTTATTATCCCATTCAGTCTCATTGCAAAAGGAATTAATTGCATATTAGAAATCACTTTTATAGTAGGAATTTAATAAGCTAGATTGTTTTGGTATTCATCAGACAATCAGTTTCAAGATTTCCTAGTGTTAGTTAAAAGGCAGTGACTCTAATTTTGTATCGCATGACAAATGATGAGTAAATTGTTTTGACTAAGAATTGGATCAGCACAATCGTCAGCTGTTTACTGCCACCAAAATTATTCAATGATGGAGTTGGAACAATGGTAAAAAATTGATTTGAGGCTGCGCCATTGGGAAGGAAGCTTTCGTACATTTGAGCATGCTTCTCTTTTTATTGTCTGTCCAAAAGGCTACAAAAACGCACAGACGTAGCCATGTACCTGCCCTGAGTACGTCAACCACTGCATCTTCCGGGGTTTTGGCGTATCCCTGCATCTGATCCATGACGTCAACCGCACCGCAGTCCGAAGTGATGTACCTGATCATCACCATTATCATCAATCTCATGGCCCACTAGGTAGCCTCGTGATCATAGAATAATCCGGAAAAGGTAAAAGACGGCATGAACGGTCTGGATCATCACAATTCATATGGAATGGTTACCCATATAAGCCCCAACTCTCCCTAGCTGTCTTGGACAAGAGGTTGAAATCTGCGCAGGTGGGCACCCCATTCAATTGGTTGTAGGAACACATGATCCCACTTGCACGCCCCTCCTTGACGCAGCTCTTGAATGGAGGCTGGTATGTGTCTTCCAAATCCTGCACCGACACCTGAACTTGCCCAATCCCACCCATGTCCCAAAATCCAAAACCATCAATCGGAAGTCCCCGTGAAGGAATTTAATTATTATTATTATTATTTCACCAAAAAAAAAAAAAAAAACAGAGCTTCAAAATCCAACACCCAATGGCATTGGCATGCATACTTACAATTGCATTGAATACATAACGTGTCGTCCCATTCCAATTTTCCAAATCATAGGCTGTGAAGTGCTTGCAACAAGCAGAAGCTCTCAAACGATCAAGATCTCCGTTCCCTCCGTCGAAGGAGTCTCCTTGCAATCCCCTCACATAAGAAACTGCATACTTGGCATTCATCATGGGGTCTTCCCCAGGGGTCTCCTGGCCCCTTCCCCATCTCGGGTCCCTGAAAATGTTGATGTTTGGTGCCCAAAGTGTCATCCCAGACGCTTGCCCTTCATTGTAAAATGCTCGGGCTTCAATTCCAATTGCCTTCCAACAGCACCAACCACCAAACACATAAATAAATAAACAACACCTACATTCATCATACGATCGATGATCTAGTAAGGTGCTGGAATGAAAGTTTCTATCGAATACAACATTTGGGAAGACTTTCTCACACACCAATACACCTTTGCTACGGACTCACAAAATTATTAACCCAGACTTCACGGCCGAGCAACATGTCCCTTTTTCTGCTTCTCTTTTCGCTTGCGGGGAGCCACTATTCATTACAGGCGAGTTTCTACTCGTTGGCAGGCAGGGAAAGAAATTTTTTCTTTTTCAATTTTTTTTTTTTTTTTTGTCACAGAAATTATTTGTCATATATTTATTGGATTTTTGCATCTTTATCTACAAGGTTTAGTCGAAATTGTAGGTATATCATGACTTGTATGGCGTCTTGTTAACAACTTGGGTGGGATGCCACCAAGGCAGGAATCCTCATTTCTGTCTCAGGTGGCGCCATGTTTCTCCAATTACATGGGAGCACCCACCAGTGGAAGATGTAGGAAGATATTGTTAGAAAATATAGAATGTTGTTAGAAAATTGTAAAAATGTCTCCAAAACCTAATATGGAATATATAGTTGAAATAATTATAATATATAAATGCTCATAAAAAAAACTTGGATGGGATGAGATATGAGATGAAAAATTATTATGGTGTGCTTGAAGTAGTAAAAGTTATATAAGAATTATGAAAATTTGTATCAGAAATAGAAAAAAGCAAATTAATATTTTTGAAACTAAAAAAATATTTTTAAAAAATAGAGATTCCATCGCATCCATCCTAATAGGCCCACAAGATTTGCTTGATATGCAGGTTGGGTGAATTTTTTTAAATGACAAAAACTATCTCTACAAATAAATAAAATTATAAAGGTAAGAAAATATCGTCAAAATACAAAATATTCTATTTTTAAAAAGTATTTCTTACATTATAAAATTATAACACGTAAGAAAATATTCTTAGTATATGAAATTTTTTATTTTTAAAAGTATTTCTCGCATTAAATAAATCTATATAATGTGGGGAATATTTTAAAAATATTTTCTTTCATTTTATAATTTTATTTTTTAAATAGATATTTTCATTGTTTAAAAGAAAAACTTTATCCTAAGAGATTCTAATAATTTCGAACAAACCTTACAAATACAAATACATATTTTGCAAAAGTCCTCGTACCAGCAATTTCAACCAACTTAGATGCATAAATCCTATATTTATTTATTTTATAATAAACACGTACATTGTTTCTTTTTCACTTTCCCTTATGAATATTAATTTAACATTTTTATACTTATTTTAGTAATAATTTAAAAATTGATAGACCTTACCCGAATTATAACTATCTTCAATCCAGAAGAAAAGATAAAGTCTAATCAGATAATAAAATGGGCCGACACCGGCCCTTATTCTTTGCATTAATTAAAATACTGTTAAGGAATATTGCAACGTGACAGAGTACTCTGAAAATTTCAATCTAATCTCATCATTAGATGGTCACAATGGGAAATTAAGATAGTTAATAATAATCGAATTATTATTAAATAAATAGCATACTTGCAATATTGAATGCATGGACTGTTCGAGCGAAGGATTGCAAAGAAAAGAACCTGTGCAATCCGGTACCAGAGGAGCGGATTGAAGGAAGCAGCGGTGAGGATGACTTGAGGGAAGCTTGTAGCCGATCGGATGGTGCCGTTGAAGCTTATTCCATACCCGGGGGCGACTCCGTGCAGCGACTCACAGCGCCACTCATAGCTGGGAATGCCGAGGCGGGGAATCGCCGCCGCGGAGTTCACCAGCTGCGAGATCTTCTCCTCCAGCGTCAGCCGGGAAACCAGGTCCTCCGCTCTCTCCGCGATGGGCAGCGACGTGCGGCAGAATCTGTAGGCGGCCGTCGACGGATTCGACGAGTCGCAAGAGAATGGCGGCTCGTCTGAGTCGACCTTGCCTGCCCCGAACGCAGCAATGCTGCAGAAAAGGTGGAGAAGAAGCACCCAAAATGTCATCATCGCCGTCGTCGCCGTCTTCTTCTTCTTTCTGTATATCTCTCGCTTCTTCCGTGGTGAGGAAGAGGAAGAGACATAGGAGGCAGGGCAGAGATGAGCAGAGCTGGAGAATTATATGATAATAATAGCATGATACATGTCGCTTTGGAGGTGGCTTTTGAATTTTGACAAATGGTCTCGGGACCCACCAACTGCAATTCATACGTTCATTGACGAATGCTGATTCCCTCCTGCTTATCAATTGTAATGTCAAAATCATTCTGGTCGAAGTTTTAAATTTTTAATTAAAAAAAAAAATTAACAGCATTACGTTATAATCGTGTAAAAGATATGTAAAACAATGTTATAAAAATTTATTGAAATAATATATAGTAGAAATATTATAAAGTGTATGAATATTTAATTAAAAGCTTTAAAATTGATATATTAGTGAAATGACATATGCCGCTTTAAATCTACTTATATGCTTCGGGTCAACTGTATGTGTCTAAAATGCATCACACTGCCCATTTCTTTAAACTACAGGGAAGTCTCTTTTCTTTTCACGTGGAATTCAATTCTCTATTATATCAGCTGCTTTATCCTCTATAATTCCCATACACAGGTGTTACGACTTCCTATTTTGTCAGGGTCCATGACCTCTATAGTTCTCATAAACGTTACAAAACCACACGGTTCGGTCTAGTTGGTACCCAAACCATATGTACCTCCACAAAAAAATTATGCTCATTAGTTGCTACCTTGTGCTCATCTAGACGTCCATAAACATAAATTTAATGCATGAACTTTGGAGTCTTAGTTCAATAAAATGGTGGCATTGGATTCTCATTGATAATCCACGTAACCAATTCAGTAGAGCTGGCAACACCGAATTCTCAATGACTTTGATAGGACAGCGGCGAGACGGATCCGGTCGGCCATTATTGTACTAGCCGTTTAGATAAGAAGCTTACGCACGTTGTCCAAATGAAAGACGTGGTGCGATTAATGGGCTTGGAAACCATACGTTACTATTGCATCCATAAACTTTCAATCATGTGTATACTTTCCTGCCATATTTTACTAGTTGAAACAATGTAGCGTTTAAGGCTTAATTACTTTGAATTTAACTTAAATATGCATTTCGGAGCCTCTGACGATACATGTATCTCAAAAAATAATTTTTTACAAGGATATTAAATATATGCAACTAATAAAAATTGAAATTTTCATTTTCAACATGAAAATAAATCTATCCATTGATCTAATTCTTCGACCTAAAAGAACTTCTGGTTTTTAATATCTTTTGAAAATATTTTGCTAGAAAAATAGAAATGGCTAAACTTGCTAATGATCTAATGCAACCGCAAGTCCGCAAAACTTGCTTTTCTTATTTTAAAATATTTTTATATATACATCATTTATTATGTTTATCAACAAGTATTTATTCCGGGCAAAATTGTTTTATTGGAAACTTATATATACTATATATATATTATAGATCATCTTCAAAGCTAAATATAAGCTTATAATCAAAATGATTTTTCACCTATATTACAGGCATGTTGGTAGTTTCACAAGTTTGCACGAAATTCTAAGTGATTTCTTCTTTTGAATTGATTGGTTAAAATATACATAGTATATCATACATAATAAGAGTTGACTTTTTAATCAATTCAATTTGAGTATTTGTTAAATGAGCTTAACTCATTATTGTCTTTGCACGCTACCAATTTGTATTTAAAATTTAATTATAAATATTATTTTAGCAACGAGATCTAAGGTTCGGAAATGACATTGTAGCGGATGTTGGCATTGCAGAGAAAGAAATGATAACTATTTTTCCTTTTTCTACAGGTCCCATTAAAGTTTTGTTAGAAATGACAAATATGCCGTTTCCTATCGAAATGACGAAAAATGTCTCTGTCCACATTCTTCATTGTATTACACTCATATATCTTTGTTTCGCGATTTTTAGCATTTGGAAATCGGCAATTGATGGAAACGTAATAGAATGAAATGAATTTTGAAAGAGTAAAAGAATAAACTGGAAATAGATCATGTAGTTATATGATAAAATATAAAAGATTGATTAAAATATAGAGGTAAAATAAAGTATTTAAATTTTAATTACTTTGAATTTAACTTAATCATGCATTTCAAAGCCATCAATTATAAACGTATCTCACAAAATAAGTTTCACAAGAAAAGAATATCAAATAAATACAACTAACAAAAATTGAAAATTTCGTTTCAACGTATAAAGTCTATACATTGCTCTAATTCTTAGACCTAAAAGAACTTTTAAATTTCAATATTTTTTTGAAAATATTTTTCTAACACGTATTTATTATATTCAGTGGCCATTTAAGAATGTAAAACTTAGACAATAGAAAAGGCTAAACTCAAGGTAATGATGTAATACAACCACTCCGCTTGTTTTTCTTATTTTAACATATATTTTCTATCTAAATTATTTATTATGTTATCAATGAGTATTTATTCTGGATGTTAAAAATTGCTTTAATTGTAAACTTGCGTATACTATATATAATATAAACTATTTTCAAATTTTAATATTTATATGTTTACTTCAAAAAATGTTAAATTTTTATAAAATATAAGTTTATTTTTTTTACCTATATTACAGACATGCTAGTAGTTAATTTCATGAGTTTGCACGAAACTCAAAATGATATTAAATATCAACATAATAAAAAAATTTAATATTAAATATCAATTTTAAAGTTATATTTTCAACATTTAAACAGTCTAAATTATCATTTTACGTTGATAAATGATTTTATAAAGTATTATTACATTATAATATATTAGTGAATGAATCTAACATTTTTTTCAATTTACACATCAATATATATTTTTGAGCAAATGTAACCATGCACATATTTGATTTAAATGAAATTTGGTCTCTCAGCTAAACAGATAATGTTAAATACAATGAATAAATTAGATTTTTCATTAAGTATAAAAAACTTAAAAATTGAAGGGGTTACATGGCTTTGCTTTTATGTAAATTAGTTGCATAGAAGCAAAATGAATGCTAATATTAGTGTTAATAATCGGATCTCTGAAAATGCCAAGACATGATCCCAATTGTTTGCCCCCATTGTAAAATGCTTATGCTTGAGCTTGTAGCATTTGAAAATGGATAATTGATGAGACTGTAAAAGAATTAAATGAACTCGGAGTAAAGTTGGAATAATATGGTAGTTATGTGGAAAAATATAAAAAAAATTAATGTAGGATTAAAAATAGAAAAAAAAAGATAATTAGATAATTAAAATGTCATATCATAATAAAAATAATTTTAAAAAATAAAAAAATGTACACCTATTCCATAATTGCCAAACGCTATGTCAATTCCAATAGCATTCCAGTAGCACAAACCACCAAATACATTCATCGAACAATGATCAAGTAAGGATGAAGTGGAATTAAGTTTCTACTGATTGATTATTAATTTGTATCGTAAGTGAATCCTTATCTCAACGAGGGTCATCGAGATTTTTAAGCCAATTATAACATTCGCAAAATTTCAGCGAGTCCTCACCAAAGTTGTATTATATACGGCATTCGGAACTGGCTCCGTTGAATTACTTCCCTCCGGCGGTGATACGACAAAGGCGGAAGGCAGGATGGGATGGATGAAGTCGGCCATCGGCGTGCATTTGAGACCGTTCGTTGAAAAGGTTGGCTGGGTTCGGTGACAAGGCCGGCAGCAGCACGCTTTAGCTGTTGCGAAAAGAAACTCATTTGTCGTGTGTACAAATGGAAAGTGGCTGCCTGCGCTAGTATGATCAGCGGGCTCTGAAACCACGTACGTATCTAATCCATCACCTTCCAATCATTAGGCATGCATGCATGGTGCACTATTTTAGTACTTGCTATGGGCACCCGCCCAGATTGATTGGGCATGGAAACTGAGGTCCTTTTTGAGTCCGGTCTTCTGACGCTTACTCTATATTCTTAAACATTTTGAAATATTTGTTTTATGTTCAATTTCTTCTGTGCTTGTAATATTTTATAAATTTCTTTTATGTCTGTAATATTTCACCTTAAATTTCTCTTATACTCATGTCATCAATTGAACCATCATTTAACATATTGAAAAGATAATTTTATTCATTAAAAAATTTTAATTGAAACAATTTAACCTTAACACGACTCAATTGAAAATAGTAAATTATTAATATATGAAGTTAAATAATTTAAGAGTCATAATAACGTTGAATTATTTTAATTAATTTTTTTTAAAAAGAACAGAATCGTCTTTTCAATACGATAAATAATAATTGTGTTATTGGTGTGGATATGATAGAAATTTAGGACGAAATGTTATAAATATAACAAGAATCTACAAAACATTATGAGTATATTAGGAATAAAGTGCAAATTTTATAAATTTAAAAGAAATTCTCCCTAGAAATCATATAAAAACCCCGAATTCCGAGTAAGTTGTAGTGTTCGTTTTCTCTATTAATTTATCTAAGAAGGACCATAGCGTGAAATGTAATAGAAATACTCAAATTACTTCAATGATTTATCTAGAAGAAATCGTAAGGAATACAACCCAAAATCAAGTCTTACCTTCCTTTCTGTCCTTTTGCCCGCTTTTTTTTTTTTTTTTCTCTTTCCTGTATGGGCTTGCTCTTGATTTGAAATAGATACGGGAGGCATAGTTTATTAAAATATTGTAGCTTGGAACGGGCATGACCTTTTGGTTCCATTTCAAGCTACAATGGTCACCGGGTGTTTTTTGTCACCCACAACCAAGAAATGAGATCCTTCTTCCAAAACCTGGGAACCATCTTCTATTGTTTTGCTGAGATGTTCACAAGGGCTAAGGACAAATCCCACTTCAGCTCTTTTCCCTGCATCCAGATGCACGCTCTCAAATCCAACCAACTGTTTCACTGGGCTGCCACCTTTGATCTCAGATCCCTGTAGGAAAAGCAACACCGGGTGCCTTCCAGGCATCTCCCCATGATTTTTCACTGCTACAGTAGCAGAGAACTTGAGCTTCTCGCAGAATTCAGTGCCCAAACTTGCTGTGTTGTGGCGGATGGGATTCAACTTCCCAACTGCCAGACTTTCTCTAGATTGGTTAAGATACAGAAGGTTCTGTGTGACAGAGATGAATTTGTATGAGTAGGCTGAGTAGCTGAGCCCATAGCCGAATTTGAACACCTCCTTTCCATTGTAGAATCGATAGGTTCGACCAGGATAGCCAGTTGCAGGATCGGATCGCATCCTCATGTCTGTCATGGGTACCCTAGTGAACTCTTGAGGATACCAAGTGACGGGCAGTCTCCCTCCTGGATTAGGACATGCAATGCAACTATTTTATGAATCTTATGCTCTGGAAATGCAGCAGTAGTAGAAATTTTGAATAGAGAAGACAGGAGCATAATTTACCTGGATTATGATCTCCGAAGATAACTTCCGCAAGTGCAATTCCTCCAGCTTCGCCAGGATAACCAGCCCACAAAATGCTTCCAATTTTATTATTGTATTTTGCAAAGGTAACATCAACAGGACCACCGCAGAGAAGCACCAAGATAACTGGCTTCTTTGCTGCTTCGGCCACTCGAGTGATCAGATTCTGTTGCTGCCCTGGAAGAACCAAGTCCACCCGATCAAGTTCCTCCTTTTCCTGTGTTTGATCCAATCCCATAATCAAAATCACTCGATCAGCCGCTTTTGCCAGTTGCACTGCTCCATCAATCGAGCATGAAGAGCAGGTGATCGTGTCACATCCGGGGAAATAGCGGGTGTGCTGCACATACTTCTTCAACGCTTGAAGAAGGGATACGGACTTACATGGTGGTCCAAAATAGTTCCCTTGTAGTGTTTTTGGGTTGTCTGCATTCGGTCCGATCAATGCAAGGGACAAGGACTGTGTTTTTTGCAGAGGGAGGAGCTTTGCTGAATTCTTTAACAGGACAATGCCATCACGGGCAGCTTCTAAAGCAAGATTCTGATGTTCTTCCGAGCATACTTCGTTTGAACCGATCTTTCCGTCGTCTAGAAGTTTCGGATTGCCATTGAACAATCCTAACCTCATTCTGATAGAGAAGAGGTTGTGGAGGGCTCTGTCTATATCAGATTCTGATACCTTTCTATTTTGAACGGCCGATTTCGTGTGTTCCAGCAAATAAGAACCGCAATTGACATCCATGCCTGCAAAAGAACAGGACTCAATCTTCATGACTATTATGGAGTTGAATGTATCAATTCCACTTTATTACAGTAAGTCGAATAAGCATGTCTCTCATTTGACTAGATTGTTATCTATTTTGATGAATTGCGGATAATAAAAAACAGAGAAATCGCATTGATTTATTGCAACCAACATAATGGATTCTCGAATGCAACTACATACATTTCGAATCATTCTTAAATGTGATGCAAGGCGATATTGCAGTCTGAACATGTCATGATCTCGCGCAATTTAAATGACGTGTCAGCAGCAGAATCCAAAAATATGCCAATTGTCCAGTGATAAAATGACTAAGTAATTTCTAGATTGCCTTAGTTACGAGGAAAAAATCAGAGACAGAAAAGAAAAGAAAAGGAAAGGATATTTGGGATGCTCGCAGCTTTTGTTTAAGAAAAAGACAGAGCGTTTAGATGCCGTGATTTATAGTATGAATCCAAGATGGACATGCACTGCAAAGAAAACGCCAAGCTTTTTCGATTTGATTGCCACTGTAATATGCTATGCAGTCTCAGTGAAGAGCAATTGATTGGCTAGTAGAAAACACTTCTAGAGGGAATCTTGACTTTCCATTTGGATGGGCTATTAGCCTATTACTTCATTACAAATTGATTCGCTCCAAGAGGATAAAAACAAAGCCATGTACCTGCCCTGAGAACATCACCGACTGCATCTTCTGGGGTTTTGGCGTATCCGTGTGCGTCATGGATGATGGAAACCGCATCGCAATCTGAAGTGATGTACCTGATTATCAGTTATCACCATATCATCAAATTTCATCATTGCATCCTCCGATCATTAAAATTATACAGTGCCATATGCCCTTCTTCATACAAGGCACACGATCAGTTGATCGGGACCAGCTATTTAATAAAAAAAAAATGATGGTTTATAAGTGTTAACACGTATGATCTTCTGACACTGGCTATTTATTAATTAATTCGCACAAAGGGCACAGATTTTCCCAGGCATATGACTTTCCAGCCATGGGCCACTTGGGAATGACGCCATGAGCAACGGTCTGAATCATCAGACGCTTACCCGTAGAAGCCCCAAGCCCTCCTAGCAGTTTTGGATAAGAGGTTGAAATCGGCGCAGCTGGGGACCCCATTCACGCGGTTGTAGGAGCACATGATCCCACTTGCACGCCCTTCTTCGACGCAGCTCTTGAACGGGGGCTGGTACGTGTCTGCCAAATCCTGAGCCGAGACCTGCACTTGCCCAATCCCACCAATGTCCCAAAAATCCCCAAATTAATTAATTTCATTTTTTTTTCTTTTTTCTTTCAAAATCCAACAAATACCCACCGTGGCAGACTTACCAGAGCATTGAAGGCATAACGTGTGGTCCCTTTCCAACTATCCAAATCATAGGCTGTGAAGTGTTTGCAACAAGCAGAAGCCCTCAAACGATCAAGACCTAACCCGCTCCCTCCTTGGAAAGAATCTCCTTGCAAGCCCCTCACATAAGAAACGGCATACTTGGCAGTCATCATGGGGTCTTCCCCTGGGGTCTCCTGGCCCCTTCCCCATCTGGGATCCCTGAAAATGTTGATATTCGGGGCCCAGAATGTCATCCCAGACGCTTGCCCTTCGTTGTACACTGCTCGAGCTTCAATTCCAATAGCCTTGCAACAGTGCAAGCCACCAAATAAATAAAGAGAAGCACACTCATGTGTGTATTTTGAATGCTAGATCACTAGACAGCCCAGCAGCATGCATCTCTAATGTTCATGTGCTGATGAGCCATTCATCAATAAGGACGCGCGTTGAGCTCACACACATGTACTAGAAATGTGAAAAACAATTTTTTGCATTTTGATCTTTCTAGCTATGCGTATTTACTTTCTAGCCCACAAAGTTTACACATTTGCTTTTAGACCTTATAAGTTTGCTTAATTTATATTTTAATTCATATCGTTAATTCACGTCAGAAACTCCACTATTAACTGTATATATGAGTCGACTCATGCTTATAAGTCGACTCACACATACAGTTAACGATAGAGTTTCTGACGTGCATCATTGGTAGGGACTAAAATACAAATATGACAAACTTATAAGGTATAAAAAGCAAATACATGAAATTCGTGGGTTAGAAAGTAAATACGTATAGTTAGAAGAACCAAAATGCAAAAAACCCACTAAGCTGACAACAGTACTAATGTTTTTTTTTTAGTAAAGCAAGCGGACAAAAGTTGAAAATACACTTAAATCCGAAAAAAAAAAGAGTTGAAAATATGCAGCACGAAGTTATCCTTTTTAGGGTTAATTTCAAATATACCCACTACATTTGTTCTTAATTACAAATATACCTACTAAGTTTAAAAACTTTCACATATACCCACTAACTATGAGTGAAATTTCAAATATACTCATCTCAAAATACCTCTAATTAATCTAACATTTATTGTGATTTGTGCAATATCCAAACCGTTAAAATTCATTTTGTCCTGCTTTTCTCTCACATTAAATATGTTTTCATTATATCGTTTAACTTTTATCATAGTTAAATGACTATTATTATAAAATAATAATGAGTATTTTGGACATTTCACATGATGAATAACGGCGATTTTTAATTATACCTGATGGAATTAGTATATTTGAAATTTCATTCATACTTAGTGGGTATATGTGAAAGTTTTAAAACTTAATAGATATATTTGTAATTAAGGACAAATTTAGTGGGTATATTTGAAATTAATTCTTTTTTATATATATAGAAAGGTGATCTAAATTTTTTTGAGGAAAAAGAAATGTGAGAGTCGCTAATCTTAATTTGGACTCGATTTAATTAAAATATTATGGGTGTGTTTGGTAATGAATAAAACTTTTGATGAAAAGTTTTGGAAAATAAAAATTGTCAAATGATGTAATATGATAGAGGTAATGATGAGTAGTAAAGAGGATAAAGTTAAAATAGATAAGTTAGGTGTGTGGATAGTTATGTAAAAATGATTGAAAAGTAGGGTAGTTGTGCGGGAAAATGTGAAAAAATAATTAAAAAATATGATAATTACATAGAGTAAAAAGTTTTAGATTGAAAATTTTTAACTTACATTTTCTATCAATTGTCAAGCACACCCTATAAATATTACTTATCCCGTGTTAGATTGGAAAAAATTTGGGAAATTGATTAAGCTAATTAATAACAATAATTTCAATAATGTACAATGTTTGTGTGGTTGGTGGACGGGAAGTAAGAGGTGATTAAGAAAATTAAGAACCTGTGCGATGCGGTACCAGAGAAGGGAATTGAATGAAGCAGCGGTGAGGATGACTTGAGGGAAGCTCGTCGCCGATCGGATCGTGCCATTGAAGCGGATTCCTGGTCCGGAGGCAGCCACTCCGTGCAGCGACTCCGACCACCACTGGTAGCTCGGAATGCCGAGGCGGGGAATCGCCGCCGCAGAGTTCACCAGCTGCAAGATCTTCTCCTCCAACGTCAGTCGCGAAACCAGGTCCCCCACTCTTTCCGCGATGGTCAGAGACGCGCGGCAGAACTTGTAGGAGGCGGTGGACGGATTCGACGAGTCGCAAGCGAAAGGAGGCCCGGCCGAATCGACCTTGTCGGCGACAGGAGCAATGCAGAAAAGCAGAAGAAGAAAAACGAACCCGAAAGATTTCATCTTTCGGCTATTCGTCGTTCCTGGAATTAGACAAGCAAGGGAGGGGGTAAGAGCGGAGCCGAGCTGAGTTGAGAAGAAAGCAGATGGAATCATACGAGATGCGTGGGTGAGATATACGAGACAATACACTAGCTTTTGATTCTGACACATGGGGCCCATCAACTGCAACTTGGATTTTCCACCTCGGATGGGGAATATGAGATGAGAGCCCACCGCTTGGGACCCCATTGCATGCGCCGGGACGTTTTCAGTATTTCAGATATTGATTTTTGATTTTTAAAAATCAATGCCACTGATTTTTAAAAATCAAAAATAAATATCTAAAATACTCTAAAAATAATAAAAATTTATACACATGTTAAATATATTTATATTAACAGATTTATAAAAAAAAATTAAAAAAAAAGTGTGTGTGCGCCATGCTCCCAAGCACATGCAATCGGATCCCACTGCTTGCGTCCAATTCGTTGATTTAGATGGTAGATATAGAAGTGCAGCAGATGCCGAGATCTCGACCGAATCCTTTTCTGTGCTACGATCTTTCGCCGGTGGTTAGCATTCCAATGGTCGAGATTCCAGGCAGTGGCGGTCGTGGCGGAGCTAAGACCTTGCCAGAAATCGAGATCCCAGGCAGTGTTTGCATACCGCGTTTTCAGAAATGCGTAATCCATTATTCCACTGAACAAAAAGGATCTATCGTCCGCGTCACCTTGTTGATCCACTGGCTCTGTATCATCTTATATCTGTGGATACAAACTAGAATTGGTGGGCATTTTACTGTTCTAGGGAACTGGCGTATCATGCGCTGTTTTTTTTTTTTTTTTTTTTTAAGGGTTTGAAAACGATATACCTAGCTGCTTTTCTACAAGCAGCCGACGAACATGACAGAGCAGCTTGAAAAGATGGCAGGCTGGCCTAATGGTGGAATAGTCGACCGGTATATGCGATGACGAACGTTAACAAAAAAATTGCGATAACATTTAGTTCATTAATTGATTTTTAACGATTCTAGCTTTTATTATTACCCATGTGAGTGTGGCCGCTAGTGAGATGAGAAGTGAACTGAACCAGGATGATGCAGATTTTCCTATTCACTAACAATACTGTTTTGCTTTAAAAAATGACATACTTTTCTCATTTTAAAGATATTTTTTCCTAAATATCATGCAAATGTTCTATTATTAATTCAACTTTTTTTCTCGTTTAAAATATATACTTTTATATCACGTCTTCATTTCCTCATCCAATCGAAGTAAGCAACCGAATGAGCTCAAGATTGGAGATGTGCGTGACATGAGCACGGCCACGGCCAAAAAAAGAATACGGAAGATAGAACCAACGGTCATGATCTAGGCGTGCATCTAAGGAATATCGGGCAACTGCCAGCCCAGAATTGAATATTGTTATTTGAGGTGCGCACCGAGAGAGCGGGGGAAGAATAATAATAAAATGTTAATAGGACAAAAAGAGGATGGAGTTACCGGGAATGGGCGGGACGGGCATGGCGCGTGGCTCAGGTTCTGTGAGCTACTGGCCAAGTGCATTTCACCGTTGCTTTTTAAGCGAGGGTTCTTCTTTTGTCGGTACACGTGCGAGACACAAGTGCGTGTGTGCAAAGGGAGGCGAAGGCGGACGCGGGCCATGGGTGGAAAAAAAACCAGTCATCGTTTGGTAACATGCATGGGCGCATAGATTGGGCATTCATGGAGCATAGATTTCAAGATCTAACATTAATCGATTAATTATTATATTTTTTTTACTTTTATTTCTATATTCTAATTATTTTTCCTATTAACTATCCTCTAACAAATCTATTTAATCCAACTTTATCATTGTATATCATTTTTTATTAATCACATCATTTTCAAAATATTTTATTTTCTATTCTCATCTCATTCCACAATTCTCACAAGTTTCAAATTCCCAAATGTTACAAAATACGATCAAACGGGGAGTTTCAGTTGCCCATTGATTTCGAATTCGATTCGCGGCCAAGACGAAGATGGCAACAACAGCTGCTGTCATTTCCAGAACGAAAGAATAAAATCTAGATCATTTTGTTGGTCTCGTATGGTTGGGCTTGGATAGCATGATAATCGAGAAATTTGTATCATGGACCCTTTAACTATGTGTATCGGCATTTTGAACATTGATAAGTTTCGACCTTTGCATATTAAACTATCTTGCATCATGGACCCTCTAACTATGTGTATTGACATTTTGAACGCTAATGAGTTTCAACCTTTGCATATTAAACTATCTTCTCTTACACCATCATTAAAGCTCCGTTAAGTCATCTAGTTAGACAAGTATGTTTTTGAAAATGACAAATTTAACCCTGCTTCCCCATAGCTTGTAGGACGAGATTTACTATGTTTAGGACTAGATCTCCGACGTCTATCCACACCACCACTCATGAATTGGAGACGCAAGTCTACTGCTTTCCACATATGCATTGGAGTTCATGATTGTGCACAAATGACAATGATGGATGGATTTACTAGGATTCACATGTTTATGCCTTGGATTTCTACCAGTTGTCTGACTTACAGAGAAATTGACAACTAATCCTGATGAATGAAGAATCGTGACTACCGGATAATTGGATGGCAAGAGGGAAGACGATGGATTCTTGTTGCAATTAGCTATTGGAGAAGATAAAGATTAGATTTGTTGAGGAAGCAGTAGGGGAAGATGACAATGAGAAAAGAGAGTTTTGGCAGAAACATAGGGTTTTCTTCTTTCGACTGTTGCTAATGTGTTTTTGAAATTCAAACTGAATTTAGGAGGAAGATCGATGAGATGGGAAATCTAAAATTTGGGAAAAATTGATGAGATGAAAATTGGGAATTTGGCAAATCATCTCAAAATCTTCAAATCATTGGGCATACATAGATGCTAGTTAGAGAATATGAAGAAGATGGTGTTGTGTTAGTTCTAGTTCACGTGAAGCTTGCCGAATTTTTTAGGGGAGATGAAAATTGCATTGCAGTGTTGTAGTAGTCAGCATAAATAATTTCGCGATTTGAGTATTTCTTCTTGATTTTCTCCAGAGCACTTTGTAGTAGCGAGTTGTATATTCGGTGAATTGGTTTAGTGATATGATGATGCAACCATTAGCATAGTAATCTGACTTGTTGGAGCTTTGAAAATATGTCCAATAGAGTGCCAAGCATCCAATCGGCAAATTTCCAAGCATCACAAGAACCATTGCTCCTTGCTTGATTACTTTCCGGAGAATAGTCCAAATACGTCATTCCAATAAGTGATCGTTTATTTAATTTAGAGATATCATTCGAATTTCTACTTGTCTCCTCACCAACCTCACTTCAACAATCTCTCTGTACTTCTTAAAGACCTTCTCCAAGCCCTCTTTGATGGCGTCCTTGTCAAGTCCCCCAGCAAACACCTCATACTATTTCTGCTTTCTCCTCTCACTTACAGAGGCTCAGGCATCCCAAATTCTCTTTCTCTCGCATTGGTCTCCACTCTTTTTATGTCGAACATCTTCTCTAGCCATCCTACGCTCCGATTTTTCGTGGTGAATTTGACGCTGGTTGCCTTCTTAGCCTATTCAACAGACATGAACCTCAAGAAAGTGAAATCTTTGTTCCGATTTGGGCGATGTTCATGTTCAGGTCTTCACAAAATTAAAAATCCGTGGATCAATTCCAAATTTCACTGGCAAATTGAAAATCACAAAAATCTCAAAATCTAATTTCTAAGATGCAAATCACAATGAATTTTTTGACAAAGCAAATGCATGCAATCGGATCAAGTCATGGCAACACTGGTTCTAGCAGTGTTATCACTGCAACAAATGGGTGTTCATCCCATCAACAACAAGGAAGAGACGTAAGGGTGATGGGCATGAAGAGGACCCGTTAATGGTGTTGTTGTTAGATTGAAACATTAGGCGGCTAAGATTTTGGGCTTGGGTCATTATCGTTGGAGATTGAGATTGCTTTTAGAATAGAGACTAGGGACTCTGTGCTTCTATGGTCACTGTGGATTTTGTTTCGCGAGTATTTTTTTATTTTCACAAGTATGCTAGTTGAAGAAGATGAAAAAAGGGATTTGATGTCGATACTGATTTTATTCTCATATATGGATATTTTTTGTCATTACGCATAGCCTAATGGAGCTTTAGTGACGACGTGAGTAAAGAGGGTTTGATATGCAAAGGTTGAAACTTGCTAGGTTCAAAATGTCAATACGCATAATTAGAGGGTCCATGACGCAAATTTTTCCACGGTTATCAAATTATATTTTTTGTGATATATATTAATTTTTTATATGTCATTGATATCGTCTTTCTACGTGTCATGCTTGTTATTGTTCCATCATCATCAAACAACGAAACAAAAATGATTTCATTTAGATGATTAGTTTTGCATTTTCCCCTCTATTTTAGCACATCTCTTTGGGTTAATATCTCATTTTCAGTAGGAATGGAATATGGAGGCTGTTCGAGGTTGGTGTGCATGCAGGCAACCAAGCAATTTGAATTGATTGCCACCAATAAGTAATTCAACGACTGGCGTTGATGGATGGATTTGCAAATATTGGAAACTACGAAGGTAGGAATTGATTAGAGGCGGAAGGACAAACGGAGGTCCTATGTATAGACTTTTTTTATTTAATTGAAGAAGCTTAGCCTCTAGGCCCTCCTCCTCATCTCTCAAGCCTCACCAACCCTACCGATGATAAAGGAAACCTCCCTCTTTAATACTTTGCCCATTGCAATTGAAACGCATTGGTACCTCTTCATAGTTGCATCAATTCTTTACTATATAGACCCTGCCCTTGCCGGTTTCAATTGGGTTGTTAGGGCTTGGGAGGCCCGTAAAGGGACCATCCATCCAATACCCCAAGTTGATGCATCTCTCTAACCTCCACACCCCTAACAGAAGCAGGATTCTTTGAGTAACATATTGATTATATGCACATGCCCATGGGCAGTTATTCTGCATTCCTATTTACACCTAGTGGCAAAAAGTATCATTTTTTTCATTCTTCTCAGTGATTGCATATTCCTACCTAGCAATCAATCAGCAAAATTTATAAGACTGTAGGGACAAAAGTACCTTATTTTACTCTGCATGATTATTCCTCAAAACCATCAATGTATTTCCCCTCCATAATTTATGGCTGTGTGAGAGAAGGGAGAATTTCTTCTTGTGTAGCTAGTGGGCCACTGCATGGGAATAACAATCTCTAATTAGACCATTTTGCCCATTCTACTTCTGGGGAAGTGTTTATGGGAATCGTCTCATGTAGGCCTCATTAAAAATTCGTCCGTTCCACTCGTCACAATGCGATTGATTAGAAACATGACCCTTGGTAAATAAAATTAGGTTGGTGGTCCCTCCACTTGTGGCCCCTTTAAAGTAAATGGTATCTTCATTAGTCGTATTTTAATTATTTAACATAATTCAAGATCTTAATTTGCATTTAAGTCAATTAATCCATTGATTAACTCGTAGAATTATGCAACATGAGACACATCCATATTAATATCCCTGATATCCCGATCTAATTCATCCATGCCTTTTGGTTCAAGAGAAAAACTTGTCTACAATGTGTTCATTGATACTAGAAACTAGGGGTGCAATTTGGTCCAAGTGAGTCCAGGTAGGGGTTTACCCTATTCTTATCCTATTTTTAAAAATCTCTACCCTACCCTATTTTACATCGGATTAGTTCTTGGCTTACCCTATCCTATTTTTTCAAGAGTGGATTGGTTCAGGTTCCGGTTCTAAATCGGTTTCAAAAATAATATATAATATGTTCCATCTATTAGTATAAATATGTATAAACAAGCTATATAATCAGCTAAGTATGAGTTGGCAATTAATCGACACTACTGACTTGCCAGACTATGTAATCTATTACATGCAATGCAACAATCTGTTGCAATTTGTTCCACGAAATCTTCTAAAATTTGTTTCACTATAATAACCTGTTACATTCAGTTTGTTGATAAACTGAGATTTCTACTTTTCTGACCTATTAATGCCAAGCTGGTGCACATGACCAAAAATATATCATATACGTAATCATGATATCATTGAACTGTAGTAATCAGACCACACAAGTAGCGCTCCTAAACTACTATTTGACAACTTCCAAAAACAAAAAGCAATAAGATGGCAATCTAGCATGTTGGTTCAACATGAATTAAAAGAAACGCTGATGCTATCGTTTCCAAATCTACAATTGAGTTCAACAACAATAAAATATATCTTAGAAACATAATTGTTGTAGCAAAGATAATACTTATGAGCTCCTTTTGCACAATATTTAAGTAATTTGACTACATTCTTATGCCACACACGACCAATTGCTTCCACTTCAATCTTAAACTCCCTTTTAGCTTGACCCCATGAGAAAAGTGCACATAATCATCAAACACACTTAACTGAACCAAACTCGGTCCTAAATATCTGAGTTATCAGCCATCAAAAGCCAATTAATGTCACTTTAATTTAATGAATTCCTCCATATTAGGGCAAATATCTTAGAAAATTTCTACTTTCCACCAAACATTGACATTCACAAAAATCGTAGAAATACACTAAAATTGCTAATCATACAAACACCTAAGCATTATGCAAAAAGCTACTTGTTATCAAGCAAGTTCTTGATAGCCACCTAGCTGCTATCCTCAAGAACGCCCCAGTAGAGAATGTCGTAGCCACCTTAACTAATCACATTTTCATTAGCAAAACCATGTATCAATCCTTCAAGTTCTCAAAGCATATACTAGTGCCCCCAATCCAAGTGAGAGACTTCAGGGAGGGACCGAATTGATACCATGCGTTTTTTTAAAGACCAAACCTACCCTATTTAGGGTACCCGATTGGTCAAATCGTAAGTATCGGACCGAGTTGCAACCCTACTAGAAACGCATTTAAGACGAACTTAATAAGAGGCCAAGAGGCCCTATATATAACAGTTGTTCCATTCTGGAATTATAGTTTATAAGATTTCTTCTTCTTGTAACACAAGCAATTACCTCAATTAATTTGTCTAATTTTTTTGTTCAATAAATGTACAATACTCACATGCGTAGTGTTAGGAGATAACGATAGGATAACACCGATATAAGCAAAGATAGGAGACAATGCTCCCCTCCCCCAAAGACGAGCATGAGATCTCCGACACCAAAGCTAGATATAAGCACTAACTATACTATATGCGTTTGGTTTTCCTTTTTTCATGATTTCAGGCAAAATGAAATTCTTACTCTTCCGATCACACTATAATATTATATTTAATATTTTTCTTTGTTTTAAAAAGAATTATTTTGCTAATGTTTTCATATACTATTTTTTACATCATTATCTGCTCATGTAAAATAAATACAACAGACAATAGCAAAATGAATTCTTTGAAAAAATAAAATAATTAAATGCATAACTAATGACGAAAAATTGAGCCGCTTAAGATTTCAAAGCCGACTTCAAGGAAGGCTATTGTATACTTATAACTTGTTGCAAGCCAAAACATAACAAAGGAAACCAATCAAGGGAATCAATTACTGTGAATTTCTAATTATATTATTTTGTGAGATTTAGCAATTCACACGGTTAATTATATCAAAAATGTAAATTGGGTATAGCTCAGTTGATTTCACATTTTATCGTGCATGAGTATAATATGTGCATGAGTATAATATGAGATTTAAACCTCTAAAAAAGTGAGGTCTCCGTTGATATAATAAAAAAATGATGAAAAATATAAAACACAATTTTTATATAAATAAAATCATAGAATTAAATAATTTAAAATAGATATTAAAACTTTTAGAATATTTTCTCCGTATTTTATATCGTGGCCTACTAATACTCTTATCAACATCATATCTAATTTCTCAGTTAAACACGTGTATTTTTTTAAAGGAATAGTTAAATATATTTAGCCTATAGAGTGGTGTGGATCTCACAAAACTCGTACATGATTTGAGCCATTGCCATTGTCATCCACCCCGACAAAAAGGAGGATTTTTTGCGTAGCAAACCCTCTAACTTTGGCCATTTACATTTCAAACCCTGAACTTTGCATGTTTGCATTTTAAACCCTGGAAATTTTGGTCTTTTGCATTTTGAACCTCGAGTTATAATGAACCTCGAGTTATAACGGCGTTCCAAAACACGTAAATACCAACCTTTACCACGCTCATTTTTTTTAAAATGACGAACATAACCTTCCAAAGAACAAGCTATACCCATTGTGGAAGACAAGCCTGGAATGAAAATAAACGGAGGGTCTGCTGAAGGTGGGTGCACGACTATTTTTAGAGCATGGCTACTTAGTTTTTTTTATTTGCTGCCTGAATGAAAGCTTCTATAGATTCAATGGGATCGAAGCAAAGAACTACTGCCATGTTTTTTAACAGCTGCTTGCTCGGTTGATTAATGGGTGCTTGGAGAAGATTGTCAAAATTTTAACAGTTATCGCTTGGATCGGGTTTTTACTTAAAATTGAATTTTTGGTTGTTGATTAGTGATGGTTGAAATTTAGGAGATGGGCTGCTGTGATTAGCAATTGAAACTGCAGCTTGATGGGTTTGATTAACGGAAATTACCTGAATCAGATAAAATGGCGGAGGTTGTTGGCTAGTTTAATTTGGGCGCAGTTGCTTATAGTCGATGCTTGATATATGGGTGAGAACCGAGGCAAAGAGATGGAATTGGGGGAAGATTGGTTCTTGCTACGAATTGGGAGAGCCGATGCTGCTAATGGTGGGTTTAATAGCGGGATTTTTTTCGCCATTGTCTTGTAATTGGGTGTCGGGCGTTTCTGATGATGTTTCCGATTCAGAGCATTGGGCGGTCAGTCATGGAGTCAACGACTAATGATTTGGGTGACTAGCTGCAAATGCTGCTGCCGTAATTTCATTGCTTGGATTTGGAGCTGCCAGCCTGCTATTCAAGATTTACATGCTTACACGGCTGCAACACGGGTTTTATAGCCGCTGATGAGATGAGAGAGACGATAGGGAAGGTGGAGCTGGATGCACTAATTGGCGCCGAAGGTTACTGGTTTCCAGTGGCGAGGGGCTGCCATTGTTTGAAAGAGAAGGCATGCTCACTACCTCCCCATCTGCAGCTCCGATAGTTAGAATCAGGCAGTGATTAACCACCCAAACCGAGCACATCGTCAATTGCAAGCTGCCTCCATCCGACCACCCAAAATTGCAGAGGAAAACAGCCATTCTCATTCACCGACACCTGCGATTAATTTGGCAACCATGGAAAATTTTGCCAAACTCATTCTTCCTTAACTGATTATAACCCCAAGCACTATAGAAAAACCAGCCAACCAAGAAATCAAACCCATCTTACCGTTTTCAGCCTTCTCTCATACAACAACAGCCTATTACTGATAATAAAAAAAACTTGTAGCACACGTTGGCAGCCCCCTTGAATTTTAGTATCAAAGTAGCATGAAGACATGACCAATAATTACGCAAATCCAAGCTAAGAAGCTCCGGTGCATCGCTGCTATTGGTTCCCGCAGCATTGTCTCCCACTGCCCCTGCATCTCCCTTATTTTTGGCGACAGTGGCGGCAACCAAAAATACAGAAATTCAATAGCCATGCACCACCATTTCTAATCCACTCGACCAACCTTTTTTTTAAGCTACAGCTAGCCACAAAAGTTGCAAGCAGGCACGGAATTCCAAGCAGTCATGCACCCACCATTGTTGCCCAAGCAACATAGGGTAGGCCAAATCCAAAAATCAAGCCCACCAACGACTGGCCAAAAGACGTCCTGCATCTCTACCAATCACAATCACAATCACAATCACAACACCATTTTTAACTGCGGCCCCCAATCAACTTTTAGCTCCAAACGCCACCCAAACCCAATTAGGAATCAAACAAGCAATTGTTGAAAAATTGCAGCTGCAGTTCTTTGCACAAATCACCAATAGACAGCCAACTAACTGAGGATTAGCAACTATTAATCAAGATCTGGACGACAGCCCTTCAAGCAGTAAAAAAAAGAAGAGAAGAAGAAGAGGGTTAAAACTCATAATTATCATTTTTTAATATCGGAGGCTATTTCTGACATTTCACACAACTTAACGGTATTTTCAATGTCATTACGAGCTAGGTTCAAAATGCAAAAGATTAAAAGTTTTTAGGGTTTAAAATGCAAATAGGCAAAATTTGAAGTTTAAAATGCAAATGACCAAAGAGGGGTTACCATGTGGTGATTAAAAAAATTAATAAATGAGTTATTTCACCGAGTGTAGACCTGGCTTGGTGGTTGGGATCAGCAGATTTTGGTCGTAACAATATCCTCGAGAGTTCTACAAGATTCAAGATCTTGAATGAGGTGTGCATGAAATAAAATTTACCATCTCCAAAATAATTGTTCAGAATTTAATACATTTTTTTAACATTTGCAATACAATTTTTTAAACTTCAATACACATTAGTATATTCTTATCCCATTTTTTACATCACATTTAGGCACATCTTGTATCCTCGAAACTGGGAAGTCGAATCAGACTACAGAAATATGCAAAAGGAACCCCTAAAATCAACAAAAACTCACAAAATATCGGGCCACTTTTCAGGGCAGGAATAGATATCAACGGTCCACAAGGCAGAGCAGCGGCCTAAAAGTATTCCATTTTCGAAAGTCTATTAACAAGTTTCCAAGCACCGGCTTATTATGGAGACGATCCAACACGATGGATGGACAGGATCGTCTGCCCCGCAGCCATATGCGATGGGCCGGATGGGCAAGCGGTGCACATGCGACAACAGTACAGCCATGTATCATGCATTTTCGAGAAACCATTTCCCGGAAAACCGGACTTCATGGGGAGCCGTTGCTGCGATTCAAGCGGATTTGTAGGGTCAATTACGTCCCTAGAGCAAATTTCCGTCTGACACGTATCTCCGTAGCTTGGACGTTTTCCCAACTGCGGTGTTCTCTCGCAGAATGTGAAGGAGAAGAAATTAAAAAAAAAAAAAAAGAGGAAAACAGAGCCAAAATGGAGCCAGAGCAGAGAGAGAGAGAGCAGGAACGAGATTCAATGCCTGCTGCTTTTTACTTTTTCACTTCTCTCTCCTCCTATTGAATCTGTGATTGAAATCTAATTCCCATTTTGCACAACTTACGAGGCTCTGCATCAAGAGTTTCCTACCCTTTTTCTTTCTCTTTCAATTTTTTTTTTCCTTTGGCTTTTTGTTTTTCTTCCGGCCTTTCCATCATTTCATCTCGTCGCCGTCTGCCAATCCCGCGCTTGTTTCAACCCAGAAAAAGAGTCCTTTGCAGGCACCCATTTCGTTTTCTTCGTCGACTTGCATTTCCACCGCAGGGAAAGGAGATTTCATTACTTCCCGTTCGTTCCTTCTTCACCCACTTCCTGCTTTTTCGCCCAAATGCTGTTTCTACTGCTCACAGAAAACGATTTCCTTGGGCTGCAAGTAGTGTCGATTTGGTTTTAATAGACGCGGGTAATATTCAGTTTTTGCGAGGGAGGTTTCTCGAAGCGGGTCTTTGATTAAGAAGCAAAAAAGAGTGGCTTTGGGACGGTGGCGAAGCAATGCATGCACCGCAAGCTTGTTTCTTTTTCCTGAGGTGCGCGCTGCGGAGGTTTTGAGAGCGAGGAATCTCAGTGGCTTACAGGTGGAGCGGAACTGCTACTGGTTTGCGGAAACGGGTCAGGAAAAGACGGACATCTAGCTGGCTTATCTCAAGTGGGTGCTGTGGGAATCTCTGGCATTGATGATATCTGAATTGGCCTTTTGCTTTCAGACACTGTTGCTGATGGTTTTGAATTTGAGATTTGCTTTTTTCTTAGTAGAGAAGGCTTGAAACTGCTGATAGGAATTTGAGAACGAAGGTGAGTTGTCAATTGAGCTGGCTTCTATTCCACTCTACCAAAGAAAGGATTCAAGGAAAGATGGGCTGCACAAACTCAAAAGGCGAAAAAAGCGATGCTCTTCGCCTTTGCAAGGAACGTAAGAAATTCATCAAACAAGCAATAGACTCAAGGTATGCTCTTGCGGCCTCTCACCTCTGTTACATGCAGTCTCTCCGTAACGTCGGGAACGCCCTTCGGCGATTTGCTGAGGCAGAGATCTTGATTGATTCATCCCTGTCTACTTCAGCTACTGAGCTCGACAAGACCCCTTCACATTCGTCCTATCTATCTCCATCTCCTTCCCAAAATGCCGAGATGGCCGAGTCACCATTGCACAATGAAAGCCTCTGTTCACCACGTATTCCCACGACTAGCTACATGAGATCAGGTGGGACGGCCGCGGTGACAGTTAGGATGGAGCCACCTTTCAACCGCTTTATCGAGGATGAATCGTTATGCTTTCCGCCGCCGCCCCCACCACCTGACATTGGTTCTTCATGGGATTTTTTTGATGGTGCAGATTCCTCACAAAACTTCAGATTCCTTGGTGAGAATGGGTCCGCTCAAAGTTTTGATAATTTATTGAATCCAAAACAGTTCAGGGAAGAAGAGGGTAATCCATTAATTGAAGAGGATGCAGCAGGGAAGTGGAAAAAGGCTGGTTTAAGGGAAAATAATAGGACTGTTGTCGGATCAATCAGTCCAGAATTTACACGAAGAAGGACATATGAATCTTCTGGTCATCAGGCTGCCCGCAGTGGTATCGAAAGCGAGGTGCCAGCAGCTGATACCATTGATAATGGAGTGGGAACATTGGCTTTAGCTACATTGCCTGAGCACCATAATTCTGAGAAGATGACTCCAGAGAAAGTAGGATGCCCAGAAAGGGAAGATCCTTCTGAGTTCATCACTCACAGAGCCAAAGATTTCTTATCGAGTATAAGAGATATTGAACATCGGTTTTCTAGAGCTGCTGAGTCGGGCAAGGAGGTTTCAAGAATGCTTGAGGCAAACAAAGTTCAAATTAGTTGTTCTGAGAACCAAGGTAATGTATATGCAAGATTGTTATTTTCATCAGACTTCTTTGGTGCCAATTTCTCGCAGGTTGTAAATGTATATGATGCCAATTGAAATGCGGAACTACAGTCTTGTTACCCACACCAACATATAGCATTTCTTCAACATTTAGGACCTCAGGTGATGCCACCGAAATAGCCTGGGAAACTCAGAAAGTGGATCATGCACGAATGCATGCCAACTGAGACCATAAACGATGCAACTGGCAACACTTTGGTGGGAAATAACTTACGATGATAATAGTGGTGGCGGCGGCGGCGGTGGTGCTGACTATCATAAAAAATCAGTAGCTCTCTACGCATGGTTAGATTTTACACCTGCAGCAAGTTCACATGCATGAACAACCAACTAGTTAGCCATTATTTTCCAGCTGCTTGAAATTGATCTGTTTTGAATTGTCAATATTGGGAGAAAGCTCAGCATGTGGTTTCTCCAATTCACAGGGAAGTCAGCGGGATCATTATTTCTTGCCGCTTGCCACCTAGTTTGTTGCAAAGGGGATTCTACTCTCCTTCCTGACGGTAAGTTTGTGGAGATGAAATGTCTAGCAATTTGACGTTGTAATGAAAAAAATAGTTCTCCCAACTGCAGAAGAGAAGCCAATTACCTAGCTTTTTCTTAGTTTCATGTTGGTTTGAAATCAGATGGTCTACTTGACATTTTATATGCAACCGTGGAACAGAGGTTAAATATCAAATATATGGTCCCTATTGTGGACGAAGTCCCACAGAGTAGGTATGTTCCATAGATGGAGAACTATGATTCTTATTAGTAAAAAAAAAACAACAACCATATGGACTTATTGTTGATGAAGTCCCGCAGAATGGATATGCTTTGTAGGTGGAGAACTATGATTCTTATTAGTAACAAACAACCAGATAGGTTGAAAAAGCTTGGAAGCTTTTTCACAATTACACCAGCCCGAAATTATTTATTTCTCAACCCCATATGATTGTTCGAAAAATAGTTTCTTGGAGTCACAGAGCATATCTTTCCGACTGTTGATCTGCATATTTCACATGACTATCATGCTTATATAGGTGGCAGAACGTGCATTTAGGTGTAAAATGACTTCATCATCCCATTACAATGTGGCCCTCAATTTTCATCAACATTTAGACATTTGAAAGCGTGTGGGTCTTATGCAACTACTAAGTTTTCAATATGTATGCAGAATCTCCACATCATTTAACAAAAGTCATTACATGGAATCGATCGATGTCGTCCCAGTCATCATCAAAGAACTTGCTTCGATCTGTATCCAGAGATGACATTGATGATAGTGGCAGCGATTTTGTTGAAGAATTCTGCATGATTTCTGGTAGCAATTCATCTACTTTGGACAGACTCTATGCATGGGAAAGAAAACTTTATGATGAAGTGAAGGTATTGGTCTCCAGTAGTTCTTCCACACTGCATTATTTTTGTCTTGATAAACTTTGCTGGGCCTCCTAGTCTAAAGCCCCTTCTATAATATTTATGTTGGGGAAACTGTTAATAAGATTAACTTTTTGTACACCTTAATTAGTCAAACAAAATACAACTTAATTTGTATAGGTCACCAAAGCTGTAACGAGCATATTGATGTTCTGTGGTCAACACAACCGGAAAAGTATTAACAATTTCCCATTTGAAGGCATAAACTTCATCACCGAGTAAAAGTCTGTGCAATAACAGTAAACGGTTGTATGAATTATGAAGCAATTTCAGAAGTGCTTCCTTTGGTTTATTTTATAGCTTAGGTAATATTGCTTTCATTTCTGTCTATTTTGCTTTTGCTAATTTTCTGTTTCTTCATTTCAATTGTTTCTGTTTGTGTAGTTGCTCCTGAAATAGGTAAGAATCACTCTTGAAATGGGTCCTAATCAAGGCTGTACTGTATTCTTTGACTCCTGCAGGCCAGTGAATCAATTTGGAAAGCCTATGATCGGAAATGTAGTCTGTTAAGGCATCAATTTGCTAGGGATATGAGTACACATGTGATCGACAAAACTCGGGCTATTGTGAAGGATCTGTATTCACGAGTAAAAGTAGCTATTCATGCAGTTGATTCCATAGCAAAGAGAATTGAAAAGTTGAGGGACGATGAATTGCAGCCTCAAGTTCTAGAATTGGTACAAGGGTAAGTATCTCTACCAGCGCAACTTGGACCAAATTGAGTTTGAACCCAGCTCACTGAACTCGTTATAAATCAGTGCCTGGACTTGCTTTTTGAAAATCCAAACCTGATTTAATGAATAGGGTTAGGGTTCAAGCAAAACAAAAAATCAGCTTGATTTACTATATTTTATGTTTATTATAAAATATATTATAGACGTAGTAATTAAATAACATTGCTTCATATTCATGTATTTGCTTATTTATGTTTATGTTTATATTTGAGTACATACTTGTCAGGTCGAAATTATATTGTAGCTAAATTATACTATTTTCGTTTACATTTATGTACGTATTTATATTATTTATGTTTATATTTATTAGTTTTTTACCTTTACCTTATTTTAAAAGTTTTTTTCTTTTAAAAAAATTATGCATTACTACGTTTTTTCTAAAAAAATTCAGTTAGGCTGTGTGTTATTATTTTCACTTTTAAAATTAGTTAACTATTATATATCATGTGAAGTGTTAAACTATCATTCCTAACAATCCAAACCTGATTTGCATAAACGGAGTTAAGCTTTTAATTTTACAAATAGAGTTAAGGATAATATTTAGATTTTGCAAACAGCAGTAAGATTAACGTTGAGATAAATCCAAGTTTCATGAACCCTAGTTGCATCTTTGAATAATCTCAGTTTTGTAGACGGGTGCTTATTCTTTTTCAGTGCCTTTTACTTTTGACCCAGTCTGCAGATACCAATTTGTTTTGCTGGAAATCATTATTTGTGCGTATTCAGTGGGTGGAGGTTTCACCTACCATGATTTTGTTCCAATCATTGCACATGAAAAGACTTGTCCTTGAAGGGAATGATTTGATGATATCGGTTTATGCTTTCCATCTGGCTGATTCATTGCTGCTGGGCCCTTACGCAGGTTGATCCGAATGTGGAAAGTTATGCTCGAATGCCACCATACTCAGCACATCACCATCACCTTAGCATACCATGCAAAAAGTTCAACCACATCAACAAGTGAGGCCCAGAGGCAGCTTATAGTCCATCTTCAGAACGAACTGGAGACCTTTGGTTCTAGTTTCGAGGACTGGATAAATGCCCAAAGATCCTATGTTGAAGCTCTTAATGGCTGGCTTCAGAATAGCATCTTACAGCCACAAGAAAGGTCGCGAGGAAGGAGGGCAGCCTTTTCTCCTCGCCAGGCCCGGGCGCCACCAATATTCGTTCTGTGCCGTGATTGGTCAGCTGGAATCAAGGCTTTGCCATACAAAGATTTCTCAAATACCATCGAAGGTATTGTGTCAGCTTTACATGGTTCGTTTGGGCTGCAGGTAGAGGAACAAATGAACGAGCAGGGTGAGGAGCAAAGTAAAGAAGAGTCGAATGATCTGGATGAAAACAGGGAACTGGAGAGGAAAGATGATGGGGAGAGATGTGACAGACTTTCAGACTTGAACAGATTCCAGGCAAGCTTGACAAGGGCATTTGATAGGTTGACCAAATTTGCAGAGGCATCACTGAAACTATACGAAGATGTGCAGCAGGAATGTGAGGCGGCGCGGATTGCCTATGCAACTGGCAGGATGAGAATTTGAGGAGGCCTTTTAGGAATTTGATAGTTCAAGAGCGTGTTGTTAGAACTGGTTGTAAACTATTTGGGGATCGAAAGCACTAGCGGTTGTTGAATAAATTTCAGGTGCAAGAAAAATTCCCAAGATATTTTTCATTTTTACTGTATAGTTCTGTTGTTTTATCATATATAAGTATTTATTGGTTTTCCGTTTTCCTCCTCGACATGCCATAGCCAACATAGTAGCTAGCAGCTTATATGAAAGACACCACGTTCAGCAGCCAGCAGGGTGTCCACGGCCTCAAGATTTAAACCGCCACTCCAAAACCTGACAAAAAGGCCTTTTTCTTGTCTGTGTGTACTGCTGGATTACATGATCATTCTCCCTCAATTTACACGATTCTGTCTTTAAAAATAAATTGGTCGCCATTAATTGATGAATGCAACCATAATGAGCTTGTTCGCTAGTGACTGTCAAATGTCTTCTCGGTTTTATTGACAGAAATTTCTTGGTCTCCTTGTTCATCAGGAGAAAGTAAGGAGTTTGTGAGCTCTACTTATTCTGCCCATTTCGAACATCCTCAGTAGTCGTGTTTTATCTGGTTTCCAGTGAGCATGGAAGTGACTGCAACACGCCTGCTCCTCTTTTCAATATCCGGTTAATGTAAATACCGCTGGAAGCCCGTCTCCAAGAAGCTAGAACCCAATATAGTGTGTGTATTGACTATATGGTTCCGACTTCAGGCCAAGAGGCGCCCTAATGACACTGTCTGGAAGATCAAACGCGTCTATGAGTTCCTTTGCAACATTCTTCACTTGGAAACTCAGGTACTCCGTGAGTTTGTGTATTGCCTACAGGAGGAACACAACAAGAGAATGAGAACCCATCCAGAAAATCAAAGCCATCCGTCATCTTATGCTGTGAATCTTTAAACATCATGCAGTACCTTAGCTTTGTTTGGGGCCACATAATCTACATTTCGGTAGGTGCCAATGTCATTCCAGATCCGATCCAAGGCGTAAAGGTCACAAACAAGCTTCAAAATGGCACGGTTGTTCTTGTCGGGGCAACTGTTTCAGAAGCATGCGCAGATTCATCTGAGTCCTACCAAAGAAATTAGGAGCTAAAAAGAACCAACAACAAAGTACAGCACATACCTCTGCACAGCATCAATGAACTTTGCAAGGATTACTGATTCTATATGGGATTCTGCAAGTGTGAGTAGATGATTTAAGCATCTGTTCCAGGCACCAAAGCCACCGAGATTCTTCGTGTGCTTTTGGAGCCGTACAGAAACACTTTGAAGCAAACGAGATGTTCGGTACTGTATACAAGAAAATTATGCTCAGCAATCTCACACTACAACAATGATACTTCAATGAAGTTGCAAAACACACACGCACACACCCTGAATGCATCTAGCTGAAAGCTAGGATCTCGCAGATGGGCTTCTCCTTCCCAGCGGGTAGTTACTGGATTTGGTTGTGAAAGATATGAACCCATTGATTGTCTTAGATAGTTCCATGTGACAGTGATCGGTCCTCCTTGGAATTTTTCCTTGTATTGCTTCAAGAGATCAGCAGCAACCTAGATGGTGGACCAAAATTCAACTACCAATCAACAAACAGGATCTGAATAGTACTGAGCGTAACCACAGAAAATGTTCAGACTGGGGAATCAGCTGAGATATTTACTTTGCCTGATAATTCAGTCCTAAATTGGCTGTATATGATAGAATCATAATTTTTGGATGTAGGAGATAGCTTGTCCATACATCCACAGCCAAGCCCCAGATACAGACATCCTAGAGGTAGTGGGTGGGATTACCTGCTGCAATAAGACTGTGTTGTCTCCTTCAAATGTCTGAAATATGTCATGATCATTACGCAAAATGCCAAATCGGTTCACAGCAGCATAACCATGACCTCCACAAGCTTCTCGACAGATACTCAATGACCTTGCAGTATATGATGTCACATAAGCCTTAAGCCCGGCAGAGAGAGCATGCACATCAGCAACAACCTGATCATCATAGGATTTCTTCATCTCGGAATACTTTTCTACCAAATATGAACTTGCAAAATGAAAAGCATATGTTGATGCAAGCATGGGCATAAGCTTGTGCTGGTGAGATTGGTAATCCAGGATACTAATCTCAGCCTGCTTGGGAGGACCAAATTGTTGGCGAAGTAGAGAATACCGGACAGCGATGGTGACAGCAACCTTCAGGACACTAACTGAAGAATATGCTAAAGCAACCCTTCCTCCAACAAGTTCACCCAAAGTGGCAGCAAATCTTTTATTGATAGTTGGCAGACTGCTTGAATATTTTCCATCTCGTGAAACATCTCCAAATCGATTGAGCAAATTGTCCCGAGGAATTCTGACAGAATGAAACCTCAATGCACCATTATCAACTCCATTAAGGCCCACCTTGTGGCCACAGTCATGAATTTCAATACCTGGAAGTGTGTGATCGGTCTTCAAGTCCCTTATCGGTACAATGAAAGCATGGACGCCCATATCAGCGCCTTCTTTTGTCTGGTGATTGGGTAAAATCAACCTGGCAAACACTGTTGCAAACTTTCCATGAACTGCTGCATTGCCTATCCACCATTTAATGGCACCATCATTTGGAGTGTCAATTATAAACTCATCATTCAAAGGGTCGAAGGTGGCAGTGGTTTGCAGGCCTTGAACATTTGATCCTTCACTCCAAAAAGATCAGAGACAATCAGCAAAGAAGGGGAATTTATCTCGTAACCAAAAATTACGAAATTCTGCCAACACCAAAAATAAACGTGAAGTGTGCTGATGACTTGAGACATCGAAATAATACAGCAGGTAGCAGCAGCTCTAAGAATTAGCTAGATCAGGGTGGAAAAAGTGCATACCATGATGGAGTTCTGTCATGGCAAAACAACCAGGATACTCCAGATTGTCAATTTGATCAAAGTACTTGTCTCTATGTTTCTTGGTTCCCAAGTTAATCACCGAGCCTCCCCAGAGACTGCATGAAAAAGTAATTCAGAATATCCACCAAACCAAATTTTGATTCTGAATGCACAAATTTACACAATTTCTAAATCGTGGGCACTGATAGATCCAAATTGGCCTTTTAGAACAGAAATATCCTGGGTAATCAGTCAGGGCAAGTCAGTATGCAGCATCCAAAGATTCCAAACACAATGCTCACAGCAAGCCAGCAACAATTATTAGCAGTTCAGTTTTGGCAAGGCATTTGATAATGAAAAATCAAGACCATTTGGGCAATAATTTATGGGAAAAAAGAAAAAGCAAGACTAAAACAGGAAGAATAGGGAAAAAGAGGGAAAGGGCAGGGTGGAGTTGCACACGGTTGTCACTTCTCCAGTCTGTGTTTGCATGCTCTGCTTGCGTGGTTTAGGACAGCTGACACTATGGGATTTTGAAAATCAAATGAGATCAAACTCAAATGTGAAAAATACATTAGCATGGATTGAGAAAGGATTGCTAGTTGCCACTACACAATTGAAACAAAAAATGCAGGCTTAGTTCTGGGAGAGTAAGATAATCAGCAGTGCAATTCACCTGCTGGAATGCTAACAGATGAAGATGATGAAATTTAACAAATAAGCACAAGGTTCCAACATTGCTATTCAGCTTTCACAGGATGAACGCTTGCCTACTGACATGAAAGCAGACAAAGATGATCAATAAAATGACTAAATGATCATTACAGAAACATTACAACTGAATAGAATTTGCTGGCAATGAAACTGGTGTTTCTGTGTGGAAATGCTAAAATTCTATTCTCAGCAGCACAACTGTAAGGTGCTAGATTCTGGACACTTGAGGGATCAAATTGCCATAGGCCAATGCAATTCTTTCGGTTTTTAGCTATTGATTTTGACACTTCAAATATGTTTACGGATCAGTGATCAATCGAGGTTTTAAAATATCTCCATGTAACATAGAAATGTCACCTAGTATCAGGAACAAGGGATAATCCTGTGGGTTATATAGACGAAAACCAGTTTTAGAGGACTAGTATCACCATCAAAATATAGAATCCACCTCAAGATTCAACAGCTTGAGACATCTAACCAGTTTGAATTACTCATTACCTTCGCTCTGTTTGGTGCAATGTTTTTCAAAAGAAAAGAAAAAGACTCCCCAGTTTGAATTACTCATTACTTTCATTGCAACCGCACCTTCCGATTACTTAACCAAAAGACCGTTCACTTTCTCGTTCCAAGAAAAGCGCAGACCGGCAACAAACTCCGAACCATGTTGTTAAATCATCTCAGAGTTATAGCTCTCAATAACACCGAAGTGAACTTCAATGAAGCCAGCCCCAGCCCCAAATGGCAATGCGATAAGCAAAACAATCATGCACTCACAATTCCGTGATAAAGAAAATGCCCAATCCCCCAATCAAACACAAGAAAAGCCATGCGAAATCTTCCTACTCTACCGAGGTATTCACAAATCACGATCACACAACAAGAAAAAAGCGAAAATTTCACCTGTACTGCACCCCCATCTTGATGCCGATAGACATGTCGATGCTCCCTACCGCTTCCATGATCGCAAAGTACTGGGCGGGATCCTCGACGACGTACGTAAGCGGCCGAATCCCGGTCTCCCTGACCACCGCCAGCAGCTGCCGCATACAGAGATCTCTGTGCTCGTCCTTGCGGATCTCGACCGGCGTCTGGAGTTCCGGGCGCGATTCGAAGAAGGAGAAAATCCTCTCCTGGATCTCCCTGTGCTTTCCCCTCATGTAATTCGACAGGAGGGAGCTGCTCACTTCCAGCTTCCTCCTCCTGGCGCACGTTAGCATCGCCAGCTGGTGGTCGTCTTCGCCGGCGGATCCGGGAGAGGTAAGGTGCAAGGAGAGCCGTTGGATCCGCCTGATCGCGAGGGCCATGTTGTTCTCCGCCGCTGGATCTGAATTGGGATTTTTCTCCATTTTCTTTCCGGGATTCGGACAAAGCTAAAAGGATTCCAAGAAACGAAATGAAGGATTGGTCGGAAGCTGAACGGAGGGAAAGCGGTAGGAATTGGAGTTTATAGAAAGGCCGCGAGTGATGACGTGGCATAACGACTCTACGTTACGTGGCGTGACGGGATTGAGCATTAGCAGTTTACGAGGAACGTAAATTTTTTTTGGCGCGCCCTTCAAGGCAAGGAGATGGATACGAAAGTCTTCCTTACGCAGTTACGCGTCGCTGCGGCTGCAGTTGAAAACTGAAATGGTGGTGGGCCATTTCTACTCTGCTCCGACATGATGCACGGATGTCCCGCGGCTCGAATTGTTGGCTGGATTCAATGTTGCGTATGATGATGAACGTTTCGGGTGAACAAAATGAATGTATTGGAGGAATTGAAAGATCACATGATGATGCTTCTGTCCATGGTCTCTCGAGGAAAATGGTATTGAACGCACAATAATTCTTATCTTTTTCTGGATAAGCAGATTAACGGCGTCGAAAGCCCAATATTTTTTTTCTCTTTATAGAGAATTTGCAGGGGACCTCGAGATGTTTCCTACAGTTTTGACCATTATATTTATTTAATATAAGGGTGTGCTAGGAAATAATGATTTGGATGAAGAATTTTTTGTGTAAATTTTTAAAAATAGATAGATTAGTTATTTAGATAATTGAAGAATATACTATTTATATATGAAAATGTGAAAAATAATTTTCAAAAATAGAATAGTCATGTAGAGTGAAGAGTTTTAAATTAAAAAGTTTTTTTAGTGTTAAATTGAAATATTTTAGTTTAAAAAGTTTTGAATATAAACAAACACACCTTCAATCATGATGTGTGCAACCAAAACTGTATAGCTTTAAAATTATTGTTTCTGAATTAATTTTCATTCGGAGTTCTAAAATTTAATAACAAGTTCTTGAAAAATTTTTGCAAATAAAGTTCAAAACAAGGTGGTTTACAAATAAAGAAAGGATTTGGAGTTTGTTGCAAATAAAATCTCCCTGTGGCTAAGGTGAGTTGGACCGCGGCGGCCGCTTGTGAAAAATATTTGGATTGCAGAACCAACATGAGCACATGGGTTGATGAGTATGAAATTGCGTGCGCCTCGTGTGGAGCCGAAAAAATCCAAAAACGGGTAGCGTGATCGCCATAATTTTTTGGGCTCCATTCTTGGTAGCGATTACATATAATTTTCTTAATTTTTAAAATATTAATAATTAATACAAAATTCAATTCATTTATTTATTTAACATAACTTGTTTAGTTAAGACGCCTAGTTTCATCCGAATTAAGCATATACATGACCCCGTTTGCTTAAAAATATCTATTTGCATTTAAGTTAGGAAATTTATTAAATATATTCACGTATGTACTAAAATATAATAATATTTTATATATTTATTTAACTACTAGTAATATTTTAAATGATTTATATGTTAAAAAAATATTTCTTTGAATTGATATTTATCGTTAAATTATTTATGTACGTTAATTTCTTATAGTTGTAGATGATACGCGTGCAGAATAATATTAAATTTTTTTATGATAATATAAACAATATTAAATATAATAAATAATGCAAATTTTTCATAAACAATTAAAATATAAAAAATAGAGTTAGCTTTTTTTTTTTCTTCAATATTTTAGAGTCGCGTGCGGACAAAGGCAATCCCAACCGTGAGATGGAGTTGACGTTGGCGTTGTGGACAGGATGGGGATATTTATCGTTGCACGGCCTGAATTGGATTTGGATAGAGATTAGAGACTGCACAAGAAAGTACGTGCATATCTGTTCGCTACTTCGCTTCCGCAGGAGCTGTTTATCGTCCAGTAGACGTTACGAGACGATGGTGGCAACTACGATTCAAATTTCAAAGTATATCCTTTTCCACCGAGCTTTCCCGTTGGATAGACCCAACAACTACGTGCTAGCTCATTTATTTTGTGGTTTTGCTGGTGCGAGACCTCTTCTCTAATATACGCTTTTTTATTTTACTATTTTGATTTTTAATATAAAATTCATTTTATCTATTATATTTAGGATCATTTGCATCGTCATGTAAACTTTTTCATTTATTTAATATTGCTATGCATGAACCTTATTCATAGATTCGTAAAATCAACCTAATAAAATAGTTTATTGCTAAATATAAATTTTAAATTTTATTTTTAACATCTAAATTATCTAAAATATCACTACTATACGGATAAATAATTAAATAAAGTATCAAAATATTTTAATATATAAATGAATTTAAACATTTTTTCATAATTTATGTATTATTATGTTGATTGTACTCATTTGCAGATAGGCTCATCCATTATAAGTAATGATAAATATCATTACTATATAGATAAATAATTTTATATATTATTTTTCAGTAAACTTGGTCTCATAGCTAAATAAATTATAGTAAATATAATGAATTTTTCATTAAACATTAAATATTGAATATGTAATAAGTTACATTGAACTACTTTTATGTAACCTGACTGCAAGTAAGCAAAACCTTTCATTTTACGTTATTAGAAGTCTATTTTGTGTTCAATTACTTTTGTGTAATATGTTTAACTACAACACTAACTTCTTGGTAGCAATAGAAGAAGTTTTTCATTTCTTTCCCTATACTTTTTTATATGATTTAACATTCTAACTTCTATATTTATCTTTTAATTATTCTTTACACTTTTATATGTAATTGCCTTATTTGTTTTTAAATCTACTCTCTTTATGCATAGTTATTATCTATATTAAATCACATAATCTTATCATTTTTTTACATTTTCTGAGTAGGCATTAAGTTTTTTTCTTACTTGTGTTAGGTCACTTTTATGCAAAATGTTTAACTACAACACCATGGATGCTTTTTGAGACTAGCAAAAGTTAAAATGTTTTTCATTTCTTTCAATATACTTTTTATATGTTTTCACATGCGAAATTTTATCTTTATATTTTAATTATTTTCATATCGTTATATGCAACTATCTTATTTGTTTGGCTTTATTATCCTTACACCTAATTATTATCCATATCACATCACTCAATGTTTTCATTTTCACTCTAAATATGCCTTAACTTTTATCCAAATTAAAATTTTGTGCTATCACTATTTGATACAAGGATACAAGCGTAAAATTAATATAACATAATTATTTAATAAAAGTGATGGAAGCGTAAAATTTATACAATATAATTATTTAATTTATAAATTTATATTCAAATTACGTCGACCATGGCATAGCCTAATGGCATGGCATGACATTTGGGTGTGTATGTCTTGAACTAGGCTTCATATGCCACCGAAAGGTATTCGATTAAATGCACACGATTGCACTTAGTTTTGGTGCACTGAGCTGCAAATTTTTTATTTTTTGATTTTTATAAGATTATTAATCTAAGTGTATTTAATTTATAAATTATTTTTTACTATTTTTGAATACTCATAGATATTTTTCTTATTTTTATAAAAAATAAAATGATTAAAATACCCTTATTTTTTGAAACATAAAAAATATCTACAAGTGATTAAAACTTATTACTACGTTAATATACCGATAATAATAATTTTATAAAAAAATTTAAAAAAAAAGTTTTTACACTTAGGTACACAGTAAAACTTATTATGTTAAATATGCTTATAATAATAATTTTATAAAAAACTTTCAAAAATAAGTTTTTCCACATGGGTGAAGTAAATTTAAGTGCACTCGAGTGTATAGAATAAAAAATTATAAGTTCAACATCTATACCATTTAAAATATTTTATTGTATATATAAATGGTTATACAATTACAATATTTTCAAATAAGATATGAACGAATTTAAATAATTTTTGCATTGTATATATGATTGTATTTTAGATATTCATTCAATATGCATCCTCGATGCGGGTGTAACTTAGGCCAATTTAAGCTTGGGTTCGACCAATTGAACCTAAATTTTAATAGTATTAGAACTTATATTTTTATAACTTAAGATTGGAGAACTTGAACTGAGCAACTCCACTTGTAAAGGTGATATGGTTAAGGTTTAAGTGAACCCAACCTAATTTTCATTTTTATTTATTATAGAATATTATATACATTATCTAAACAATATTTTTCATATTGTGTATTTTTATTTATATATAATTTTTTATGTAATATTTGACTATAACATTGAATTTATGTTGTAAATAGATTATATCATTTTCATTTATGTTTATCTTTTTATTTTTATTATTTACTTTTATGTTTGTTAATTTCCTTTCTTTATCTTATTTTCAATTTTAAATTTTCTTTTAACACTATACTTGTAGAATAAGTTATTATATCTTTTTTAAAAAATTGACTATATATTATTGTTTTTGTTTACATGACTGATTGTTATTGTATCACTCTTAACAAACATGTATATTCGTCAATCTAAATTTTAACCTAAAACTTAACGGTAATCTGATTTTTATATATAGAGTTAGAGTTTAGATTTTGCGAATAAAGTTAAAGTTAGTACTAAGATTTATATTTAATAAATAAGGTTAAAGGTAAGTTGCAGCGAGCCTGAATTTTATGACCTAGAGTTACACCCTTAATCCCCAACGTGCCTACTGTTGCTAGAGCCAAGAGAAATATACAAAGCATCGCAAATAAAGGAAAATAGTTTTATGCAACTCACACTATTAAAGTCTTTACCCCATTTTACTTAAAATCATTTTAATCAAATTATCAGGTGGATCTCATTTACTTGAAAAATATTTATGAGATAGAAGCGGTCGTCGTATGAAAGTATTGTGCGCGGAGTGGGTGTTGTTGCGTCGCTTCCTTTTCCAGCTTTATCTCTGCCAATGACGACAATCAGGGATGGATTAATGATTAGCATACTAACCAATGTTGTCAGTGTCCCATGTTAAACTCAAGCATCTAAAATCCGATCCACTCAACAGGTCGCATACATCATCAGTTCATCACGTGTCTGTCCATTTACGGCCCTCCTCCTCCCTGCCTCCTCTATTCCAATTTTTACGATTGCTTCTTAATGGCTGCGAGGCATGTTTTTAGCTTTAAGAAAAAAATGCGCTTGATTCTGTCGAATGCTAACTTACTCCAATTTCTATTTATTTTTTTATTTTTGTTTTTTAAAAGCCATGTGAGTGAGATACTTCCTTTTGGAAATTTGTGGGCGCGCGCTTGACTGCTAGTAGAATGCTGGAAAATTGCTGGTTGGATAAGCTTAGATAAGGGGGGAAATGATAACAAATAGGACCGAATGTAAGATAGACTTTTTAAATAATAAGATAAGATATAATTTTAAAAGATGTGGATAACCGATAACGACGAGATGTTAAATTTTTTTTTTTTTTAGAAAAAAAAAAAAATTCATCGCGGCAGAACACAAAGTGCACCATTTGGATTTTGGACCTTTTTCCTCCCTCCTTCTGAATGTAGCGCTCTAGGGTGGGCAATAGCCTTTTGGGCTAGTTTCATAGTTTTGGCAGTCCAAAAGGCGCATTAACTGAGACTGAGCTTGGTACGACAAACCCAATCGGCTACGGGCTCATATTTTTTGGAAAGTGATCACTTCAGATTGATACGAAATGGCGTCGTCACCGGTTCGAAAAATATATATTTTATAATTTTTTATAAATTATTAATTTAAGGATATTCAATCTATAAATTAAGTTTTACCGATATGTATGTATTTATTTTAAAATTTTAAATAGTAATTATGAGCTATTTATAGATATTAAAAAAATGAAAATTTTGGGTTGTTAAGTGGGGCCGCTAGGCTAAGCCCACTACATATTGAAAGCCTGACCAAAAACGCGGGATTTTCAAACGCTGGCGTCTTTTCAGGCCCAATTCTTCAAAGTCATTTCCCTCCCAAATCCAAACACCGCCGAAAAATTCCCTGCCCTTTACCCCGCTCCCCGTCAACACCTCTCTTCTCTCTAATCTGCTTCGATCTGGAACTGATATGAGGTAAGTAACTATGAATCTCTTTCTTCTTTTCACAGCCAAATGCATTTTTCCACGTCAGTGATTGATCTCACATTCTAGTGGAGCTCGTATGTCCCAACCCATAGTTGAAACGAAACCAATAAGAGCAAAAGGAGCTTTCTTTTTGTTCTTTCTCCCAGCCCCTCTTTGATCAGTCGATATATGAATGGCGTCACTGATTCAACTTTTCTGTCTGATGCGTTAGGTTCTCTGAGACTTGGTGTAATGCTTAGGATTAGAATGTGATTTGGGAAATTGTTGAACTGATAGATCTGAGAAAAGTTAGCAATTATGAGCGATGAGAATTCCTTTGGCTCATTTCTTAAACAACGCAGTGTTTTGGGCGATTTGTCGAATAATAGAAATGGGAAGAGGGGATTTCCATTGAGTCATGGTAGCTTTACCTTGCAAAAAGGAAAGGCGCATAGGAGGAACATAGAGGGCGATGAGAAGGGTAAGCTGCCAAGCTGGGTCTACTTTGGACTAGAGAATACGGATGAAGGAAAAGAGAACGTATGCCCTGAAAATGCAGCCAATACTGGGGACAAGAGCCTACCATTCCTGAAGGCAAAGCGTGCATGTCGTTCTCCGGGTCCTGAGAATGATACCGCCTTGTCTTCAGAGACTGTTGTATCAGATGAGAGCAAGGAGGCCCCAAGTCCACTGAATGGAGACTTGAATCCCGTGAGTGGCGATACTGTGATTCTTGGAACCATGGAGGGTGAAGCGTCGAGAGAGAGCTGCATTTCGAGCTCTTCTGCACATGCAAAAACTGGTAAAGCTGGGAAGGCCTCACCTGTACTTGAAAATCAAAATCCCAGCGGGACTGGTGGTGCGAAGGAAGGATCAGGGAGTCATGCTTTGGGGAGAAGTGAGATTGAAAATTATGGGCAGTTTTTTGCATCGAGCGCCGGCAATGATGAGTGCATGGATTTGCATTTGAGTTCGATGCTTGTTGATACAATTCCAAGCCAGGAGTCCGTGAACAACTCAGGGTCAGCTGTGCCTTCAGGTTCTAATATTGCGAATGCAATTCCAATTCAGGAATCTTTGCACAACTCAAGTTCAACTGTGCCAAAAGCTGCTGAATTGCACTTCAATGCCAGTATCAACAGTTATGGAGGTTTTAGTACCAATGATGACTCGCATTTGGAAACAGCTTGCTCGTGTTCTTTCTGTATGAAAGGTATATCTTGATATGCTGTCAAAATTCTTTCAGTTTGTTCCACAAAGATCAACTTGGGCTTTCTGACTGCTACTCATCTTGGGTCTTGGGTGTCATGCTAGAGCCAGATCATCTCTTTGCAAATATCTTCCTGGGTACCTTCATTATCATCTTGAAGATATCCGTTTGAGATTGTGTTGGTCAGAGCAATGCCATTCTTGCCACTTTTGACTAAGACTCAGCAGATATGTGGTAGTTTATTTGATAAATTTCACTTCCAATTTAAATCCCTGCTGGGGTCAGTTAACCAAAGTGCGTGTGATAATAACTTGTTTGATCATTGAAATTCACTTTTCCATCTTGCAATGCTACTAAAATGGTTTGTGTCCTTTGCTTTGTTTTAACTAGCTGCTTACCTGTGGTTGGACCTCCATTACCAGGATCTCAAAGGGCGGCTAGCCGGTAAGCATGTGCATAGTCAGCAACAGTGAATTTCTCTTTGTTTAACTCAGTAATGTTTTCTTTTAGTTAACTCGGTACGTTTTGCTTTGTGCAGCATTGAGCAAGAGCATGAGACATGCTAGACTTCTTGTGAGGAACTATAGTCATGATGATATCCAAAGAGTTGGACAAGGAGGCTCCAATTCAAAACTTGAGTTTGATCTGATGAATCAGTGGAAGTCACTCTTCCATCACACAGAGGACATCCTTGTGCGTGAAAGTGCCCAGCTTGTAAGTAACTCGTCTTTCCATCACCTCTGGCATGGTTTCCTCTCCATCTGCAATATATATACTTCAGACTCTTCCTTTTCTAAAAAATGTTTAGTTAATTTATGCTGTTTTCTGCCGTACATGTTCAAACCATTTTACCAGAAAATTTGTGCAGTTCCTGAAGTTTTCAATTTTTGGGCATACTTCTTTTGCAGCCATTTTAAACTTGGTCTCAGATTTATTTATTTTTGGCCGGTGTTAAAATATCTCTGACTATGTTTTATGGTGCTTGAATTACCAAAAATTCTCATTTTCCTATTGGCAGCAATCTGGTCTCTCAAGTTTAAGTGAACTGAGGAGAAACAGCGAAAGAGATTTAGAAATAGCCATAAGGATGCATTCACGGAAACCTTGAGTTCCTTCTGGTGACCTAGAATATTTGTAAGTTGATCTGTTATCTGGTTCGTATTAATTAGTAGTTGAAACGATACATTAGTGCTAGCTTTTGAAATTTACTGCACGATCGGTCCTTGACCAATTACATGGTGCTTGTATCAACAATCCCTTTCATTTAGTTCAGATTTTCTGATGGTACTGCTTCCAAAATCCAGACTTCTGTTGGTACTGTATTCTGCTTCTTTTCCCCGAATGCTATAAAGTGGAGAAAATGCTGTAGCCTGAAGCTCTGGCAGCTGAACTGAATCGTTGCTTTCATTTCAGTAGTAGTTTCAACAACCAAAAGACACACACACACACACACTCTCTCTCTCTCCCCCTCACACACACATAAACACATGTTTGTTATATAATTTCTAGTGAGGTAAATGTTCATTTGGAACCAGTACCTGTGCATAGGACAGTAAAATTCACATTTAAAATTATCCTCTATTGATTTGCTGCGTCTATCAGTCAGCCGTAGTTCCTAGTTCAGTACTGCCTCTTAATGTGAAAAGATTGGTTAAAATGTATTTAGGCTTCGTGGAGTAAAATATTTGTTGAGAAGCAGTTTTAATTTGCATTCCCTCTAACACTTTTTAAGGCTATCGGCATGTGTGATTCCATGAACAGTAGTTATCTATATAAATAGAGATTTTACTCTTTTTTTTTTTTAAGAAGACGAGATTTTACTTTTTTAAAACAGTGCTTCTGGGTCCTCGACCATGTGGCCAAACGTAGGCTCAGGGTGTGTTTGTTTTTCAAAACAACTTTTGAAATTAAAAATTTTCACTCTCCATGACTACTTCATTATTTATTTATTTTTTCATGTCTTCCTATACAACTATCTTAATTTTTAATCATTTCTACACAACTATCCAGGTAACTAATCTATCTATTTTAATTTTATTTTCTTTACTTCTCATCATTACCTCTGTAATATCACATCATTTTCTTTTATTTTAAAATTTTTTATATCAAAAACTTTTCATCAAATACATGTTTGTTTTTAACAAAAACTTTTCAATATAAAATTCTTTAATCTTCATAACAACTATTTTTTAAAATTATTTTTCACATATTTCTACACAACCATATTTTTAATCATTTTATACAACTATTCATACAATTAATCTATTTATTTTAACTTTATCCTCTTTATACCTTATCTTAAACATTAAAAAATTTTCATCCAAAAATTTTATCACTTCCCAAACACCTATCTTTCACAACTTGTAATGAGCAAGTCTTACCATTATCAGTTGGTCATTCCCCCTCCACGTTTGGTCCAAGGTCTATTGTTTTACTGTAGAGATAATGAATGTGCTAAGTCATTAATCTGTGGGCAGTACCTACGAGCAGTTTAACACATGCAATATTTCTCATGATATCGACGGACTCAAGATTGCATATATAAAAATTGGAACATCTCACTAGTGTTTTGTATAAAAATTTTCAGTTTAAAATTTTTTATTTTCTATACTTTATTTTTAAATTATTTCTTCGTATCTTTTTGTGGACACTATAACACTTTTCAATCATTTCTATACAACTACTCGTACAATTAATTTATCTATTTTAATTTTATTTTTTTTATTTCTCATCATTATCCTTATTATATCATATTATTTTTTCTTGCTTAAAAAACTTTTGTACTAAACTTTTCATTCAAAAATTTTATTACTTCCTAAACATATCTTATATGTTTTCTCTTTATGTATATTTTATGGGAAAATGAACTTAGAAGTTAGAAGTACTTGTTTGGCTCTGCAATTTACGATGACAAGCAAGCACTTGAAATTTTATGCAAGACTGCATGTCTATTATGAAGTATGAACAAGTCAAATTGAACTGTCCTAAGTTACTGGTTACAAATGGTGAAATGCATGCCAAATAGGCCCTTGTATTTATTTTAAAAAAATAAGTTTTTGATTGACAATATCTTCATATTTGAATTGCTAATTAAATTGATCAGTCATCCAATGCGGCTAAAATCGGTTGGTCAAAACATGCTTCCACATTTTGCTCTTTTAATGATTCGAGCCCGCAAACGTGGAGTGGACCTTTCAACCAACAAATTTAACCGTGTTCAAAATCCCTTGAATTGAGAAGAATGCATGAACTGGGAATGATGCATAATTTGAATACCTTAATTGATAGAATACCGTATGTTATTGTTGACACCCCACAAAAACGTAAAAAAAATATATATATAAAATAAAATAAAATTTCAAATGGGCTTACTATTATTTGTTATACACGTTCAAGGATTTGTGGATTCATTTTTGGATTTTTAACTCATATATTTGCAAGCCCAAAATTGTGTAGGATCCATGAGTCTTCAATGCTTCAAGCCCACTATAGAGATAACGGCCACTAATCCATATGGCAGATCCAGGGCAATTTGCATCCAGGAGGAAGTGAAGGATACTTTCTTAAGTCAATTGAAGCGGAATCGATATGATAAACGGTTTGGATTAAACAAATAATCAATATCTTAGGAGATTTTAATGGTCAAAGTCAATTTGACCAAAGAAAGATGAGAATTTGCAATATTTTCAAGTGATAAATAAAATTGATAAATCCAACTTATTAAGTAAAAATCTGAACCATTAAAATGGATGAAGAATGTCAATAAATGTGGGCTCTATCAAAAATCAAGGAAAATATTTAATAATCAAGACATAAATGAAAGGTAAAAAATACACAAAATCAAAGGCTAAAAAAGATTTGATTTACTAGCCAAGCAAAACCATGGGCCCCATGGGTGGTTTTCAAAAACCACTCATAAAATTACCAAAAGGTCCATTTTTGTTAGAATTTTGCAAAAAAAAGAAAATATGGAATCGTGCAAAAAAATCAAATGAAAATGCTAATATGTAATTTTTTAAACTCAAGGGCCTATAAAAAGTACTCCCTCACCTCTCATTTGGGACAAGGTTAGCAAGCATCCAAAAGGCCTTGTCGTTTCTTTCTTTTTGCTCGAGACCAGTTCCCTTTTTGTTTTTTTCGGTACGCCCTCTGTTCACCCCCCTTTCTTTTATTTTCATCGGTAAAAAAAAAATATCAAAGGAAAGCAAAACCCACCAGCGCGTCCTCCATCTTCCTTTCCAATTTTTTTCATTTTTTTTTAAAAAAAAACACAAACAACTCTCCCGCACGTTATCCTTCCTCTCCTTGTTATTTCTCCGTTTTTTTTTTTTTTTTTAAAAATCGGATCTCCAGATCGTCCTCTCCTTCTCCTTTTTCATTTTTTCGTTTTTTTTTTTTTAAAAAAAAAACCTCCAGCAACCCGTTCCCTTTTCTCTTGCATTCACCGCCTCTCTTTCATTTTTTCTTTTTTTCTTTTTTATATATAGATCGTCCTCTCCTTCTCCTTTTTCATTTTTTCGTTTTTTTTTTTTAAAAAAAACCTCCAGCAACCCGTTCCCTTTTCTCTTGCATTCACCGCCTCTCTTTCATTATTTCTTTTTTTATATATATAGATCGTCCTCTCCTTCTCCTTTTTCGTTTTTTCGTTTTTTTTTTAAAAAAATTCTCCAGCAACCCGTTCCCTTTTCTCTTGCATTCACCGCCTCTCTTTCATGTTTTCTTTTTTTTTAATATATAAAAAAAAAACAAAACAAATACCTGCGCATCCTCTTTCTTCCTTTTTGTTTTTTTCTTTTCCGTTTTTTAAAAAAAGAAAATCAAAAGAAGAAAATAAGAACCCACCAGCGCGTCCTTTTTCTCCCTTTTCAATTTTCATTTGTCTGTTTTGTTTTTTTTTTTAAAAAAAAACAACTCTCCATCCCGTCCATTCTCTCTCTGTTTTTTATTTCTCGTCTTTTAAAAAAAAAACAAACGAACTCCAGCACGTTTTCATTTCATCCTTTTCGTTTTTTCGTTTTTTTTTTTTTAAAAAAAAGAAAATCAAAGAGAGTCAAAATCCCATTGACCCGTTATCCTTTTTCTCCTTTTTCATTTTACGCTTTTTTTTAAAAAAAAAAAAAACAAACAAGCACCAGCACTTTTCATTTCTTCCTTTTTCTCATTTCTCGTTTAAAAAAAAAAAAAATCAAAAGAGCACAAAACTCACCAACACGTTTTCATTTCATCCTTTTCATTTTTTCGTTTTTTTTTTTTTTTTTTTTTTGAAAACTGAGTTCCAGCACGTCACTTTTCCCCCATTTACCATTTTTCATTTTTTTTTTAAAAAAAAAACAAAAGGAAAACCAAGTTCCAGGCTTCCAGTACGTCACTTTTTCCCCATTTACCATTTTTCGTTTTTTTTTTAAAAAAAAAAACAAAAGGAAAACTGAGTTCCAGCACGGCACTTTTTCCCATTTACCATTTTCGTTTTTTTTAAAAAAGAAAACTGAGTTCCAGCACGTCACCCTTTTTTTTTATTTACCGTCTTTCGTTTGTTTAAAAAAAAAAAAAAACAAAAGGAAGACCGAGCTTCAGTATTCCCTTAGCCCCCTTTTTCGTTTTAAAAAAAAAAAAGTTAAGAAAACAAGTCTCTACCAGTACTTTTCGTCTAAAAAAATAATAATAATAATAATAAAAAAAGAGGAAGACCTAGCTCCAGCACATTACCTTTTTTTTTTTAAAAAAAGAAAGCAAAATAAAGTTGCTGTTGAAACCTTTTTTTTTAGTTTTTTATATATGCAACAAGTATATTTTATTATATTTATAAAACAAAAAAAATATAAAATTAAATCATCATAAGAAACATTTTATTTCCACACAAGTGAGAACAACTACTCCCAGATTGAGTTAGGGCCTCAAAAAAAGCCTAGAGATTAAATTCCCGCCTCCACCTCCTGAGCTTTTACATATAAAATATATGTTAATTTTTCGCACTCCTAGGATCAACGAACTAGAAAAATAAAATTTTATTTTTTTTTTCTAGTTGTGAGTTCACCCAGAGAATCTCTGTGTTTTAGTACCTTATTGTACACGGACTAACCACCGTTATATGGTTAGTGGCGACTCCAAAAGTTAATATATTAAATATTTGTACGCATAGTACTAATTGCTAATTGCGTCTAATTGAGATATATATTTGCGTTTGACTAACTCTCATCATTTAAAAATTTCTAAAAACTTGCATCATCTAAATGCCTTAACGCTTGCATCTCCTTCTTTAACCCCCATGTTTACACCTTTTATATTTTTTTCATTTCTAATTTTGAACTCCTTTTCTACACCGTTTATATTTTAAATTTTGCACGTTTAATTTCTGTATCTGACTTGCATCACGTCTAACCCGCTAACTCGCTAATTTGTATGTCATACTTATTCTCTTCTCTGGTGTATGCATATTTTATTTTCTCATTTTAGTTCATGATTATATGTATTTTTGAGCTTACCTTACGCTTTTTAGGCCCATTCGCCGGCTCATCGAAGCACGCTCAAAACCACGTGCTATAGTTATATAATATATTATTAATAATAGAGTATCATGGCATAATTTTGAAGGGACCCAATTCAGTGGAGCAGATTCCGTGGAATTGATTCCGAGGACCCTCAAGATTTTTCCTAAAATTCAATCCATCCATTATAGTTTAGAATACTTGGTTTGGCTAAGAATCCAAATTTCATATAAATCTAATGTTTACAAAGTTCATCATCATTTAAAGTTCAAATTGACGTATTAAAGCTATTTTATATTATTTATGCGATAAAAACTGTTTTATTTTATATAAATGGTAAAGGTTTTAAGTAAACATCTACACCTTCTAAAATATTCATACTGTATGGATAAATGATTACGTTAAAATATTCTAACACTTGTATGAATGGATCTAGGAGATTTCGATATTTTATATGTAATTTTATATATTTTCAAAAGGCCTAGCATCTAGAAACTTGATTTAAACGATTTTAGTATTAAAAATAACAAAACAATCTTAAATAAAATAGATGGGTTATCATCAAGGTAAAGCCAAGATTCTCGAGGTTCCACGAAATGAATTCAATGAAACCGGCTGCATTGAATTGGTTATCAAATTCTGAATAAGCACCGCTGAACATTTTTATTTTATATCGAACCTATCCAAATCTGACCGTATTTGAAAACAGTTCAACCAGAATTTCAAATCTTAATTTTTAATTATAAGTTCTAAACCCCACTTAACACAATCAAGAATTTGATATTGTGTTTAAGTAGAATTTGACACCATTTGGGGTGTCAATTCGATTTGGAAAGTTAAATTGAAATTTTTTATTGTAAAAAAAAAAAAATATATATTTATTTATTTATTTTTCAAACCAAGGGGTTCATTGCGAACTTCCACGGAGCCCGGTCCTGTCTCCGGCATTCCTAAGTTAGATCGGTTTTATACATCTCGAGTCTGATCGAACCAAATAACAAATCGTATGCAATTGAGCCAACACCCGGTTTTGCTGGCCTAAAATTTTCATTCTTTACTCCAACCGCACTCATCTTTGGATTGTGAGAATAGTTTAGCAATAGAAAATGTTGGGAAATTATTAGGTTTTTTTCATCATTTTTTACACCCAGAATATTCTAACTTGACGTCTTCACTATTTTTCCTTTTCATTCATTACATTTCTATTTCTCATTAGTTATTTTTTATACCAAAAAGCATTATTATTTTATTTTATTTAAAAATAATGATTACCCACTATTACGTCATTCAGAAATGAACAATTCTCGATGAATTTGTCTCTAAGTATGGCCATGTGCGAGGATGGAAATAGAGCCATTTTTCCTCCAAAGCTTTATTGACAATAATGCACATTTCACATGGGGTGTATCTAGCATTGGAAAACGGGAATTTACACTTATAGGGTGTGTTTGGCAATGGGTATAAAATGTTAAGATAAAAATTTTCAATCTAAAACTTTTCACTCTCCACAATTATCATATTTTTTAATTATTTTTCCATATTTTTCTATACAACTACTCCACTTTTCAATCATTTCTACATAATTACTTATATAAATAACTTATCTATTTTAACTTTTATCTTCTTTACTCTATATCATATCACATCATTTGACAATTTTTACTTTCCAAAAATTTTCACCAAAAAATTTATACATTCCCAAATACACCCATAACTTCATATTTTGAGCAAAATTTTTTCATTTTGAAAAAGTTAAGATATGGTGTACATACAAAGTACTAATTTCACCTATGCTTGCGATAATTTTAAAATTTCAAATTATCCCTATTGCCCTAATCTTTCTTCTTGCACATGTACAACTTACGCCTAGAATATTTCCTATTTGAAAATGATTACACACTTATGCGTACAACATTTAAAATTATTTGGAAATATTGCATTTGTGCGTATAACATTCCAAAAAAATTCCAAAATTTTAGAGGGCCTTTGCGAAACCCCTTTTAAAAATCTATTGATTCAAGGGTTTTTACATTTATCTCTTGTAAATTTTCAATTTTGCAGTTGTCTGTAAATGCTTGACTTTACAAAAGTAATCTTAAGTTAACATTTCATCGATTAATAATATCTCTGAAGATATTTTATAACTTATCTAACCATAAGCAAGACCATATAACAATATTTTAAACTCTGCATTACTTTTATAATCAACAATAGGTTAAATGATAAATACAAAATTTAAAATTTAGACATGATAATATTTTTTAGTTAATTTAACAAATGTTAATTTTTTTTTACTTATTTTCTGACGTATTGGCTATCAAGATCAAGTAACTTGTTATAAGTATTATAACATGAACCTTGTCACGTTTTCTTAAGTCATTGATTATGTCTAGGTGGGCTGTACAATTTAATTAAAATTAATAGTTCACACTTTTATACTTGAAGGCATTCTTTCATAAAATATATAGTGGTAGATCTTACAATAAAATTTTATTAAAACTTGCAAAATCGAAAATTAAAGAGAAAAATAAAATTTTCTAAAACAGATATGCAAATTTGAAATGCTGTAAGTGCAAGTGTAGTATTTTTAAACGTTGTAGGGGTAAGTGTATTAGTTTTAAATATCAGAAATGATTTTATTCATCTGCATGGATGGTAGCAAGGGCAACCATGCATGCATGCAGCCAGCATAGAAATAATTTTTATAAGTTTTATAAAAATCTTATCATAAGTACATTTAATTCATATATTAAATTTTATTATTTTCGAAAAAATGTATATGAATTTTCAAAAATGGTAAAACAGAGTAAATTAAATATAAAAGTAAATGGGCCGAAGTATGGGAGAATCATATCGCTTTAAAATAGTGTAGGCATTATTCTGCTTCCTCTGGTCAGATGGTCAATGTGGACAAAACCTCGTTATTTTTCAATTCAAACATGAATGGTTGTGAAAGGGAGGCGTTGTCTAATCGGTTGGGGTCTTCAGGTTAGGAAGTCCACCACTACCTGGGCCTCCCGGCGTGGCTTGGGAGATCAAAGGGAGGGATGTTTAAGGGTATCAAGGAGCGTATTTGGTACAAAATTCAAGGGTGGAAGGGGCGCTTATTGTCATGGGGAGGGAAAGAGGTGTTAATCAAAGCGGTTGCACAAGCAATCCCCTCCTATACTATGAGTATTTTTCTGCTTCCCCAGTCGTTCCGTCAGGGTATCAATGGGATGTTGAGCAAATTTTGGTGGGGGGAACATGGGGAGAAGCGTAAGATGAGTTGGGTGGCTTGGAAGGAGATGTGTAAGACCAAGTGTGCGGGAGGGTTGGGCTTCAGAGACCTTCATGTGTTCAATTATGCCCTTCTTGCCAAACAGGTATGGAGGTTAACATCATGCACCACATCCTTCTACTACAAGGTTTTAAAAGCCAAATACTTCCCCAACTTTGATATTTGGGGCTGTATATCGAAACCGTCTGATTCGTACACTTGGAAAAGTATTCTTAAGGCGCCGGATGTGATTCATTCTGGATGTAAATGGAGAATTGGTGACGGGAGAAGGGTTCGCTTCTTCAAGGATGTTTGGCTTGACTATGATGTGGGTAAGGCGGGACCCCTTCCACGATCCATCCCGGAGGACGTATTGGTCAGCCACTTCATTGATGATGGGACCAACAGATGGAACAAATACCGGGTTGTGGCTGCTGTAGGGGAGGTGGGTTGGCAGGTCATTAGCCTCGGTCCCCTTCCCCGTCATGCAGTAATGGATTGTATCTTCTGGAACTACGAGCCAAATGGTAAGTTCTCAGTTAAGTCGGCACATAGGTGGCTCAAGGAGGATTATGCAAACCCTCTTCTTTCATGCTGTTATAGGGCCATCTGGAGGACAAAGCTACCGAGCAAGGTTCTAATTTTTGGGTGGCGGCTTCTAAAGGATGCTCTCCCAACCTTGAGCAACCTCTCTTTTAGGGGTATTGACGTGGATCCTCACTGCGTCTTTTGCAAGAGGAAGGTAGAGGATGCTAATCACTTGTTTTTGGGTTGTGTTCGTATTGCAAGAATATCTCGGCAAGCGGTAACTGCGTGCCCACCGGAGGCCTCGGTGCAGGAAATTTTCAAACTCTTAGCGTCCAGAGATAGGAGTGATGATTTGGCTTTCTTCATTGTGTATTGCTGGCGTATCTGGTTCTTGCGGAACAAACTCAAGGTTGAGGGTGTTCAACCTGTGCTAGCTGATACGTTGCTGTGGTGCCGGGATTATATTGAGCAAATGAGTCGGGCCAAACTCCTGCACCAGGTGAGCGCTTTGGACCTTCCTCTTGTACCCAGATGGACCAAACCACCAGAGGGTGTCTTCAAGATGAATGTGGATGCCCGTTGTTTACTGGATAAGTGTCTCGGGGTTTGCTGCTGTTATCAGTGACTTTCGCGGGTTCTTCATTGCTGCTAGTGGATGGAGACGGATGGGCGCGTGGGAGCCACTTCTCATGGAAGCAAACACTTTTCTTTTGGGTACTCAGTGGGCTCTCCAACTCAAGCTCCGTAATGTTCAGATCGAGTCCGACTCTCTTCTTCTGTGCACCTACCTGACCAATGACAGCCTGATTTCCTCACCAGCGGGTCACATTATCTCTGAGATTAGAACAATTCTCGATGCTAATCCTCATCTCTCGGTCCATCATGTTCTAAGACAAGGGAATGCGGTTGCCCATTCCTTAGCTGATTTGGCTTCTGCTTCTGATTCGGAACATGTCACTTGGTGGGGAAACCCCCCACAAGCTATTTTTGAGAAAATTTGTATTGACAATTTTCTGGCAATGAATTCCGCGGATTACTCTATCCCGAACCCTTTTCAAATTGAGAGGGGGTCGGAGTACGCAAGAATAAAGGCTATGGTAACAGGGTCATTTTTGAATTTTGAAACAACCATAGGCGTAAGTGAAATTGATATTAAAGTTTACAAGCATAACTGTAATTTTTCGAAATATAGATAGCTGTGTCTGTAGTTTTGCTGACGAATGAAGCATGGTATAACGCCTTTGGTTTCCAAATTTTCTTTCACTCCTCTTTAATCTTTTCAACTGTACACTAGTGGCCAGTAAGGGTGCTATTTCCACCTACGACGAAATGCTGACAACCGATTCCATTAGGATGATGAAACTTACGACGTGCGTGATACGGAGATAAAGTCCTACGCAGCCTATATCCTTTAATTCTTCACGCTTGTTGCCTCATCTTGACCCATTTTGATAATAAAACTAAAATTTAATCTATCTATTACATTCAAAAATATTTATTTAGTTAGGACAGCAAGTTTCATTGATTTCAAATATTGCGGGCTACGTTTTATAAAGTAATAAAAGTGGTAAAATTATCATAGTGTGCCGATCTCATATGAATCTAGGTGGCCGAAAAATATTTATTATTATTATTATTATTATTATTATTATTATAAATTTGAGGATTTCATTTAGATTTCTACTAACGTGAAATTTGAAATTTTTTAAAAATTTATTTGGTATTTTCGAAAATAAAAATGTATAAGTAGATGTAGCCGACATGAATATCAATGATTGAGATGATCTTTATTAAAAAAAAAAAAGTAGACTCAAAATATTATGGGAGGAACTGAAATGAAAATGAAATTAGTTAATAACATGGAGGTAGTCCTAAGATAGATTTCAAAAGGAAATCCCTCTGTGTGAGTTGCAAACTTGAAATAATGCAGACCACGTGTGCGACTCCAGCGTAATATTGCTAGAACGACAAATTTTAAACAGCGTAATGTTGCTAGAACGACAAATTATATGGTCGACATATCAACTCAAGAAAAGAAATGGTCTATTTGATTCTATACACAGGGAGCACTAGACTTGGATGCACATGGGTACAGAAACTTATTTTTATTTTTTTAAATTTTTTTATACCATTATTAATCTAAGTATATTTAACATGTCTGTCAAGTTTTACTATTTTTAGAAAATTGTACATATTTTTTTGATTTCAAAATCGGTGACATTTTCATAATTCAAAATAATAAAAATGTTACTGATTTTGAAAAATAAAAAAAATCTATAAATCTCTAAAAAAATAAAATTCGATACATATGTAAAATACGTATAGATTAACAGCTGTATAATTTTTTTTTTTAAAAATAAATTTTTACACTCAAGTGCAACGAAGCTTAGTACACCCAAGCCCCATATTATTACGTAGTGCAGCTTCTCGTCAGGATTCAGGATGGCTAAGAAAGGAGGATATAATTACAATTGTAGGGGATGAGTATGAGGAATGAGAGGGGGGAAATTATTGTGTATTAAAAAATGACAACTTGCTGTGTGTAGCTTTTCTTTTTGTTTTTTGGATTCAATGTTGTGCCTTGTTTAAAAATAAAAAAGTGACCAGTTTCATAGGCCTCATTGCAAGCTTGCATCCATATGGTTTTGAATTTTTTTTTTTAAAAATAAAGTTTTAGGGAACCGAAAATTATATTGAGAATACAAAAGTAAGATTTTTATATATCGGAAAATAAGAGATAATAATAGAATTTTTTTAAAAAATTGAGGATAAAAAAAATCTCATAATATATACATCCATTCCCACTGTATACTCTCTCTTAGTGGCTTAGAATAATCAGCGGGGTCAGCACGTACGGGAGGCTGGTTGCCTGCTTGCCTGAATGTCTTGGACCAACAAAACAAAACAATACGATAATATGACAGGGGCCTATTTCAATGCAAATAATTAATTAGCGAAATTAATTTGCTAGAAAAGATTAAATAAATGATCATGAATCAACAAAAGAAATTAAGTAAAGCCCATAAAACGAAGATGAACCAATACTGTTTAGACAGCCAGAAAGAATTAACGAAATTAATGAACGACGGAAGCTAAACACCATCTCCTGTACTTCAAAAACTAGAACAAAAAGAGGATTGATTGGTGGAAAGTGGAAATTATCCAAAGAAAAGGACTGGTATGTACGAGGTTGAAAAAGATATCTATGACTTTAAGAAGGATTAGTAATGGTGCCAGACATTATGGAAAAGGATAGGTGTGCATGATTGACCCGTTTCTGTGTGCATGATTGACCCGTTTCTTTAGGATAGTTGTTAATTTAAAACTTTTGACTTTCTACAATTATATTTTTTTAATTATTTATTAACATTTTTGTACACAATTGCATTACTTTTGAACTGTTTCTCCACACCTAACTAATATATTTTAACTTTATTTACTTTACTCTTCATTATTTTTCTTATTTTAAAAAAATTTTACACAAAAAAATTTTCTTTCAAAAATTTTATCAAAATCAAATATACTCTTAACGAGGAGGATTGAAATGCTGTGCCAGTCTGATGAGTTGGTAAAAGTCTAGGGTTTCGTGTCAAGCAGAGAAGGATTTATTCCTGCCGGGGAGCTTTATATCTTCCATATGAGAAGCGCTGGTTTCCTCTTCTACTGGTATAAAATGGTAGTTGTCAATTCAAGAGAAAAAAAAAAAAAAAAAAAATGTAAGGTGAAAATGATAGGTGAATTAGGCATGAATTATTTGTAACAAAAAAGGAAAAAGAAAAAAAAAAAAGATATTGCTAAAGTCAGTTTCAAGGATGGAACAAGAACAAAAAAAAGAAATGCCCTGCCGGTCACGCTGAAGACGCCTGCCTCCTGAATTTCCACCATTGGAAAATATCTAATCCTTCTTCTCCTGCATCGGAAAAAAGTGACTTCTAACGATCGGAAAAAAGTGTAATATTCTTGCCAACTCAGAGAGTTTTTGACTAATTAGACCTCTCCTGGTTTTTGTCTATTTAAATCATACCTCAAAAAACTCATATTTCTTATAAGTGACTTCATTCTCTTCTCACAAAACGCTATTTAACAGCACGTTTAATTGGCATAATTTATCTAATATTATCGGTATATTATTTTTGAAGAAAAACTATTATAGGTATATTATATGTATCATTAACATCCAACACTTAAGAGAGTCCATGCACTGTGCTAACCAATATGTGAGCTATCTAGTTTCCCTCCCTCAAGACGTGTAGATATTTTACTGACATGAAAGTTGTCTCCTGAGCCTTGCTCTCATTGATAATTGTACCCGCCACTGATAAAATAGGATACTTCTCATTCAAGAAGTAGATTAAATTCAAAGAGTCGCTTTCAATTTTCAGATCATGAATTTTCATCTCCTTTTCCCTAATGATCCCCAGCAAAAGGGCCATCCCTTCCATTGTTAGTGTCAGCACATCAAACAATTTTGGAAATTGACTATACTAAAGAATACTTTATGTAACAATTTCGATGTAGCAAACTAAAAATTGCTGCAAATAAGATTACACTTAGTAACAAGCTCTTGTTGCATACAATTTTGGGCTTTCAGGGCATCTAGGATTCCGGATGTATAATTTTTCTTTTGTTTTTATAAAATGATTAATGAAGATGTATATGTACTCATTTGTTACATTTAAACATATACCATCAACTATATGTAGCCATATTGAGCAAAATGTTTATTATGTATAAACAACAATAAATTTTATTTATATATAATAAATTTTATTATTGCATATATTGATTACTTTTGTCATAATTATTGGTCTCGTTTAATGGCTAATTAATTAAGTAGGATACTGATATGTTGAATAATCACAAAGATCAGCACAAATCAAACTAGCAAGCACAAAAGAAATCACACAAGTATAGTGGTTCGGTCAACCACAGGCCTACTCCACTCTCTAAGTCCGAAGACTTGAGTTCTACTAGTCAACTTCAACATAAGTTATAGTGGTACAGTTAATCAACTTGTATTCTAGATTGGTGTTAAGCTCCAAGTGGGCTCGCGAGACAATCTCTTGGTTTGAATACAATCAAAGTCAAGGTAGTACAAAATTTAAAAATAAAAATCAAGATCAAACTAGTTTAGCACATCAGCAGCAGCATCATCATTGAAAGCAATATGCAACTTTGAATCATCAGAATAACAACACTTAAGAAAGAGAAACTTCTCTTCAAAATTGTTCTTCACAAAAGGGGCAACTTGAATTTGCCAATCTTGAATACTTGATGGGTAATCCGATGATCTTCTAGCTTTCATACATCTTCTTTTTAAAGCGTTTTGATCACTAGAAATGTAGCCTAGATGATAGCTGAATAGGTCTTTATAAAAATTTAAATTTCTCAAAATTTAAAATTTTGGTGCACCGAAAAGGTTGACCTTTTGTTGCTTCTGTTAAGACAGATTGTTTTCAACACGAAAATGTCGACCTTTTGCACCCAAAAATCAACCTTTTTCCCTATTTTGCAAAATTTGAATTTTGAAGAAAAAGTTCTACTTCAAAGATGTTAATCCACATAAGATAAGTATAAACGAATGAACTAATCTTATTTTAAGATGAATCACAACTCCAAAAGCATATTCCATAATCACTCTAAGTGAAGTTTATTAAATGAACATGTTCCAAGATTATTCAATGCATATCAAATAGCATATTCCATTTTCAATATATCTCTTTGTTTCAAGTTCAATCTCATCATAATTAGTATTATAAACTCAAAAATGATAATTCCGTAAACACACCACTCCTTTTAAAAGTCCAAAAATGATAATTCCGTAAACACACCACTCTTTTTAAAAGTCCAAAACACAATTTCATAATATCAAAATCAATAGCATAAACCATATATTTTGTCATCATCAAAATCAATAAAAAAAAAGGAAGCTTTCATAAAAGTTCACAATAATTTATTTGTTTCTTCCAATTCATTGAAACCCTTCTTTTAACTTACAATATGAAATAATTAAAATACTCCTTTAATAAACCACAAATGTTAGGTTTATTAGATCAAATTTACTTAGAAGCTACTTTTTTTCCTTTTATAACAAAAGAAAATTTTTAACATTTGAATGAAGCATTAAGAATATTTGCTTAGTCACCACGACAACAGTACTGTCGTGGTAACTTGATTTGCACCACGAGCTAGGCACTAAGTTTCAATCCATAGCAGGCCCAAATTCAGCAGCATGGAGTTGATGATAGCTCTGCACAAGTCATAAATATAAACAAGACGACACTCTTCTTTAGCTCCAATACCAACCTTGTTGTGAGGAGCTCTATTACTGGGGTGTTTGGATCATGTGCTCAGGAATTCCGCTCTTATTTGGGCTACCTATTTGGTTAGGGAGATTGAAGAAGGACATGTTTAGAGAATTAAAGGACCGTGTATGGTGGAAGATTCAGGGGTGGAAAGGGCGACTTCTATCGTGGGGCGACGAGGAGATTCTTATCAAAGCTGTGGCACAAGCTATTCCTATATACTCTCTGAGTATTTTCCTCCTTCCCAAAAGCTTTTGTAATGAAATTGACAGCATGCTAAACAAATTTTGGTGTGGTGAGAGCGATGGGAGACATAAGATAAGTTGGGTAGCATGGAAAGATATGTGCAAGACCAAGGCTGCTGGGGGTTTGGGCTTTCGTAACCTGATCTCTTTCAACTATGCGTTGCTTGCCAAACAGGTGTGGCGGCTTGTTTCAAATACTGATTTCCTCTATTACTCCTCTCTTAGGGCCAGATACTTTAGTCATGGAAATATCTGCGCATGCATGGCGAAGCCGACAGATTCATTCACTTGGAAGAGAATCCTTAGGGCTAGAGATGTGATCCTTGGGGAGGTTTCGGTGGCGTATTGGCTCTGAGGATCGGGTGAATTTCTTTCATGACAGGTGACTTCCTTCTCCACTTTACAAGGCCGGGCCTTTACCGGCACACATTCTCGATGATGCGAAGGTTAGTCTCTTCCGAAATGAACTGAATGGTCAATGGGAGGAAACTCTTGTTTTGCAAGCGGTTAGTGAGTCTGGACGTGACATCATCTTTTCAAACCCGCTTCCAAATGGGGGGAGGAGGATCTCTGTTTCTGGGAGCTGGAACCAGACGGACATTTCTTGGTGAAATCTGCATACAGGCTCCTCACACAAATATCGCGAATGGCGAAGCCGACAATGATCGAAATCATGAGGTATTCAAATTCATCTGGAAAGTTAAACTCCCAAGCAAAATACTTATCTTTTGTTGGCGATTGTTCCTGGATGCCCTCCCCACCCTTCTTAATATGCAGCGGTGTGGGATCACTGTGGACACCTCATGCCTTTTCTGCAAGAGGGTTGCGGAAGATATATTTCATCTTTTATCAACTGCAATGTCACCCAGCCAGTTTATCAAAATATTGTGGGTGATCTGCTTCCCTCCGTACATGGTGCCTCCATTTCGGATATCTTTCGGGCATTCATCACCACAAAGCCACGGATATTTTTCTTCTCTTCCTCTTGTACTGTTGGCGTATCTGGTACTTGCGGAACCAACTCTGGGCGGATGACACCCCACTGGTGTTTTTGGATGTGAAGGAGTGGTGTATTAACTTCAGGGACCAGTATGGGGCTGCGATGGAATTAAGGGGGTCAACTTTTTTTGATAAACCCCTGGTTGCTACATTCAAGGTTAATATTGGCGGGCGAAGGAATCTCCACAACAACTGCACGGGGCTGGCGGTGGTCATCAGAGACTCTTATGGTTCCTTTATTGCTGCGAAGGGATGAAACCGGCGTGAACTTCTGGACCCGTTGATTATGGAAGCCACTGCTTTGTGGCCGGGGGTGACTTAGGCCTTGGAAGGCCATTTCGACAACCTGCAGGTGAGTGCTCTATTCGGGCTCCGGTAGGTACGATTGTTTCATATATTCGGCAACTTTCCTTACAGGCTCACTCTTTGTCTTTTCACCACGTGCTGCGGTCTGGGAACTCCGTGGCTCATCTTTTGGCTGATTTTGTGTCATCTCATTTTTTTCCTGAACAAGAATGGTGGACTAATCCACCATTTTTTCTTCAGAAAAAAACTCTGTACAAATAATTTTTTGACAGTGCTATACGATGATAGCTCTATCCCTTCTACCTCTGGTCCTTCTCATTTACAGAGGTTGGCGAGATAGGTGCTCATCTTTTAATAATAATAATAATAAAAAGTCTCCACAGGTGTGTGAGAGTATCTATCGTATAAATAAAAATTAGAGATCTCAGAGCTTAATTAGAAAAATACCAGTAGAGGTGGTTGTAAATGCCCATAAAAAAGAATATTTATTTGGTCATTTTATACGATAAGTTATGAAATTATAGCTCCACCAATTGAAGAAACCGCTCATGTGGATTACCTACTAGGTGAAAGTGAAACCCCGAATTGACCGTTCCAGAAACTTAGGTAAAAGTCGATAAACAGTTGAAATTCTGTAAGTTTTACGTGTTTGAACGAATGCTAGGATGTGGGTGCAAACTAGGAAAGCTTGGACCACGCCACGAATTTCATGCATGCCTTCAAAATCTATCCAAGCGCTCCGTGTGGACCCTGCCGACGTCGACGCAGTGAGAAATTGACCCAACTGGACTTGTTAAAATAATAATAAGATGTGTACTGAAAATAACTAGATAGCTACAACGGAAAAACATTAGTATTGTCATTAAGAATGTAATTTAAAAAGTGATACAATTTTTGGAATTTTTTTTTTTTGAAATTGAAGAAAATGATGTGATATCATAAGATTAATGATAAAGAGTAGAAAGAATAAATTTAAAATAAATTAGATAATTTATATATAGTTAATTTATATATATAATAAGAGTAATGATGAGGAGTACAAAGAATAAATTTAAAATAAATAAGTTAATTTATATATAGTTATATAGAAATAATGAAAAAGTAGAGTAATTATACAGAAAAATGTGAAAAAATAATTAAAAAATATAATATATATATAAAGAGTAAAATATTTTAAATTAAAAAACTTCAATTTAAAATATCTTTCGTTTTTTTAAAAAAGAAGACAAACTTTATCATAACGGAACCTGATCCTATGCTCCTGGGCACATACACTCATTTTTTTTATTTTTTTTTTCAATTTTTTTTACAATAGTGTTAATCTATATGTATAAATTACCTAAAATGTCACTGATTTTCAAAAATCTGAAATAAATATCTAAAAATCGCCAAAAATGGTAAAAATTGATACACATATTAAATACATATAGATTAATACTATTGTAAAAAAATTTTAAAAAAAATAAATAAAAAAAGGTGTATGCGCCCGGAAGCATGCATAGTGGAGCACAGGATCAGGTTCCTTATCCTAACTCCCATTGGTCATGCAAATTAGGAGAGGGATAGAGGATTGAGTGATTCATATATTTTGTTGACAAAAAATTATCTGTATAAATTTCTTTCAAAATACTAGACATGATTATCCAAAATAGAAGAAGAAACAAAATTAGCTGAAGAATATGCCACAATACTTTCTTGCTGCAACACATGATGAAAAGAAAAATTATAAGTAGAAGAGAAAAGATTTGATCTCCCAAATGACAGTCCCAGCTGAAGATAAGATAGAACCGTCAATAACCAAAAAATCAATGAAAAAAAATGAAATATTTTATTGTTAAACAAACACACCATCAGCCCTCGACCCCTAGTTTATTATTTAATTTTTTCAAGTCTAAGAAATTTATTTTATTATCTTACTAAAGATCAGCTTTATTACTTTGTAAAAACTTAGCATCTGCTAAGAATAAATATATAACTATTAATTTTTCAGAAAATATAGCGTACATACGATTAATTAATTAATTAGGCTAAATGGCAGTCAAAATTAGGCGACTATATACTCAGCTACTTCCGTTAACTTGATCTGAAACTTTCAGGTAGAACTGATCGCTGGCTGATTATAATCAAAATACACACGCAACCTGATTTTTTTTTTTTTTTTTCACAACGGCATGGCATACATGCGATGCTTGTTATTCTATTTTTTTGATTTTTTCATAAATACGTTTTCTTTGGTGTATTATACTAAAATTTACCATTTTATAATACTTTTATATATTTAATTTTTATTTATAAAATCAGTCGCTTGTTATTTTTTTTATTTTTTCATAAATATGTTTTCTTCAGTGTATTATACTAAAATTTATCATTTTATAATACTTTTATATATTTAATTTTTATTTATAAAATCAGTCGCTTGTTATTTTTTGATTTTTTCATAAATATGTTTTCTTCAGTGTATTATACTAAAATTTATCATTTTATAATAATTTTGCATATTTAATTTTTATTCATAAAATCAGATTTTTTAAGCCATGAAAAATAACTTAAATGCACGCCTAAAACTTAGGATTTTTAAAAATTAAAAATAGATATATAAAAATATTTGAAAATGATAAAATTTGACACATGGGTTAAATACGTTAAGGAAAACATGTTTATAAAAAAAATCAAAATAAATAAAATAAGCAGGCATCGCAGGTTGGCGTCGTCGCATCAAATAAACATGCCGAATTCACTTATAAAAATAGAAAGACTGGGGTGAAGTGGTGCAAGTCCAGTCTCTGTGCAAGCAAAGTTCGATCGGTGACGACCAACCACAGACAGAGAGAAATTAACAAGATGGGGCTGGACGCTGCTCCTAACGATGATGAAAGCAGCCTCATGGTAGCCATGAGGCTGGCGGACCTCATCTGCCTCCCGATGGCCCTCAAAGCCGCGATCGACCTCAACGTCTACCAAATCATCGCCGCTGCTGGCCCTAACGCTCAGCTCACCCCACAAGAGATGGTGGCCAAAATGCCCACCTCCAATCCGGATGCCGCCGCGGCTTTGGACCGAATCCTCCGCCTCCTCGTCACCCACTCTCTCCTCACCCTCTCCTCCTCCACATCCACACCCCACCAACACGCATATGGCCTAACCCAGCAATCTCGCCTTCTAGTGCCCGGTGAGGACGGCCTCTCGGTGGCCTCCCTAGTCCAACTCGCCCTCGACAAAGCCTCAGTGGATGGCCTTTACCGTCTCAAGGAACATGTGCTCGAGGGTGGGCCTTGTCCCTTCGACAAGGCCCATGGGATGGATTTCTTTGCGTATGCTTGCAAAGAGCCCGGGTTCGGCAGGGTGTTCCAAGATGCCATGAGCAAAGGGTCGGGCTTGAAAATGGGAGAGGTGCTGGAGGCGTATGGGGACCGGGGAGGCTTCAACCACGTCAAACAAGTGATGGACGTTGGCGGGGGCGTCGGCACCAGCATTTCTGCCCTAGTTGCCCGCTTCCCGCACGTGCGCGGCATCAATTTCGACCTGCCGCACGTGGTAGCTATGGCACCTAACTGCTCAGGTGCGTACGTCTTTGTTAAACGATATATCTACGTTAATAATAAAAGGAGCCCGATTATACGTGTCATGATGGATCTTATTTTAAAATACATCATTTATTTATTTTTATAGTGAGTCAAGATTTTTTATTTTTTCTTCCTAAACATATTTTACTAAGTATATTTAATTCATATAGTAAGCTTTGCCATTTTAGGATGCTTATATATATTTTTATTTTTTAAAAATATCAATTTTAGGTGCGTCTAAGTCATTTTCACCACTTACAAAACTTAATTTTAAAAAATTAAAAATAAATATCTAAAAATATTATAAAATAACAAAACTTGCTATATAAATTGAAAATACTTAAGAAAACATGTTTAGGAAGAAAAAATTAAAAAATATAATTAATTATAAAAATAAATGAATGATGTATTTTATTATAAATATATATATTGTTACAGTGCACACGACTACACAGTGCAGTCCATGCGCTATGGGCTCATATGATAATGAATAGAAAATCTAAATTATCCACTGTATTTAGAATTATTTACTTTATTAGCATATTAATTTTCGTCCAAATTCAACATGCCTACAAGTCCGATCTTAAAATGATACAAAATCAATGTAATAAAATGTTTAATGTAAATATTAATTTTAAGGTGATATTTTTAATATCTAAACTATGTAAAGTATGACTCTTATATGAATAAATGATTGTATAACATGTCATAACATTTTAATATGTGTAAGATTCATTTTGCAACGGATTGCATCATAATTATGATATAGTCAACTTGCAAAGTAGCATCTATATATATATGAGAGATATTCAAGTGCAGCACCACTGAAATAGGCCCTACATGATCATCAAATCATAATCTACTCCACTCATTATATTTAGAATCATATATTCTATTATCATACCAATTTTCATCCCAATCGGATATGTCTATGGGCCCCGTCTGAAAATGGTACAAATTCAACGTAATAAAATAGTTTGATATAAATAACAACTTTAAAGTAGGTTTTTCAACATGTAAACCATTCGCTATAAAATTTATATATGGATAAATGATTGTATAAAGTTTCATTACATTTTAATATGTGTGAGGTCCATTTTTTGGTAAATGTATGGCCGTTCCGGAACGGCCCTCTATATATATATATTTGCGATAGACATTAATCATATATGTTAATTGGCGATACATTTAGTAATTTTGTAGGCGTGGAGCATGTTGGAGGCAACATGTTCGAGCGTATACCGAGTGCAGAGACTATCTTTATGAAGGTAATTCATTTGCAAATCCGAATTAATGAAGTACTTAATTAGTTTGCCTTTCTAAAGAGGACGAAATCAATTATATTCAATTACGCAGTGTGTGCTGCATGACTGGGACGATGACCACTGTATAAAGCTGCTGAGGAACTGCTGGAAAGCATTGCCTGAGGAGGGCAAGGTGATCAACGTGGAGCTGGCATTGCCTGCGGTTCTGGGCGATGATGCAATATCACGCCATGCAGCGAGTGAGGATGTTTTCATGCTGACCTTCCTTAAGGGTGGTAAGGAGAGGACGGTGGCCGAGTACGCCAATTTAGCAAAAGCTGCAGGATTCGAGGAAACCACGGACTTACCAGTCTCCATCGGCTTCCATGTTCTTGAATTCCACAAAAAAAAGCTTTCCACGACTGGAGAAGAACTAGAATATAAGCTAGCTAGCATAGTGCACGAAGTAAGCGAATCATGATGAGACTAGCTTGTAGAAATCAAATGTTATGCTTAATTATATATGTTGCACACAATAATCCGTTTGCTACAAAATTAATTTGTATTGTAGTTATAAATTTTCTTTTGGGTTGTCAGTCCTGCAATATGATACTGTCCGGAGCTTTTACCAAATATATCCAATGTTTTTAGCACAAATCTTGAATATACTTATAATATTTTTAAAATTCTAAATGTATCCACTACATTTGCATTTAATTCAAAAAATATATATTTCATAAAATGCTATTAGTTAAATTTTTAGAAGTACTCAAAACACCTTTGTTATGAAATAATAAAAGATAAAATAAATATAAAGAAAATAAAATTATGTCTCTCTAAATTTAGAGGTCATGCACAACTAAGGTATTACCGAGTTGTAGCATTCGAAATTTTTTAATTTCGTCCTAAAGTTGATGAGCATGTTAGTAATTTCATATACTAATTAATAATAGCAACTCACAGAATGAGTATTTTTGAATTAATTGCAAATGTAGTGGAAATATTTAGAATTTTAAAAATATTATGAGTATTATGATTAGAATCAAACGTACTAGATATATTTAAGAAAACTTTTGATGTCTATTTGATTAATTTTAAAACTCATCACTTCCACTAGGAATTCTTTTTCCTTTTGAACATGAGACTGTATTGAGTTTTCTACCCTATATAATTCTCCGTGGCATCAATAATGGTAATTTTAAATAGTTTTATTTAGACTCTAAAATTCTCAGGGCATCAATGATAGTCATTTTAAATAGTGTTATTTAGACTTTTAATCGATATATGTTTATACATAATTAAGATCCAAAAAATAAACTTATTATTTGCTTATAATCAAGTAGTTTTTGCATCTATGGCTACAAGGTTTGGACCAAACTATAAGTATATTATAACTTTTGTAATATTTGCATTCATACCTCTACAAAGTTTGCCTAAGATTGTAAGCATACCTGCTAACCCTAAACCCTTTTTTAAAACAATGAAAATGCCCATGTAAATAAAAATATGAAAAATATAAGAAAATACCTTTAAATTATCAAAATATTTTATTTAAAAAAACATTTATCACATTAAATAAATCAAGAAAGTAAAAAATATTTGTAAAGATATTTTTCTTATATTTTAAAGGTATTTTCTTGTTTGAAATATTTGCATCCATACCTCTACAAAGTTTGAGTAAGGTTGTAAGCATGTCTGCTAACTCTAAATCTTTTTTAAAATGACGAAAATACCAAAGTAAATAATAATATAAAAAATAGAAGAAAATATTTTTAAAATACCAAAAAAATTTATTTCTAATAAATATTTATCACATTAAATAAATCAAGAAAGCAAAAAAATATTTGTAATTTTTTTTTTTTTTGTATTTTAAAGGCAGTTTCTTGTATTTTTAATAAATACCAAGAAGACTCCTAGCCCACTCCCACATGATATATTGAAATTAACGACTACAGGGCAGAGAATCTCACCTGATCGTCCCCTCCAAAAAATTCACAAGCTGGTCGTACACAATTTCCTTAATTATTTCAAGATCGGCAACCACCTGTACGATAACCCAGCAAACCACGTGAAAGCAGCGCTGTCTTTTGCTGAATGTCACGGCCAGCATGTCACGTGGTCGCAGATGCTTGCGGAAAAAAATAATAATAATAGTAAGGGATGCAACACGGCCGCAGTCCTACATTCGAAAAGCTTTCTCCATTTCCTCTTGGCGATATTAATTATTTTGTTATTGATATTATCTATACGTCTTCAATTGTTATTTATCTAGTGCAATAGAATTTATTTCTTGCTGCAATAAATATAATCCTGTCATCAATGGCTACATGCAACATTTTATCTGATGACTAGATTGCATCAAATTTTATTGGCAAAAAGATAAGTATGTAGCCATTGATGGATCATTTTATGGAAACTATGATATTCAGTTATTCACTTGTCACCATGAGAAAATTTTGTTTTTTGACAGCTAGCAATTCGAAGCAAGCGATATTAGCAGCTGGGCCCAACCCATTGGCATGCCCCAGTGATTAAGGTGCTTGGCTGAAGAATCTGAGCATTACAGAATACTGAGTAGCTCGTTCTTCGCTGCCTGCACCCATGCCATGATCGATCGTCATCATCGAGCCAGTGCAACCCCACTCACTGCTCAGGTTAAAAAGACAATCGTGAGTCCGTAGACTGCTCTTAATTCACTGCGCTGAGTCGGTGCCCAGGCGGCCCCTGCTTTTGACTCGCCAGTCCCATTTTAACTCAACCAAGGTTAAACACAAAACTGAAAAAATGGCCGGGTTCAGCTCACTTTCTAACTTGGGTTTGCTTTCGAACGACTGAATCCCAGTAGGCTTCTTCGCATCACATTTACGCGCCACCGGCTGCCCGCCATGACGAAAATAAACAACGTGATCGATAAGATAATCAATATAGATTTCCTATATTTTATAATTATAAATTCATTTTTAACCAAGGATCTACAGAAGCAATGGACTGGATGATACAAATGTCTTCACAGCTTCCCAAAATCTGCCCGCGCATGAGTCTCCAACGCGTTCGGATCGAATATCTTCCATTTTATCGAGACGCCGCAAAGAGCAGTGTTGACTGGTGGACGCCCAGTAATATCTGGCGCATGAGATGGACAAGGGCATCTTCGCGACAACCCGGAATTTTTACGCACTTAATTGAAATGAATATAAAAAATGATTAATAGAAAAATGTTACTACTAGATAATTAATGACCCGTTGAAATCATAATGAGAGAATTTTTTCAAATTTTTCTGATAAAAAGCCAGAGATTCAGATATCACGAAGGAAGGCCAAAAAGATTTCTGATTGACGGGTTGGATCTCTCTTTCTCTCTCCCTCTTTCTCTCTCTTATCCTCACCCGCAGAAGCTCGTGCGCGGAACTTATGCGTGCTGATGCAGCTATCCCACGCGCCGTGATTCTACGCTTTTGTTTCCTTCGCCCGACCGAATGTCCAGAAACATCACCCGGCCTAACCATGGTTAACTGTAGGAACCAGTAGCCCCATACCAATCCAACCTTGGTTAAATAACGGCCGCGCGAAGGTTAGCAAAGCTGACCGTGCACGCAGCTGCGAGTGAGTGAGCCATAAGCTAGCCAGTAAACTTCTCGGCTTCGTTTGCCCAGGGATTATAGGGTTTGCAGGGGAGGTTTGGGGATCGAGTGTGGAAACGTGGTAGGGAAACATTGGAGGCACGGTTTTAAGGCACCTCATTAATTAATTAATTATTATATTTTTTTATTTTTACTCCTATATTATAATTATTTTTCTTGTCAACTACTTTTCAACAAACCTATTTATTACAACTTTACTCCTATCATTTCATATCAATCACACAATTTTCAAAATATTCTATTTTCTACTCCCACCAAATACCACATTTCTCACAACTTTTATATTCTCAAACATCCCCAATTATATACTACCCGGGTGTATTTTACCCTTTTTTTTTTGAAATTTTTTCATGAAACTGTTAACGTAAGCGTATTTAACATGTGTATAAATTTTTATCACTTTTTATCAAAAAAAAAAGATTATTAGATATTTTTTGAATTTTTAAAAATTAGTAACGATATTAATTTTTAAAAGTCTAAAAAATGTATAAATTTTTTTAAAAATAATAAAAATTAATATACATGTTAAATACACTTATATTAATAATTTTGTCAAAAAATGCTCAATAAAAAATAAAAAAGACTATTTGCGATCAGGTGCATCGAGTCTAAATACACTTGAGTGCATATAATAAAAGCCCGAGATATATTGTTTCGCATAATTTATAAGAGTATGGAGATGCTTCCAACTATTATATAATTTTTTATCTTTAATATTTTGATAATTAATAAAAATCCGCTCTATTTGTTATATTTAGCATTATTTATGTTATCATGAAAACTCTTTTACTTGTTTAGTATTACCGTGTATGAGTCTCATCTATAAATGTGTAAAATCAACTTAAATATTAATTTTTAAGTAGTATTTTCAATATTACAATATAGAAAAATAATTTTATAAAGTATTATTATTTCTAATGCCTACGCAAATAGATCTAAATATTTTTTATATTTTACGCATTAAAATACCGATGAGAAAATTTGTCCCACGCATATATTTTATTTGGATGAAACATGGTCTTCTATTTAAATAAATGATATTAAATACAATAAATTAATAAAGTTATGATACAGTGCACCTGGGTGCACTTAGCTTCGGTGCACCCGGGTGCAAAAACTCATTTTTTACATTTTTTGACAAATTATGAAATGTTACTGATTTTAAAAAATCAAAAACAAATATCTTCAAGTCTACAAAAAGGATAAAAATTTATGCACATGTTAAATACACCTAGATTAACAATTGTATAAAAAAATTTAAAAAAATATTAAAAAAAGGTAAAATGCACCAGGGTGCATTGAGGCTGCATGCACTCGGGTACATGTAGTCAACACTGTAAATTAATTACATTTTCTATTAAGAATCAATATATAATAAAATAATTTAAAAAATGAAAAATGAATGAAATATAAGGAAAAAATGAAAACCTTAGATACTTGAAGTAGTTAGGTGTTGACTTTTGCACCTTATTTTCTTTTATTTTATTCTCCTCATCCCAAATACACCTTGAAAATGTGTTTTGTGACCGTTCAAATTCTAATTAAAGTTTAACATCATAAAATCAAATATTGATTATTTATATTATTTTTAATAATTAAACTTATTGAATTGATATTACTTTCTTGAATATTATATTATCCTAATTTTTGTTATAAGCATATTTTGTTGTGTTGAACATAGTGAATGGATTTGATTTAAATTTTGTACAATGCATTTAAGAGTTTAAATTTCATTCTCATGTGCTAGTTATATAAGATTACACATATATCTAATAAATTTCATTTTTCATATAGTGACTTTATTATAAAAAACTATGACAAGTAAACAGTTCAGATGTTTCATTAAACATCTCAAAAAGCTAATTTTAAGGGAAAAAAGCAATTTCAAAAAAATCTAAGGTAGTAAACCAAGGGATGGTCTAGTAGTTTCACGTTGTGTTTAAATATCACAAAAAGCTAATTTTAAAGGAAAATAGCACTTTCAAAAAATCCAAGGTGGTGAACCAAGGCATGGTCCAGTAGTTTCATATCGTATGTGTGTGTGGTTTTTTTTCGTTTTCAAGATATGTATATACAAAGTACCTCATATAATATATTAATTTTATATTAAAACCCATGAGTAGGGAAGACACAACCTCAATACAAAGAATACCAAATATAGCTCTAGTCACAGATATGAAGACAAACTCTGCCGCTCATCCATCTGGGATCGAAGCTCAGACCTATCGCTGACCAGGCGGCGGCTGGTGCCAACTGCACCAACAGCGCTGGCGTACGCGCGTGGTCTTAGCTTCGGTTTGGATGGGTGCAAATGGCGTCGAAACGTGGGTGCATAGGAAATGGAGAAGTCAATAAAAGATATTTTGAAAAAGTTTAAGAGTCGTGTAATATGACATTAATAAAGTGAAAAATAAATAAGGTTATTGACTAGAAAATATGGATTATATATATGATACTTAAGTATTTAAAATGTGAAATTATATAAAGAAGACTTGAAAAGTAGTTTCCTTTCATGCTGATTACCAAGGAGCCCAATCCTATGCACCCGGGTGCATTCAGCCTCAATGCACCCGGGTGCACTGCACCTATTTTTTTTTTGAAATTTTTTTCATACAATGATTAATCTAGGTTTATTTAACATATGTATTAATTTTTACTATTTTTGGAGACTTTTAGATTTTTTTTTAGATTTTTTAAACTCAGTGACATTTTCGGTAATTTAAAATTACGGAAAATGTCACTGATTTTAAAAAATATAAAAAAATATCTAAAAATATCCAAAAATAGTAAAAATTGATACATATGTTAAATAAACCTATATTAACAGCTTCATAAAAAAAATTTCAAAAAAAAATAAAAAAAAATAAGTGCAGTGCACCCGAGTGCATTGAGGCTGAATGCACCCGGGTGCATAGGATTGGGCTCTGATTACCAAAGGCACCCTTCAACTCCTTTTACTTGCCTAATCATTATATTTTTTCTATCATCACTTCTAAATTTAATTCTTATGTTTTATATAACTATCGCATCTGTTTCGAGTTTATCTCATTAACTTGTAAACATTTACACTTGTCATATTATATCATTCTTTTATTTTTTAATTTTTTTCGATTTTTGTGCTTCCGCTTTTACTTTCATATCTTACTGAATGTACCACATATGCTTGTCAACGTTATTCGAGAAGCGCTTCTGCTAATAATGTTGTGGTTTGCTTAGATATTAAAAGTGTTTATAAGTATGTAAAATTGTTGAAAAGGGTTTCTAAAATTAAGATACTTAGCTGTCATTCTATTTTTTTTATTGTCCTTTTGAGTTTTATGCGATACAATATTTTTATAGTAGGTCTATTTTATATGATTTTTTAATTTTTTGTTGAAATTCTGTTACGATTATTACTATTTCCATATACTCAGTTTGGAAATAGGTCGTATTTATTAAAACATTTTAAGGATTGTCTCAGAGTATTCGAGGGCTTGAATGAGATAGATAAATAGGATGAAGATGTATTGAGAATGGAAAAAGCGTATAGAAAATATAAAAAGTTGTATTGAAAAAATTAGGAGCGGAAAATCTTATTTCATTCACAATCCATTCATGTCCTTGAATGCTTTAGAACATGTGCATTAATATAATACAGAAATAGACTAAAGTGGAGAAAAAAGTTGTCCTATTTCTTCCTACGTACATTTTTAAATATATTTTTAACATCTTTACTAGTTAATTATCATATTTTAAATCATTGCCCTTGCAATTCGATTATTTGTTTGGACATTAATATCCATGCTACTAAAAAAATATATTATTTTCACTATGTCAATAAATTAAAATTATTTTATATATGCCAATATCTTTCTAAAATATTTTTCATTCATGCCTGCATTAATGGATTTTCAAGTTAAATTATTGTGAACGAGCAAAAATGTCCACTATCTAAGAAAGACTATGGTTATATCTCTATGCAATTCTTTGTTTATTTACAATTCATTTAACTTAAAAATTTAATAGTCTTGGTATGAAAAGTAATTTTAAAAAGTATAGACATATATGAACAAGTTAAAAAATCATTGTTATAGATAAAAATAAATTAAAATTTTATTGGCAAGCGAATTAATGCCACTTGTTTTTTACATTTGTCTATATCTGACCGTCACATGTTTCAATTCACGTCATTCTCTCACTTTTAAAATATTTTTCACTTTTAAAACTTAGTTGAATTTTTAAAATGCATGTATTTATTTTTAAAATTTGGAACATATTCAAAAATCATATTTTAAAAGTAAAACTTTTAGATCGACATATATGATAAAATCTCAATTAGCCATTGTGATGAATATAGGATCTATTTGGAAAATAGGGTAAAAAAAGGATAGAGAGGAATTTGGTGGATTTTTTAAAATATACAAGATAAGCATATGACATCAATAGAGGTAATAATTATATGTAAATAACATTACGTTGAAGCCAACAAAATAGTTGCATGAGAGTTAAAAAATATTTAGAAAAATGTTTTGAAGAGCACCCACAATGTCATAAATATCCATGTTTAGCTTATGATGTTCAAGTTGCATAGACAATCTCAACTTTTCTTAGATACCATGTGTCTTTGACTTACAAAATTTGAGTTTTTTTTCCTATTGCAATTTAAACTAGTTTTTCGATATTAATTACCAAGTCTTCTAAACTTGCAATTGAACTACAAGTATAATTAACTTGTTTTGAAAGCTATCGTTAAAAAAACTTGCTTAAAAAGTTTAGCCAAACTTGGCTGATTGTAATTTTACATAGGCTTGGGTAGGTCAAGATTTGAGATACATTCCTCAATTTTGAGATGAGCATAGGTTAACTATGTCCTGACTTATATTATTTGTCCGTCTAAGTGTAAAATACTCTTAATAAATTATATGACTTGTTTATATGAATGAAAATTAATAGAATATATATTTATCTTATTAATATAAATATAGTCTATGTGATGTGCTTTAACTTTACATGAACATATGTAATGCCCCGTTTCTAAATATTCACAATAACTAGTCAAAAGGGTACTATATGACCTACGAAAAATTTGACAGCATCTCCCCATAATATATAGGGGGTGGTATGTAATACACAACCTATTATTCATAAGCAATTCAATTTCATTTCAATATGTGACCTTCAATTCTATATTTATATATTTGTATCTTCATATGATAAGGACATTCATATGGAATGAAATCGTTCAAATTTATCCATATACAACAAGCAAATCGAATGATCATATCTACATGCATCCACATAAATCGTAATCCAATTTGAAATACTAAATACAATATGTTTGTCAATGTCAAATCTAGCTCAATAACGGTTTACATAATACTAATGTCAAAAGAGCATAAATTTCAAATAACTTTAATTAGAGATGTTCTAATGGTCTTCAAGATTTGGTCTTCCACTTGCCCCATCTTGAGGTTCCCCACTTGACCTGGGATCTAAAGAAAAAAATAACAAACCATGCGAGTCTAAATAAACTCAGTAAGTAAATAATGGTTAGCACAAAGTGGAATAAGTAAAGTTTTGGATGCGCACGTCACGATAAAAATAAAACATATGGGTCCGATACCCACTCCCAAGATCGTATGCATATAACCACGTATAAATAGAAAGACACGAACAATCCTCTACTCATGTCAATCAAGGGCCATGAACAACCCTCTCCTCATATCAATCAGAGGCCATGAACAACCCTTTTACAACCAACTATTTTAAATAACACATCATACATGACAGACAAGAATACATGTCACAAACCACACATACAACATTAACAAGGTTTACTTTCAATTCAATGTATAAAACTGCCACACGAGCATTTTAACAAACACGTGGTAGGCGCAGAAAGGGAAAATCTTTAGTTCATACTCTCGTTTGAACCGAATCAACTAACATCACATTTTAAGAATATAAAAACTGCTAACGATTCCTCTACTTCATAAAATCACTCATTCACGGCAAATTCCCCACAAGCCTTGCTTACCCTAACTGTTACGAACACTACGTCTCATACCATGAATTTGTTGGGTGTTACGTATTCCCACCAATTTCATATCATGTTTAATACGAGATTTTATCATTCAATCAAGAAAGGGCGACATCTACTTACCTTAATCGTGATTTCCCCAAAAACAACGACCCTAGGCTTGGATTGCAGAAATTCGGAGCTTCCTTGATTGGAATTGATGACCTTCAAGGCAGTTGGTAGAGTTTTCTTGAAGAAATCTACAGCTGGATCAAACTGAATAGAAGGAAAAGAAAAGAAGAAGCAGAGAACGGGAATAGAAGAAGAGGGAAACGTAGTCGGGCGCAAATGAAAGATGAAGCCTTAGCTCGTGGGCTCCTCTTTATAACCGAACCTCCATCGAGTCGGGCTGGGCCGGAGCATGGGTCGGGTCTAATCGCAATTAGTATTTTACTTTTCCACTTCTATGACTTAATAGTTAAAAATTTCTCCGGAGGCGCTGTCCCTTGACCCCCACGACCTGACTGGGCAGGTCGAATCCTGTACCTACTCTGCGATGTGAAAAATAGTTGTAGTGCTCAACAATGTCCATATATATTATTAATCCATTAACATCATAAATTACCTCATAACAGAGAAGGGTTATAATGAAAATAAAATAAAATACCTGGTCCTCACAACATATTTTTTATTTTTTGATTGCATAAATGTTGTTTAAGTTACATCTTTCACAATGTTGTTTGCATCTTTTAAGAATAATATTATTATTTTGCATTTTAGCTGTTTTAATTGTAATTTAAAACTTATATTTATATTATTTTTATTGAAGATAAACCTACACATTCATCAACATCATGTTGCAAATGAAATTATTAAAAAGAAACATTTCACTGGCATTTTATTATAACAATAAATATATTTTATTTTTATTAAATAATAAAATATTAAAACATTCAACCTTTAAACTTACTATAGATGCGACTTTATATTGACATGCATATAAATTTTTAACGTTATCATGCTATGACTTGACTTTTCAACTCGACCAAGAATTCTAGTGTTTACCTGAAGTTTAATCTCAAATTTATCTTAAAATTTATTAAAGAATAATGGAATAAATTTATTCCAACCCAATATAAAAATAAAATCAAACTAGAACAAAGATTTTTAAATAATTGTGTATGGGTTGTAACTTGTTTCAATTTTAACCATACTTACTAAGAGCATATAAGATTATTAAATAGAATCTGTATTTAAAATAAGAATGTAATGATGTATATTAAAAGTAAAAAAATTGTGTTGAAAATATAAAAAATATATAAAAATTTTTAAAAATTAACTCGAAAATTAAAAAATTAACTTAAAAACGGATATCCAAATTGAATCTTGTGATGCTGCTATTATCTAGCCGGCGCTTGCGCCGCAAAAGACGTCCTTATTTTTTACACGCTTTCGAATCCCAATCTCGAGAAGCGTCAAAAGCCATTTATCGACGGACAGCTGTCGGTTGCTCAGGGATTAACACAAACGTGGCGGCCAATCATTCGCCTTTGTTGGTCGTCGTCTAAAAGCGCGGAACGGAGAGGAGAATGAGACGCGAATGCACTCGCGTCCTTCATGTTAACCGTTCCGGCATCAAAATCAACGCTAAAAATCCGACAAGCTTGTTAGTTCATCTTTCAGACTGATATCGTGTAAATTTTTATAAGTCGGATTGTCTTAATACAATTTTTCATAAAAATAGTACTATTAATTTATCATTTTTGGTTCAAAACCATGTTTGCTATAGGGGACGTTTGGTAATGTGTAAAATGGTGGGATTGTGGGAAATGGTGGGAAATGAAAAAGAGAATATTTTGAGAAATATGTGATTGATAAGAAATGATAGATGTATAGTTTGAATAAATAGGTTTGTTGTATGTAGTTGATGAGGAGTGATCCTATTAGCCCGGGCTAAGTAAATGACCCACTTAGCCCACCTTAAAAAACCTATTTACAACAACTTTTTTTTTTACTTTTTTCTTCGTGCACTTGTTTATCTAAGTTTATTTAATATATAGACCAAATTTTACCATTTTTGAATATGTTTATCTATTTTTTGAGATTTTTAAACATCCATGTGTATATATGTATTTAAAATACCCTTATTTTTAAAAATCTAGAAAAAATATATACACATATCCAAAAATAGTAAAACTTGATTTATATATTAAATACACTTAGATAAATAAGTATATGAAGAAAAAAGTAAAAAAAAAGTTGTTGCAAATGGTATTTTTGAGGTGGGCTAAGTGAGACATTTACTTAGCCCGAGCTAACAGGATCACTCCTGGTAGTTGATAAGGAAAATGATTGGAATGTAGGGGTAAAAATGAAAAAAATAGTGTGATTGATAGAGTAATGATTGGTATTAGGAAACTAAATACCATAGAAAAACCATATTTCCCACACTTATACGTTACCAAACATCCCCATAGATTTATCCATTCGGATATGCATCAACCTAGATTTCTGCCGAAAGATACACTCGCGAGCCAATTGAGTTGCTACTCACGAGGTAGTAAAGTTTTCGCGCCAACGTGCATGAGTAATCTATACTGCATACACGAGAGCTTCAGGGTACGTTTGGTAATGTGTAAAATTGTGGGATTGTAGAAAATTGTGGAAAATGAAAAAGAGAATATTTTGAGAAATATGTGATTGATAGTAAATGATAGATGTATAGTTGGAATAAATAGGTTTGTTGTATGTAGTTGGTAGGGAAAATGATTGGAATGTATGAATAAAAGTGAGAAAAATAGTGTGATTGATGGAGTAATGATTGGTCTTGGGAAACCAAATACTATGAAAAAATCATGGTTACCTTAGTCATTTATTACCAAGCGTTCCCTTAGTTAGCCATCCAGAAAATTATATAATTTAAATTGAATTAAAAATGTTAAATTTTATTCTAGCAATCTGTAAGCAAAAATTACTTCAATGAACATCAGAACTAAAATTTTGTTTAAAAAGTGGGTCTCGTATCAAATATCCGTCAAAAACAGACTATTGATATCTTTGAAAATCCGTATTTTTTAATCGATATTCATGCGATTAACGGCTTGGATCTTTCACGCATATGACCGTACCGCGATGGAAATAATCGATTGGTACACGCGCGTAGATTGCTAGGGACAATTTGGAGAAGGGAGCCAGTGGGTGACGGGTTATATAACCAGATCTACTTGTTCGTCATCAACAACGATTGAAAAAAACGAAAAGCAAACAGAGTTGCGAAAGTCAGAAATTTTGAGAGATTAGCTTTAGAAATTCTCCTGCAATTCATCGTCTCCTTCATCTTCCTTCCCCCCTCTGTGAAATCCCGCTTCTTTATATCCGTTTCTGTCATCTTCGTGAAAGGCTCCTTTTTAGGAAAGGTCTTTCTCTGTCTTGTCTATTTATTTATATTTCAGTTTTTTTTTTCTTTTGTAGAATCTATTGAATCTTAGACAGAGGGTTTATTTTGGTACCCTCAGGCGCCAGGTTGATTTGTATCTGTTTTTTGTAATTATTCGTAGAGAAGAAAGAGGGTGTTTTTTTCTTAGGCCTCTTTGCTCCTTTGTAGAAAAAGTCTTTTTGGGTTTTGGATTTATCTTTTTTGAAATCCCTTGCCTGTTCTTTGGTTTTGATTAGAAACAGGTGTTTTTTTTTTTTTTTTTCAAAAAAAAAAAAAAAAAAAATTGGATACCTTTTATCCTGCAATTTTATAGCCTTTTCATAGGAAGAAGAGATCTGTTCTTGCGTGGCTGGGAAGGCAATGGCGGCAGCAATAGATTACTTCAGTACCAGGCTTGTTCTCTCAGATCCCTCGAGAGAAGATCTCATGAAAGCACTGGAACCTTTTATGAGAGGTGCTTCCATGTCTTCTTCCAATATCCCCTCTTTCTCTCCCCATCCTCCTCCATGTTCTTTTCCTCTATCTTCTCCTCTCTCCTCTCTCACCATGCTCCCATCCCAATCGTGCTCCGCTTCATCATCCCACATGGAATTTCAAGGCTTCTCCAGCTTTGAGAACACAGGTCTTCCTCGCGCCAGCTCTATCGGTCTGAATCAGCTCACTCCATCTCAGATCCAGCAGATCCAGGCCCAAATTCAACTCCAGCAACCGCTTCAGCAGATTGCAGCAGCTGCTGGGAACCACAGCCTCCGGCATTCGCAGCAGCAGCCAGCAGGGAATTTCCTTGCTCCCCGCGTCACTACTCCAATGAAACATGTTGGCTCCGCACATCCGAACAAGGGCGCAAAACTCTATCGAGGAGTGCGGCAGCGTCATTGGGGGAAATGGGTGGCGGAGATCCGGCTGCCGAAGAACCGCACCAGGCTGTGGCTTGGGACGTTTGACACTGCGGAGGAGGCTGCCTTGGCTTATGATAGAGCAGCATATAAGCTCCGCGGGGAGCTCGCGAGGTTGAACTTCCCTCATCTTCGGCATCAGATATCTCAGTTGGGAGCTGAATTCGGCAACTACAGCCCTCTCCAATCCTCTGTCGATGCGAAGCTGCAAGCAATTTGTGAAAGCTTGGCTAACTCGCAGAAACAGCCAAATCTGCCAGACCGCATCTCTCACCCGGAGGTAAAGGTCATTGGGCAGATGCCGATGGGGCTACCTGACACAGCCACTGCTGTGAAAGTGGAAATGGGTTCCTGGGTTGCCGGCGACGAGTGCGTGAAGGTGGAGAACATGGGCTCGCCTTCATCATCGGAATGGGATGAGTCAGATGGATCATCCCCAACTTCTGCAACCATGTTCCCAGATTTCACTGACCCAACTTGGGATGATTCAGAGAGCTTCTTGCTGCAGAAGTTTCCGTCGCTGGAGATCGATTGGGATGCAATCCCCTCGTAGCTTCCCTCCTGTTTGGTGGGCTTTCCTGTAACTGTAGTTTGCGATATCCAGCAGCTGTTTGCAATGGTTTTTTCACAGTTGCAAAGCCGCTGTTTGGATTAGTGCTTGTGTGGAATTTAGTTGGTGCTTGTTATTAGGACTCTAGGGGTGTGAAATAGTGTGTTTATAACATTAAATACCCCTGATATTCTGGTTTTTTCTTGTAATATCAGGGAGGAAGGCTCAGTGATGTTTATTTCCAGCAATGTAATTATCAGTCTAGCGTTGTTCTTATCTTTGTGTGATGCCAATGGATTTTGTATTTTGTTGACTAAAATTAGAACTTGCCGGGTTTCCGATGAGATTTGCCTGGTGTTCTCCACCCAAAGCAGTCCCAACTGATTGATTCAACTTCCAATTGCTTTCGGCCGATGTGATTAACGAGTGCCAGAGTCCCATCTTTGGTTTAGAGAGGGCTGATTCATACGAGGGTTCTAAGTCGAATCTATTCTTATTCTATTTTAAAAAATCCGAAAACTGTTATCCTATCGTATGACAGTGGTGTCAGAACCAGACCGGAACATCCGGTTTGATCAGGAATTGGTCACGTCTAGCTCAATTATACTCGATCTGGTTTGAAAGCTCAGAACTGTTTGAACCGCACGAACAGCGGCCTGACCGGAAAAATCGTTTATGTGCAGTTTGGCCTAGTTCACCTCTCTGATTTCTTCTCTCTCATTGCCCCTTTCTCATTTCTCTTCCTGTCTTCCTCGCCCCTGCTTGCCCATATTTGACATTCCTTCTATGTTCTCTCCTCTCTTCTCCTTCCATTATTACCGATTGCAATTGTGGCCGACGATAATGACGAAAGCTCTGTTTCTCCTCGTTGCCTCCAACAAAATTCCATGCATCACCTCGACACCTCCCTGCTCATCATTGGTGGTGTGAGAGTTGAGGAAATTAACGAGGCTCTTGATGGTCCCAGTTGGTCTAGATTTACATCTTGAACTCGGTGGAGCTGGCGATGCGGGAGATGAGGTGGGCATTAGTCTCCCCATCTTCTTTCAATTCCGATGGGGCTGAGTTTGACATTTCAGAGGAACAAGAGAACTAGTTGTGCAAGCTGTCGATTTTTTGGCATGAAATCAAAATTCAAGACATGGGTATTTTTCCATTTTTCCAATCTTCATTTGTAAGGTTTTTAAGCCACAAATATTATGCAATTGATTGTTGGCAGATTCAATTTAGATCTAATTCTTCTAGCCATTGACATTGTTTTCCTTGGTTTACGGGTTTTCAATAAGAAATTTCAGATTGATTGTATCGGTTGGCAGCAGTAGTTTTTCTAATTCAATCTTCCATTTCTACCATCGTCTTCCTATAGTCTAATCGTAAACCACATTGATAAGAATTCTGCTTCTCCAACCTAACTAAATGTCGACTACAGTAAATTAATTTTCTGTTTTAATTTGTTTCTTTGGTGTTTCCTGATTTCCGCCAATCACTAAAATTCCTTATGTTTTGATTTATTTCCAAATTTATTTCCCTAAAATCTAACCATCGCTTGTTTAAAATATTTTGTTATTTGTCTATTACTTCGTTACTGAAATTTATAAATTTATTCATTATTGTATGCGTTATTATTATTACTATTATGAGTGATTCAATTATTCAATTATTATTGATTTATTTTTTTCTCTTATTGCGTAGATATGCTTAGAAAAGTCTACATTATTAATGCATCAAGATAAACATGGAGTCGTCAAAACTTGAGATCGAATGATTAATAGAATATTACACATTTCAGGCTAGTTAATGAGGCTTATTTCTTTTAATTTATAATATGTTATGTTTGTGCTTAGTTATTGTATTTTTGAAATTTTCTATTAACTTTTTCTTGCATGTTTTGTTTTGATAATTAGAGTGATGATATATTTCATGTCTAACATATAGGAGTTATGAGTATATAAATCGACTAATACATAAATAACTAAAAACAATTAAACATTTATAACAACATAAATATATCATGCCGACATAACCGGTTTAAACTGGTTCCAACCAAACATTTAATCAGTTCGATCGCCCATTTGATTCTAACAACCTTAGTTCTAGATTAATAAAATAGTTTTATATTATATTTAAAAATTATAATTTTTACGTAGAAATTTATAATCGAAATGATAAGAATGTAATTTTTAAAATATATTTATTAAATTTACTAAATAATAGTTAAATAAGTTTTTATATATTTAAAGAATATATTGACGTTTTTCACTATGAAAAATATTCGATAATACATACTAAACATATGTTAGTTTCGGGATACTTGGATATTGAAATTTATCCTATCTTATAGGTATAAAAATAGAAATTTATTCTACCCGTTTTAAAATACCTAAGGAGATAACCTAAAAGCACCTTATTGAAGTTGCACTCCTTGAAATTTAGTCTTTCATTAAAAATGTTTTTAATACCTCACATATGTCACCGAAAAGGAATGAAGGATGGATGGTCCAGTTCAGATCTGATTGGGAGCCACCACAAGCACGAACCCGTATACCCCTTGCGCGTCTCCTATCCAGGGGCCAACAGAACTAGAGAAGAGAGCAACTCCTCTGTGCAGACTAAGGTAATAATCATAGTAGAAGGAAGCTTCCATCAGGACTTGGTGCTTTAAGAAAGGCGGAATGATCCCAACTTCCTGGTCTGGCCCAGTAGTGCACCATCACCCCTGGCCATCCATAGTGTTACTTTTAGTTCGTGGGATCCGCCAGCCTGACCGGCCAATGGGTTCAAGTTCGTCCATTTGGAAGGGAAAACAAAAAAAGAAAGGGGAATCTGGACTTCCCCACAAAGGAAAAAAGCATGCTTATCCTCCCATGCACCCTCCCTCCATCGCCCAATGGCAGGTGGGAACGCCAAAGCCATATGACTTGACCTTGTGCTAACTTCTTACCAAAGATAAGGAATTTGGATGGCGCCCAAAGGCAATCCCCCACCAATGCGCTCTTTATTCTTTTATTCCCTCCTCCTCTCCAACTGGGAAGAAAAAAAAAAAAAAAAAAAGATAGATCAAGCGGTCTGACAATTAGAATCGCCAGGGCCATCTGTGGTGGTGTATGATCTCCCTCCCACCTCCACTTCCGAGTTTCTACTTTCTAGTGCTTCACCCAACGCACTTCCTGTGGCAATGCGACAAATTTAAGAAACTGGAGCCAATAGTCTGCGCTGACTTGAAGAAATTTCGATCTATATATAGTTTTTCAGTGCACTGAGTAGAGGTAGCTATCATTTGGGATGGGTAGGGCGGAAAACAGGGCGTACTTGGACGGTTTGGATTAACTTGCGTGCATGCCAAGTACATGGATTGGTGGGCCACCCAAAAGCATCAAGCCAAGGGAAAAAGTAGTGTGAACGGAGGTATGGGATTTCCTCCATGGGAAGAGAGCATGCTCATTTGTTTATTCTACGTAGGAAAAAAGAAACGGTCCCAATCAAAGGGTCTCTTACTTTCCAGATAAGATGAGGAATATTCAACCACTGGGGTAATTCTGTTTGCCAAGACGGCCTTTTAGCTCTCTCCATTTCTTTCTTGTGGCCTGTGGGAAGTGCGAATCTATACTTCAAAAAGCAGGATTTAGCAGTAATCTAATGTACAAAGTGACCGTCAACGTGGGACTTGCTGGAAAAGAATCGATATATTTTTAAGGGCGTTTGCCGTTTGGACACGAAATAAATAAAAAATTTCATAACTTGCATTGGGATTCACTCAAATTTCACTTAGTCAAACCTTAACAACTTACCTATGAAAAAATTTCTCTTCTGCTCGTAACATTTGGCCCAAATTCATAATCTACCCATAATCTTTCATAAATTATGTTTATGTTCTTAACGCTTCTCCATGAATTTCTATTATACCTATGTCATTAACAAAAACATTATCTACATTATGAAAAGACAATTTTGCCCCTTAATTAAAATTTTACTAATTATAATGATTGAACCTTCGGTTATTTATAGCTAAGATGGGGGGATGATTTTGAAATGGAATCTCATATTTTCCAAAAACACTTCCTATTCTTAAAAAATAACAGCTTACTTTTTTTTATTTTCAATAAAATTTTTACCAATCACAATACACGTTTCTCCATTCCCAATATACTTCTATCCTGTTTCGCAAAAAAAAAAAATTTTTTATTCCAAATTCTCATCTCATTCTCGTCCTATCCAAGCTCTGAACAACTCTATGATTGTTGAATCATTTAATGTCACATATTGATGATTTACTATCATCAACTAAGCCATAATAATTTCAACCATTTCAATAAAAAAAATTTGAATGGGCAAAGTTATTTTTTCAATATGATAGATAATGATTGTGTGGACTATATGGGTATGAGAAGAATCTATAAAATATTTTAAGTATATTAGGAATTAAGGACAAATGTTATGAGTACGAGAGTAATTTTTCTCATCTTTTTTCTGAACTTCATGGTTGATGTTACCTCTACCTCGTAAAGTTCTAATTTTTTTTTAAAATACCAGCCAAAGAAAATTTTTTATTTGACTCTCATCCAAACACCTTGTTTTGTTGGTCAAAGTTGAGACCGTGCTTGAATTTTCCAACAGAACTAGTTAGAAAATGCAGGTCGAGATGAATGTAAAAATTTCCTTGAATTGATAAATTTTCAACTATGGATATTGAAAAAATGCCAAACGTTGTTGGTCAGATGTTCATAAAAATTATTGTATAAAATTAGGATGAGAAAAGGAAAAACAACTATCATTGAATATTCTATCAATATCATGGCTAAAAGCAAGCCACAATTCCTCAACTCTATTCCCCCCCCCCCCCCTAAAAAAATGCTTATAGCAGCTTTCCTCGGACCATGTGAATAAGGCATTCCTTGATTTGCTCTGCTTCTAGTATTTCATGCTTTATCCCCTGCGATCAATGGAAAGAAACTATTTTAGCATCTATTTCGGTGGCTATATTTTCACTCCCTCCATCTTGTTGTGGTTGCAACCGGATCTGCAACTTGATCATCAACAATCCCTTAATGGCTTAGACAAGATCTAGTTCTAAAACGTATTGAGTAACGTGAAATCATTTCAAAATTTGTGTCTTACCTCAGTGCAAATTGTAGTTGAAACCACGCCTTTCAATGATGCAACATTAATGTTCATCACCTCCAGGCCAATTTCAGCAACGATGTCCATTAGTTTTGTAAAGCCACCTTGCCTTTTCGGACATACTATGTGTATATGAAACTTGTTATCATCCATAGAGCTCACCACCACCTCTACCTATGTAATATTATAAAACAAATGAGAAATCAAACCCTCTTAAGATTGATTATCCTTTCAAAAGTAGTTGAAATCGGAGTATATGCCTTTTTTGCCATCAAATTCTTGGACATGCCGATTCATTTGTATCAGCTTACTGATCAGAGACAGCGGAATGTAACTGCTTAGGTTTGTGTTTCGTAGTCCCTAAAAATGGTACTATAATTTTTTCTGTCAATAGACAAAGTCATAGCCTTTTCAATGCATAATGAAGACAAAAGTACGAGCATATGGGTAGCATTGTAACACCCTCGAATGTCTCAGTGTATGATAACTTCTCAAGTTTTGCTAAACAGCAAGGTATCCATAAAAATATCGTAATAGTTCTTCTAAAATAAAATGTTGATTTTCAAGATGTTGTGCAAAATTGTTTCCTTGATTAAGAATCAAAACCTTGGTATCTTTGGATGATTCCTCGATTGTTTAGATAGGTGGAGACAAATATATCATCCAGAATTCAAAGATATGTATAAACCTTGCACTTTTTCGTCATTTGAAGTGCTTCATCTGATTGGTCTAGATTTGCGTCAGTCATTTGCGTCTGTCCCTCTTCAGTAGTGAGTTCCACAAGCTCCTTTTGGAGATCCTCTACTTTCTTCTTCAATGCTTTTATGTAATCAAATGCATCGTCAATGATGGTAGCTTTGGACATCTGTAACAGAAGGAAAAGACAAAATAATTAGCTGATGAAAATAGTTTACAACCGGATAATGGACATGCATGCAGCTGGCCGGATTTTATCCTAATTGGTCACTTGAATCAAGGGAAATGACTGAATTGGAATTCATATTGAAGAACTTCCATCAAGTTCAAATGCATTATTAGCAAAGCACACTAAGCAAAGAAAGAAAAAATATATTTTAAGGTGAAACTGAAGCAACTAATCCATGGAAACGCTTCAAATGAAGAAAACCAACAGAATGTACGAGTTCTACCAGAGAAGATGAGGAAAATTGCAAATGAGTTCACAGATTGATTCTGAATAACAGAATAACAGACCTCAATTTACACATATTTCTATTAATAATTTCTAATTGCCGACCCTACCTAAGTGGGAAATGGCTTATGATGATGATGCTGTTAATAGTTTCTAATTGCTGCTGAAGCTTTTCCCTTGACATACTAATCATAATTTTTTTTTGATCGGAGTGTATTTTTACATACATCTCAACACATATTACATTGAAGGCTTTGAGACATTCTTACAAATTTGGAGACACTGCACCACCCAATAATCAGGAAGACACAGCTTCCAACAACTAAACGGGAGACCACGGCTCCCACAACCATCCAGACGGGAGACCGAAGCTCCCAAACACATTTTTTGGCCGAAAGGGGATTCGAACCCTCGACCCACTGCCAGCCGCCAATTTTCGGCAGCTGCACAGACCAACCGAGCACGGCTCGATTGGTCACATACTAATCATAATTAACTGAAATGCAATGGTCTGTTTTTAAAGTAGGAAACCAGAACAGAATTAAAACGTCTCAAAGAATAAGAGACGCCCTGCCCCTACAGAAGAAGAAAAACGCAAGAGATAAATAATATCACTTTTTTTAAAAAAAAGAAAAAAAAAAAAGAAACTAATTTGCCTTGGTTATGTTTGGGACCAATGCCCGAAGAGCATAGAGCTTTGCATTGAGCTTATTCCTTCTATTCCTCTCAGCTATCAAGTTCTTGGACTTGTACTGCACATGGCATTCCATCTTGCTGGCTCCACCAAAGACCCAACTTCCTCCTGCATTCCACCCAAGAAGCACTGTTACTTATAGAGCAGCTAGAGAATCTCTGGATGGAATATGGTTGGTTGGCCGTACTCCATCTCCATTTGGGCGCGATCCAAGCATGACTGGTGTGGGTGAAAGTTACATGGGATGTTCAACGTATATGAGCTGAGGTGCTGGAAAGGAATCAAAACCGTTCACCTTGTAAAGCTCGCCCCCAGTTCGCAGGTCCATTTCTGCATAGGACCCGCTTCAAATCCAATCCGGCCTGTTTATTTCTTGGCATCGAAATCAGACGAGTGAGCCTCCATTTTACTGCGAAATTCCAAAATCAGCCCTTTCGGAGAAGGGTTGATGATTGGGGGTACCACGGAGTGCGGTTGTAGAAACAAACAAACAGCGAGAGCATCTTGAAAGGCACTCCTTTGGAGTATGGTATGAAACTCGGCTCATGATGTGTTGCTTGCCTTTCTGGACAAACAAAGTACATGCGGTTAGCAAGGAGAAAATATTCTCCAAGATCGGAGATACTTCACATGCGGTTTCATTCCATAGCCTTAGACAAGACAATAGTACATGCGGTTGATGCTCCTCCTTAATGAGATAGCTGATGCGCTGGTGCTTAGAATCGGTATTACCCAACGCTTGTGCTTTTAATATTCGACCAATTATTTGCCATTAAAAGAGCCTATCTTATTTCTGCAGTTTATTTTTTGAATTATTATTATTATTATTATTTGTAGAAAAAAGAAGTGTAACCGATTTTCTAAAATGGCCATGTCAATCCTTTCAACAAATCAAAATTTTCCTTCTAAACTAGGTGCACAACATTTTCCACTGCTACTGTCATTGACAGTGAATTAGTGTAGAAGGTCGAGAAAAACTGTCAAACAGCTAAATTGCAATTAGTTTAGAAAAGGAAGAGGGCACTTCTTGATTTAACAAGTATTGGCAAATCGTCGCTGTGTCAAACCAATCTTCATCTGGAAGCCATTCACATTTTCGTAGCGCAGATTTTCAGCAGGCCACCCCTAGACGAGTAGTTGACAAGTCGAGAGAGACTTGATCACCTGCAATGGCAATCAGCTGAACTTCCCAATTGCCATCTTCTTCTTGATTGCCTTTTGACCATGATAGATGAATGAATCCAATATTCCAGACACTGTGAAAATCCCTGAACGTGATTTACAGATGCTTCAGATGATAATCTCACATATTCATATCTGGTCAAAATTACAAATTTGACACCCGGAAAGCTGAGTAAAATAAAACACACAAAATAAAAAGAATAACATGCTTCAATTGTACATATGTCAACGTTTGTGGTCTGTCTGCAGTTTGCAAAAAAGGGACTCAACGGACCTAGAGACATCCTAATGTTATCAAGATGCAAGTGGCATTGACAAAATGGTATGGCTGTGGATTTGAATAATGGGAAACAGCCTCTTTAGAACAAAATAATGATAAAACTGCATACATGGACTCCTTGGACCCTCCAATGTTTTCATGCTCTGTATACTTATTGTTCCTTCCTTATTTTGATAACATCCTAAGAATATATACGTACATATGCATCCCAAGAATCTAATACCTTATCTGCTCTTCTTTTCAGTATGATGACGAGATGGTGATAGGATTGAATCATGTGCATACAAATGTTAAGAAAAGAAAATTGTTCCTCATGGGATCAAAGAAAAGAAAAAGAACAAGGAAAGACAAGTGTGCATGGGCACGTGCGCTTGGGACACACACACACACAGAGAAGAAAAACCTAAAAGATTACCTCCAACTATGGCACAAACATTCGTTAGAAAGTGTAAGAATGACACATGCTGCTTGGTGAAAGTAACCTGCAAAAGATAAGTACTAAAATTTATTATCCAATAGAATTCCAGAGATAGACCATACAGACGGGCAAGAAATGTATACTCACCCTAATTGGAGAAAGATCATAAAAAAAGAAAACTCCTGGAAGAGTCTGGACAATGCCTAGTTCAGCACTCTTAAAATGTTCTGTCACAGAAAACTGCAGTCCATAGCAAGACAACTCTCAGTTATTATCGAACCGTTCTCCAGGAAGAAGTAAATAGAAATAAAATTGTTTAGATGTAAAGCACCTGATTTGTCTGGATAGTGTAATTGTTTATGTCAGTATAAACAGTAGGAACCATCTGCACCAGAAAAACAGAATAAAATGCGTTGTAAGTTGTAACCTCTCTTACCCACCAACACAACGTGGTTCTGCAAGGAATATGATGCCTTTTAAGGGAAAGTTAACAATACGAAGAACTAAGGCAAACAGGGCCGGAAAATGAAAATTTAGAACCCAGGCCCCCCCTGCAATCAGTTTAATTCCCTGTCTTCATAGCTATATGTAGGACACAAATGGCGGTTCAACTAGGTGGTCACCATTTTATTACTTGCTTTTGTATGGCCGTATGGGAGACAAAAAATAAGCGCCATAGCTTTATGTAGGACAATTTAAATGGTGGTTCAACTGGCTGATCACCATTAGTTTTATACTTTATTACTTGCTTTTGTATGGGAGAGAAAAATAAGTGCCATAGCTTTATGTAGGACAATTTAAATGGTGGTTCAACTGGTTAGTCGCTAATAGTTTTATACTTTTATTACCTGCTTTTGTATGGGAGACATAAATAAGCACATGTTGAATAGAATACATTTATTCTTCAGATTCTTATACCGCAATTCCCAAAGAATTTCATGATAAACATATACAAGACTTACCTTAATAAAATACTGGTACATCCCATATGGTGTCTTTTGTATCCACTGCACCCTGAAAGAAAGAATGTTAGTATCTGCAAAAAAATGTTTCAATATAAACTGGCTGGACAACTTATGAGGATGAATTAAGGAAATTACTCATCCAGAGGATTGACAATGCCCGGGAAATATTCTCCAAAAGATAGTCTATTTATTTTGTGGCTGACCTGGCAACAAAGATGATTAATTAACTTAGCCGACTGCAGAAAACATGATTGTAGGAAAACAAAAAATTAATATGAGATAGATCTTACGTTAAAACTGTCCTTTTGAAACACCTGCAAATCATGAACATGAACATTTGACTGCTGGAAGCTTTTCCCGGGAGCAAAATGAAAATTGCCAGCAACCTTTCTAACTTCTAAGAACCCATAGATGTTGCACCCTTCCCCTTCTTCATCTTTAATGCTTTGTAGGAAACCCTCTCTTTTGCACTGAAAGCATCAAAGAAAACTTATGAAAATATCCACATCATCCATCCCTATATATTACTTAAAAGGAGCCAAAAACATATCCATAAACTCCAAAGCCCAAACCTCTATGCAGTAGTAAATAGATAAGTTAGAACACATTCACTTTTCAGGGTCATTAAAGGAAGATTGGGAGTGATAAACCATGTGAGAGAGAACCATCTCCTCAAGATGCAGATAAGCAGAATATTTTGAGGTCAATAGCCCAAGGATGTGGTTGTTGCTAGAGCACAATAAGATTCCCTAAATGCAAGGGAAAAAGAAAGACAACGAAAAAGGAAAAATACCCATTTTCTATACATACTGGTTTGTTTCATCCTCATTGTTTAGAATCAAAATTTTACTGGTCCATTGTTGGATGTGTCCAGTTCTAAAGTAGGAACAGTAAGTAAACACAGTAAGCTTCTTGCAGGAAAAAACCTGGTCAATCAGCTCAGGATTTGATAGGCCCCACCCTTTCTTTCTGTATGCTTCACGAACTTCTTCACATGAGTTGCAACAATCTTCATCAGACTGCAGAAGAAAATTAGTAACACTAATGCAGAATCAAAGGACTATAATGAAATCACATTGGTATGCTAGTATTGTAAAGAAAAGTAATTTAATTAAAAAGTAATTTAATTATGAAAATAGTTTACTCAATGTAGTGATAGTAGAAAGCTAACAACAGATGAGACAAACAATGGTACAGTGAGCCAAGCTTAGAAACTGATACATGCCAGGGACTTAGGTGTGAACAACGAAATAAATAAAAGGGGGACCAGCAGGGTAAAGAATCGAGTAATTGTAATCAATAGACCGAATTTGTCAAAATAACCTGCATGATAATAGACTTTACTGTATCATGTCCTTAGCTTTTCCACTTTTTACACATCACTTCATGATCATAAGAAAGTTAAATGATGATCCTGAAGTATTTAGGAGGTAAAGATTAGAACAGATAGTTTACTCAAACATAGGCTAGTATATTTTATTTGATTCAATAAATAGGTGATTTTTTTATTACATCACTACAAGGAGATAACACTCCTCTCTCTATTCAATACCAGGATCCCACGCACATGCAAATGATGTGATACCATTGGGCTTGCCATGGTTCACAATTAATAGGTAATTTGTAAGTGAAGAAAAGCTGCAAAAATCAGGTCACGGCCATTTGTGAATCTTGAGACAACAGAGAGCGTGATAGAAGTATCATATTAGAAGGTAAACTGAGCATGCATCATAACACTGACAATGCAGCAAGTGAATAAGACAACCAGAGATGGACAGGAACAGGATACGGCATGTGAGGCCATGGAGATGCCTGACAATAAAAGTGAATGCAAGTTGCCCAATGTCGCTATAAGAGATTACAAAGATTGTTCAGAACAGCATCCATCCACCCAGAAACTTACCACTTCTGCGCCATAACAGGAACCACAGTATGTCTCATTGTGTTCAAGCCTTCCACCATGTCTTTGTAATGGCCTTTCAATCTTCATAAAACATAAAAAACCATGATCAGTGAAGCAAAGGAATGCAACAAAGATTTTTCAAAAAAAATAGAATCTTACTGCCTGGTGATTAATGTGGACAAAAGATGAAGCCAGAACTAAGAAACAAATTCTTTGTGAAAGGAGATAATGATTGATCCCTCGTTTGATATACCAAATTTTCCTAGAATACTATGAAAGTTAGTAACATCGGTGGCCCTACGAGGGAACTAGCTTCATTGACTTTCTTCTAAGGCTAAAATGTCACGTGATTCTTGATTCAAATAAAGCCAGATGCAAAAGTTGGTGCACATGGGAATTTGTTTCCCTGGTCTGGTTTTCGGATTCCTCATGGATTCACATGATCGAAATTAGTATTATCAGAAAAGACAAAGAATGGAACCCAACATCACTAATCTCAAATACAATGAATGAGAAAAAAAAGATTGAAAGGTTACAAACCTTAGGTGCACCTAGTCCATCAGACCTAGACTCAATAACAATCCCACTGGCATCTATCCTTTTCTTGATTATATCATGTCTCTGAAAAAATATACGTATATTATTGGTATCAATGTGTGGAAGAATCATTGGCATACTACAGAATATTCGAATAACAAAAGCTTGAAATCCATTATAGAGTATGGAATTGAGTGAAATAATGAATAAGATTGAGCATAGAATTACAAGGTGTCACCCCTCAGGGTACATACTACATCAAGATGTTGCTCTCCACTGATATCCATGGCATCAAGGCTTACAATTGAACATGGAAGGGCAGGAAACGTGACATCAAACTGCACTTCAACAGTAAAAAGGACTCAAATCAGTTAACAGGACAACTAGAATATCATACTGCATTATGCACTTCGTTCAAGGAATCAAAAATTTTCAGAGCCTAGTGCATGAGCAACAAATTGGAGTTGTAAGTTTTAGGATGCTAATAGTCAAAAAGGTCAACTCCCAACAGCTAGCCCCAATGCCACATGATAGTTACATTATATCTTAAGAAACCACATATAAAGGTGTCCTGAAAGTGATCTGCACTTCACAGTTCACAGGAGTGATGACAAAACCAATCCATTGTGAAGTCACAATATCCAAATTAAACCCTCAGTAAAACAGAGAAGCCTGAGACAACAACAAAATATAGATTGTTCGAAATTTTGGATTTGAAAATTCTTTAGTGATCTGAAATCTATATAGAAGTCTTTGCCAGGTACTACTAGAAAAACTAGATTGCATAAAGCTATGTGGTCCTTCATAATAATGAGGATGAAAATCTCACTCCAATGAACAGTAAAAGCAAAAAACTGATTCACAACTTTGAGCACAGTGCAAAAAATTTTGAACTTCTTCAACGGTCACTTTTTTCATTTGTGTAGATGTTACAATAAAAAAAGAATGTTACATTGATCCTGAGTGTTTCTCCTCTAGAAGTATCTACTGCAAGCTTTGTCTCAGTGACTGCATGAAGATAAAGTCCTGCCAATGAAAGGATTAAAAATATGAGAAATAGAGACAAGAAACAAGGACAGATGTTACAGAAGATGCTTTTATAAAGGAAGGCTTAAAGCGGATGTGTGTGTTTGTGTGTGTGTGTGTGAGAGAGAGAGAGAGAGAGAGAGAGATCAAACTTCTGCTGGACATCACCAAAAAGAAGGATTTAAGTGATGTGCATCAGTCTAGCTACACAATTTGACTATATCATAGATGCATCAGTCAGCCGCACAAATTGACTACATCATACGTTGTATTCTAATACTAGAAGTATATTGCATGTCCTCAAATCTACACACAGTCTCGGCCTTTCTTTTGCTCCTGTAGAACTATTGATTCAAACCCGGTCCAAAACCTAGCCCTAATAAATGAGATTCATGTTCTCTATTTCAGCCATCCAAATCACTTTAGTCGGCTTACACTGATAATGTAATCCATTAGGAAAAGCCTCAAGCTCATCCAAAGGAATTGAGTACTCCAGATACAATTTTGCTTACAAAAACGAAAATTTCCTCCTGCAGTTGGTCTTATTCAGGATTCAATGAAAACATAATCAAAGAAGTTAAATCTCGAGTGCCATTTATAACTGCCTATTCCAATAGCACAACGTCGTCTGACAGAGAAAATATTACGCAACAATAGCACAACAGATCCATTAACGTTTTTCTAAATTTTTGAATTCATGTACTCCTATAAATCAGTGATAATGAGGCATGATCCTCAATGTTCATGAAATTAGAGAAAGATGAAACATACTGAGCTCGGAGATGAAGAGCAATAACATGATGATGGAGGAAACAGCTGTGATGAGGCCTCCAGAAAGCGTACGGCTGTAGAAATCTTCGTTGATCTTCGGATGCGCGTCGAAATTTCTCAGCTTCGTCAAGATTCTATCCATCACGACAGACAGAGAAAGGAGGAAAGGATGATATTCCTCCTTTCCAGTTCGAGATCGCTGATTAGACCTCAATCAATCACTGTCGTCGTCGTCGTCGTCGTCGTCGTCCCTTTTTTTCTTACCCAACGGTGTTTTTTGCATTTTTAACCTTTGAACTTTGCCTATTTGTATTTTAAACCTTAACTTTGGTCCTTTGCATTTTAAATCCTAAAAATTTCGTTTTTTTGCATTTTAAACCCTAGCTCATAACAGTATTTAAAACCACTTTTAAACTGTGTGAAATGTCATTAATACCCCCATTCGTTAAAAAAATCACCTAGTAACTTCATTCCTAATTTATCTAATCTTCTTCTAAACTTTCTTAGTTTTCCACCAGCATCATCACTTCGATTTTTCATCAGTTGCCGCATTGTCGAAAACCACCAAATAAGTAATGAAATGCATTCCATTTTTCTAATCATTTTCTTCATCTCCAGGAAGTTATAGATCTTGCAAATTGCAGAGGCAATTGCTTGTTTTGACCTCCAAAGATCCAGCTTTCAGCACATAAACCAAACAAGAGAGAAGTCCAAGTGCAATCAAGCTATCAATAGAAACAAATCCCATTAGATTCCTTAATGCCCCAACAACCAATTATTTAGGCAATGGCCCATCAAGATATGCCAAGAGACTCTTAATCCTACCTTCAGATATGACAAAATTTTGAAGATTATCATTGCTAGATGTCAAATGCTCCAACCAAAATTCCAACCAAGTCCATGGTCTACACTCAGTTATAGAGTATGGAACAAGCAAATCCCAACCAGCATAAACCACATCCCATGCTTTTGGTTGCACAAATGGTCAAATAGATCAACCCCACCAAAAGTTATAGTACAGAAAGCGAGTTTTCAATTAAACGTAACTAAGAGTGTGTTTAGAAATGGATAAAACCTTTAACGAAAAGTTTTATAGAATAAAAGTTGTAAAGTGATGTGATATGACGGGAGTAATGACAAGGACTAAATGAGATAAAGTTAAAATAATTATGTTCGTTGTATGGGTAGTTATGTATAAATGATTGAAAAGTATGAAAGTTGTATAAGAAAATGTGATGAAATTATTAAAAAAATAAGATAGTTATGAAGAGTGAAAATTTTTAAATTGAAAAATTTTAACTCAACATATTTTACACATTGTCAAACATACCCTAAGATTTAAACCATTCACAATTTATCTCTCAAGTGCGCTCATTAAAAAAAATTACTTACAATCATGGTATTGGTTCTCTAAACCACGACTAAACTTCAAGACAAGATTCAAACCCACCGTGCAATGCACGATCTCCCAGAGCAAGACAGACTAAGATTTGACCCGGGAAAGTGAGACTTCTCCTAAAAAAATCAATTTCTCATAAAAAAACAAAGAAAAACCAGAGTTTCTGCTTTCGTTGCTTGCTCAATAGAACTTCAAAGCAATGCTCCAAATGTAATGTTCAAGACATTTTTAACCCCATCCCCAGTATAAGCTTCGCTTTGAAGAGATGATGGTCTTTTCCAGAGCCTAACTTAAACTCAAACCAAAGCTTAAAAAAAGATAAAAATGCATTGAATTAAAAAAAAGAAGCTTAACATGAACCAAAGCTTAAAAAAAGACGGATAAAAACGAGAAAAGCAGATAAAAATGTTATCTTTTTATCTTTTGATCTTCTTCGACTCACCAAACTCTCGTTTCTCTCTTTATCCTTGGTGTTGCTACCTTTAGCACATTTTCTTCATCGTTCAAGCCAAAGGCCTAAATGCACATAGGGCTATTTAGTTTTATCACAAAGGTTATTTATGTCATTTTAAAATTAGTAGTGTAGGAATAGTTATGCGTATGTGTTTTAATGGTACTTTTAAACACCATTATAGGCTAGGGTTTAAAATGCAAAAAATAAAATTTTCAGAATTTAAAATGCAAACTGTTAAAGTTTAGAGATTAAAATATAAATAGGCAAAGTCGGAAAGTTTAAAATGCTAAAAATACTACCCAATTTTTGAAAACTGGATCGTACCGGGTGGTTGAACCCATCTGGAAATGACATCGACATTCGCGTGGGTGAATTTCGGCAAGGTGAATTTGCGGCATATGTACCCACGTCGCAACTAGACTAGACTCGTCACTATTTCTATTGAGATGTGATCCTATTAGTCCAAGCTAAGTAAATGTCTTACTTAGTCCACATCAAAAAACTTATTTATAACTTTTTTTTTTTACTTTTTTTTCGTACACTTATTTATCTAAGTGTATTTAACATATAAACCAAGTTTTACCATTTTTGAATATGTTTATCAATTTTTTTGAGATTTTTAAACATCTATATGTATATATGTATTTAAAATACCCTATTTTTAAAAATCTAAAAAAATATATACACATATCCAAAAATGGTAAAACTTGATTTATATATTAAATACAATTAGATAAACAAGTGTATGAAGAAAAAAATAAAAAGTTATTTTAAATAGGATTTTTAAGGTGAGCTAAGTAAGACATTTATTTAGTCGAGCTAACAAGGCCACTCCTCTTCTATTTAATCTCCTTGATATAATAATATTAGCAGTCTAGCAGAAGAATTTCAATCAAATGTACGGAAAATCTAGAGAGTAGGGTCGTCCTACATCGACCTCATCCATGGAATATGGCTGCTTGTGCCATTCACATTTGTAAGCCACCAAAAAGGAAAAGAAATTGAACGTGAGAGGTCCAGACATGAGAGGACTTGCATAGGCCCATGTGATTCCCGAGTACCAAAACACACTTTCGGTGGATCATCACCTCATTCCGGAGGCCTTTGTTCGAAGCTTTGGCCCAGCATTGGCAGATAGTGCCGTTGCCCAACCTTAGATTCTAATTCCTCCATTTTCATGCACGCAATGCATAAGATACAATCTTTTGTGGACACGATACAACACAGAAATTCAAAAAGACAATCTCGAGTATCTTCAATCTTCGTCACCGTCCCTCCGTTAGCTAGCCATGCGTGTGAAAACAATGCATGTACCGATGGTGTTTCGTGATAAAACGTGCGCGTGCAGCTTACAGCATTGCCATACGCTTCTTTATATTTTCCCTTGAACGGACTTGATGTTATAACCATGCTAAAGTCGCACGAATCATGCATGGTTACATTTCTAGGCATGACAACCTGCTGGTTCGCAAGTCGCAACTGCATCAGAACCAGATTTTGTTCATTAATCTGCATTCCTTGGCAAGTAAATATAGGGTGCGTTTTAAAAGTGGTAAAATTTTTTGGATGAAAAGTTTTATTACATCAATTGCTTGAGGTGAAGGTTGAACCCTCAACTAATTGCTATCATGCCACAATGTGTAACCATTGGGGCAAGCCCATGGACACTTTTGTGTAAAATTTTTTAAATTGGAAGACAATAATGTAATATGGACAATGATGAGTATTAAAGATAATAAATTTAAAATATAAGGTTAATTGTATGGGTATTCATGAAAAAATGATTGAAAAAGTAAAATATTATATAGAAAAATGTGAAGAAATGATTAAAGAGTATGACAATTATGAAGATTCAAAAGTTTTAATTTGAAAAATTTTTGTATATCTAAACACTCATATTTAAAGTTGATATTTTAAAAAAGAAAAAATATATATATATGACATCCTATACAATTAATTGTACCAAAATTTATGCTATTGTTGGCTTAAAAATAGGCCTCACATACATTTAAATGTATTAATACATTATACAATTATTTATCTATATATAAACCATGTCTTAGATGATTTATATGTTAAAAAATAATTTTAAAATTATTATTGACATCAAACTATCTTATTAGATGAATTTGTACCATTTTCAAATGAGGCTCATACACATATCCAATTTAGATGAAAATTAATATATTAATAAAATAAACAATTCTAAATACAATAGGTATAATAGATTATCATTTTATGATCACGTGAGGTCCATCTTGAGCCAATTGTATTGTAATTTACGGTACAATCAACTACACTTTAACATTTTCCTATATTATAATATATCAAATGTAGATGGACTGCACCATAATTAAAGTACAATCCGCTGCAAAATGAATTTCACACATATTAAAATGCTAAAATACTTTATATAATCACTCGTCTATACAAAAATATACTTTTGATGGTTTAAATATTGAAGATATAATTTTAAAATTGATATTTATGTTAAGCGATTTTCATCAAGTTGATTTTGCTCCATTTTAATATTCAACTTATACACATACTTGAATTAGATGAAAATTAGTAAGCTATATAATTCTAAATGATGGATGAGATAGATGTCTTATTCATAATCAAGTGGGTCTCATTTTGCATAGGATTGCACCATTTAGTCATATGCATTGGAATATTATCTATGCATATATATATACACACACACACAACCACATGGATTCTAAGGACATGTCTAGCTACATATAAAAAATTTTAATCTAAAATTTTTCATTCTTCACAATTATCTTATTTTTTAATTATTTATTCACATATTCTAATACAACTATATTACTTTTCAATCATTTCTATATCATTATTTGTGCAACTAATCTATTTATTTAATTTTATTCTTTTTACTATTCATTATTATTTATATCATATTACATCATGTTTCTTCCATTTTTAAAAATTTTATACCAAAAAATTTTCATCGGAAAATTTGATCAATTCCCAAACGCACACTAAATGGAAATCATCTTAAATTTCGCTTGAAAGGAGGAGCAGATATATAGTGGGTTGATCCAGGCTTGGAAAAAAAGAAATGTGGGTGGGCCTATAATACGAGACACAAGGTCGTCGTTCTCACGCAGGGTAACATTTGGAGTCTAAAAATGCGGCCCAAAATGCTCCAGAGGACATGCATGCATAAATACTCGATCACACTGTCGGCTGGAACTCCGAAGCATTATTCCGTATCATGGGCTGAGTGCTTGCAGGTTGGTGCGAATTTTGCTTGTGCACGCGGGAATTGTAGGGAACGAAGGCTGCGCTTGACAAACGTGGGATGGGATTGGGTACTGGGAAGTACTTGGAAGTCGCACGCGCTGATGCAAAGGGTATCTATATGTCGACCCTACTTCCCGTACTTCCCTTCCACCCATCTCTCAAAAGTCAATTGCACATCATAACATGCACTCAACTCTGGCAGATATTGATGGTGCTCTGGCTGCTCAGTGCCGAGAGAGGGAGAGAGATAGCTTAGCAGCCATTTTTGCTATGTCCTACGTCAGTCTCTTGTCAATTTAATTTATTTCCACTTTTACAGGCACAATGATTCTGGACCTGTGTTGAAAGCTACATCTTATTATTTCTTCACTCATAACTGTCCAAGCTGACAATTAATCATATTCTTCTATTATGGCAAGTTGGTGCATGATTGTTGATTGAAACATCGACTTGTTCTTCTGAAATGATTCTGTATCTTCCTGTACTGAAAGATTATAAATAGCTGATTACGAGGACCCATGACTTCTACCATGGAGGAGGTCTACATAACCAACTAAATTTTGTATCTTCTTTTATCTAACAACAAGCTAAAAATGTAAAATTTAAAATTATCTTTGGCTTCCTAATTCTCGAATATGACCGTAACTCATCTATGCTCAAACTAGAGGCATGCCTCTTTATACGTTGCCTTCTTCAAATCTTACCTTCATTAGATTCACATTTTTAATATATATATATATATATATATATATATTGGGAATATACTTCAATGATGACCGGATAATTGAAAACAAAATACAACCAATCATATGGTTTAGCATCACTTGCTTAATGTATCATGAAACCGGAAGCTGCTTTAATCAATTTCCTTTGAATTATTCATAAATACACTCTAACGTAATATTACTTTATAAAACCATTTTTCCATATAAAAATTAATAATGATTTTTTAAACAATGTAAATATTGAACATGTAGTTTCAGATTATATACAAATTGAATAATTTTATGATATTGATTTTACATTTTTTTTGTCTTTGACATGAATGAAACTTTGTCTCTTAATTAAATAAACTAGTATAAATGAAGTAGGTGCATTGGATTTTGATTTGTCATCAAGGTGAGTCCGAAATGAGAACTACACTCGAATCTTCAATAATGCAAGTAGCATTGAAGTATTTCCTTAAATATTGTAGCGTAAATTATGAATGGATCTAAATGTATTTCTTCTTAAGGTAATTAAACTAAATTATCCTTTTTCTCTCCGTATCTAATACAACTGACCCCATGCAGAACTCCAAAGCGACAGTCAAGCTGGTATTTCTTGGATGGGCCAGGTGAACCATCTTACTGTAATATATTGGTCCAAGCAACGTTTTAAAAGTGGGATCAGACTCAGCAGTCCATCCGGTCAGATCGTTAACCGTTCATATATTGATTCATTGGTTTGACTGGTTTAATGAATTGTACCACGTGTAAACCAGGAACCGGCCATGAAAACTATTCGGGATCATACTGCATGCGTTCCGGCTGTCAAAACAGTGGGTCCAGGTTGACCTTGCCGACTCAAAATTATAGCTTTTACAGTGGGCCATCAATTTGCAGCGGGAAGAGAAACTTTCTAGACACAGCCAGGTGTTAAAGTATTGGGAGATAGCCAGCCGATGCTGATACGGATTTGAGTCGGCACCACCTTTGATGGAAGGGACGTGCTTAAAGACAACAACGCAACATGGCAGAGCAACCAAACTCCCCTTTTCTTTAATGAATTCCACTTCGCGATAGAGCTTTCTTTTCTAGACACTTGCCCACCGCTCTTCGATCATCATCGCTGCCTTTTATCGTCTCTTCCTGTTTTGGATTCTATGATCCAATTGGGGCGTGGTCAGGAGGCAAACGGGGATGAAATTTCTCATTTTAAAATATTTTTTTTTAAAAAAATTGCAGTATATCAGAATCTACTTTTCTTTCGATTATAAGACTTTTTTCCATTTTTGCTATAATTCATCACGCTTCAATATATATATATATATAAAAGTTAAACCTTTGATTGATTAGATTTTGATTTCACCGTCAGGCGATTTAGACGTGTTATGCCACTCCCATTGCCACCTTCAGACCTCTTGAGCAACTCCCCACATGAAAGAAGTTGCACGCAACCTCCCTCCTCCTCCGACTCTGGAAGAATCCAGACAGTTGATCTTATAGGACATTTCGTCGGCATAGTGAAAAGTTGGAAAATGGCCATCAATCTGACCCTGAGCAGCTGATGCCGATTTAGTGCAACTGAATCAACGGCTCAAATACTTCCAAGTGGGGAAAGAATGGAGTCGTGCGTTGGCCTAAAAACGATCAAGGTCGTTCCAACCTCACCTGCCTTTTGTGTTGATTAGAACACGTGGAACTCCACCGGCGCCGACTCGCCGATGCTCCCTGGTTCTTATCACCAACTGTTTCGGTTGGGATTTAGTTGAGAAAAGATGGCATCTAGATATTCGGATTGTTTTTTGTCCCATCTCAGCCATCCGTTAATTCAGAACACCTAAGACGAAAGGGCTCGCCCACTAAAATTCGAACTTTTCATCTTTTCCTAATCACAGAGCTGGCTACCAATGGAAGTCGACGTTTATGTCTGCATTGGATGCATGGCTGAGAGGCTCAAATCAAGGAGGGAGGCCCAGCTAAATGAATAATTCTGATGATCAAGCCCGACTTTGGCCAGAGATGTTTTCCATTGATGCATGTTGCACCGTTGGAAATGCGGCCAGGATGTATTGTTGGCTGATCTCCTCTAGGATTGGCATGCTAGATAGCTACAGGGTGAGCCATTGAAAAAAGATGGGATAGATGTATGCGCCAATGACATGAGAGAGATGCAGAATTTTATCTCAAACAATTAGATAAGCCTTAGCCTGTGCGCGCGCACATATCCTTCAATCTTCCTTGGAATTTTCTCTCCTTTTTCTTATCATATATGTCTTTTTTATATTCAAAGTGCGACTAGGGGGATGGCAAATCATATGGGACTTGAATATCCTTTTCTCATGTTTGGGGTTTGGTGGGCCAAAAGATAAAATAAAGATAAACACAAAGTGGGCTCCCAAATAATATCATTCGAGACTTGGAATCCAATGAGGATCCCTAGATATGTTCGATTCAAAGACTCCTCTTATGCTGCTGGTGCTCAAAGAGAGAGAGATATATATATATATTGAAAAATCCATTAAAGTATTTGTGGCCATAAAGCATGGATACCCCTATAGAGATACCGCCACTGGTAGCTCGCTACATGCCTTTGTTATATTATGAACGCGATTTTTGGTTTGTATGATATTGCCACCTTGCATGGGTGGGTAGGTGTGTGCGTTGGGCTTCCAAGCTACAAAGAATAGTGTATTAAAGAAAAGAAATAAAAAAACAACAACAACAACATTATGATGTATATATATAGAGTGTTCCGGTGCAGCGCAATTGCTCCGGAACAACAGTATATTTGTCCAAAAATAAACCTCATACATATAAAAATACAATGAAACTTTATATAATCACTTATCCATATATAAATTTTATAGCAAATGGTTTATATGTTGAATTGAATTTGTACCATTTTCAGATGGAATCAATACACATATCCGATTAGAATGAAAATTGGCATAGTAATAGAATACATGATTCTAAATACAATTGGTGAAGTAAATTATAATTTTATGATCATGTGGGGCTCATTGGCACAACTGCACCTGAATATTTCTCATATATGTATAGCTCGGACTAAGCAAAGGCTCCGCTTAGCCCACCTGAAAAAATCAATTTACAATAATTTTTTTCTTTATACACTTGTTTATCTAGGTCTATTGCGTACATAAATTAAGTTTTATCATTTTTACATATGGTTATATAATTTTTTAAGATTTTTAAAAATAAGAGTATTTTAAATACATATATACACGTAGATGTTTAAAAATCTCAAAAAATATATAAAAATATCCAAAAATGGTAAAACTTGATTTATATATTAAATACATTTACATAAACAAGTATATAAAGAAAAAGGCAAAAAAAATATTGTAAATGAGTTTTTTGAGGTGGATTAAGCGAAGAATTTGCTTAGCTAGGGCTAATAGAATCTCTCATCTTTACATATATATATATGTATATATATATATATGCACACACATAAACATCTAAGACGAGCTCTATATGTATGTATATATGCACACACATAAACATATAAAACAAGCTAAGGCATTTAGCATATTCGATTGAGCTAGCGTGGGAGAGCATATATGTATGGGTTCTCGTTTGGTGAGACGCAGCTAGGTACTCTTAGATGGGGTCTACTTTATGATGAAATTCAACAGGTAATATTGTTTAATATTATATATTTTTAATATAAGTTTTTAAATTATATGACAAAAACATTTTAATCATAATCTTAAATGGGTTTACCTAATTAAAAGTATATAATTATAGATAAATTATGAACAACAAATACATTCATTTAAAATAGTAAAATAATGTATGAAATTATTCATCCATATAAGAAGAAAGATATTTTAGCCAGTTTAAATAACCTTTTAGAAATTCATATTCTACACTTTTGTTAAATGGAGGCTTTTCTTAAATATATCTACTATGATTGATTCTAATCCTGAATATACTCACAATAGGGGGGTTAATGGTCATGGTCAACCCGTCAACCCGCTCGTTCAACCCGTTTATAAATGAGTTTGGGTTTGGATTTTTGAATAAATGGGTTATGATCCGCCAACCAGTTTAACCCAATGTTGTCAGAACCGAACCGGTAATTGAACCGGTAAAGGAACTGGTCTGGTTCGAACCGGTTCGACCGGTTAAGCGAACCGGTTCGAACCGGTGACGTCAGCATGACATATTTATGATGTCATAAATATTAAATTATTTTTAAATTTTAAGTAAATATATTGATAAGTTTATCATAATTTAACACCTGTTACAGAATTTGAAACTCAAATAATATGATTTAATGAAATTTACCTTATCTAACAGAATCTAACAGCATCTAACAGCATCTAATGACATCTACCGACATCTAACTTTTGATATTAATAAGTTAATCCAAATTTAACACCTGTAATATGATCATCAGCTCCTTATAAGGTCATTTATACCTTAATTACAGAACTTGAAACCCAAATAATATGATTTAATGAAATCCACCTTAATTTAACAGCGTCTAACAGCAAACCGGTTCGAACCAATGACGTCAGCATGACATATTTAAGATGTCATGAATATTAAACTATTTTAAAATTTTAAATAAATATATTGATAAAATTATATTTTCATAAATCATAAATATATGTTAGATTTTAAAAACCACAATATAAGTATAAAACATGCAGGAGGGACGGGGGATGCTGCAGTAGGGACGGGGGTAGGCTGCAGCAATCACACATACATATTTATTATTTGTGCTTTCTGATAATTCTAAAAATCTTCATATAATTTCATATTAAATTCACACTTTTTTAGTATAAAAATGTTAATTAAATACAGATTTTATGCGAAATTTCGTGAAAATTATATTTTTCATAAAATCTTTAATTTTGCTATAAAACGGATCATTTTGCAACATTTTTTTTTGAAAATATAAAATTATGAATCAATAGGCTAGAAAATTTTAATGTTGAAAAGTGTATTAGCTTATTAATATAATTTGGGCAAATTTATAAAATTATTTAATTGGAAAAATCATACATATATGACTACAATTATATTTTAAAATATGGGGAACAAAGTAGATTATTATATTTAGATAAATTAAATTAAAGGATAAAGTGAATTAAACTAAGATGATATATGATATTATTGAAATAATTTATCAAAGAATTAATATTTAAATTCGTATTTAAATGCATAGCAGGAACACCGAACAACCATGCACCACCGGAGCACGAAAATTTCGGTACTCCATCACCCCCAAATCTAGCTGTCAGGCACTGCATTTGCGATGAAATTCGACGCCCAAATTCAAATGATCGAACCCATTGTTAATAGCTGCAATTGCAAGTCGTCGGCCATTATTTCATCAATTCACACCTCTAATCACGTTGAGACGAAATCTCAAGATGCCCAAAATCAAGCAGCTGCCTTCCCTGAACCGACGTCTTCTGCCCAACACCCATCTACCCATCGATCTCCTCGGCGCTCTAAATCGGGAGAACTCAACCAGCAACATGACCGGCAACAATTTTTGTACCTCCTAAACCCACCGAAATTGCTACCATCAATTCAAACTAAACCCAGAGCTTCCATTTTCAGCCATTCATTCCAACTTCCAAGTACCGAACAGAGCAGGCGACACCGCCGTGAACAGCGAGCAGGCGTCGGGCAGCAAGTGGGAGACGGGGAGAGTGGGAGTCAGGCGAAGGCGGGCGGGCGAGCGGCCGTCGGGCGTCGGCGAGCAACAGTTGGGTTTCGTGGGCGAAAATGAGAAGAAGAATAGCGGGCGCCTGCATCGGTTTTTTTTTAATATATCTCAGGTCTGACCGGGCGAATCCGGTTCGACCGTATGTTACGGTTCGACCGCCGGTTCGCCGGTTTGATCGGTTTTATGTATATGAACCGAACCGGATGCAATCAAACCGAAAACTGGACCGGTTCCCGGTTGAACCGGTCGGACCGGCCGGTCCGGTCCGGTTCTTACAACACTGGTTTAACCATCTAATTAAATAAATGAATCAGGGTGAGATTTTATAACTCGTCAACCTGTTTAGTAACCCATATAACCTGTTCAATCCGTTTAATTCGTTCAACCCATTTAACTCACTTAACTCATTAAAATTATATATATATACACATGTAAATTCTTTGGTTATTTTTCCTCTCTAAGTCTTCTTTAAGTCACCTAATTTTCATTTTTTCACTGCTGCCTTAATTTCGTTCTCCCGTTACTGCCCTATTTTCATTTCCCCTACGCCGAAAACATCCTCTCATTTTTCCCTGCGAGATCATCATCTACTAGAGTTTAGGCTTTCAGGTTATTTGTCACATAATCCGTTATCAACCCACCAACCCATTTATTAAATGGGTTGTAAATAGGTTAGGGTTGAGGTTTTTTGAATGAGTTAATAAACGGATTAGGGTTGAGATATTTTAAATAGTTTAAAATTAGGATTAGACTCAAACTCATCTAACCCGATCCGTTAACACCCCTAACTCACAACATTTCTAAAATTCTAAATACACCTATTACATTTGCATTTAATCCAAAAATACCCATTTTCTCAAAAAAAATTAGTTAAAATTTTAAAAGTGTCTAAAATATCCATGATATTAAATAATAAAAGATAAAATAAAATAAAAGAGGATGAAATTAGGGCTCTCTAACTTTAGAGTTCATGTAAAATTAGAACATTAGTGAGTTGTAACATTCTATTTTTTCAATCTCATCCTATATTGATAGGTGCTCATGTAAAATTAAAACATTAATGAATTGTAGCATTCAATTTTTTCAATCTCATCTCAAATCGATAGGCATATTAGTAATTCTATATATTAACTAACGGCATTAACTCACGTAATGAGCGTTTTTAAATTCAATGTAAGGAGGATGTTTTAATGCTTCTGACTGCAAAACGCTTAGTTATTTATTTTTTGAAATTTTTTATAAAATTCTTAATTTATATATTTAATTTATAAATTAAGTTTTACTATTTTTGAAAATATGAATCTATATTTTGTAATTTTGAAAAATAAGGCGATTTTAATCCTTTTTAAATGACTAAAATACCTCTATTTTTAAAAATACAAATATATGTCTCTAAGGGTGTGTTTGTTTAGGGTAAAAAAGTGTCAACTAAAACTTTTCAATCTAAAACTTTTCACTCTCCATAATTACTCTATTTTTTAATTATTTTTTCACATTTTTCTATACAAACTACCCTACTTTTCAATCATTTCTACACATCTACCCATACAACTAACCTATTTATTTTAACTTTATTCTCTTTACTCCTCATCATTACTCCTACAATATCACATCATTTTCTATTGATTTGACAACTTTTACATACAAAACTTTTCATCAAAAGTTTTACAACTTCCCAAACACACCCTAAAAATGATAAATTTTAACATATAAGTTAAATATACCTAGCTAGATTTAGAGTTTCATAAAAAATTTAAAAAAATTGATAAAAAATGAAATTTGCAGATTGATGCATTGAAACAAACCCCTAAATGTAAACATGAGGGTATATTTAGGATTTTCAAAATATTTTGAGTATATTTAGGACTAGAGTTCAAACATAATGAGTGTATCTAGAAAAAACCCTAATAAGCCTATGCAAGTCTTTGATTTGAGCGCAAATAAATGAATTTAAATGCAATAGTTAAAGTGAATTTCATATCGCGAGCAAGGTAAGAATGATCTATGGAGCTCCCACAAATTTTTTAGTACACATAAATTCCATAGCATCAAAAATTTTATATGTATTTTAATTCGCAAGAAAAAATGTATTTTAATTCATAAGAAAAAAAATCGATATATTCAATAACAAACTTTGTTGCATATAATTATACGCAAAAAATATTTTTCTACTATCTGGTTATATATATAAGTGGTGACAAATATTTAAATGCAACATATCAGTGAATTTGAAAATAAAATTAAGCATGGATTAGCTAGATGTAATATTATGCAGCAAATACTTGTTCATAGCAAATAAAAACAATACGCAAGAAATTTTTGCTACTTATGACGTTATATGCAACAATTTTTTATTTATTTCATGAAAGTTGTCGCATAAAATGTTTTTTTGTTGTAGTGATCTTTATGAACTATTCAAATAGGCTGAAGTGGAAAAACTAAATAAAATGAAGGAAAATTATGTGATGTAATTAAAGTAATAATTAAAAGAAGTGCTTTCTTAAATGAAATTGAGAGCGAATGATATCGTTAGGTTTTACATTTTTGTTTTTTATTTTACATTTAGGCCATGTATTTTATTTTATACTATATGTTTAGGCATATTTGGCTACAATAAAAATTTTCAATCTAAAACTTTTCACTTGCTATAACCATATTATTTTTAATTATTTCTTCACATTTTTTTTACAAAATAATCCTACTTTTTAATTATTTCTACAAGACTACCCATACAATTAACTTATCTATTTTAATTTTATTCTCTTTCATATTTAATCTATGAATTTCAGTTTTACTATTTTTGAAGAGGTGTGTATATTTATTTTAAAATTTTAAATATAAAAATATTTTAGTAATTTTCAACCGTCTAAGATAACTAAAATACCTATATGTTTAAAAATCAAATATATATATATACATATCTCAAAAAATTATAAAACTTAATTTATAGATTAAATATACCTAGATTAAAAATTTTATAAAAAAATAAAAAATACATATTTTGCAACTGTCTGATCCCTAATATAAGATGGCGTATTAATTCGAAGGTGTAGAGAGGTCTATAATCCTTCCATGCGCTTTACTGCTGGGAACCAACGGCACGCCAACCGAATGGGCCATTATAAAACAATACATGGTAGGTGGGCAGTGGGCCTTGCGAAAGGTAAGATGGAGATAAAGAGATTGAGATCAGACGATCAGATAAGAAGTTGTAGTATTTATCATTTGTCATATATCTTTTTAGTTGGACTTTTTAAAGTGGGTATGTTGTCATTTGAGGTCAATCAGAAGAATCCAACTGTGATGATCGTGTCAAGTGGACCAGACCAAAATATAACCAATTAGGATCATTTTTTTTCTCATCACTACAAATATTTCATTGAACTTATATAGGTGTAGATTGTTTCGCAGTTCCAGACAACAATTTCTTGGCTCTTTCCTTTGATTTGAGACGTTACATACAGAGAATGAAAAATGAATCTCATGTATATTAGGGCGAGAAAGCATTAGATTTTAAAAGTTATTAGAAATGGATCAATACAGCACCTCATCCAAACTCATTCCTAATGGTGCTGTTGACCGTATATAATATAAACTAAGCTGCACATCTACTGCTGCTGCTAATAATAACCGAAAGTTACTAGAAATGTGTGTAAGTAATTGCATATAATGTAAATTTAACTTTTGTTGAACCACCAATATATGTGATCTTATTTGTACCGGGATTTTGTTGCATGTGGTATTCTTTGTAGCTAGATTTAAATTTAGCTGCAAAGATGTACGTGCGGATTGGAACTTTTATTTTATAGAAGTTTCAGATATTTTAAAAATATTTTTATGTATTTTTCTTTTGTAATAAAAGTAAATTAATTTTAAATTTTTGTTTATTTTTGAGCATTTTCAAAATATAAAAGGCACCTAAAATTTTTTTCATTTTTGAAGGTAGTTTATTATATTTTTTGTTATTAATTTATATTTACATATAATATATTTTATTTATATTATTCTTCATTTGTATTGTTTATGATAACCATCGTCGATATAAATAATGTTATATGATTATATCAACAACTTTTTAAAAATTTTAAATATATTAATGTTTGTATTATATTAAAATAATGCATTAATAACTAACTCTTTAGGAAAGCAAACTCTCTGGGTATGTTGGAGATTTAACAACATTGACAAGTGTACACAACTTTTTCAAAATCATTCGCATTAATGCAAACAAACTTAAAATCATCAACGTAAATGTAAATATTTTACTTGTTCATTGGCGTGAATGTAAATAACTTAATTATTATTTAATGTTGGATCCATACGTATATAGTTTGAGAAAAATTCAAGCATTTCATGAGTTTTCAAAAAATTACACTTGCACTAATGCAGTTTGCCCGAATCTATAGACGCATCATTTTATTAAGAATTTAACTACCAACAATATACATTGGTAAGGAAGGAGATGGAGACCAACACTTCTCGAATGAGAGGCGTAACGTTCCCAGTAGAGATTGAAATGTCGGGACTTTTACCCATCGAGCTATGCTTGTGTTAGTCATTTTTGTTAAAACTTTTAAAAATAATAAAAAAAATCGCAACAAACAAATAAAATTACCAATTGCAAAATTACCTTTAAAATGTAAAAATGATTTTTTAAAATATCACTCACATTAAATAGATCCAATATTCCTCACATTTAATATTAAGAACGTTTTAAAATTTAAAAAAATTGTATTTTTTATTGGGAAAAATTTTGTATTTTAAAAGTAATGCTTTACATTTCTTAATTTGATTTGTTTGCGGGGACACTTTTGTCATTTAAATTTTTTTTAAAATAAAAGTAATAGACCTACAATTTCAGGCAAATTGTGGAGTACCATTTAATTTTTAAAAACTTGTGATAAGCTTGCAATTTCACCCAATTTTTATTATAGACATTGGTGAAAAACTACATTTTCTTTAGCAGAGAATCATCTACATATGGGCACCCACAGATGTTAATTGCCAGAAAAGCGCCGATGCGTGATGTCTAATTTGAGTGGTGTATGTGTGTTTTAGGGTGCAAATGAAAGATCAGTTAGCCAGGCCAGGTGCGTGGAACGTTTCACATGCCCACAGTCGCATCTTTTTGGATTTCTTGCCACATGCATCCATGTTTAGGCCATCAGTCACGTCCACCTGCTCCTCATCCCCTGCTTTGAGAAACATCCTACCAATTCAGATGATCAAAAACATCTTGAGCATTTAGGATCCGTCCAATGCTTGCAAGTGGTTTTTGCCATACTGACATTACATATACACGTACCTTTAAATGCCAAATGGATGGTCCAGATTGCTTATTTGATTCACCAACAATCCCAAATGCAACAACACACATGGTAGTGGGTTTCAATGCACTTGAACCCCTTGGTCCTTCTCTTTCTCTTGTTAATACATCCACAATTATTCCTTAAATGATGTGTACCCCTCAAAGCATATATACTCAAAAGCCATTTTCTCCAGTAAACAATCGTGCAAAAAGAAAAATAAAGAAGCCAAAGGGGGTTTCATATTTCTAAAAGCACAGGAAAAATAGTGGAAGGTTGGAGTCTTTTAGGGTGAAAAGAAATCCAAGAATATTTTCTCAATGATCTTCTCATCATGTGGATGCAATATTCATAATTTTATAGAGCAGCTTGTGTAAAGAATAAATTTTTAAATGAAAGAATGATGATGAAAGGATTGAAAGGGAATATGTGTAGGAAATGGGATGAAAAGTGGTGAATTAATCAATTCAATAAAGCTAGGTTGGTCACATTGATTTTTTTTTTTTTTTATAACTGGGCCAGGCTTTTTAGCCACCATTGGATTTTTAAAAATATATTGAAGACTCCAGATCTGGGGCTTTCACTTTCGATTGTGAGCGATAGTTTACTACCAATAGTCATCTACAGAATCACCAATTTTCATTAATTAGATCTCATCTGCACATATATGGTATTAGCATGCAAATGGTGAACAAATAGACCAATTAAACTAGTACAACATGCCAATACTGTATTCATATTTTAGATTCAAGCCTAATCAAAAGAACAGGAAATTTCTAATGAGATAGGCCTGTTCAGATAAAAAGCAATAAAAAGGAAATATTACATTATCCATTTACTATCTTATGACTGCCACAATATCATGGCTTTTGTATTTTCCTTTCTCAATTTTTATCTTTTTATGTTGTGTATCCATTCCAAAATCCCAACAGACCATATCCATTGCGAATTGGATGCTTGAATTCCTTTACATGGGGACTTTTGGGCAACTCTTTTGGACGGTGAAGATTGGAGCGTTACGTCCCACGCGTATGCTGAATTAGCACAACCATTTAAAAGCCCTTTTGTCCAATTTTTCTGAAGGGGAAAAAAAAAAAAAGTGGGATATTCAGATATGGGGATTATGCCTTTCAAGTGGGGGAGGGAGGGCGGTTAGGATGAAAATCTTGGTCGCGTGGACAGCACTAGTGATGGTGGCCCGCATCTGACTCAGCTGACAAGATTGGCAACTCCACATCCGATTGAAAGCGTGCCCCGCCGGCGTCGCTGTCCGTCGCGATGATTCGATGCACTTCCATTCCTTCCTGGCCTCGGCCCCTACGGCCCCACCTAGCAAGTGGTAATTTTCAATTTTAACAAGATGCCACCTAAGAAAGTCACTAAAACCTCACGTTACACGTACAAATCCCAAGTTCAAAAAGATCTATTTTCACGTTTAATTTCCTGTTCTTTTCCACCTCCGCCCGGCAATTATATACTTGTTCTTTACGTTGCTTTTCTCGTACTTCCTTACCCGCGTTAATGCAAGAACTGCACCCCATTAGTCAGGCTAACCCATTGCAATTGAAAATAGTTTAATATTTGTTTGGATGCAAAGTGTATTGGCTCCTTTCTAATTTGTCATATGCTCATAATGATCAAGAACCCTCTACAAAACCACTACTAGCCACAATTATTCCTTCCTTAAAATTGTGCCCCGTCAATTGTGCAATTATCCAATGTGGGTGACATGATCGAAAAGAAAAACTATCATTAATTAAAAAATGTAATTTGAGTATTTGTGTGTAATGATTATTATCAAATAGCCTTGTTATTTATTTTTAATAATTATTGAAAGGGAATGCAGATTGTCGGGTGGACTATTTGATTCCTAAAACACAGTTATCACTATAGCATATTTTACTTGTAGGCATAGCCATAAAAAATAGATTATACCAGGTAGCAACAAGTTGGCTGCTAAAAGAAAAGAAAGCAGTTGTTACTCAAGGTTGCTCGAGTGGTAAGAGCACTGGCATGTGTCTAGGAGAACACCAATTCGACACCTGTCCTTGGTATGAGAGCATTTCATCTCTTTTTTGATAATTTAGGAATATATACTCTCCCTCACGATAATTGTATAAATTCTTAAGTTTAATTGTAAGTTTAAGAAATGAGATGTGATGTAAGTACACTAATAAAAAAAATAAAAGAAGTGGTTTGCTCGAAAGGGTTCCCACTTGCTCTAAAAATGTATAAATGATTGATCTAGATCCATCATCTTATTTGAAATGAGATATTATATATGAGCCTGGTTCCTATATATTCAGCAATATCAATTCAATTCAGTAATTACTCTTAGTTTGAACATTATCTTGATGATTTTATCAAATTCAATCTTTAACACGGTTGATTTTACCTATATACCAAAAATCATATCGAATGGAGTTATGTGTGGCCACAAATTTTAGAAGCGTATATAAATATTTGTAAACTTAGAAAACCACTTAGAGCCATGCACTAAAGTTTTAGAATATTACGAAATTATATGAAATCATTAATCTATGTAGAATAACTATTCTAAATGGTGTAGATGTATTGTGAATTTGTGGGTTCTTATAATAAACAAATCATTTTTAATGGATTTAAAATCACTCTTATGTGATTTTTAGTTTTGAAAATGGTGCAAGTTATAGCTTAATATAATTTTTAGTATACAAGTAAAATAAATAGCATCAGATACAATATATGGATTAAATTTGATAAATTCATGAAAAATAAGGCCTAATGTATAGAAGTAGGACTCTACATCATAAATTAAAATTAAAATTAAAAAATACATACAGGAATCTAATCTAATATTAATGTAAAAACTTAACAATTTTATATACTCAAAATAATTTTAATTTTTATTGTATATCGCAATTATGAAGATTTTTTTATTTCCTAACTAAATATAATATATTAAGCGTGTTGTGTGTGGCGGAATCCAATAGCATTTCCAAATCCGAAAAAGTGAAAACGTTTGCACTGGTTCACGCATCTGCAACAAAATTGTTTCAAAATACTTTTATCAATTAAAAAATAATATCTTATAAAATTTATTATTCCAGAAATCAAATTTTTATTACCACCTTGTTGTATTTGTAATTATTCTTTTATGTCTATTTGTAACTATTACTTTATGTCCGTCTATAAAAAATACCATTCAGGTGCCGCAGTCGTATATTTTGAAATATATTCTTCTTATAATCCTTCAATTAAATACAATATTCCCGAATATTATTTTATGTCCGTCTATATAAAAAAATACCATTCTGGTGTCATCATCGTATACCCATAATCCTTCAATTGAATAAAAATATTCCCCAGCACATCTCTAATGTTTTTTTTTGTGAACTATATCTACATAATTTATCAGATTGAGCTTGCTTAAATTCGCGGGACAGCAGCACGTGCTGCCTTTCTTGGGACTCCTTTCTTCTTTGTCCAGCTCGTAGGCTAGCGCGAGCGACCTGCCAACGGCATCGACTGGTCCATGTGCCCTGTCTGTTCCTTGAACCCAGACCGGCGCAGCATCATATAAACTGGCTCAGAGCACATCGTAAGGCGATTTCAGTCGTCCACGTGGCGGTACCCGTCCCTGTCATCACCCACGTGTGGTGCTTACGCGCCAGGTGGGCCTTCACGTGGGCTGCGCCAGGTGGCGTGCCGAGAAGCGACCGCTTCCGAATCATCTTACCCTGGAAAGCGCGCATTTATTCGTTCGTGTCGCTTGTTGGGTGTCCTCCATACACGTTCCACCTCCCAATTAGAAAAGCGGCTTTTCCACCACATGCACCCCTTGCACGTGAATTCCGGCTCCTCATGCAACCGTTTCGTGCTCTGAATATGCTCGCCTCCATGGAAATGCTGGGGATCGTCTGTAACGACTTCCGAGGTTTGGGGTCTTCCTCCGCCCGGGTGCCACCTGGGTTCCTGATTCGACTCCCCGGACAAAAAAATAATAATAATAAAAAATATTAGGAGTTCTACGTTTCTTATTAAAAAATATATTTAAAAATTATTAAGTTCCATTTTTATGAAACTGTAATTTCTAGGTAATTTTATACATACTTTTACTATAATACTTGATGAAAAATCAACTTCATTTATCATTATTTATATTATCATACAAATCTCATAATTTATCTAATATTATTAAGCATGACGTCTATCTACAAATACATAAAATTAATATAATAAAATAGATTATGCTAAATATCAATTTTAAAATATAAAGCAACTAAAATATTATTAAAAGTAAATAACTGATTCTATTATTACATTTTGATGTATATGAAAATAGTCGTGATAACTTTTCATGTTTTTAATATTAATATATGTATATTTAAGCAAATGTGATCTACGCGCATCTTTGATTTCTATGAAACTTTGGCTTCTAGCTAAATAGATAATACCAAGGGTGTGTTTGATAAATGATAAAAATTTTAATGAAAAACTTTTAGCATAAAAGTTTTAAATTGTGATAAAATGATGTGATATTATAAGGATAATGATAAGGAGTAAAGAGAACAAAGTTAAAATAAATAGGTTTCTTGTATAAGTAACTGTGTGAAAATGATTGAAAAATAGAATAGTTATACAGGAAGATGTAAAAAATAATTAAAAAAAGGATAGTTGTAGATAGTGAAAAGTCTTAGGTTGAAAAATTTTAGTTAAAAAACTTTTAGGATTTACTAAACATTACGACATAAAACGGATGAAACGCCAACTGGTTTGATCCAAATTGGTGGCAGCATTTGTTTTTTCGCAGTTGTCGCGGGTTCAAATCTCATGTCTAACTATTTTGGCGTGGATTTTATATCCCTTTGCATATGTGCTTATGGTAATTATGGTATTTAATGTTGGTTTCCTCGGAGTGTGGAGTATTTTCAAGATGACCCTCCATGGTAAGAGTTATGAATGAGTCTGATTTCTAATATTAGATGTCACAGTTTATATAATACTAATAAAAATAAAATAGATGAAGTAAATTTTTCCTCAATTTAAAAGTAAAAAATGGATAAGAATATGTTAAGTCTTTGATTTCTACAAAATTTTGTCTTCTGGCTAAATAGATAATGCAAAATAAAATGGATGAAGTTCATCAATCTTAAAAGTGAAAAAATGAATAAGATTATATCATGAAATCAATTTTATATAGCTCATTAATGTAGAAATGTGTCTCAAAATATTTATGTGCAGATGTATATATGCTTACACATTTTACTCATGATTGTAAACATATTTCAATATGGTCGGCCCAAAATTGATATTTTTTCGTATCAATTAATTGTTGACATAATGATATGTGCCTTCTCATGTGTCGTCATAGTGTGATTTTTTCATGCATGTCAGAGGTGGAGGGGAGGATTGTTTTCTTTTCATTAATTATTCTCGAATCTTAGGGTTTCATAGGAAAATGAGAGAAGATTGACATGGGTGGCTAAGCAAATAAACAAGAGTTGCTACTTTTTTTGTTTCTCCCCCAAAACTTAGGGTTTCTCATCAAAAGTAGGAGAGGGCGAAAGCTTTGAAGCCGAATATTGAGAATGATGTTGAATGAAGGGGACTTGTCGTAGGAGGTACAAACTCTAGTTGTAAAAGGCAAGTGATCTTCCAAAAATCAATTCAGAAGGGCAACCATCACTATTGTGTTTGGTATGGTCTATCAGGAGTTGCAATCGTGAGCTGTTTATGGCTGTTGTGCTTCAATTATCGAAGAATAAGAGCCTGACTCTCTTTGTAAAGGTTGACGATAACTTGTATAGAGCTTAATTTGGATCGATGGAAGATACAGAGCAGGCATGGAAAGGGTATCCCTTGGTATATGACCGCAAACTCATCTTAATGGCTAAGTTTAGCATTCCAATAGCTCGAAAGGAGAAAGATCTGTTTTCAACACTAATCTACTTGACTATAAAAGAGATTCCTCTCCTCATAGACTGGAAGGCGTTAGTAGCTCCTTCCAAAATGGTCATGAGGTTTCTCCATATGCAGGAGGGGTTAGGGTGAAGGTTGAGATAGATATTAGGGAATAGACTTGGAGAGAGGTGTTTATGAAATATGGCTTTGTAAGTAGGAGAGGAGTACCTTTCCAAGTTGCATTTGCAGAAGGATAGGTCATATCTTGAGGAGTGTGATAAGTACAGTGAGAATTGGAATTAGAAGCAAAACTACCATATGGGTGTCACTTGAGGGCAGGGTTCAAGACCATTAGATTAGAAGGGGGGAGTGGAATGAGGAATGGGGTCTATTCAAAGACTTATTTAGCTGGCGAGACACCTACATAAAAAGGCAAAGATTGCATGATTGATGTGGAGGGAACAGATGAGAAGGATGGGGAGGATAAGGGAACGAGAGAGAAAAGAGAAAGGGAGAAAGGGAATGAGAGGGGAAGAATAGTCTTGAAGAAAAATCTGAGTTAGAGGGGACAAGGGGAGGGGTGCAACTCGGGTTGGGTTGTACCGGGTTTGAGTGAACTCAAACCCTAAGTCTACCGGATTTAGGTGAACCCAAATCTAGATGATAATATTAAAATTCAGATTCGGATAGGGTTGGCGTTGATTTCGGGTTGAAATTCGGACCACTTTTAAACCAATAAAAGTTGAAACTATCAATAGAGATAACAAAATTTTTAAACATGATTGCAGTTGTACATGAATAATTTACATGTAAATATATTTATATAACATGTGATATCTTTATTTTGATAAAAGTTGGTTTTTAATTAAAAAATAATTCTAAATACAATGAACATAATGAATTTACATATAACGACCACTGTAAGAAAAATAAATGAGATTACATGAAATCACAATCTAAAGTTTAATGAAAATAAAACTTATATACCTCATAGTTAGTTAGTATATGTGTAATAAGTTTAAAGAGTTAGTATATTTACAATTATTTGTAAATAAAGTTAATATAGATATAATATATTCAACTTCTATGAACAAATGTATATAACATTTAGGTTTAAGAATAAATATTTTACAGTTTAATTAGGTTTTGATTGTATGAAATAACTTTTATGACAATTATAATTGAAATACTTAATGCATACACGGATATAACTAATTTAATAAATTAAGAAAAATATTGGGTTCGAATTGGGTTGGGTTTAGTTAAGAGTGTTAACGGATCGGGTTAGACGGGTTGGAGGCTGACCCTAATCCTAATCCGTTTATTAACCGATTTAAAAAACCTCAACCCTAACTCATTTACAACTTATTTAATAAATGGGTTGGTGGGTTGTTAACAAGTTGTATAGTAAATAATCTGAAAGTCTACACTCTAGTAGATGATGATCTCACAGGAAGAGACGAGAGAGTGTTTTTAGCGTAGAGGAAATGAAAATAGGGCAATAACGGAAAAATAGAATTAGGGCAGCAGTGAAAAAATAAAAATTAGGGTAGCAGTGGAAAATAACCAAAGGGTTTACATGTATATATAGAGAACTTTAATGAGTTAAGCGAGTTAAATGGGTTAAACGTATTAAACGGGTTGAATGGGTTATATGGGTTAATAGGTTACTAAATGAGTTAACAAGTTATAAAATCTCAACCATAATCTATTTATTTAATTAAATTGTTAAATGGGTTGGCGGATCATAACCCATTTATTCAAAAATTTCAACCCAAACTCATTTATAAACGGGTTGGACAAGCGAGTTGACGGGTTGACCATGACCATTAACACCTTTAGGTTTAGTACCGGGTAGATGAAAACTTGATATTGGTTTTGAATTTTCTTGGGTCGGGTTGAAATGGGAACTAATTTGAAAAAATTCAAAAAAAAAACTTAGTTTTGAAATTGGGTTGGGTCAAGCAGGTTCGAACCAGTCCGGTACCAAGTTGCACCCCTAGATCTTAGTGTAGAAGGGAGGAGGAAAGATAGAAAAGGCAAGCAAAAAAGGAATACACTAAGAAATGACATTTCAATAGACGGTTGCAGCGGGAGGTACAGAGAATGAATGGCCTACACAACAAAATGATAATGTTGCACCAACGATTGGATGTAAGGGAATGAGGCAATAGATAGATAAGGAAGAAAAGGAAAATAAAGGCTAAAAGGAAACTATTTCGTAGGGTGAAGGGGAGAACACATAGATTTGAGAGACAAACAAAGAGAAAGGGAGAGGCAGAGATAGTGAAGAAGGGAACGATAATTGAGGGCTAAGAAACCCAGATGGAGGAGGCAATAGAGGCTAGAAGAATAAAAAGATATAGGGAATTGGGGAGGCTTGGGGTGCAAAGAAAATAAGAAAACTAAGTCAACCTCAAGATAGCAAAGAGAGAAGAGCAAAGATGAGGAAAGGGAAAGGAGATAGAACCAGAAGGGGGTCAGTAAGAGCTTCATATCATACTAAGGGTTGAAGGTTTCAATTTAGAGAATTTTAAGGCGAACCCATTAGTCAAAAATATTTTTAAGGGAAAATTTATGGGCTAATAGAGAAGGGAGAAAAAGAAGGTTTGGAGCAGTGAATGAGGCATAAAGTCAAGGTGAGTCCTATGGGAGATCTAAAGGGAAATCCTAGTGGTTGGAACTATAGAGGGAACTAAAGGACAATGAGAGAGTAATAATAGGTGCCCGATGAAGATTGAGATTCAGGCAAACCAAGAGGTGGAGGCGACGAAACAATATAAAAGCAAGATATCAAAAAGGAGAAAATAGGGTCTCTATGAGAAGAAGGTAGAGAAGACAGAAGACAAAAAGCAAAATAAGACATTGGGTGGCTGTTTTAGATTATTAGGTGGAAGCCACGAGCATATCTTAACTCCACAAAGAGAAATGAGTATCATAGTGTGGAATTGCTAGGCTTGGGAACTTGCGGTCAATTTGAAAACTTCTTAACTTGCTTAGGAAAGAAGATTTCATAATAGTCTTTTTTTGTGAACCAAAGGGGACAATTTTAGAGATGAACTGCATTAGAAAGAAACTTGATTTTGGCAGCTATTTGTCTTTTGCATGTTAGAGTAGAAGAGGCAGTTCGGCTTTGTTATGGAGTAGCGGGTGGAAAGTAAAGATAACTAGCATCTCTAAAAATCATATCGATGTTGAAATTACATGTAAAGGGGGTGTTGTTGAAATTTTGGGATCTTTTGAAACATTTGAGCACTCAATCTTTAATTCCATGGCTACTAATGAGCAACTTTAATGAGGTATTGGGTCAATTTGAAGCGGGAAACTATAAAATATGTTCTAAACAACAGATGGAAGCATTCAGAGATGCCATGGACTACTGCAACCTACCGGATTTGGGTTATGTGGGCCTTGTTACAATATGGAGAAATAATCAAAAAAGAGTAGATCATGTTGAAGAGAGACTAGATAAGCTAGCGAATGGTTAAATACTTTCCCTTTTAAATAGCTTTTCAAATTGGAAATGGCGTATTCAAACCACTATCCCATCATGACAAAGATGGATGCACGACTAGGTAAAAGGAATTATCCCAAGACCTTTAGACATCAACTTTTTTGAGCAAAGGATTAGCAAGCCAATCAAGTGATTCAACACGATTGGCAAACGACACAAGGGAGGGGGATCAATCTTCGAATTGTTTTGTAGAAAAATTCAGCAATGTGGGACTAGACTAATGGAATGGAATAAAAAAGGGGAAATATTCAGAGGATGATTAGGAAAAACCAAGTAGAGCATAATAGATTAAAGCAACAACTCTTGTCAAATGCAAGAGACAAAGTCATTCATGAGTTGGAAAAGAAGATAAGCTTGTTACAGGAGGACGAGAAAAGACTATGGAAATAGAGATCAAAGGTCCAGTGGCTATAGTTTGGGGACAAAAATGCCTCCTTCATGAAATGATGTCAAATAGGAGGAGGAACTTCATTGATGAATTCCAATGTGGAGAAGATGATTGGATTTATTATAAAAAGAGAAGGAGACTTTGGCCTTAAATCACTTTAAAGACCTATTTAATAGTACAAGCCTAAGCAACTTAGGTAGGATCACAAACATAATTTAGATAAAGATATTAGATTCAGTAAGGGAGAACCTGGTTAAGTCGCTAGAGGTGGATGAAGTGACAAAAGCTGTTAGATCAATAAGTTATGTACAGGCTTCTGTCTCGGATGGAATGTCAGTTGAGTTTTACCAAAAACAATAGAATAGTATGGGATAGGATGTAATTGAGCTATGTAAGACCTTTATGAGATGTGGAAGAAGAGACCACTTGGCAGATCGGCTTAGATACATTAACAAAACTACGATAATGTTACTACTAAAGAGGAAGGGAGAAAGCAAAATTTTAGACTTTAGGCCTATTAGCTTGTGTAACATGGTTTACAAGATTTTATCAAAAATACTTGCTAACAAACTAAAATTGTCTCAATGAAATCATGTCAAAGCAGCACAATACCTTCATTCTAGAGGATATTTTAATTGCATATGAGATAATCCAGCACCTTCGAACTAGGAAGAGAGGCAAAAGGAGGAACTGATCGTGAAATTGGATATGTTGAAAGTATACAATCAGGTAGAATGGAAATATTTATTTGAAATAATGAGAAAAATGAATTTCTATGAAGTATGGATCAATTGGATATATTATTATTTATCCTCTATTAGTTATAATGTGAACATAAATAGGCACAAGACTAAATCTTTCATACTAAGAAAGGGCTTAGACAAAGGGATCCTCTATCCCCTTTTCTGTTTCTAATCTGCCCAGAAGGATCGTCAACGTTAATATGTGATATGAATTAGAGAAAATGCCTCTTAGGTTTGAAGATCTCTCCTCATGGACTAATTATCACTCACTTATTTTTTGCTGATAAAGTTCTCTTTTTTAAAGTAACAAATTAGTAAATATCAAAATTTCTAGAGGCTACTAAAAAATATAGTGAGTGTTTAGGCCAACTCATAAATGTGGAGAAAGATATTGTATTTTTAGTGTAAATACATGTGCTGTCAAAAAAGAGAAATTCAAGACATGCTTGGATTGAATGGAAATGAAATTGAAACATATTTGGGACTTCCTCCATGGTAAGGTAAGCCAAAGAAGATGGTTTTTAAGGGTTGAAAGAAAGGATTTGGAAGAAAATCTAAGGGTGGAAGAAACATTTACTATCATTAGATAGTTACCTAAACAATTTCATGCTATGTTATAAGTCTATTTTTACTTTCAAAGGATTTTTGCAAAGAGGTCACTAGCATTTTGTGCAAGTTCTAGTGGGTTGATAATGGAGGGAAAAGAAAAATGAGTTGCATTGGGTGGCAAGAAATGTACACATCAAAGGCAATTGGGGGCATGGGGTTCAAAGATCTGGCGATCTTCAACTACATTCTCTTAACAAAATAGTTCTAGAGACTACTAACAAATACAGACTCATTGTGCTACGAGGTACTCCAAACAAAATACTTCCATAATGAAGATATTGGAATTTTTAGGAAAAGCCTAGTGATTCTTAAACGTGGAAGTGTATCATAAAAACAAGGGTTGTAATGTCCGCAGGTAGGAAATATGTGGTGGGAGACGAACACCACATCAATTTCTTTAAAGACAAAGAGGCCGGATGGGAAAGTGAGAACAGCAGGCCTATTGCCATATTATATAACTATTAATATAATATGGCAGTTTCATTGACCATGCAAGAAGGGAATATTGGGTAATGCATCAGTGAGGGAAACAGCGGAATGGCACAGTAAATTGTACAACCATCCCATTTTTAACACATTATTTAATAATTTTTACCTTATTTTTAAAATTTTATTCCTACGTTTCAATTATTTTTCCTTCCATCTACTCTATTCGTTCCAATTTTGCTCATATTATTTTATATCAATCACACATTTATTAAAATATTCGCTTTCTCGTTTTCCACCTTATCCCAAAATTTCTCAAAATTTTACATTATCAAGCAAGCCCCAAGACATGGAAGAGGGACATGGTGATGACAGTAATAGGAGAAGAGATTGGGAAGAATATTTTCCTAATTTCAATCACCACAAATAAAGAACATAATTCTTGATTCTAGGCTCAAGAACCTTATGGGGTCGTCAGAGCAAAGTTGGCTGATGAAAACTAATAATTTATATCTTGCAGGCCAAATGAGCAGGATGAGGAGGAGATAGGAGCAGCATAATGTGAAGATATTCAAACAAATTTATAAGGCAAAGATCCCTAACAAGTTAAAGATATTGGATGGAGCCTCATTTGAAATGCTTTACTCATGAAGGTCAACCTTATATGAAGAGGTATTAATGTTGATCCCACCTGTGTGTTCTGCAAAAGATTAAGAGAGAACTCTCTCCATCTCTTTATTTTCTATGAGAAAACTATTTCAACTAGGAGAACCATGGTAAATGATAAGAATATTTAGACGTTCAAAATGGTAATCAACTGCATTTTTAAGCAGTTTGCAAGAACTGGGGGTGATGATAAGCTAGTTAAATTTATCCTTCTATGGTTGAGTATTTGGTTCATACGACACCATGTAAGAGAATAGGGTACATAACATGATTTAGACAACATTATGGAATGATGCAATTCATATTGGGATAGTTTTAGTTTAGTCGCTGTAATAAGTGCTCTAAGTCTGATGGTTGGGGAATTAAAAACCTGATGGGTGAAGCCGACGGTGGTTAATTTCAAAATAAATGTGGATGAACTAAGGAAATTTAAAAGGAGTTGTGTGGTATTTGAGACTTCCTTAAGGGACTAGAAAGAGCATTTTTTGGAAGCATGAGATTGGAAAATAAGTGGAAAGGTGGATGTACTTCATATAGAAGCAAAGACTATAAGAGGATGTTTGGTAATGAACATATATGGGATGTCATGGGATTTCATGGTAAACATTTCCTTCGCCTTTTCTGACCAATCATTTAATAACTCAACAACCATATTTTTCCAATTTTATCTCTATATTCCAATTATTTTTCTTCCAACAACTCTAATTATTCCAACTTTACCCCTATCATTTCCTATCAATCACATAATTTTTAAAATATTTCATTTTTCACTCTCACTCCATCCCACATTCTCATCAAAATGTCAATTACCAAATGACCCATAAGTTAGAGATGGGAATCTTGAAAATTGAAAATAAAAAGTAATTCCTTACTACTTTTCTGCTTCCTGAACAACAAATGCCCTGTTTAGTTGTCAGTGGAAATTCTGCTTCAAGAAATCAAAGCACAAGCTACTATTGTTAGGTAATTGAGATTCACTCATGTTATTCAATTTGACAACTAAATAGCTCGTAGCATCGCTAATTTTGAAGCATCTAAATTGGATGATCCTATGGCTTGGTGGGGATGTCCACTGAAATTCACTGCAAACCAAATTTTCTTAGATCTGGCGTCCTCGTTTTGAATATATACATGATTTTATATCAAAAAATTTATTAGCACAATGTGGTCTTGAATTTGGAAGCAATTAGGGAGCTTTTGGAGGCTAATTGAACACTTTAAAATGAAAATAATTTCTTGTGAAGAAAATAGGCTGTATTTGTGTTAGCGCGAATAAAAATATAACGATCAGGGTGAAAAAAATAATAAGAAAAAAACCCTTCATTCCATTTTCTAGTACTATTCATTTCTATTGTTACTCAATATACGCATGAAAGTACAATCTTTTAGAATTCATAATAAACAAATCTTAAGTTACAAAACCTCTACTAATTATAAATATTTTTCTAAGAAATATACATTAATTAATTACAAGAAAAATTCTCATGTATATCACTTTTTGCAGCCAACTATACCTTTGTTACATAAAACAGTATAGGCAATCACCTATACAGCGACTAAACAAATGTATCCACCTATAATATTATATGCAACTACACAATAAATTTTAGTTGCGCGCAACATGATACGCTGCAAAGTAAAAAAAATTGTATTATTAGTGATACTACAATATAAAAGTAATAAAGCATGTAGATATCATTTAGTTGCAGATGTATATATATATATACATTTTTATTGTAGTTGCAAATTTATATTTGAAGAAACATAAAGTTAAATGTAACAAAATTTATATAATTTATAACTAATATTTTTATTGCATCTAAGGAAATTTCTTATAGTGATTGAAGAGAGATTTACATATCTTTATAACTCATGAAGTTACTAAATAGTAACTTGTTACTCTCAACTTGATATTTAAATCTTCAAACATTAAATTGGTAATTACTTCATTGACATATCATCAAGTTTCACTTATACTATTAAAAAATAACAGAAAAAATTTTCATTTCATTCTTTCATATTATTTTTTCAAATTATTTTCAAAACCTTGCTTATTAGCAATATAAAAGAAAAATCTTTTAGAGTCTATAATAAATCTTAAGAAATTATAAAAAATATATTAATTATACTATAAAATTTTAATTATCAGTAACCAATATTTTGTTATAGAATATTTAAATTTTAGTTACCAAAAAAATAGTTGATATATGTCGCTAATAGTAAAAACTAAGAAAGAAATTTAGGATGTGTTTGTTTCAAGATAAAGCTTTTATCTAAAATTTTTTAATATAAAACTTTTGATTCTTTATAACTATTCTATTTTTTAATTATTTTTTACATTTTTATATAAATTATCCTATTTTTCAATCATTTTTACACAATTGCTTATATAATTAACCTATCTATTTTAACTTTATTATCCTTATTCATCATCAGTACATCTATCATATTATATTATTTTCTCTCATTTCATAAAAACTTTTCGTTCAAAAATTTTTTCACTTTCCAAACACACATTGGGTAAGCAATTAAATTTTATGTTAGTTGTAGAAGAGTTATCATAAATAAGAGATTTTTTTAAGCCCATAAGAGCATGACTATGCATAATTAATTAAAATTTTCCTTATTTATAAAAGTGATAATAAGTAAGAAATTTTTTCTTTATATAAAATTTTTTGGTTGCTAATAGAAGTTGTTAAAAATCAACTTTATTGTAGTGTTACAAACGTTCATTCTGAGAAAGATCGAATAATATATGACGTAATGTAATAAATTTGCATAATTTTAACACCGAGGTATTCCGTGGCCAACGCTATTTGACTGGAAAGCAAAATTCCACACCACGTGTGACGACTAGTCGACAGGGAGGAAGGGGACGAAAAACAGGGAATCCCATGCTTCTTTTCTTTCCTTCGCAGGAACGACGAAAAGAAATGACAATTACAGTGAAGAAAAATGAGGCTTTTAATAAAGGGAAAGAGATTCACGAATAAGTAATGGTGTTTCCATTTGTTGAAACCGGCGGGAATTGGCAGTGCATGCATCATTACTCAAAAGTACATTTGTCTACAGCAGGAATACTATTACTCTTCATTGACAATCATTGGATACTGTCACTCAAAAATAGAGGGCTTATACAGGGTGTGTTTGGCAATTAATAAAACATATCAAGTTAAAAAATTTTAATCTAAAACTTTTCTTTCTCCACAATTATCATATTTTTTAATCATTTTTTCACATTTTCCTATACAACTATCCTACTTTTCAATCATTTCTACACAACTATCCACACAACTAACTTATCTATTTTAACTTTATTCTCTTTACTACTTCATATTACCCCTATCATATCACATCATTTGACAACTTTTACTCTCCAAAATTTTTTATCAAAAGTTTTATTCATTACCAAAATTACTCATAATTAATATATTGATTGCGCATAATATCAAATTCATTCCATCTATATATAAGCACCGAACAAGCCATCTATATATAAGCAACGAACAAGCTGTTGTTTTGAGGGTAGAGCCAACATCATCGATGAAGGGCGCAAATTCACATGAAGACAGGCAATTGTATAAAATGAATTATGTTTTTTTTTTTTTTTTAGCCACGGCATCACCCGCAAATGGGCTGAACAGGCTTCGAACCTCCCCGCTTGAGTGCGGGTATATTTTTCATCTTGCTTGTCTGTTAGTTTTACACATTTTCTTTCTGTACATGGATCTTTCATAGATTTTCTTTTTTTGGTACTAGAGTATTTAAAATAAAATAAAATTACGTTATAAAGTTGAGGGTTGTGAATATGTTTTACTATAATATTAATCGTCATAATGTATAAATACCAATCAATATATATATATATATTTATTTATTTATTTAAAATATATTTTAAATTTCAGGGAGTCTTTTTAAGGCCCCCTGGCTCGATGTGGCTTAGCCGTTGCCATGTTGCTACATGTGCCCAGTGGTACTATATATCTACATGCAACGAATTTTTAATTAAAATTCCAGCCAGATTTGTTACATATAACTAATATATACAACTATTGATGGTGTGTTGCAAATAAATTAATATTAAATGTAATAAATATTTGCTACTTATAATGTTATATGTAACTAAATAATAATTGTTGCATATATTGAATTTTCTTGTAGCGTGTGGAACGCTAACTGTAGAAAAAAAAAATCGATCGAATATTGAGGTGCATGAAATTTATTACAAATGGCCACACATTTATCGCCCATTAGAAAATGGTGGGGACCGACATATGCTGGTGAACACCAACGAACAGCTGTCCAGCAGACTTAAGTCGTTGGCTTTGTTGTGGTAGCGCCTGTAAAAATCAGATTGTTTATATTATCTTTTAGCTCTCCCAGAGGCTCTTTTGAGAGTTCTATCCGGAAGTGAAACTGCGACGAGTTCTGTGTGCGCATTTAAACTATGACATGTGTTTATGCGGATTTTGGAGATACCAGCAGATCTGTTTGAAGGCATCCTCCTCACATGCAACTTGGAGTTTTATCTAAACAAAGAAAAGAAAGAACCGGTGCATGTCCTTACGCCCCACAGGACCAATCATTTCCTACACACCCATTCAGAGAAAAAAGCAATGTTTATATTAGGAAATGATATTAGCCATCAAGTAAATAAATTTTTTTATTACTATGGAAAGCAGTAAGTTTAGGATTGAATGTTGTGTAAGAGAAAAATGCTGGAAAGGTCATGATTTGATGTGCGTTTTGGAATGGAATAAGCCATACACATCATAAATGGGCCACAGCACATCGTCCACTCGAGTGACAAGCTAGTGGGTTTTCTTTCTTTCTTTCTTTCTTTTGTTCTATCTTTTTTTCTTTTGCAAAAGCATGAAAATGGTCAGGCGTTATTTACATGTGGTTCAAGGAAGGGATGGTTTGTTCGATCCAGCACTGTATGCATGGACAAAGTGCAGTTGTGCATGTGAGAGGGAGGGAAAAAAGGAAAAATAAAGCGATGGTTCATGGTTAGCAACATGGCAGAGGTACAAGGCTATTTTGTCAATGTAATGTGATGGATAACCGATTCACGAGACGTGATTCTTTAGAGGTTTGGCAGAACATTCGGTTGAAAAAAAAAAGAAGGAGAGAGAAGAAGCAGGGGCACGAACAAAAATCGAGCCGAGCCAAAAACCTTTCTTTGTTTGGCTTGAACGCGAAGCAGAAGAGAAGAAGCTAGAGACGAAACGTCCTCCCTTTGCATGTCTCCTTGGCCTCTCCTTTCTTTGTCGTCCGACACTAAGCTGCTTACTTCGTCAGCACGTGTCCTTGCGTCGTTCGTCTCTGAGCTTGGTAGGGCTCCAAGCAAAAAACAGTACAAACATCTTAGATTTTAAAATATAGTCAAAATCTCTCTCATGCACACAACATCTTTTCATAATTTTTTATTTACTTATAATATTTTATAAATTTTTATTATACTTCTAACATTTCATTTTAAATTCTTCTCATGACTACATCATCAATACGATTGTTATTTATCTTATCGAAAAGATAATTTTTCTCATTAAAAATTTTAATTAAAATAATTCAACTTTAATATAATACAATTAATGATAGTAAATTATAATATCTGATATTAAATAATTCAAAAGTTATATTGAAATTGAATCATTTTAATTAGAAAAATTTTAGATGAACAAAATCATTTTTTAAATAGGATAGATAAGGATTATATTAACAATATAGGTATAATAAGAATGCATAGTAAAACATTATAAGTATAAGAGAATTTATGAAATATTGTATGTATATTAGGAATTAGGTATGAATGTTGTGGGCATAGAAGAAATTCTACCTGACGTAGATATTAAAAGTGCAACTATTTTTCCACGATTTACCACCTCAAGTAACAATATGACCATTCATTGCCCCCATGTGGGAACCATACAAAAAATTTAATATTTTGACTTTAATTTAAAATTTTTGCTGTACATATTTATGAAAATATAAGTTGAATATAGCTAGTGAAAGTAAAATAAATTAGATATTATATCATCTTAAATAAGTAAAAATTATATATTTATCATATAAAAATGAAAACCAATATTTCTAACCGTATAAATAGACTTTTTAGACTAGTCTAGATAAAACATATGTATATAACACTTTAAATTATATAAATCTTGGTGTAAATATTACTTATGATTCACAAATATATATATATATATATATGCAATTAATATTCTTCTATTATGGTTCCAATTAACTCTATTTGATTTGTATAATTTTCTCTATAAACAATACAAATTGTATTTAAAATAATACACATAGTAAGATTATTGAAACAAAAAAAAAATATATTAATCCTGCATGGGCTCCCTCAAGTTCAAACTTTAAAAAAAGGTTGCCGAATTAAAATTCTATTTTTCTATTATTTTAGTTCGAGAAAATATTCGAATTAATTATTACTTGTATTTTACAAAGTTTTGCGTATTTTGTTTTATTTGCTTTGTCATAGATGCAATTATTCGATTTTTTTACTCTTTCTTATAAAGTCACGTTAAGTCACGCCGAGATTAAATATCTAAACTAAGATTTTATATTGAACGTTTATCAGAAAAGAAAGATTTTCTATTGAATTATGTTTTTCCAAACCTCAGCTCAGAATGTCGACAAAGAAAAAGGAATAATTTCGAGATTTTTGCAAATATAACCTCTAAATTTTCGAAATAGCAGATTAGACGCTGAGGTTTTAATATTACCTTAGAACTTTCTGAAATTTGCAATTCTAACCTTAGGGATCGGAACGTTACATAGCTGTGGAGAAGAATTTTCTTAGTTCCATTTGCATTGCACCCCGACGTCTGTGGGCATCCACAAGCCACTGGTGAATTGCGAAGGTTGTGGTCGTTGTCGTTGACGCTGCCAATTAAGCTATTGATGGCGGCAGTAATGGTGAGTTTTCTCTGACAATCCTTTCCTCTAGATCTTTTGCAACGGGGAATGACGCTTTAGATTCCATCTTACTGCAGTGAGAGTGAATCGACTTGCCATTGCAGAGGGGATGTTGCGGCTGCAGAATCCATGGTTTTAGACGAAGACACTGATCGACCCTTGCAGCTGCACTAACGTTACCTCGCGTATTAAAGTGTGTCTCTGTTATGATTATGATGGAAAAGATAAAAATCAAAATAATAAATCGCTATGATTATGATGAAACAAATAAAAATAAACAATGTTATTGTCGTCCTTTTTTATTGACTTGATTTATAGGCGTGATCTTAATTTCATTTGAAATAAATTATTTTACAGAAAATATAAAATTGTCCTCGGTTGCGGGGATTTATAATTATCTCCCTAAGAAAAAGGATATTTACATGATGTCCCTCCAAAGTGATAAAAGTGCCTGATTATAATATCAAATATTGTAATACATATATTATTTTATTTTTTTTTAAAAAAAGTTCCTTTTTATCGGCTGTTTTTACATAAATTTATCCCTCGCTTACTGTATGCCACCCATGAAAGACAATACGCATGGCTTATCTATGTTAATTATTTAAATATATATTCACTAACACTTTCTGAAACATCTGAACCGTTCATACTAAATATCACATCGAATAAGAATAATACTATATTTTCAGTCTTTAAGTTAATATTGTTCATGGAAAATTCCCACAACATGGCTAAATGCTAGCCGTTCAAAATTCAAATCGACAACCACCATAGTCAGACAACCACCTTTGTGATGCCCCGTGTGGTTCACGTTAATGTCGAAGCACGAGGTAAGTCATCAAATGGACCGGTTTATTTTAATTTTTAGTATGCAAATGGCAGCCATTGATCGTTGTTCACATGCTGCTACGTGGACAGCTGCATCTTGGTAGTAAGGAGGCAGCTGCAATTACGGATGAAATTTCAGCTTAGTTTTTATTTCGTCAGGAGGGAGAACTCGTTATTTCACGGGATTAAACCGTTCCGTTAATGCCATCTACTTCCCAAGGTTAGAATTGCAGAGCTTGGAGAGTTTGAGGGTTATATTTGTTAATATTCAAACCTCAAGGTTAAATCTGCTATTTTGTAAACTTGAAGGGCTAAATTTGCAAAAACCCCATATAATTTCAGTAAATGAAAAATAAGTCGACTCTGCAAAACAGAGGTATTTGACTATGAGCGCGCAAGTTCAAACCTCAGACTACACCATTAGCCTGCAGCTAAAAAAAATAAAAATAAAAATAAAGTGGCTTGTCAAGTAAAAATAAATAACATAATTGCATGAAAAATATGACTGTTTCAGAAGACGCAAAAGCTAAAATATCAAACTAATCTTGCAAAATTTTAGTTATTTAAATAGAAGATAAATATAAAGTGAATGCCTTAAATTACAAGAGAAATGATTGCCCCTGGCCCTAAGTAATACAGTCGCATGCAGGTCGTTGGATTGACCACATCAATTCTTACATTTTAGAATGGATGACAATATGTATGTGTGTGTATATATAGATATTTCTGTGAATTTATTTGAAATTAGAAGAGAAAATGAGTGGAGGGCTCAAATTCAACATCTCGAATCGAATAACTAGTCAAAGAATCATGGCATCTGTCTTCGGGGTTCTTTTGTCCATGGACCTACCTAACTTCCATCAGGGATACAGGTAAAATTATTCACCCACCATGCTTGGATTCTTTGACCAGTTTCCATTTTCTGTGTAGCCGCCAAAAGTTCATAACCTCCTGGGAATTTCAATCATTTGAAGGGGAATAAAAAAGAGCTATTCACGTATACATTCGTGATCAAGATACAGGATACAACATACATAAAAAGTAAAAAAATAAAAAGATACAACATCAATACTCCTTTTGTTGTTAGGTTTCACATCCACCCCTCGCCTTTTTCTACATATGCGTAGTTCTTGGAGGTAAAACTAGCATCCTTATCATCATAAAAATTATTATTAAATATGGTGACGCCTTGTAACAACCTCAACCGTGGCCTCGTGCTATCACCATTGTCTTAGGGCTTCTATTAACTCTCGCCCAGTTATATAGAAGAGGCTTTGACGACAGTTGCTGGTAAGATTGATGCATGACATGTGTTTGGTCTATTGTCCTGTACGTGACCTTTAGATAAAACGTGTTTATCAGCATTTATCTCACGCACGGGCCATACGTACATCTGATGTACCATTCGAGCACCCAGTTGGCCTCTACACCGCCATTAAGCAGAACAAGCCAATATCTAGAAAACCACTTTGATGAATCCTTGATTTTTACACAAAGCTGCCCTCGTTGGTCACTTAACTTGATCGCGTGATGAGATCTTTCTCACGTTTTACATATAAAATATCTTGCTGGTGCAGATGAAGCCAATTAAAGTGTACTCGAAGACAAAGAAGGGATTCCACTTACGAGTGTCTTCAAGCTCCGAATTATATTCGTTCCCCAAACATACTCTTTTTCCCTCATTTTCAGGGCTATCGTCATTGCTCTTTCAAGTTCCGATTATGGATACTTATACTCTTTAATTTCAATAAGGTAAAAAATCTTCTTCCCTCGTGCTTTTTCAAAAGAAAAAAAAGAAAAAGAAAAAGTTTTAAACCTGTTAAGACTCCCTTTTTCTTATGAAAAGATCTTGCGTCCCTTGTAATTTACACTGCAGACTCTATTCGCAAAATCGACACTTGACCAACTTGTGCTCCATCATATATATATATATGTGTGGGATGGAATAGTAATTGATTATATGCGGCTTAAAATTAATAACAAAGGTTGCATCATTGCAACGAAAATGTGGAGAGTTTTTCAGGTGCATATATTTAATAGGATGGGGGATATTATCAACCGCCGACGATCCACTACTACTTAAAATAGTCGATTCCGTCGGAGGTAGCCAGCAGAACAAACAAACTCAAACAGAGGGGAGCAAGAGGGCAAAAAAGGGAGTACAAGGCAACAAAGAGTTCAGTAATTCTACTTGGCCGACACAGAACACAGTATGTGTTTGTGACAACTTTTAGCTTATCCACATCCAAAAATTTGCATCCACGACAATAATCACTGCCTGATAAATACAAAATTGTGGGGGGCCACTTATCTGGATTATAGCCCAGAAACCAGAGTGTCCAAATAATCCTATCCATCTGTCAACGCCTTTTGGATTTTGGACTCGACTGTCCATTTTCAGTCAATAATTGTGAAGGGTTAGGGGCTATTCCACATTTCCTTATAACGAGAAGTGGGCAACAGTCCACCATTTAAAAAGGCCTTGCAATGAAATGCAGATTTCCGAAAGTTGACAAAATGAGCATTTATATTTTTGCAAGACGCACCCAAAAGATGGCTGCTGGTTTTGGTCGTACCAGGTTAGGTGGTGGTCCGCTTGTTGTTTTCCACTGCACAGGCGGCGTTTGCTGCAAATATCGGCTTCTTTAGCAGCATTCCCCAAAACCTGGTGGCATTCTAAGCGGATTTCAAACACTCCTACCAACGCACTTTAATGCCAGGGCCGAATCCGTGGGCGGATGAGTTTCTAACTTTGAAGGAAAATGTTTCAAGGCTGCATGTGCTGCCATTTGATTTTGGGTGGGTAATCATTATTCATCAATGTTACATCTCCATTTAGTAAAAAGAATTTCAATTAATTTTGTAATCTACAAAACAATTGTTTACGTTTCTTGTAAGTCACACATTTTTAAGAGACTTTAAGAGTTGTCATTATAGGGTACAACTTGAGTTTTGCTGACACAAATCTGCCCAACCCAACATGTCTTTTTTGGGACTTGATTTCGATAGTATGGGAATATGGGTTTAGAAATTATATTGAATTTAGGTGGATAGAAATTTAACCCGAAAAACTCAAACTTGAATTCCAACATATATTAGAAAAAATCACGCATGGCTAAGGTTGTAAGAACCAGACCAGACCGGCTGGTTGGATTGGTTCTACTGGGAATTGGTCCAGTTTCCAGTTCGATTGCATCCGGTTCGGTTCAGATACATAAAACCGATCAAACTGTCAAACTGGTGGTCGAATCGGAAGGAACGGTCGAACCAAATTAGCCCGGTCAGACCTGATATATATTTTTAAAAAACCCAAAAGCCCACTGCTGAGTGCTTACTGCCCGCTCGCCCGCCTTGACTAGTCGACCTATTTTCGTTTTCGCCCTTTCGACGAATCGCAACCCTCCCTACCTATCTCCTCACTGACCATTTGTGGATAATTGATCCATAGCCGGCGAAATTGTCACGGCGGCAACACCGCAACAGCAGCCGCACATAGCCATTCGCCCATCCCTGTTGCTCCCGTCCCTGCTCTGCGTCGCTGGTTCGCTATCATTTTCTTCTGCTCCTCCAACCGTTCCCATCCCTACTGCTCTGTTCGCCAACGAAATTGTCGCGACAGCAACAGCAGCCACACAGCCAGTCGGTCGCTTCCGTCCCTGCTCTGTGTCGTAGCCATCACTGCCATTTTCTTCTTCTCCTCCGGCCGCTCCCGTCCCTGCTATTCCGTTCACTGGTTCATCTTCTCCTCCTCTGACATTTTGATGATGAAGGTAATGTTGTTGTTGTCTTCCCCTCCTCTGGCATTCTGCTCCATTTTGCTCGATACACGACCGCTCAAAAATGAATTAACGATTATGAGACTATTGTGGTCCAAAAGGGTGCCTCACTGCCTCCTCCGCACCTGGATCACAGAGTTCTGAAATCTACACCATCAACAACAGTTAGTTGTGGTCATGTGGATATTTGTAGGATGCACACATGGCTACTCTGGCAGTTAATCTCCATACTAGCTTGAAAGAATGATTGTATGGACTATGGATACAGAAATTACTATAGCAAAATATAATGGATGTGGAAATTGTTGTAGCTTGAAAGAACCTTCCCCAAACACGGATTTTATACTAGTCATCATCTCTAGGTTCAACATACAACAATGAAATGAATGAATGGACAAATCCTAGAACCTTAGTGTTAACCTTAGATTGCAGTGGCCTGCCTGATGCATACTTGCCTAGTTCGATGCACCAAATGCACATGCAGTTGCTTGCATGAGTAGTTGAATGAATGACAATGGGAACGCTTCTAACCAACCCCCTCCATTTAAAATAATTATTCGAATTGAAATAGTTATTGTTTGATTGATTTTGAAGAAAGATTGTTGTGTTTAGTATATTTTTGCAATGTTGATTTAAAATTAATTGTTTGTTGTGTTTTTTATAGGAGTAGTTGGAATTTATTGTTGATTGTTTGCATGCTGATGTTGGAGATATTATTGAACAGATTATTTGCATGATTTATTGTTGATTGTTTCTATGTTGATATTGGAAAAATTATTTTAATTGTCTATTTGAGAAAATGTTGTTAATTGCATGATAAATAAATTTTTCATTGTACTATTTTAGGTAATTATTTAATTATCATGTCGTCATCAAACTCATCTGAAAGTGGAAACAGTCTCATACTCCTGCAGGATCAAATGCAACACCAGTAGTTGGTAGTACAATAGATTCAGAGTCAAAACCCACTAAGGGCAAGACTGTTATTGCATGCAATCATGGGGTTGAATTAGAAAAACATAAATACAGATATTTATATTGTAGAAAGATTTTCTTAGGGGAAGGAATTCACAGGGTGAAAAAACATTTGGCAAATGTAAAGGGTGATGTAGATGTATGTAAAAAGGTCCCACCGAATGTACTTTTAGACATAAAAAATAATCTTGCAACCAGTAGTACAACTGCAACCACTAGCAAAAAACCCTTCTTCCCAAAACTAGCCCATTTTTTGACTACCAAGTTCTTGATGAAGAAGAAGATGTTGTTGTGGGCCTTAGTTTGAAAAGAAATACAAAAGGTAGTTCAAAAAAATGAAGGGACCTAGTGGGAGTGTGCAACCATCTGTTAAGAGTGCTATGGCTAGTAAGGATGCAATTGAAAGAGCACATTCAGAAATCGCAAAGTGGTTTTATGCTTCATGTATTCCATTTAATGCGGCAAATTCTGTGTACTTTCAAGCTATGTTTGATCATGCATGCTCAATTGAATATGGATTCAAAATTCCAACATATCATTATTTAAGAGGTTGCTCATTAAAAAAGAATGTGAGGAAAGTAATGGATCAAATTGAATCATTTGAGGGAATGTGGAAAGAATTTGGTTGCTCTATAATGACTGATGGATGGACGGATCAAAAGGGAAGGACCTTGATAAATTTTCTAGTATATTGTCTTAAGGAAACTGTATTTTTAAAGTCTGTTGATGCTTTCGAACATTCAAAAATTGGTCAAATGCTTTCTAAATTACTCACCACTGTTGTGGGAGAGGTTAGACCTAGAAATGTTGTACAAGTAGTGACTAGTAATGCATCTAACTATCGGCTTGCGGGTTATTTACTGAATGATAAATACCCATCCATTGTATGGACACCATGTGCTGCACATAATATTGTTTAATGCTATAAGATATTGCAAAGATAGAAAATGTGAAAGAGGTGATAGAGGAAGCTTGTTCTATTTTAACATTTATTTATAATAATGACTTTGTTTTGTGCTTGACGAGAAAATTTACTGGTGAAAAAGAAATTATTCTTCCTGCAATAACTCGTTTTGCTACAAATTTTATAACATTGCAAAGTATGTTAAACTCTATGAACGAACTACGGGCAATGTTCACTTATAGAAAATGGGTAGATTGTAAATGAAAAAATTCTCAAAAGGGAAGAGCTGCTTCTAATTTTGTTTTGAGTCCTTCCTTTTAAGAAAGATGTTAAGTAATTGTGAAAGCATTTGAACCACTTGTTCGTATGTTACGAATGGTAGATAGTGATGAAGGGCCTGCAATGGAATACATTTATGAGGCAATATGTAAAGTTAAAAATGCAATGAAGAAGACTTTGAAGAAATTTAAGATTCCTTGTGATCCTGAAACTGCATTTAATGGTTTATAAACTTTTAAATTTTTATTTTTGCTGAACATAAGAGATGTTCTTAATTTTTATATTATTATAGATATTTAATTGTTCAAATTTTCAACACTTACTAATTTATTTTATTTCTTATTTTGCTAGGTATGTTTATAGAAGTACAATTCATAAAGATACTGAGATAAACAAGAAAAATTCAAGAACCAACAAACCGACGATCAGGGCTTATTACAAATTTAAGTCTTTCAGGTTAGTTATTGTAATTAATTTTTCTAACATTCATACCTAAAATTTTTCAAAACTTGCTATTAATTTTTCCTGCATTTTTTGTACTTATATTGTGATTTTTAAAATCTAACATATATATTTAGGATTTATGAAAATATAATTTTATCAATATATTTATTTAAATCTTAAAAATAATTAAATATTTACGACATCATAAATATGTCATGCTGACATCACCGGTTCGAACCGGTTCACTTAACCGGTCGAACTAGTTCGAACCAGATCAGTTCCTTTACCTGTTCGGTTGTGACAATATTGCGCATGACACATGTAGCATTAATATATATTTTTATCATTTTTTTATTGTATCTTCCATAGTAATTATTTTGAAAAGTGTAAAATATTTTAGGTCTATTGTCTTATAAATAATTATTTAATGCAATGTAGTTTGAAGATAATAATATAATTTTTTAAATATTTACAGTTGAATATAAATTCATGAAATTAATCTGAATTTTAATCCAAAATTTTCATAAATTCTCACCTAAACTACTACCCGAATCTAAATTCAACCGGAACCCATCCTAAATTTGACTTATTGAAGTAAGGTTATAGTTAAGATTTTAGAATAAAGTTGGGTTAGGACTAATGTTGACATGTTACACCTTAGATTTCGAGTTTGAGTTGGTTTCAAAGTAAATTTAAATAACCTAAGTTGCATCGCTACATTTTTTAGTAGACTTATAAACTGGGGGCAAAAGTCACTTCATCATAGCATTATCTCCTCATTCTTAATCTTATTTGTAAAATATTAATTCAATCTTAATTTTCAAACTCAACTCAGTTTTAAATTAAATCTACAAAAATTGATTCGATTCAAGTTATAAATAAGACTAGTAAATAGTATGGGTGTAAATATGGTCGATCTCAATGTCAACTCAACTAACTCAACCAGATTTATAATAAGATCAATTAAGTTAGGCATTTTGAAAAAATTAAGTTGTGTAATCCAATTTGAATTGACCTGCTTTTGAAAGTGAGTTAATTTGAATTAAATGATTGTCAACCTGATTCGACCTAATTCAAATATAAATATATAATTGATTATTTAAAAAATTTATTTATTAACGTATAATACATAGGCATTAACTAGACACTATTGCTTTGAAAATAAGATTATTTAGCAATTATATTCTATGCGAATCATAAATTGAAAGGTATTTCCCATAAAAGGATTAATTTTTGTTCTTTCATATAAATTTATGTTTGAAAATAAATTTCATTAAACACAATATTTTAAATAAATTTCATTAAGCATAATATTTTAAATATTATATATTTATTAACCAATTTGTAATCCAAACCGAATTGATTTATGTACGTTTGATATAGAGTTATTTGAAGTTATTTATACCCCTAATAGATAGTTAGATGAAGCAAAACTGAGAAATATAAAAAGAATAAAAATAAAATAAAATAAATCAATTTCTTATATTTTATGGTTAAATTTGTATTATTTCATCACCGTCACTTAAATGTTAGAATTTTTTCATAAATGTTATGTAAAAAATCTAAATTAAAATGGCATGAGTGACATGATTACTTAGAGTTATTTATCTTTCATATGTCAAGCTCGATAATAAAATATTTAAATAATAAAATTTAATTTAGGGGTCATCATAACAACTAATATTCATCCCTGAAAAATTAATTTTGATCATTTTCTTCATGCACAGCGTTCATTTTATAATGCACGATTTCTGTTAATCATTATATAGTATTTCAAAAAAATTTACTTGACTAAATTTATATTAAAATGAAAAGCTTAATCTTCTTTTACCATGAATATCTTTAAATTCTAAGTTATATAACAAGATGATTACTAAATAACGTTAATTCAAATCAATATGCCTAATTAATGTTTGCATATCAATTGATTTGATATATTAACCTTACCGTAATATTTATCTTATGCGATTGATCTTAATGACTATTTTTCATAATATATTATATTTTATATAAACATTAAAACTTGGGTCAAATTGAGTTGATTTACATCCTAAGCTACACTCGTTCATTTTCAAAATCAAGTAAGTTCCACTTGGATTGTCCAACTTTTTTTTCAAAAATCCTAACCTAATGCTATTATAAATCAATTTAGGTAATCAGATTCAATTTGAAATCCAACTTATTTACACTCTCAATTTCAATATATTATTAAAATCAAACTCAAATTGAAGCTATGTTTATTTTCGAGGGATATATATATATATATATATATTCAAGTTTTTCCTTTTATTTTATGTTATGCACCCTTAGTTAAAAGTGTTCTCAATATTAAAAATAAAGTAAATAAAACCTAATAAAAAATTTTCATTTGAATAACAAAAAACGAATGCAAACATACAATTTTATTATTCTAGCTCTAATAATAGTCAGAAATTTATAATTTTAAACTGAAAATAAGAATAAAATTTTATAAATATTTCAAGGCTTTCACTAAAAATGTAATTATGGATACAAGACAAGTATATTTGCAGATATGTGATTGAATGGGATATGAATGTTCATTTCCAAGATAACTTTTTAAATTTTAAATATAACATTTTATATTTCTAATACAGTTTTTTCCGATTTCAAATTCACAAACTCCGGGGATCATTCTAAACTGGCAATGAATTAAAAAGATACGGCATTCAAGCTGCCTAGCTATGTGATAGCTGAGCGTCGCATGACATCATTTGATGTCGGTTTCAGGATTCGGGAACGCAATCTTACCCGACTAATAACTTTGGTTTGAACCGACCCAACCTAACTTCAAAATGGGGTTTAAATTAACTTCAGACCAACCGTATTATCTGAACTCATGTTTTAGTCCAACCCAACTGGGTTCAAAATGGGTTGAATTCAACGGGTTATGAGTTGAATACAACCCACTAACCCAATAATTCCAATCATCGACAAGGATGGTCTTAAATTCTTAATTCAGGTTAAAAGTTATGCACAATGATAGCGGGTCCCACAAGGAAGGTAGTTTAGCTGGGGCCTGTCTAGCCATGCTTAAAATCCGAAAAAAAAGCGTTCTAATTTTATGCTTTTTTCAGATGTTTAGTTGCATCTTTTCAGTGGAAGGAAATATTTTGTATTAAACGCCAAAAGACACCAAATTAACACTTAAACCCACAACCATATGACAATTTTACCGCTCGGCCAAACAAGCTCTTAATCCCTCCAATCACATGCCACATGGGCAGCCGCCTACTTGGTAACACTGCTTACCTTCATGCATCAGGTGCAGTGTTCAAATCTCCCCATTCTCGGAGTAGTGGCTGTTTTGGGAGTTTTATCTCCTGTGTGTATTGACGAAAGCTCAATTTTCCACGAGTTTAAGTAGGAGTTTAAATACTATTATGTTGTCTTCTTTCATGATAAATAGAAGCTTGTGATCTCCTTTGTGAATAAATCTGAATGTCATACAAGATGTTATATTATATAATACTAATAAAAAATACAATATCGATCTGAAATTCAGCTATTTCTAGGGGTGCAACTTGGGCCGGGTGCGGCCCAAATCCGGCCCACCGAACCTGAGGATATTCAATGTTTAAACTCATCATTTTTCAACTCATGCCTGATTTTTCCCGGCTCGAATGTAAACAGTGCTCAGGTTCGGGTTCCTGTAAGCCCGAACCCGAAGCCTGTCCCTAAAATATAAATATTTTTTTATATTTTATCTCAAATTCCTAAATCCTAATTTCCCATTCGTCCCAAACCCTAGACCCGTTTCTCGCCTCTGCTCTGCCCCTCCCGCCTCCGACCTCCCAGCAGCATCCCGCAGATCATTCGATGCTTTCTACCTCCTGAGTCCCGCACTCCCGCCTCCCGCCTCAGATCGGCGCTGCCGCCGCCGCTCTTTCCCATTTCTTTCTGCTGCTCTGCTCTGCCTCTCCCGCCTAACGCCTCCCAGCAGCATCCCGCAGATCGTTCGGCGCCCGGCGCTCGGCGCTTTCAACCTCCGGCTCTGCCTCCCGAGTCCTGCACTCCCGCCTCAGATCGGCGCTACTGCCGCTGCTCTTTCCCGTTTCTTTCTGCTACTCTGCTCTACCTCTCCCGCCTCCGGCCTCCCGACAGCATCCCGCAGATCGTTCGGCGTCTGGCGCTCGGCGCTTTCTGGCTCTCGATTCTGCAGGAAATAATTCCCACCCGTTGAAACAACTGGGTAACAATCCCTCAGATCATTTAATGGGAGGTGCCTTGACTGCTTGTTTTGCTTTTTATATTTCTTTAGCAGCAAGCTTTCATTGCTGAAAAGGAATCTCAGTATGATGCTTTCCTGATGTTCCCACTGCCGACCAATCTCCTTGTTTCTTTCTGCATTTATGTTTGGGATTGTTGAAGGCATGATCATCGGTAAAAGAGCTTCAGCTTCGAGCCTTAAGATGCCTCAAGAAGTCTAACCCACAGCAGCGGTTGGGTGCTGGTAAACATGGTTGCTGAGCTCATTGATTATCAAACAAGTTGCAAGTTTTCCTGTCAGTACTTTGCCCAAGATTGAATCATTATCTCCATCTTCTTTGCTAAAATAGCAAGTTCTATTACGACATTAGTTAAGTCTCTCCTACCAAATTGCCCGACATTTCCCTTGGTGATTGTTCTTTTAATCATAATCCTTGCTCCTTAATCCTTGTTCTTTTAATCGTTCGGTGGCCGGCGCTTGGCGCTTTTTGCCTCGGTTACTGTTCTACTTAATGTGAAAAGAAGGCCCAAAACAGGTTTTTCTTCTTAATACTCTTAAATGGTATTAAAATTTTTCTTACTTTCTTATAATAAATTGTCATTTTAAATTTTTTGTTAGCAATAAATTTATGATTAAATGAGTATAGGATATATATTTATAGTAACATGTCAATCCGAAACTCAACCCGAACCCGAATTTCAAAAATAGGGTTAGGATTGAGGTTTTATAAATAGGATTAGAGTTAGAGTTAGGGTTAAAGATTTACAAATAGGGTTAGGGTTAGGGTCAAGGTGAACCCGAGTTTCATGAGCCCGAATTGCACCCCTAGCAATTTCAGATAATCTGAAAACATATTTTTTTGAAATTTTTTTATAAACACAATAATTTAGTTATATTTAATTTACAAACTAATTTTTATTTTTTTAGATATGTGTATATATTTATTTTATATTTTTAAATACAGAAGTATTTAAGTCATTTTAATTCAGAAAATTTGCAGATGGATTCAACAAAGCCCAACGGTCTTGGTTATCCAAATTTCGTGGTCCAGTCCCACCCACCTCACTCAAAATGATGCTTGGCGTCGCTGTGTCATCCCAATTGCATCGGATCACAATTTCCTCCCTGTTTCTTAGGATTGTTACAGTCCTCACCTCACGTTTGTATGTCATCTAATCCTTTCCTTCACAATGCAACGATTCTATCCAGCAATCTTTCCGCATTATTATTTTCGGGCTTCTATTTCGTGTCTTCCCTTTGCATATATTTAAAAAATGTAAATTGCTTTAACATGGAAACATGGTTGACGCAGGGATGCATGTTAGCTATGGGATTCGAATTCGGACCAAGCGATAGGTACCATTCAAAGAACAAATATCACTGGTCAATTTGTTGCTGTTCACGACTTGGATGGATGGAGATGAGTGAGGTTTGTATGAAAAAATTTATTTTTCAAAATTAATTTTTCGTTCTAAAAAATCTCAGCATAATTTTTCAATTTCCAAACATATAACAACTTCTTTTTACACCCCACATCCTCATGACTTCCTTCCTCGTCCAATCCAAGTCTTACGCAATATTATAAATACGGCAACCATCGTCTGTACAGGCTCGAGGAATCCCTCCGGGCATAGCAGTTGCATCGCATGGTCGATGCAAACTGCAAAGCGATCCGGCGGCCAACTTGCGACTCCGGAACGGAAATCGGCACGTATCCAAACTAAATATACTTCCTTCTGCTTACGTGGAGAATACGCCCACGGCGTCCATACTCCATAGATACCACATCAACGCACGCGTGAGACTGCTGGACATGTGCGGAAAGCGGAATCGGGCGACGCTGTTGCTGTGATGGCGAATGGAAGGAGACGGCGAAAGCGTCCAAATCCAAGAGGGAGAGAGGCCAGGGATGCCCTTGGTGGGTCCGCCTCGGCCAAAAGGATTTCATGGAATGAGAGGGCCCCACACCCTCCCCTTCGGCACTTCGTCCGCTTCTGTCCGGTCCGCGACTATAAATTGACCACTCCACCCGTCTCTCTCACTCGACTCGACCCACCACTACTCGCTCTCTCCCTCCCTCTCCCTCTTCCTCTCCCTCTATCCTTTTCCTGACTTGGCTCGAGTTAAATCTTCTAACTCGATCCACAGAAGAAGAAGCGGCAGTTGGAATTCTCTCTTCTTCTCCTTCTTCTCACGCTTCGCTCACCATCCAGATTCAAATCCAAGCTCCACGTAACTACAATCATTCAATGCAATCTCCACCATTTTCGGTATCCCTTTCTTTGTGGAAATGTGATTTTCTATTCGTCCGTTTGGTTGCAGTAGATTCTTGATCTCGTAGCCAAGATGACGAAACGAAATGTGCTCGACGAAGCTGGAGCACTCGCGAATTCAGACATCAACGTCGCGATCGCCGTTGCCGTCTCCAACTCCTCTCTCTTATCGTATGCAGCTGCCACTCCGCCGCCCTCAGCCCCCGCCAGACGCTACATCGCCATTAGGCCCATTACCAGGAAGAAACTCTTCAAGAAACTGGAAGCTCGCGGGGGAAGAATCAATGCCTGGGTGGATTCCATGAGAGCTTCTTCTCCGACGCGTATCAGATCGACTGCGGCGGGAGTAGAAGACGCCAGCTCTTGGATCGTAAGTTATTCTCCGATCGTATGATTCCATAGTCGATATCTGCTCGAGGGAGAGTGGTTTGAAGTTGTTAGTCTGTTGTTGCCACTGCAGATTCATCATCCATCGGCTCTGAGCATGTTTGAGCAGATCATGAACGCTTCGACAGGGAAGCAGATCGTCATGTTTCTCGATTACGATGGAACACTCTCGCCGATCGTCGATGACCCCGATCGAGCTTTCATGTCTGATGCGGTCCGTATTTTTCCCGAAAAAAGCAGAGACTGAACATTGCTTTTCTTATGTTTTTTCATGCTCTGTTATTTTTCTTCTTCACCAGCAATCTCTGTTTTCTTTTGAGAACTTCATTGAATTTTTTTTATTTTTTTTTATTTTTTTTTATTTTTTTGCGTTTTTGACATTTTCAGATGAGGGAGGCAGTTCGAGACGTAGCCAGATACTTCCCGACTGCTATTGTGAGCGGGAGGCGGAGGGACAAGGTACATTGATTTTTCTCTTCACTGGGGTTTTCTGTAAAGCTTCTATGGAGAGCGGTGGAAAATAGAAAGAAGAAAAGACAAACAGAGGAGGAGGGCTCAGAAGGTCTTTGTTGTGATCCCTTCTTTTCTTTTTATTTCTAGGTGTATCGCTTCGTACGTTTGGAAGAGCTATACTATGCAGGCAGCCACGGCATGGACATCGTAGGCCCAGCCAACGGCAAAAAATACATTAGAGTATGTACGAACTCCTGCTGCAGTGCCAGTCTTATAAACAGACTCGCCTTTTCTTTTCTTTTCTTTTTTTCTTTTTTTTTTTTTTGGAAAAAAAGGGAGCAATTTTTATATATTTCTTATGCTTATGTTTCTGTTCAGGGTGCCAAGCCGGTGCTTTTTCAACCGGCTAGCGAATTTCTGCCCATGATAGACGAGGTTAGCTTCTGAACTGTGTTCGCAAGATAGAAATAGAAATGACGGGCGCATGAGACCCCAAAACAAAAAAAGAAGAAGAAGAAGAAGAAGAAAGTGGGGTATGGAGTTTTTATGTATTTGCTTTTTGTTTTTCAGGTCTACAAGGCTCTGGTGGAGAAAACCAAATCCACCCCGGGAGCGACGGTGGAGAATAACAAGTTCTGTTTGTCTGTGCACTTCCGTCGCGTGGATGAAAAGGTAGAAATTCAGCCCGTTGCTGCTATGCCTTCGTCGCTAATGCACCGATGCACGCCGTTTATATCGTCGTATTCTGGAATCGATCGTTTGTGGGTATGTTTTGCAGAGATGGAGTGCACTTGCAGAGCAGGTCAGATCAGTTGTGAAACAGTATCCCAAGCTGCAGCTTACTCAAGGGAGGAAGGTATATTGCAGCCTGCTTTCTTCATTTTGTTCACTCAACTGGATCGTCTGGTTGGGTTGTGAAAATCATCAGCCGTACACACAACAGTTGTACGGTGTTGAGACAATTCAAGCCACTAATCGGTTAAAATTCGGACCGTACGTGCTTTACATTTTAACCGCCCAATTAATGATGATAATGGAGAGGCGATATGATGCCAAATGGGACCAATAAATGAATGCTCGGAGTATTTCCCACGCGGGAAGAATATCGTGCTTTGAGACTTTCGGTCTTGCACCCGTGCATGTAAAAGACAGTAAGAGTGGCAAGACACTTTCATGATTTTTTTATCTTTCGAAATGCAGGTGTTAGAGATTCGTCCCACCATTAAATGGGACAAGGGGAAGGCTCTTGAATTTTTGTTAGAGTCGCTTGGTAAGTTTTTATATTTAACTTTTAAAATAGTATTCCGAGAATCGTATACTTAATCATTTCCATTAGTTTACACCTGATCATTTCGAGCTAATATTCGAATCAATATCCGGTGCGGATTTCCAGGATTTGCAGACTGCAACGATGTGTTGCCAGTGTACATAGGGGATGATCGGACGGATGAGGATGCCTTCAAGGTATATATGGATTCTTTTTTTTTTTTTCTTGTCTGAAAGTGAGGTATATATGGATTCTCATGATTTCTTGATGAATTTGATTGGATTTCTTAGGTTGGTTCGTTAAATAATGTTGTGTGTTGTTTTTAGGTTTTACGTGACAGAGGGCAAGGGTTTGGCATACTCGTTTCCAAGAGTCCAAAGGATACGAACGCATCGTACTCACTCCAGGAACCATCCGAGGTAAATAAAGCTGCATGCCAAGTTGCCAAACAAAGGGTGTATGCTATTTTCTCACGCCTGCATATTTGGATGGATTAGTTGTATTTATTAATTGGCCATGTGGCTTTTTTCAGGTGATGGATTTTTTGCATCGCCTGGTGGAGTGGAAGCGTCGTGCACAAATAAGAGCAGAAGTAACCTCACTAGTCGCTACCCAGGCTACCCTTCGATGATAAAGTGCTCATGGGTGGCAGAGGAATTAAATCTGTAATTTCATTCTAAAAGAGTGGAAAATATTTACTTTCATTTTCTTCTTCTTTTTTTCTTTTACCCTTTTTAATTGCTCCGAATGGAAGCCTATGTAAGCGGGCTTTCTTCTTGGCTTTACACAGGAATGTAGTCTGTCTCTTGTAAGTGGTCTCTATTTTATGTACAATCAAAGGCTGAAAATGTAATTTTGTCATTGGCCCATTAAGAAAGCATTATGGGATGGCTATCGTGCCGAGAACCATGGAAGGGTCAAAAAACAAACGCAAATTAACTTCGCTTTTGAACGTGTTTTTGGGAGGCTATTCGATCCTCGAAATATATTAACCGTATGGAGATGGATCTCGTAAATATCGTGACACGAAAAATATTCCCAGGTAACCAAAAACTAGAAAGACCCAAAAAAAAAAAAAAATTAAAAAAACCGCTCCTGTGGATGCCCAAGAGCCACTGTCCATCGCCATCGATCTGGTGGGACCCGCACTGTGTCTGTGGTCCATTGACTTGGATCATCTTTTCTCATCTCCGGATTCCGACTTTCGGCGGATCCTCGCCATTGATTGTTTTGCGTTGAATACGATGGATTCCAAGGGAGATTGGTTTCTGTCGGGTTCCTTATCTCAATCCAACAATCGTGTTCTTGAAGTCCGGATATTTTGAGAATAGTGGTCAGAACTCAGACCTTAGCGTAATGGTGAGGCTCCTGGCAATAAAAGCGCTACATATACACTCCTTTAATTTGATAAATTCAACTCGACTAAAATTTATTTTATTTAAAACAATATTTTAAGTGGTTAGCCCATAACATAAGAAAGAGGATAATTGAACCGTCTTTTTATTATTTCGATTTCAACCTCTGGTTTCATCAAAAGGTGTTTGACGATTTTGGGGTAATTTACATTAATTATATTAACTAGTTTTGTTTTGCGTATTTAGTTTCAGCAACTTGCCAACTTTTTTTTATGGAACAAAATTCAGCTGAGTTCCCAATAAATACCATTCAATCCAGATATAAATTACTGGACTGAATGTCATGGGATCTAGCTCATCTTCTACAAAAGTGAATAAAATCTTGTTTGAGGGAATCACTAAAACATACTGGTATATTCCCAAGTCCAAATTTTCATTTTTATTATTCCCAAAGCCTTTTTAGAAAGACTATGGCACATAATTCTTCGGTTCTCAATACATGAGAAAACTGAAATTGCTCAAAAATTTCTCTCATGTTTCTCCATTCTAAAAGCAAATTTCCAAATGGGAGATAGAATTTTCTTTTCATCAAAAAGCCATTCAATCAATATAAGTGAATTCAATTCTACTTTCTACTTTCTCGTAACCCAGTTATGTTAATTATCTCATTCCAAACAATGCATCTTTAGTTTCGATTCATAATGGTAATTCATTGCTTTTCACTAACTAGCATCTTGCTCCTGAAAAACTGTCTTCACATTCATGTATTATAACACCATAGCTCAAGCAATTCCTTTTATCATCTATGCCTACATCCAAATTAAGCTTCACAAAACCATTTGCTGGTCATTTCCGTTAAGCTAGGCTAGATCTCCAATTCAAATTTCCATATTAAATATCTTTTGAGAACAAAAACAAATATATGTACTGAACATACCATGATATAATATCTGTAAGCTTGATTGGCCTCTTCTCTTCTAAGGATCTATTTCTAATATCTCATATTTTCCAACAAGCAATGATGCATAATAGAAATGTAAAGTTATCCTTACCTTTTAGCAACTTGATGAGGTTTTTCCTAATGTGCCTAACAGAGGATGAAGATGAAATTTTAAAGAAAGTAGATTGAAAAAGACTCCTAATCTTATTTCATTCCCAATTGCAAATTGGTCTCTTTCATGTGAGACTATTGCAAAGAAGACACTTGTTCTCCACTTCTATGACCCTCTCAGTCAAATTGGATCTAAGTGCTAAGATATTGTGTATAGCCTTTAGCTATAAATCTAGAATTTTTTTAGAATTGCTCCCAACCAGATTGTTTTGAAGATTACTATTGCTTCCTTATCTCTTACTAGCACATTCTTTCCTTCATATTTCATTCTCTCATAGTGGATGAATCTATAAGCAGATCTTATAGTGAATTTTTCATTCACTTCTAAACTCCAGTAAATTCTATCTTCCTCATCAAGGTTTGGCATTAGCATTGCTCTATTTTTATCCAATCTGCGCCACAATTAATTTCTTGATTTCAATTTCCTTCCAAGATCCATTCTCCTTATTAATGAAATAAGCAACATAAACATCTTTTGGAATCTCTTGTGGGAGTGGACTAGCTTGTTGAAAGTTCTCATTTATCCATTTATCTTTTGGAAAAATACATTTTCTTCATTCTCTCAACTCTTCATTTGTAGTCTTTTTTTAGATTGTAGAGAATGTGAAAAATACTTTTCCAAATAAATGAAGTTCTCTTACCCTTTTTACAGTTTCAGATATTATCTAAAGAGAAATATTTCGCATTAAAGATTTTATGTCATAATAAATCTTTCTCGATTATCATACACCAAGCTTGTTTCGTTACTAAAGCAAAGCAAGGTTGAAGGTAGACAATTCTTTGAAGCCAAGACCACCATTAGCTTTTGATGCATAGATTTTTTCATGCTAATAAGCTGATTTTTTTCTTCTTTTTCTCCCAACCAAAACCTATTAATGATGGGACAAAACTTATTCAGTAGGATGAATAGATTCATTAAGTAGCTTAGTATAGCTTAGGCCATATCTTTAATTAATGCTTCCTTTCATCCACATGATATTAGCTGGTTTTGCTAGATTTGAACCTTCTTCCATATTTTTCTTTGATACTTTGAAATTTCATGGATCTATTTTTTCTGCTCCTAATCGGTAGACCTAGATAAGTGAACAATTGATTCCCTTTTGAACATGTCAACCTTCCACCATTCTTTTCATGTTAGCTCTCGTAATTTTACTATAGAAAAAAGCAATCTTCTACATATTTACTTTCTGCCTTGAGGTTGCTTCATAGAACCTTAGAATTTTCAGTAGCATTTCAGTTTCTTCCTTCTTTACTCTCAAAAAGATAAACGTGTCATCTATAAAGAAAAGATAGGTAATTTTTGGATTATTCTTGCATATTTTAAGCTTTGCTGTAAACCCTCTATCATGAGCAAAGTTCATAAGTGAGGAGAGGCCTTTTGTAGAAAAGATAAAGATAAGGAGACAAAGGGTTCCCTTACCCAAGACTCCTTCTAGGGAATATGGTAGTCGAACTTATCCATTAATCATAAGTTCATAGGAGACAAATGCCATGTAGCACATCATCCATTGTATCCACTTATCTTCAAATTCCATCCTCTCCATGATCTTAATTATGAAAATCCATTCCGCTTTGTCATATGTCATAGACATATCCAATTTAATTGTCATGTCATCGTTTCCTCATCTTGTTCTAGATTTCAACACATGAATTGCCTCAAAAGCAAGCATTATATTATTTGTGATAAGTCATCCTTGCACCAATGCACTCAGGTTCTTTAGAGATAACTATGTCGAGACATGCTTTCATCCAGCTTGCAAGAGCTTTAGATAAAATTTTGTAAATAACGTTGCATAAGTTGATAACACGAACTTCAATGATTTTTAAAGCTCCCTTCTTCTTAGCAATAAGGATTATATTCATCTTAGTTATATAATCTGATCCCTATCTGAATCTGTTCCAAACAATTTTCACCTTTAGTTGCTTGGCACGGCCCACTTTGAGGTTTTTTTCGATTGTTCCCATAGCTAGCGCAGCTTGTTTGCTGCTAATATTACAATGCATATTTTGTGTGGCTAGGGTTTTAGGTCCATGAACGTCCATAAACATTCCATTCCAAGGTTGTTGTCAGATGGGTCCAGGCTGTTCTAAGAATAATTTGAATTTAATTGCGAAAATGACGATAAAGAAAAGAAAAGAACTTAACAAAGAAAATAGTTTATTTTTAAGAGATTAAGAAACTGACATGTCCAAAACTTTTGCGGAGGGATTAGCGCCGATAATGTCTCTGCATGCGTGCAAATGTGCAACTAACAGCTGTTAAACTTAAAATAGTTTCAATGAATGTTGCAGCGGTAGAGACATTGAAAACCAGATATCATGGGCTGCTTTGAGACATTCCACATGCATGCGCGTGGCGACACCAAGAGCCAAAGCCCCACCACTATCTAATACCTTTCTAAACCATCCACCCCATTCTCCTTGACGAGGAATGATTACAACAAGATCCACCTGAAATATCGCAGCCTCTATCTCATTCCTGTTTCCACATCTCGATGTCCGGGTTAGCAGATCCGAACCGTTAATTCAACTAGGCCCCACAGCAGTCATTCGGGAAAATTCACATAAAGAAACTCCTGCGCACGCAATTGAAATCAACTTCTCAAGCAAATTGCTTCTTTCACCGGATCAATGGAGGTCGGCACTTGGTTTCTCTTCAAAAAAGGTGGGGGCAATTTCATCAAAAACAAAAAAGGTGGGGGCAAATGCAATCAAACTTTGCGGCCCAACTATCTCTGAAAAGTAATTGGTGCGGGTACACAATGGGTGTAGCGAAAAATTCATATTGTACTCAGCGTTATTGCCTGATTAATTTGGACATTAGAAAAATGCAAAATATTGTTAAAAAATTTTGAAAAATGAAATTGATACGGAATGTAGTGGCGAATATTTATCACACATTTTGGGTATATAAAATGTGCAATACCAACCAGCTGATATGTATCACTCAACGACACAATTATTGAAGTGGGAAAGGGCGAATGGGGTCGTGAGAAATGCATGCCCGTCCCTTATTTTTCAACGAGGAATGATTAGCTAATCCGTGACGTTTTCTCACGTTAGCAAAAACTCATATTCATGGGAATGCGGAAGCAGGAGAGCCCTCCAAAATGGCACGCCAATAGCAATATTGGCAATGGCCGATGTACATGCTTCTTCCCATGTGCGTCTTGTTGCATGATCTAGATAGGGCAAGCAAGCAAGCATATATGATCCATGATATGATAATTGGAGAAGATGGGCCGATTTCCATGAATGCGACAATGTCGGAAATGTCATCTTTTTTCCTGATCTGTATGGGGAGCTGCGGATTCGAAGTAAACTATCAACGAATGGTCCTCTGTATGTAGCTGCCCACATGAAGATTCCGTTTTCTGGAGAAATATGTTGCTAGTGGATCCACCAATCATGAGTGGGTTGTGATTGATCAGATGGGATTGACAGGCATGCATGGCTGAGGTCCCCCACCCCCACCCCATTGTGCTCTGGTGGTTCATGCTTTACACAATTCATCTCAGCCGTACTATATTCTGCCACTACAATTGTAGATGTTCTTATATATGATGTTACTTCGCTCACAATCATTGGCCTTTGAACCTAGAAACTGGATGTGAATGGCCAATCTTTCACTTTTCTTAATTGCTATATAGCACCAAATCATCTAGAGTAGTACCATCAGCCGTCAGGAGTCACATTAGCTACATGAAATGGATGGACCGAAGAGACACTAGTGATCTTTTTTGTTTCCTTAACATAAAAGAAAATGAAAAAGAGAACATTATAAAATACAAGAAAAGATGGCATCATACCAATAAAACAGACGTTAATCATAAAATAAATACAGATAAAGTAGACATATATTTTGGGTATAAAAAAAGAAAGAACAAAATTATAATATAGATAATAACGACATTCCATTAAAGAAAATGAAGCTTTTACGTGGTGTACTCAAACACATTGCTTAAGAATTCTTCAAGAACGAGAAACGAAAAAGCAAAAAGTAGAATACGAAAAATGGAGGAAAACACAAATAATAGAAATATCATGTTTGGTGGGCTAACCAAGATAGATAATTTTGACATCCATTAAAAGAAGGCACAAAAATCAGGAGGGGAGATTTTCTTATTACTAAGCAGTTGTTATGGTAATTTTTATGTTACTATCTAGTGCAATATTAACTCCTCTGATATAACCTGGAGGACTCGCATCAGGCCTCCTGCTCTTTAAGCCATCTGTTATGTGTTCTGCTTGACCTTTATCACGCTGGAGCACGCAAAAACAGGTGGTGCTTTTGGTTAAACAAGCACACAAAAAAGTCTGTTTGTGTTTTTGGTGAGTAAATAACTTGATCAAGCTCATAGACAATTACTATTGGCTAGCTATGAGTTCGTAGCTAGTTCGTTTTTCTATTGTTAGTTGTCACTAATGTTATTTCTTGTCCCTCCTTTCTGTATTGGGGCAGCAGCTTTAATTAATGCGAGACATCAAAATCAGGGTATTAGCTTGTGATCTTAAAGCACGGAAATCTCAGATTCTAACGAATCTATTGAGTAATCAGTATCGAGGAGGAGGAGCCTTGGTTGTAGTTGTCAACCACATGGGGGCACTATACATATACATTAAAAGGGACACACCAAACTATGTATGGAAACAGATGGAAAAGGTGCCATCCACCATCTTTTCAATGAAAATCACATTCTTTGCATCTATGCCTCGGCCTTTCATCGTATCTACAGCAATAATTGGTGCACCCTAAAATAAATAAATATATGTATTAATTCAACCAATAATAACAATAATTGCTTTTCCAACGTTGACACTGTTCTCACTGCAAGAGGAATCATATTAGTGACTCTAGATCACTGCACATGCAACGGTGGCACATAACTAAATGCCACTTTGACATGGACTATAGGTTATGTATATATACTGCCCAGTTTATATTACTGTATGCAGGGAATTTTATTCTCCTACATTAAAATTGTTGCATTAAAAGTGATTCTTTTTCCTTACTGTCTACGGTGACTGGTGGCATAAAGGCACGCTACATGACTTGGGCAATGCACCATTTTTTTCTCCTGGAGCAGCTCAACTTGCGTGTAGTCCCAGTTGCCGCTAATCCATGCTTATCCATATATTCCAGGAGAGATGTTCACATGCAAACACTGCTAGCAAAGTTGTACCCAAACATTTCCCCCCAGCGAATATAGTGAAAAGTACTGTAGCTTTAGTTAATTAACATCAGCATGGCCATGTATTCCCTAGGCTGGGTGGCTACACTTTCGATATCAGTAAGCATCCAATGGGTTGGACGCATCCTAATGTAGATTCTTAGATATTTTTTATTTCTATCTTTATTTTTAAAAATTTTCTCTAGGTGGGCTTCATGATGTATATGTACGGCCATACACAAATCTTCAAGGTTTGATATTCTACGGAAATGATATAGATGGTGAAAATGAGCATGTTTAATGTTAGTTCATAAAGATCCCATTTGATGTTACATGTGAGCGTTAGTCCTAAGTCATTATCTACTTCACGGTATATGTAGCTTTAATTAATTGAAGCATGATGTGTATAGAAAAATAATGCAAGTTCATGGCCGTATCCCATCCTCGTGCCTCCTCCTCCCCCACATAATCATAATATAAATAATCGAATTAAAATAATAAATAATCGAACTAAAATAATAAAAATCGAGTTAAAATAATGGACAGTTTAATATTGTTGTATGAAAATCCAGCTAGCAAATGGTTCTTGTCCTTGAGATCCCCACCCCATTTGCAAAGACACTCCCTAATATTAGGAATATTCATTTGGCACCATCATGGGGCACAAGCTGTATGCGGACTGATTATGTTTCCCTAATCCATTCATGTGAATCTACAGTTTACAAAACGTGGCAAATAGCTGCACGTGCAGGGCGCCTAATCTCTCCTTCTACTTGGGGTAGTTGTGCTTGGATTTTCTCCTGCTAAAAAAACCCATGATATATTTCCAACTTCTCGGTTAATTTCGAGTTAAAACATGAATTAAATTTGGACATTTAAAGACTACATATCCATCAAATAATCTCTATATATCAAGAGATTTGAACCGGATATATAGCCAGCAACAACGTGGCCCACATGATGGGAAGGCTAAGATCAACCACCAATGTTCGATGGTCATAATCAAGAATCAGGTACACATGAAGCAGTGGCGTCTCACCCATGCACCCATTGGTAAATGGCGCGGTGCATTATTGTAGACAAAAGAAAAAGTTCTTGAGTTTTGACTAGTAGATTTTCAACAGCCAAAGCAAGGCACGCATGTTCCTAAACCTAGAAACATTCACAAGCTCATTGGCTACATGATGATCTGGGGAACCCCACAAGAAGATCTGTATCAAATTGAGATGTATATAATAACCCACGCAGGTGGGGGATCAGACAGGGAGGAAAAAAAAATGGCACTCAACTGCTCGCAAACAGAGAAACAGGCAAATGTAATTGGAGCCATTGGATTTGAAAGGAGGAAAGCGTGGCCCCACGTCAAAGAGGTCTCTGGAATGTCAACATGTTGTAGGAGTTTTGTGTGCGCGTGTGTGTTATGTCCTCGAAATATCCTTTTTGGTTAGGTTTTGAAAGAGAAACCCCACTAGGTGTTGGGAATCTATATATGGTTGAGGAGGAGTTGGATTCCACTGAGGGGAAGGAAATGGGGTGGAGGACTTTGATGTGATGAACAGACGTGCACCTGAAGGGGGGTCACTAACATGACTCTAAAGGCCTTTTTGAGGAACCTCGGCTCCTTTCAGACGTGGAAAGATGTCATCCACTAGATTCAAATCCCATCATTGGCCCATCAACTCACACAAACTACGCTTGTACACAACCCAATAATTGGTGGGGAGATACCTTTTTCCCTTCCTTTGCCAAAATACCAACTCATCATCCTCATTGAACCCACAACCAACTCTAGCTAATTCAATCATTCATGACATTAGTAGACAAAAAATACACCAAAAGGAACAAGTACAATGGGGTGCATGCAGTGCATACATTGACTGGCTTGCTAGCACATGATCGAGTTAGTGTGCCACCCCCCACCCCACAAGTTATTTTTCATCAGTTGCCCCACAACTCCATAAGGTTTAGTATCGGTTTACACTGATATACAAACCAACCATGCATTTCCTCAACTCGGCTAAAGACAAGCACCCTTTTTTCCCACCAGCCAACCATTTGCGTTTAATTGACCCTGTAGCCCATCAGGGGAGAGTGCAGCCACCTGATTTTTCTTCCCGCTAAAAGATCTACACAGTGGGGCCCAACTTTGGGAAAGGGCAGATCTCTTTTGGGGTTCATGTCCTTGCAATGCCAACCACACATAAAGGGTACTTGACAGGCGCCTCTCTTCGTCCTCGGTGGCACCCTAATTAGGGTAACTTGGCTTCAAATTGGGCCGCTTTACTGTAAAATTAAATTTTAGTCCATTTATTGCATTTGAGCTCATTTAGTTAAGTAAAACAAAAATTTTATTAAAATCAAATATGTGCAGAGGTGTTATCCAAAAAGTAAAAATAAAATAAAATCAATATAATAAAATTTCAAATCCGATTATTCAACATCTAAACCATATAAAAACATTAATTCAATATGTATAAGTAAGTATATAAAGTGTAATAACATATGTATATAAATGAAACTAACTTACATATGAAATCAATATTTTTAAGTACCGCACACCTAATACTTGGATTGAAATCATTTTTCGTGTCATCATAAAACAAATAATTTTAAATTATATGATGGTGAGATTGTGATTTAACCATGGATGTGAGGCTTGCATCCTAGATTATCTATACATGTGAGCTTTACTGCTTAGAATCCGGTGCACAACTACAAAATATCAACTTGACTGAAATTTTTTATAATTTATAATATTTTGTGGATTATATATAAATATAACTTATTTGATTTTAAATTATACAAATATTTGTTAAGGAGAATATCAAGCATGCTTAAATCTTTCAAAAAAAAATTTAAAAAAATGAGAAACCTAACAGATAAAAATGTCCAATCTTCATCTAGCTTCGTACCAACAAAGCATTGTATATATACGTGTGTACGAAATAAAATTAGTGCACTTGAGTATATTTAACTGTAGTGCACTTCGTGTGTTACATAATTTATTTTTATTTTAAATTTTTTTTTATATCTTTATATGGGCCCAAATAAGAGTGTCCCATATATATAGTTTCTGTATATTTTAATTTTTAATATTTTATTGTAATTTTTAACAATGAAAAATAAGGTGTTTTCGACGTGCTATGAAAAATATTAAAACTATATGTATGAGATAGTTATGCTTGAGCCAACATATGAATTCCACAAAATAAAAAAATAAAAAAGAATAGTGAACCCAAGTACACGAAAGCTATGCACACCTACATGTACTAGATCGGAGTCTCTGTATATCATTATAAAGATTTCATTCCACTAAAATGGACACGATAGATTATGCCCACTAGCCCACTTTACTGAAGATATGAATACGCTTCCTTATTGCATTTAAATTTATTTGTTAAAATATGAAACCAAATTTCATCTAAATAAAAAAATGTGTCCAGGTTCCATTTAATAAAAGTGTAAAATCAATGTAATGAAAATATTTAATTTTTGCATTCATTTCAAAGTTTCTATTTCAACATCTGTATTATTCAAAACACTTTTATTGGATAGATGATTCTATGAATTATTATAATTAATATTCTATTATATTTATGAATGGATCTAATTATCTTTCATAAGTTATAGGTAATTATATATCTTTTTAAGCAAACATGGCCGAAATGATTTTTAGTTGTGTAATAAAATGAATAAGATTAAATAATGTAACTGGTTGAATTACGTTTTTATCATAAAGATAAAGGACCGTCCGTGAGGCTCCCACGGAAAATTTTAGTGGGAACCTGGTTTCACCAACCTGGACCCATTATTATAATACAGAGAATTTTAGATACAGTCTTGAGTTGGATTGCTTGCCCATGCTCCCACTCAACCAGACCAGGAAGAAACATAAAGAAATGGATTAGTTTATTTGCTATCATGGCCTTCATTATTTAATTTTATATGTCCTACCCATCGGTTCTCGGGTGGAAAAAAACAATTCAGACTTTCTTCACCGTAAACGCGGTACACCCATTTTTTTTTTTATGAATCACAGCTTGGACGGCCTTAATTCCCTTGACATATGGTTATGATCTTGTTCGTCTAAAAAGTGTATTCTTTTTAATTTTTCCTTGAAAATTGATTTTGATCACATTTATTCTATATACTAAATTTTATAATTTTTATGTGTATATATTGTTCATTTTCGAAAATCAACACTTGAGCAAATGTTCGTGTTTGAAAATAATAAATTTTAAAAATTATAAAATTTAATGTATGAATTAAATACAATGAAAAATATTTTCATGAAAAATAAAACATAAAAATTGGCCAGGTAATTTTAACCCCAAACTAACAAAATCACAATCTTATAAAGTACAAAATTATGTATAAGATACAGAGGAGCGCTCCGGTTAGCCCGGACTAAACAAATGACTCACTTAGCTCATCTCCAAAAACTCATTTATAACAAATTTTTGAGTTTTTTCTTCGTACACTTGTTTATCTAAATATACTTAACATATAATCTAAGTTTTACCATTTTTAGATATGTTTATGTATTTTTGAGATTTTTAAACATTTATATATATACGTATTTAAAATATTATTATCTTTAAAAATCTAAAAAATATATATACATATATCCAAAAATAGTAAACTTTGATTTATATATTAAATACACTTAGATAAATAAGCATATAAAAAATAAAAATTTATTGTAACTAAGTTTTTTAAGATAGGCTAAGCGGAGCATTTCCTTAACCTAAGCTAACAGAGTCATCCCTCTAAGATACATAAGTTAATTAAATTTATTCACTCATGGATGTGAATGCTATGAAATTTTTTTTAAGAGAATGATCAATTCATCCGGAAATATGATAGAAATATAAATATTTATCTAAAATTTTTGAAAGTATCTAACAAGTTGATATTGATTCTGGCATAAGTTTAATTTTATCAGTTGTCTAAACTCTTGCTTCAGGTGATTTCTTAGATATTGGCTGCCTGTTGAGCAATCTACGAGTGGCGTAAAAAATATTTATTTTATGTTTTGATTTGTATACATATATTAGCCCCGGATAGACTTCTCTCCGGGTTGAATTTGATAATTCTAGAATTTTTTTAAAAATTGATAAAATGGGCATGATCCGTATAAAGAAAAGATCGAAGTGGTGTCCGTGAATGACTTTAAAAAAAAAAAAAAAAACGGCATAAATCAATCGGTTTTACGAATGGCGCTCTTTTTATAATTTTAAAAGTCGGACCAATTAGAAAGATTCCATGAAATCGCTTTGGTGACTTGGACTCAAATTAAAAAGCTTATATAACTTGGTATTATCGTCCGTATGGATTTCGGTTTAGTGTTGATGATGATGAGTTGCCACCGTTTAAAGAACGACGACATTCTTGTCCTTGGGCGCAGGGGGTGTAAGTAAGGCAAAATAATACCAAACTAAATAAATACGTGAAGTGGGCCTCACGGTTGTGGCCTGGCGCTCAGGACGCAGAGTTCGATCCTGGAGTTATAACAGGAAGCAGTATTATAATACTCCGATTTTAGCGGCCAGCGTTTTGGCACTTCGTGCGTCCGGCGCCTTCTTCTTCTTCTTTTTCCCCCCCTCCCACGTAGATGGTCCACGTGCACACGTGTCGACGCATCATATTTTGGGAATCCCCCCCCCCCCCCCCCCCCCCCCCGTTGGAGGGTCTGAGCGCTGCAGACGCTGTTGATGCCTGGGGGATTTTGTCCGCCCGCCCTGCCCATCTCCTCCAATTACAAACATTTATATACTCCGCTTCTTCCCGCACTTCCACCTCGGTTCACATGCATTCCCATGTGAACGATGTGGCTTCTATTTTTATCTTTGTATTTTAATTATTTTATCATATAATTATCATATTTATTCTCATTTTATCCATATAAGATTACATCTTTTTAGCACTTTGTAAAAACCTAACTTCTTATCTCTCCAATTATCCTATCCTTTCCATTTTTATCTTTGTATTTTAATTATTTTATCATATAATTATCATATTTATTCTCATTTTATCCATATAAGATTTCATATTTTTAGAACTTTGTAAAAACCTAACTTCTTATCTTTCCAATTATCCTATCCTTTCCATTTTTATCTCTGTATTTTAATTATTTTATCATATAATTGTCATATTTATTCTCACTTTATCCATATAAGATTACATCTTTTTAGCACTTTGTAAAACCTAACGTTTTATCTCCCCAATTATCCTATCCTTTCCATTTTTATCTTTGTATTTTAATTATTTTATCATATAATTATCGTATTTATTCTCACTTTATCCATATAAGATTACATCTTTTTAGAACTTTGTACAAACGTAACTTCTTATCTCCTCACCTACAACGTTACCAACTGATCCCAAAATGAGTACACTAGTAAGTAATAACCATATATCTTTCCCTTCTTTGCGTGCCCTCCCTTCGCTGATTTTCGTCAGCCGAACTAGAATTTAAAGTGTGTTTGAAAAGTAATAAAAAATTTTAGTATATAAGCTTTTGAAATGCGAAAAAATATATGATATGTTATGAATAAAATCGCGTATCTAGCAGTATATGGTAAAAAAATAAAATAAAATATTCTGGTTTTGCAGATATATGAGCCTCACCTGGAATGCACTTCCCATGAAATTTGGTAATTTTTAAAAATTTATTTTATATTTTTATTTTTCAAAATCAACAAAATGTGCATTGATACATAGGTTGGTATTTTTTGAAAATAAATTAATTTTTAAAATTAAAAGAATTAAAAATTTGTTAAATTCATGTTAGACGTTTAAGTGGAGGCTACACATTTATAAAACTTTTTTTTTTTTGTCCATATATGGGGGCCAACCGCATGGGCTAGGACCGCATATATTATAAACAGAAATATTTATGACATTTTCTTCTCCTTCTAGTTTTTATGAAATCTGAACCTTACGGAAATGGGTTTTGGTGAAGTCATTAAAAATACAAATGGCACTTTCCTGGTAGTTAAAAAGTTGAATGATTCCACGTGTGTATACCCCTAGTGGATGGACTTTTATGTTCTCCTCTTGGGGCTGAAGTGGCTCATGACTTGGATATGAAATGCTGAAGTTGAAAGTGACTATGTGATGCTCATTAGCTGGTTGACGGGTAATGATAACACTATTTATAACATCCGCCGTTTGGTTACTCAGATCGAGGATTGTAATGGTTGGTTTGAGTTTCTTTCTTTCTCCTATATCTTTAGATCTGCCAGCTAAGCGGTACAAAATTCGGCAAAATTTGCCCTATCTATCCAATTTGAAAGGCAGAAGAAGTTCTTCCGACTTGTACTGTGGGTTCTCTTTATAAGGACTTTCTCATTTAATCTGATTTCTCTTTTTCTCCATACCCCAGTCTATCTATCTTCAAGCTGAGGATAGTTTGGTAAGGGTATGGGTGAAAATTTTTTCAAAAAAAAAAAAGGCCAATAAAATCAAGCTTAGATCATATTTGTCAAAAGTAAATAATATTGGAAGAAGATATTAATTACAATCTCGTTTAATTACATATATTATTAAATGTAGTCAGACTTATTTATATACACCAAAATTAACAATATAAATAAAGTCTAAAAAGAGTTGCATTTATTCATGTGCAATGCTCTTAATTAACCAAGTGGGTGTTTTATTGCAACGCACAAGTATTTGAAGGTAAATGATAAAAAAAACAATGGTTACATTTAAGGACATTTATCATATCCAAAAGATAGTTTATTGTTATTATTTTTTTTTCTGGGGGAAGAGGGGAGAGGGCAGATACAATAAACAATAATTATTTAAAAAACATCGGGAGAATCAAATGTAGAGGCACAGGGGAAAAAAGTTTTTTACATTTTTTATTTTCAAAATTAGATACTTACGTGTGTGTTTGACATTTTATCAAACTTGTCAAGCTAAAATTTATTAACTTAAAACTTTTTATTTTACTTAATAACTATCTTTTCTAATCATTTTTTTCATATTTTTTCTATACAATAACTTTACTTTTTTACGACTACTCATCCAATTATTTTTCTATTTTAATTTTATTATTTTTACTCATCATTATTAGCCTTATTATATCATATCATTCTTTCTATTTAAAAAATTTGTATATCAAAAACTTTTTATTGAAAATTTTTATCAAATACCCAATATGCTCTAAAAACATACATTACGTGGATGACAAGCTGAGGGCTTCTCATCTGTACGAAGTAATGGTCTTGAACACAAAGGCCTAGAGGCCTGGCCGCCTGGGCCTCATGGGGACGCAAACGAGTTGGGCAGGATGTGCGGCCTTGGCAACAGAAGTCCGGTTTTAAAAGTAGGAACCGCCGCATGAGCGCTTGATCCTGTCTAGGGCACTGGAGCAGGGTCGCTTCGGGGCCTGAAAACAATAGGCCCACAGGTCCATCCGACTCTCACCGTCTTTTACACTAGCACTCTAGCAGGCACTGCAAAACCCCCTTGGATAGGGTTTTGTCTTCCTTCTTCCTGTAAATTCTCCCGCCAAAAATCTGTGAATCTTTCTCAAACCCTAACTCTGGAGAAGGATGCCGAAGGTGTACGGAACAGGGGTCTACGATTTCAAGCGCCACAGGGCGGCGGAGTACCCCGTCCTCACTGAAACTGCCGGCGAAGAAAACACCGGCAAAGCTGGGGAGCAGCGAGTCGGCGGCAACCTCTCCAGCTCCATCACCCTCGTCGAAATACAGCGCGACCGCCTCACGAAGATCGCTGCCGCCAACTGGGTCAAGACGGGGGCCAATCTCAGACCTTTCGATCCTAATGTCGTGAAGGAGATCTATGAAACTGAGCTTCTCGTCATGGGTGGGCGGAAGCCCGTTCCTTTGCAGCGGGTGATGATCCTGGAGGTGAGCCAGTATCTGGAGAACTACCTCTGGCCGAATTTTGACCCTGAGACGGCTACGTTCGAGCACGTTATGTCCATGATCCTCATGATCAATGAGAAGGTATGCTTGTGGCTCATTCAATTCCGTCATTGATGCTTTCCTTTCTAAAATTCGATTTGATTGTAGTTCCGGGAGAATGTTGCACCTTGGATTTGCTTCCATGATAGAAAAGACGCTTTCAGGGGGTTTTTGGGCAGGATTCTTCGGCTGAAGGAGGTATTCTCTTTTCATTGTTTTGAATAAGAAATTTTGACAATTTTCAATTGTTTATGGTTACATTTTTTTCCCCCTTTATTGCATTTATTGCACGTGGGAAAGAGTAATTGAACATAGACTAAGATGAGAAACTAATGTATCTGAAAATCAATTTGGTTTTATGCTAGGAAGATCAACCATTGAAGCTATTTTCTTACTTAGACAACTATTTGAAAAGTATAGGAAGATGAAAAAAAACTTATACATGATTTTTATTGATTTAGAAAAAGTATATGATCGAGTACCAAGAAAGTTAATATAACAAGTGATGAAAAAGAAAAGAATTAATAACAGATACATTGATATTATTAAAGATATGTACGAGGGGGATGTTACGAATGTGATGACCATTAGTGGAGATACTAATATCTTCCCAGTTAAAATAGGTTTACATCAAGGCTCAGCTTTGAGTCCTTACCTTTTTACCTCAGTAATAGATGAAATTACTAGACATCTCCAAGAAGAAGTACCTTGGTGTATATTATTTGCAGATGACATTGTTCTAATAGATGAAATTAAAGAAAGACTAAATTTAAAATTGAATAGGTAGGTAAATGCTTTAGAATCTAATAGTTTTAGAATTAGTCGCACAAAAACTGAATATACGAAATGCAATTTTAATAATAGTGAGCACCCGGATGAGGAACCAATTAAGATTTTAAATCTAGTGGTAACAAAAACTAATCACTTCCGGTACCTAAGATCAATAGTTCAAGAGAACGAGAAAATTGAGAAAAATATAATACATAAAATTCAAACAGGATGGAAGAAATGGAGAAGTGCGTCAGGAATTTTATGTGGCCGTCGAGTTCCAATCAAACTAAAAGGAAAATTTTATAAGATTGCGATTAGATCTGCTATGCTTTATGGGACAGAATGTTGGGCAGTTAAAGAACAACACATATAAAAAATGAGCGTAACGGAAATGAGAATATTAACGTGGATGAGTGGTAAAACAAGAAAAGATAAAATTAGGAATGAAATAATCCGAGAAAACTTAAAAGTGAGACCAATTTGTGATAAAATGAGAGAAAATAGATTACAATGGTTTTGTCATGTTAAAAGGAGGCCTGAAATAGCACCGGTTAGGAGAACAGAGTCTATTCAAGTAGAAGATGGTAGGAAAATGAGAGGAAGACAAAAAAAAAAGGATAGAAGTAATTAAATAAGATTTAAAAATATTACAAATTACAGAAAATTTAGTCTTAAATCGCCAAGAATGCGCAATAGAATCCATGCAGCCGACCCCACCTAAGTGAGAAATGACTTATGATGATTGCATGTTGTTTATGCTGTATATTTTGCCCATACGTGGTAGCAGGGGAGAAGCTTAACCTTGGCTGAGAAGACCAATTACTTGCTGTTCATGATTAATGCTTTCCAGGTATGTGGTTTTTGCTGCACAATTATTCCGTGGTCCTTGTTGCATGTTGTTTTGTTTCTGCAACATTTGGGGCATCCTTCATCCTCAATAATTTTCTATCTTTGTACATTCTTTATACTTTGCATGGCAGAGTTTGGAAGATGAAATTGTCAGTCAGACAGTGTTGAAGTTGGTCAGCTTGCAGATGTGGCACAGTCTTTCATATGGTAGATTTCAGGTATAGTTCAAATTCTTTGTTAACAAGACACCTCTTCCATCAATGTAGCGTCTCTCATTTTTTGGCTATCTATAGATGGAAATATCTTCTAACCCACACCTAATCAAGAAGTGGAAGAGGATGAATGCGAAAGAAGCAAAGGAAGCTATGAAAGCAGGGTTGCCTTATGACCCCTGCAACAGGCTTGAAGTGAATTTCTTAAGAAGTCTAATTGAAGAGTTTCTAGAGGTACTCTCTATACTTTGCTTAACTAGCATCATTCTATTTCAATTGCAGGTACTTATGAGTTTAGCATATCTCAACAAAGATTGTTGCTTACATTGATTTGATTTGATTTTCCAGATACTTACTTCCAAAGTTGTATTACAAAAGCAAAGCAATGGTGAAGAGATAGATGAAAATGACTACAGTGATAATGAAAAAGTAGATGATGCTTGCATTTTGTACTGTGAGAGGTTTATGGAATTCCTAATAGATCTATTAAGCCAACTGCCAACGAGGAGGTACTTTCAGATCATATCCTTATATCAAAGTAGAATTACAATGTTCTCCAGTTTGGGGCTTGTGGCCTGTCTGGTACCTTCGAAATGGTATAGTAATTGATTTTTGGAACAAAAGAGAGTGAATGATTGGTTCCGTGCCTTTTGATGTTGGTTCTGTGCCTTTTGATGAAAACTGCCTTTTGATGAAATAGAGTAGATCCTTTAAGGTCTTCGGCCTGTAACTGGCTTTGTTGATCTTGTCATATATTCTCCTTCCCAAGGACTTTGAAAGACCCATCTACCGATATGCATTGTGTTGGCATACCGGATTTTTGTCAACCCTTGTATGGTTGTTGCATGCACCAACCATTACCTTATTCATATTTCATTGATTCTATCCCATTATTGGTCCTCTACTGGTTTGCTACGAGTAATGCTTGAAAGCAGCACATTAGGTTGGCAGATAATGTTCTTGTGGTAACTACTTTTGCTTCTTTTTTCTTATTCTTTTCATCCCTTATGTTTTGCAGGTATCTGAAGCCTCTTGTAGCTGATGTTGCAGTTGTTGCTAAATGTCATTTAAGTGCTTTCTATACACATGAAAAGGGGAGGCTTTTTGCACAATTGGTAGATCTGCTACAGTTTTATGAAGGTTTTGAGATCGATGATTTTGATGGGACACAGATGAGCGACGACAGTGTTCTCCTTGCCCATTATTCTCGCCTGCAAGCTTTCCAGTTTCTAGTATTTAAAAAAGTTCCCAAGGTCTTTTTTAAAATTTTCCCATTTATTTATTTATTTTTTAGCTGATCCAATTGCTTGGTTATCGTTCTTTGCATATTTGTGATAGATTATTCTTATCCTCTGCAGCTGGGAGATCTGGCATTGGCCAACATTGGTTCAATTCATAGACGGGCTGATCTTGCAAAGAAATTGTCTGTCTTGAGTAATGAGGAGCTGCAAAATTTGATTTGCAAGAAGGTAAATGAGGAGCTTCCTTTCTTTTTGTACACGCTCGATGCTGTTTTGACAAACTCTACAGATTCTAAATTTCTGGTTTTCTAAACTGTCATTAATATTGGAGCAAGATATATTTTGTCTTTCACTCAGAATGGCTGGAGTGCTTGCATATATGCACGTCTGTGTCAATATATGACATGTAAATGCATGTATATTTATGTGATTTATTGCATGTATTTAGCTCTTTTTTGGTTTTCTAGGTTTAATTGTTATATAGTCTAATGTGGTATTCGTCTGCTCTATTTAAGGTAAAACATGATTCAACATTCTCCTCTATCTGGTCCACTGTTCTCGGTAGGCTTGCATGTTAACAGTCCATTAATATCACGCGTGGTAATGAATGTGCCCCTTCTACTCTCTCTCTCTCTCTCTCTCTCTCTCTCTCTGAGAGAGGTGTCCCTTCTACTCTTAAGTTTCATATCAAGTGGACTGATAATGAACGTGTCCATGGTAATTTAAGCTTTATATCAAATTGCTTCACATCAACTTAGAATGTAAAGCAGAAGTTAATAGTTGTAAAAATGAGGGTACTATCTGCTCATAATGAGAATATGTGAATTGCTAGAAGGCTTTTTGATGAGGACTGGGGGCACAGTGGGCTGTGAAGGTAATTAATCTGAAAGGAAGGTTGGTATTCAGAATGGACCTTATGCTGGCTGTCTCTAATATTCTGTGCTAATCAATCAGCCTGGTGAGCAATGTATCTTTTAGAAGCAGTCCAGAAGTAAAATAAGGGCCATTTGGTAATATGTAAAAAAAAAAAAAAAAAAAATCCACTCTTTCATACACATCTTTTGATACGATTTGACATTTTCACTTCTTAATTACCCTATTTTTTTATTAGTACCTCTACATTTCGATAATTTTTTCTCATATTTTCATACAACTATTTTATCTTTATTCTATTTACTTCCAATCATTACCCATATCATATCATATTACTCTTTTTTCAAATTCTCATTCTTGCTTTTTTAATGCGTGTTTGGGAAGTTATAGAACTTTTGGATGAAATTTTTTTGATGTAAAAGTTTTTGAATTTGAAGAAAATGATGTGATAGGATAGCAGTAATGATGAGGAGTAAAGAGAATAAAGTTAAAGAAATAGGTTAGTTGTATGGGTAATTGTGTAGCCATGATTGAAAAGTAGTGTAGTTGCATGGGAAGATGTGAAGAAATGATTAAAAAAAGGGTAGTTGCGAAGAGTGAAAGGTTTTAGATTGAAAAGTTTTTGTGGTATCCAAACACACCCTTAAAAAATAATTTAATTTCTTCCCAAAAGGTCCCTAATTGGAATAGTGCTAATACATCTTGCAACAGATGGTAGAGGAGGATGGTAATGGTTGATTGCATATCGAAAACTGAGAAATACAGGCAACTTCCTTGCAAGAAGGATTGACTCCGATCTGTGAAAATCTCTATAGACTTAAGCTCTTCCTCATTTTTAAAATCAGACTAGAGAACAAAATTGGAGGAAACAGCTGTGCATACTGGGGATCGCCGACAGAAAGCATTTTATAAATGGATTAAGGTTGTACTGTATTGCTCATTTCTCCGTCAATTCGACTATGAATTATCTAAGTCTGGAGTTGGATCTGTTTGTTTGGCTTGACTTTTTAGTATGAAGCTGGTTTATTCTGTCTACTTCTGTTTGTTGTGAGCTCTTTTGTTTCTCTACAGCTAGCCCAACCATTCTTGGATTATGGAATAATGGTTAAGTTATTTATCATTCTCTCTTCTTTTACCGGCTAAGGTAAAATCCGTTGTTGCTTGCAGCTCAAATTGGTATCCAGCAAAGACCCATGGATCGAGAGGGTTGATTTTCTCATTGAAGTTGCAGTCTCTTTCTTTGAGAAACGACAATCACAGAAGGAAGCAATAAATGCATTACCTCTCTACCCTAATGAGCAAATAATGTGGGATGAAAGTCTTGTACCAAGTATCAATTACTCTGGAGAAGGTTGCCTGGCTCTTCCAAAGCTTAATTTGCAATTTCTGACATTTCATGACTATCTATTGAGAAACTTCAATCTGTTCAGACTTGAATCTACTTATGAAATACGTGAGGATATTCAAGAAGCTGTGCCGCACCTTCTTGCTTACATTAATAATGAGGGAGAAACTGCTTTTCGAGGTTGGTCCAGGATGGCTGTGCCCATTAAGGAGTTTAAGATTACAGAGGTGAAGCAACCAAATATTGGAGAAGTTAAGCCATCATCTGTTACTGCAGAGGTTACATTTAGCATATCCAGTTATAGAGCACATATAAGATCAGAGTGGAATGCCCTTAAAGAGCATGATGTGTTATTCCTTCTTTCCATTCGTCCCTCATTTGAGCCACTGAGTGCAGAGGAAGCTGAAAAGTTAAGTGTACCAGGAAGGCTTGGTCTGCAATGTGTACGGGGGTGTGAAATAATTGAGATCCGTGATGAGGAAGGAGTTCTTATGAATGACTTCAGTGGGAGAATTAAAAGAGATGAATGGAAACCGCCCAAAGGGGAACTAAGGACAGTGACTGTTGCCTTAGACACAGCACAATACCACATGGACGTCACCAATATTGCAGAGAAAGGCGCTGATGATGTCTATGGAACTTTTAACATTCTGATGAGAAGGAAACCCAAGGAAAACAATTTCAAAGCAATTTTGGAATCCATACGAGACCTTATGAATGAATCTTGTATTGTTCCTGATTGGCTGCATAATGTATTTTTGGGATACGGAAACCCTTCTGCGGCACAATGGTCAAACATGCCTGATCTTTTGGAGAAGGTGGACTTTAAAGACACCTTCCTTGATGCAGATCATTTGAGAGAGTGTTTCTCCGATTATAAGGTACATTGATTTCTTGTTCGAAACACATTTTAGCTACCTGATTGCTACTTGCAGTGGGAGGCTCAGATCCTCTCTTGAGTACCAATGTTGTGGCAGGTGCCACCATGTGCATGCCATCAGGTTTTGTTTCTGCTTATTGTTATTGTTGTTCATAGTCCACATGGTGATATGTTGTACTTAATGGCAAAGCGTGCTTTGAAGCCACATGTCAAATGATCATCTGGGTTTGCTTTTTGCTAGGTCTGTTTTGAGAACCCAGACGGCTCACTGAATTCAGATGCACGGCCGCCATTTCGGATAAATTTGCCCAGGACACTGAAGGGCGATACCTTTGCACTCCCAGGAAATAAGAAGTTGAGCACTTCAGCAACTACAAATGATATTGATGCAGTCAATGGAAGTACTGAGAAAGAAAGTCTCATTGTTGAAGCATATGTCCCCCCTGATCCTGGACCTTATCCCCAAGATAAACCAAAGCAGAACTCAGTCAGATTCACTCCCACTCAAGTATGTTGATCTGCGTTCATAGGCAGACATTTTCATTCTATCACCTGGTTTATGCCATTTAGAAGATTTCAGTCATCTGTTGCCCTGTCTATGCTTATTTACTGTTATTCTTTGATGGGTGGATGATGTAATATTGTTCTTGCTGATATACAGGTTGGAGCAATCATATCAGGTATTCAACCAGGGCTGACAATGGTTGTAGGCCCTCCTGGTACTGGGAAGACAGATACTGCTGTGCAGATTTTGAATGTTCTTTATCATAACTGTCCTTCTCAGAGAACATTAATAATCACACATTCAAATCAGGCTCTGAATGATCTTTTTGAGAAGATAATGCAGGTACGAGAACCTTCTTTGTCCTTTTGTCTTAATTACAAATTTGTCTAGTTGTTTTTCTTTTTCTATGCTGTCTTTGCTTCTGTTGCTATTGTGATTTGTTTGCTAATGTTCTGGTACGAGTTAGGAGTTCACTTTTGCTTTTACTTTTTTTTTTTTTAGTGATACTAATGTGTTTAACCATCCTATTTCTTTACCTAAACAAAAAATATAATAATAAAAAATCCTATTTCAGAGAGATGTTCCTGCTCGATATCTTCTCCGTCTTGGTCAAGGTGAGCAAGAGCTAGCCACTGATCTTGATTTCAGCCGCCAGGGCCGTGTCAATGCCATGCTTGTCCGAAGATTAGAGCTATTGAGTGAAGTTGAGAGACTTGCAAGATCTCTTCAGTTGCCTGAAGATGTGGGCTACACTTGTGAAACTGCTGGGTACTTCTGGTTGCTTCATGTCTACTCACGTTGGGAACAATTTCTTGCTGCCTGTGCACAAAATAAAGATAAATCAACCTTTGTCCAAGACCGTTTCCCCTTTAAGGAGTTCTTTTCTAATACACCAGAGCCAGTTTTTACTGGTCAATCGTTTGAGAAAGACATGCGAGCAGCAAAAGGGTGTTTTCGTCATCTCAAAACCATGTTTCAAGAGCTTGAGGAGTGTAGGGCCTTTGAATTACTCAAATCAACAGCTGATCGAGCAAACTATTTGATGACTAAGCAAGCAAAGATTGTGGCCATGACATGTACTCATGCAGCACTGAAGAGAAAAGATTTTCTTAAGCTTGGCTTCAAATATGACAACTTGCTTATGGAAGAAAGTGCTCAAATTTTGGAAATAGAGACTTTCATTCCTATGTTGCTGCAAAGGCAAGAAGATGGCTATGCACGGCTGAAGAGGTGCATATTGATTGGTGATCATCACCAGTTGCCACCAGTTGTGAAGAATATGGCTTTTCAGAAGTACAGCCACATGGATCAGAGTCTGTTCACAAGGTTTGTTCGTCTTGGCATACCTTACATTGAGCTCAATGCCCAGGGCAGAGCAAGACCAAGCATTGCAAAACTTTACAACTGGAGATATCGAGATCTTGGGGATCTTCCTTATGTGCACGAGGAGGTTATCTTCCACAAGGCCAATGCTGGATTCTGTTATGAGTATCAGCTAGTTGATGTTCCTGATTACCATGGAAGGGGTGAGACTGCTCCTTCACCTTGGTTCTATCAGAATGAAGGGGAGGCTGAATATATTGTTAGTGTTTACATGTATATGCGTTTACTTGGTTACCCTGCTAACAAAATATCCATTTTGACCACTTACAATGGTCAAAAACTTCTGATACGTGATGTAATCAGTAGACGCTGCATGTCATGTGGTATTGGCCCACCCAGCAAGGCAAGTATATTAGTGTTTCATCTATTTATATTTCTACATACACGTGTTTGGACATTGATCTTGATCCTAATCTTTTCTAATTTTGCTGCCGCTTCTTGAACATTGACCACTTCGAACTTTTTCCCCCATATGACAGGTTACGACAGTTGATAAATTTCAAGGGCAGCAAAATGACTTTATTTTGCTCTCTCTTGTTCGTACTCGTTTCGTGGGTCATCTACGTGATGTTAGAAGATTAGTTGTTGCCATGTCCCGTGCACGATTGGGTTTATATATTTTTTGCCGTCGATCTTTGTTTGAGCAATGTTATGAGCTGCAGCCTACATTCCAACTACTGCTTCAGAGACCTGATCGGCTCGCCTTGAATATGGATGAGACTACTTCATATACAGATCGTTCCAGTGGAGAGACTGGGAGCATTCATTTTGTTAGTGGACTTCAGGAGATGGATGGTCTTGTGAACTTCAAAATGCATCAGCTCTATCAGGCAAGTTGCTCTGCTTTATATTGCTAGAAAGTAGAAAAACAAGTTTTGTTGGTACACTTGATGGAGAAAGTGGCTTTCATCCTATTATTAGGGTCATCTGCACAGACGTTTTTAAAAAAATATTTCTTTTGCCTGTGGAAGTGAGACTAGATGTCAATTTCTATGCAACACCAAGCCCTTGTTCCTCAAATCGATGTTTTATGGCATGATGGTTGTTTAAGGGGACGTTTGGCATTTGATGTGGGATTCGTGGGATGAGAATTCATGGGAATATGGATTCCCAAACTCATTAATTCATCAATTAATGATCATATTTTTACCCTTTTATTCTTATATTTCAATCATTTATCTTTACTATTACACTCCAACTATTATATTTATTTCATCTTTACCCCTATAATTTCATATCAATCGCACAATTTCTAAAATATTCCATTTCCCACTTCCCACCCCATCCCACAATTCCCACGACTTCCAAATTACCAAACATCCCCTAACTGATGATGAGATTCATGGTAGACTGGAAATAATAGTACAGGAGCACATTGGTGAGTCATTTGGGTTCTATTTGTATTGGATGGCCAAGATTATTCCATCACTGATTCTCTAGCCAATTGCATGTATCCATAGCATAGCCAATTGATCAACTGGACTTCTGTTGCAGAAGATTAATGGATAGATTATAACTCATGAGAGTGCTTTACTGCATATTGCATAGCCAAAATGCCTTCGTTTTCAACACCCTGTTCTGGAAGAATTCCTGGTTTCCATATGACCTCTTGGCCTTTGGTTCATAGCAATTTCTTTCACTGTTTTTGGATAATTTTTATTATTTTTTTAAAAACAGATTTCTGAAGTTAGGTTATTGAGGTACAAACAGCGGAGCCTCCAGGTTTTATCCAAAAGTTAACATCTTCATCTAGAAGGCTAACAGATTTTGCTTGCTGATGAAATGGTTTCAGTAAATGATGTTGTACATATGAATCTTATTCATGATTTCCTCGTTGGTACGCCAGGCACAGGTAATCGGTCATGCTTATAATCAGTTTCCTGCTGATCCAAATGGAGTACCGACCCATGCCATGGATGTAGATGCTGCAGGTAGTGAGAACGAGAATTTATTGCATCAGCATTCAGGAGACGCCAATTTATCTGATTCCATGGGTGCTGATGAGGAACATGTGGATCGTAATCAACCTAGAGAAGGCCTTAGTTCAGACGCAGAATTACCCTGTGCTGATGGTCAAAAAAGTAACTCATCTGCTGTTGTTGCAACCATGGATACTGAACATCAGATTTCAACCTCTCAGGGGAAGACTGATTTGGCTGAAGCCACTGGACATGACAAGGAGCACGAGGATCAGAATCTATCCTCAGAATCTCATGGCAGGACTCATGCACAACATCAGATTTCAACCTCTCAGGGGCATACTGATTTAGCTGAAGCCACCGGAGATGACAGGGAGCACGAGGATCAGATTCTATCCTCAGAATCTCACAGCAGGACTCATACACAACATCAGATTTCAACCTCTCAGGGGCAAACTGATTTAGCGGAAGCCACTGGACATGACAAGGAGCACGAGGATCAGAATCTATCCTCAGAATCTCACAGCAGGACTCCCGCAGAACATCAGATTTTGACCTCTCAGGGGTGGACTGATTTAGATAAAGCCACCGGACATGACAAGGAGCATGAGGATCAGAATCTATCCTC